>JAQGDQ010000089.1:0-676049 GCA_030141605.1 Tubiluchus corallicola
TGAGAGTTTTTTGGATCCGAAAATTCTGTCCTTTCTGGTGTATGTTCTGTTTTTCAGAATTCATTTCAAAAGCAATGCATACTGTTGTCTTGGGTGCATTTTCCAAAAGCACTTGAATTGCTTATTCAGGCCACTAATTTGTTGTAAACAACATTAATACTGAGTTTTTGCATTTGGGGTTTGAAAGTTGTTTTAAATATTTCTTGCATAGTTTAATTTAATTTGTCTTGTCATTTCTAATTTTTTAATACATATCTCAGCATCAGTTTTGCATGTTAGTAGTATAATACCATTAATTTAGTAGTATAATACCATTATTAATGGCAAATGCAACAGAAAATGTGGGAATTAAATACGTACATGTAATGTGGTTTTTGTGAATTCATGAATTAGTGAATTAAAACATATATGTGGTTTTCAGATTCACACGTCTCTTGTCAATGGAAGACCAGGAGTCAAAGGGCCAAGTAATAAACTAATTGTAAGTTTATCTGATCTGATCTTAGTAATACTGGCTTTTTATGTGAAAATTTGGCTTTTCTGCTATAACTGTTGAGTGCTGCCTATCATTGTTTTGGCACTTTTAGCACTTAAGATTTAAGTTTATACCAGTTTAGTCAAATTTGACTAAGAAGAATTTCTAAATTCTGAGTTTTTGCTATAACGGGTTCTCATTACCATGCTAACAGCTTTTTTTTCTTCTATGCTAATTCCATGTGTTTTTTCTCCAGGAATTCACGTCAGCTAGATATGTTCGTTTGCGGTTGCAAAGAATCAGAACCTTGTTAGGAGATTTGATGTCAGTTTATGGCCAGAATGAAGTTGACGGAATTGTCTCTCGTCGGGTGAGTTATTCTTCTAATAACTGTTATCTGCTCACTCTTTCTGTGACTAAGCTTTCAGTTAGGGTAGCAAAATTTTAAAGATAATATGTTTCCTCATACAATCTTGAACCACTTTGACTTTTTCATTATGACATCAGTTTACTTGGACTTATACTACTTTGATATTAAAGAGGGAGTTCTTCACTGTTATCTTTAAGTGTGTATTTATAATTCTTTATCAGAAAACCCTTAATGTTGAGAAATATAGCTCATTCAATATGCAGTGTTCTGTTTCAAAATGACTGTGTCAGTTCTAAGGTTACATTTTCATTTCTCACACTAGTAAAATGTTTTTTTTCGATGAAATCTCTTAATTCCACGCACTCCTTTTCCCTAAGCATAGTACACAAGGATGAGACAATTTTCTGGGTTGGTGGCTGGGTGATTTAGACTACAGATTGCATATAGGCTTATTGGTTGCAGTTTTGGGCTCAAGACCAGTGCCAGCCAATATCGGGGCATATACTCTACACATATATTTGTTAGTTGTGTGTTGTGTCCTTGTGTATTGCCGTAACTGTCAATCACTAAATAGTCATTAGTGTTATTGTCCTGGAACCGTTAAATAAGTGATGGTATACAAATATTGTCTTTGTCTTCCTAGTGCAAAACTTTATAATGTTTATACCTATGGCAATTTTTTGCAGCATTTTATTATTACATAGCTACATATTAATAAATAAGAGGCAATTGAGGGGTGCATTGTAATGAAACCCTATTGTGAACATATCAAGTTGAAGAGAAACCACGTTTTTTTCAGTATTTTTACTCTATCAAAGACATATCTATTGGTGGTCAGTGCATTTGTTTCGGTCATGCGGATGAATGCCCATTCGACCGCTATGAACAGCAGCAGAAGTGCGACTGTCAGCACAATACATGTGGTGAAAGCTGTGAGAAGTGCTGCCCATTGTTTAATCAACAACCCTGGCGTCCCGGTACTACACTTGAAGGTGCAATATGTGAAGGTATGACACAATTATATATGTTTCTTTATCAACACGCATGCCTGGAATGTGTAAACATAAGACAGTAAACTCATAGACTGTTAATTTATTATAAGTGTTAAAGGCCTATATAACTCCAACAGACATTGAATTTTTTTAACACATTATTATGATGACACTAAGAATTCATAGTTATTATTAAACAAAAGAGACTTATAAATTAAATAACTTACCTTATTCTGGCAAATTTTAAACGCATACATTGCCATAAAGATTACCATGTTTCACGTCTTTGGCGCAAGTGAGCAAGAAAGACGTACAAGGTACAGAAAGTGTCTTTGGTTACCGATGTTTGTTTACTGATCTTTGATGAGCCTCCTGACTGTATCATAACGTCATTGGTCTCGCGCGAAGAAAAATGGCGGTTCTTCAAATTTAATACCGCTAACAACAAAGTGATAAAAAATCAAATGAAACAAGTTTTGCAGTAAGTTTTTTAATGAAATAAATTGATTATTCATAATGAGAGTAGGATTTTAAGTTTTAAAAACTTATATTATAGTGACAGTTTAGTTTGACTTTAAGTTAACTTACGTTTTACAAGCATTAATCATTGTGTGCGTTCTACTATTACATTTGATGTATTGTGTGGACTGTATTTGCTTTGATAAAGTAAATCATTCAAATCAAAAATACTAAAAACACAGCTTGCTTCATTGTGCAACATCTGACATTCAAAGAGCTATGGATATTGCATTGATATTCATTTTGATATTACATAGAAATTTAACGTCACTGCATGAAATGTTGTAGTTTGTATTTGAAAGTGGCTCGGGTGCTTGGTACAAAATTAACAGTGCCTGTTAAAAAACATGAAAATATTTGAAGTGTAGCCCATTGCAGTAATTGTGGAGAAGCCACAGAGTGACAATGATAGTAATAATAGTTATGGTGAAAGTCAGGGCCGTTATAATGTATGGACATGCTGGACAGTTGCCTGGGGGCCCCACTAGCGTTAGGGGCCACATGCCAGTTTATGTATGTTGTGACTTGTTGTCAATAAATAAGTACTGTGCTAAACTAAATTATAAATATTTGTTATTGTGTTAAAAGTAGGCATTGGCATTCGCCTCTGATTTAGTATCATGGCCACTTTTGCAACCTCACGTGCATGTAGGTAGGATCCGACGGACTACATAACGTAAAAGCATATATTTTTTATTGAAGATTGTTGACAATTTGCATTTTTCTTCCTGTTATTGTTGTGCAGGTAGAGGTTGCGGTGCCTATAATGATATTAAGATGGCCCTGGTGAGAATTGCGAAGTAGGTTAACTAAGCATAGCTTATGAAATTAATCCACAGTTATTCAATGGTACTTAATTAGTACCTTAATTTGCTGATATGAGTAAACTACACTATAACTTGGAAATGTTGGATTAATTGGTAAGCAGTTAGCAATTAATAAATTAAAATCATTCATGATCACTTGAGGCTGTGTAGTGTAGTGGCCACTCAGCTTGGAGTTCAAAGGTCCTTGTTTCAAATCCACGCACAGCCCGACTTTTTAGCGTTTCTTTCATTCTGTCGAGAATGTTTGCAAAATTTCAGTAATTATTTGTCCATTAATTAATAATCTTGAAATTATGAATGTAAATAATTAAAGATAGCAGTCTGTATCATGGAAGCGGTTTCATATTGCTGCACCATTTCTCAACCTTTAAAACCTTTAGCTTCATTGTCACAAGAGCTTCTGTTGGGCTTGTACGACATATGTTTTAGTGGCTTAATAATCAGCTTTGTAATCGAAGTTTAGTTGTATGTAATATTCTGACACATGCAACAAGTTTTTTTATATCTATGTGTTATGTTACAGAATGTCAATGTTATGATCATGCTGAAGAGTGCGTGTACAATGAGACGGTCGCCTTGCAGAGTCTTAGTCAAGACAAGTCGGGGAACATGAAGGGCGGTGGAGTTTGCATCGACTGCGCTGTAATTACTTGTTTATGTTTGTTGCAAAATAGATATTTGCTTGTTAATCTAAGTAACCAAACATGTATGGGGAAACTCCTACTTACAAATTTATTTTTTCCTCTTGCTTCTTATCTGCCGAATTCTCTCACAGAAAACTGTTGCCCTTTTAATTGCAACCTCACTGCTTTAAGAAAAATCTTGGCAGATATCATCCATCAAACATATTATCTAGCAAATTAGTTAAAAAGCATTTTACTGGCCTTTTTTACCCTAGGCTCTTGGACTAGTTTAGGAGAATTTGTTAAAAAAAATTCAATCGTTGTGGCTGTTAATGGTGAACTGCTTAACAGCTGAGTAGTATTGGCTTGTAAACTAAAGCTCCCTGGTTCAAGTTAAGTCTATGTGTCTACTGTCATACTTCAATTTAGAAATTAACTTGGCCTATTCATTTAATGTAAAAGTTTTACTTATTGCTTTGCAGTTTTAAATTCTAACTTTCGTGCAGCATGTGGTATCATATTTTTTGTTATGACAGCCTTTTTGGTGTTCAACACTCGATGTTGTGGCAGGAGTGGAATCTAGCTCATTACCGTGACTAGTTCTCTAACGTGAAACACTGAACTGACTGAAGTGCCTTAACTGCATTCAGGCACATATAAGTTCTCTAAGTAAAGTCAATTGCCAAACGAAGCAGTATGAACTATCCAGAAGCCGTTTTCAGTCCCCCATTCATTTACTGACCAGGCTTTACTATGCTTCACTTCAGCTTCTAAGCATACACCACAACTTTTTAGCTATCCCATTCGCCCTTGTTTTATGACAGGTGCAGAAATTTGAAATTTTTGTCGTTGCATGCCTCATATTGAAAATTTAATCGCACTCCAAACTTGGGGTGAAATTGATGTCTTCCTTTTATATTTAGCATAACACCGCTGGCATCAACTGTGAAAAATGCCAGGATGGCTATTACCGGCCAGCCAGCACTCCTCAAAACCATCCGGATGTGTGTCAACCATGCGAATGTTATGGATATGGGACAACTGGGCAGTGCGTGGCTGATGAAGACGGGGCACCTGAGGGTGCGGTATGTATTTTTAACCTGTTAAATGTATGTGCATATGTGCCATTTACTGCTACGAGTTGTTACTATTTGTACCGTGATAGTGTTCTTACTTTTGGGATCATGGTTTTGGCTTTTGAATCACATTAATGTCTTGCCAATACAAATATAATTTATGCATAGTTAATTAATTATAAAATTAGAAGTTAGTACTAATTTTTATAAGCTTGTTATGCTGTGTATTACCTGCACTCATTGAATCTGTTTTCCTTTCTGAATCCTGCAATCATTTTACTATTACTTAGCTTATGCAAGTTGCAAAATAACCTCTCTTGCATAGATATTTGTATTACTTCTTGCCAATTAATGCAATATGGCACTCTCCACAATGAAGAACACCGAAGACTTTCCTCACAATCCATCCAGCAACATAAAACATGATGTTATCTATCATAGCATCAAGACCAATGTATAAATGACGAGGAAAAATGGCTCCTGTAAACGATCATCTATCATGACTGTGTTAGGTTCAACTGGTGGCTCATCAAGAGTAAATAGCAGACATTTCCTCCATTGCTAGGCTGAAACCCATAGCAAATGGAAAGCCTTCTAAAAATGCTCTTAAACTGTTAAGCGGAAGGATTGTTGTTCCAACAACCTAGCAAACACCAAACATAAGCTCAGCGAATCGATGCAGTTCGCTGTATTACATTTAATCTGGCAACAGGAAGTGATGAAAAAAGAAAACTGCGAGTTTCAGTCAGTTACTATAACTAAAACTCGTGTACATCATTTTACACAATAACTAACGAAAAACTCATAATATATATTCATGTGTTATACTGTCTTCCTAACAGTATTGAAACTCAATTCTCAATGATCTTGGCTGAGTTTGTACGAAAGTCGGAATGGCTGCACCTACAGGATGCTCGGTGTAAATTCTAACATGGTGTCAATATCCACAGTGAAACCAATAACCTGGTTTTCTGTAAAATTAACCTTAAGTATCACAAATATGTTGCTCCGTGAGAACTATAACTCTCTAATATTCAATAACATGGCAAATCAATAAAAACCAAAAAAATATCTGTTAAGAACAAAATCCAAGACGGAGGTCCTAGCAGAGAATTCCCACCTCTTGTTTGTAAATGTAAAAGGTACTGCCATGTCTCAATCAGAAATTCCCGGAAGTGTGGCCAGTTCGCGCATAGGCACTTTGTACTCATTTGCATGGCAATTTCGACTATCGGAGATAACAAATAGCTTGTCGATTTTCTGCAACAGTTAAATAATGACTTTAAAAATCATTTGTTAATGAATGAACTGAGTCTTATTTTAATTAACATTATTACTGACACTGAAAATGCAATTTGATTTTACTGCATATAAATGGGCAAATTCGATTTCATTCAATGTCAAAATCGGTAATTCACTTCACTTCGAATATTAACTTTGCACAGGATGAATGGACAGCACATTGTTCATTAATGAGTGGAAAGTTCACTGTTGGCTTGTCCAGTTCTGTCAAAAAAGTTTTCTTCAAAATGGCAACTGCAGACACTCAAGTGAGCTCCTGATTGCCACACAGCTTGCCAGGAGCATCACTTCTATAAATCATCTTTCTTGCTTCAGCTTTTAGAAAGCTATATGTAAATTTTTTAAAAGCATAATTTATATTTTAAGATTTTCCAAAAGTTAATTTTTCGAGGAAAACTAATAAAACGATAGTTAGTCTGTGTGAGTGTTATAAGGTACCTCATTGGAGTCAAAGTCTCTGCCACCGATGCATTTGTTGGATTTGGAGGCAGCTTGAAAACATTGACCATACAATTTAATGGCATAGTCTACTTTCATTTAAAAATAGTATTTCAGATACTAAACTTTGTAGTCAGTCTTAAACTAAATTCTATATATAGTAAAAAAGTGAACAAACTGTCAAACATGGACCGGTAGCCAAGTAAAATAATACAAATGCTTTCACATGCCCCTCATACCAAGAAACAAAGTTATGGTTATAATTTATTACACCTTGCTGGTAAAATATAATGTCATACATGTAGCACAGTTTTTATTTGTACAGTTGACAGTACAACAGTACATGACCATTTTACAAAATAATCCCAAATACTAGACGAAATAAGCAAAAATGCGAGAAGAACACATGTAGTGATGTTGTAATCATGGCAAGTCCCACCGTAACATGGTGGCGCAAATATTCGTTGGCGGTGGCGCTACATCCTATCTAGAGATTACGTTAGTAATATTATTAACTATGCTGTCTTTTGCTGAGCTTAATTGTCCCTTGGGAAGATTTTAGCATGAAAGTCGAGATTTTAGTGAAATAATTGAAAAAACTAAGCCAAAGAGAGTTTAAAATATCTTTTATTAATGTATTTCCAAAATCGTAGCTGATGTTTAACATTTAGGAGGCATTAATCCATTTGTAGTGCGTACACAAGGTTGTGTTTTTATTTCACTCATGTTTTTTGTACCTTTTAATCGCAGCTTGAAATGACAATTGTAAAAAATTGTATCATGCTCTTTGCACCATTTTTCTTACTGTTCTTGTGTGCAGAGTCCTGGTGATTGCATCTGCAAGGAAGGCTTTGATGGACCAAAATGTGATCGTTGCGCTTACGGCTACCGTGGTTACCCAATCTGCGAGGCTTGTCCATGTGATCCGGATGGCAGCTTAAACTATGATGTCTGCGAAGGAGACTGCGAGTGCAAGGTGAGACGTTGTAGCAATCTAATTATCGGAGTGATCTCAAAGTTTTTTCCGGCATTGTAATTACTCGATTGAACGAATCCACATTTATGGATTTTTTTCATGTTATATGAGAAAACTAACACTTATAAATATTGGAGTGGTTGGTATCCCATTGAGATTGAATTGAAGTGTTGCATAGTTTAATGATCTGGCAATGGACTTTGAAAGTATTTAGTCCCTTTAGTCCTGTTCGTCATCATCATCATTGATTGCTAATAACTAGTGTTATTTAATATTATTTGAATCTCATTTTGGTCATTAATGCATGAACTATACTATATAACATTATTTCATATATGCTGTTATTTTTGTTACATCTTTCAGTTTCAATTTTTCCATTTCATTCAATTCCAGCCCAACCAACTGTCAAGCACAAATTTAAGTTTTTGGGCATTCCACAACTTCGTACACAAGTTCGCAAAATCACCTGGCTCCCTTTATCATTAGCACCAACTGTGACACAATTAGCAGTACAACTCTCAGCAGTACTCAAAGGTTGCCCTTATTTTTTTTAATTTTTGCCTTAATATTTTTGATATTTTGATTTCGACACCTAAAATACAAAAGTTTCTGGGGCATTAATTTGCCACCTGGAACTCCGTCAGGAATGAGGTGATCCCGGACTTACTACGTTCCATATTTATTTTTACGTCAAAATGTTTGCAGGTCTGGATTTCATGCTTTATTTGAGTTTAGTAGCAACAAATTTTGTTCATTTTTATGCTTTTGCTTTTCTGCTACTGCCATTAGCTCTAAATGCTAGTTCACTTTGGTTTAAACATAATTTATTGAAGATGTAACTTATGCTAGGTTTGAAACAGACAGTTTTACAACTGACATATGTTCTCCCCTAGTGTTCTCTTCTAGCTAGACAGATGCAGAACAGTGGTGACCACAACGTACAAAAAATGTTGCAATAAATATGAACATTAGTATGTAACAAGAGTAACAAAGTTAATACTATTTAAAGTGCTTAGTGTTTGAAATAAAAGACTGCACTAAAACAAAAATTTGAGGGTTCACAGAATTATCTAGGGTATGGTTCCTGTTCAGTAACAAACGTACAAGTTCATTTGTTGCAAGCCTGTAAACATTGACGTTAAAAGCTGACAAAAAAGTACAGAGATTTGTAAATAAGTCATGTCTGGCCTGATGGTAAAGAGGGCAGCTAATTAAGTAATGACCGACTGTTTCATAAGCAGAACCACATTGACAATTAGGTGATACCAGCGACCCGTCGTAATTTTTACTTTTTCTGAGGTGTAAATCATAATTAAGTTGACAAAAACCAACTTTTATTCTAGCATGGTGTGCAGATGAATTTCGAGTACCACTTATTATAATAATTTATCATTTATTATAATTATTTATTGGAAAATTGGCATCGCTCATATATGTATTTTCACTCTTCTTTAGCCCAACACTTACGGTACTGGCTGCGAATACTGCCAACCTGGTTACTTCAACTTGGACAGAGACAATCCTGATGGTTGTGAGCCATGCTTTTGTTTCGGTGTGACTGAAGAATGTCAATCTGTTGACTGGGGAGCTGATAAGGTGAGCTAACATTTATGATACAAGTAGTATTTCTAGTAACTCAGTCTGCAAGATTGCGCCTTGCAAGCGCAAATCTCATCGTGGACTGTATATTTCTGTTTTTTTGTTCCTGAGAACAAAAGGATTTTAAACATTTGCACCATCGTTGAAGTGTTTTTGGAAGATTCCTGTCCCTTCCCGAACATGTTTCTTTTGCTGGCACAAAGACATTTTCAGCTGGCTTGACTGCTATGGCTGCGACTCAGCTTTTGTTTTCTCACTGTGTCAACTACTTGGTCAAACTGAATCTTCTGAATCTGCTACAAGAGGCAAAAATTTGTTAGACCATTCGTCAAACGTTATGGTTTTCTACTCCACAATAGTGGACAGTGTATGAGCTGAGATTTTCCGGGAAGTTCCTTAACTTGTCCCATACTTTGAGCTGCTAAATTTTATTGTAAAAAAGATTGTAAACTATGACTCCGTTTTAGCTACCTGCGATTTGTTAAATATGCATATTATTCTTGTTTTCATCTGTATTTCTGTTTCATACAGGTTTTAATCAGTTTAAAAGGTTTTACTGAATATAACAGTAAGGTATGTAAGTAAATGGATCCTTTAAACACAAAGGCAGTATCATATCTGTTAATTTAACAACCTATGTTCTAAATGTAACATTGTTATTTAGAATAATTCCCTTTCTAAATAGGCCTATATCTAAAGCTGTTAAATAACTCCTTCAGTATTACAATCAAAACAATGATGTTTACAGAGAGGAGTTTGCTCGCATGTACATAGGTTGAGAGGTTGTGCGTGCGTGTTAGTGTTTGTGAGTGTGCGTGCGTACTTGCTTAGCATCGTCTTTTAAGTATGTTTAATCGGGTTTAAGTACTAACTATTATAATTATGTCAGTTTATTGTTTATTCATCCATCTTCTTATTAATAGTCATCACAGTAGTAAATATTGGGATGGTTGACTCTATAACTTATGTTCATTCATCACCCCTTCATCTATATATAGTAATGAAAATTAATATTTTATGTTATATTTTGTTTCATTGTTTTACTAACATATGAAAAATAAACTAATTCTAATTCTCGTGTGTTTTTGTTTTGATGTTTTGCAGATAACACGTCTCAGCGGATGGTCTGTGACAGATCTTGAAGGTTCTCAGGTTGTCAATCCTGCTACAGAAAATCATCATTTAGTTATTTCAAGCTACGACACTTATGCTTTGAATCGGGAGGCATTCTACTGGATGGCACCGCTTGATTACCTAGGTGATAAAATAGCAGTGTATGGCGGCACTTTTGAATTCGTCTTTATGTATGATAAACCTAGGGATAAAAGAGAGGATTATCTTTCTGGACCGGATGTTGTATTTGAGGTAGGAATTAATTTTTTACTTGCCTTGTTTATATAATTATGTGAATCTGAGTGCAAAACTGCATGTTTTTTATTTGTTTTTTCTCGTATCGTCTACTTTCATTTTTAGTACTTCATTTTTACGTAGTTTATGAATTGTGAACAAAAAATTTGCCAATGCTCTATAAGGGTGAAATTAATTTTGTTGCAAAATAATTTTCCGTTAAGTGAAAGTTATACCGTACCCCATTACATATTTTGCATCTTTATTGTTCAGCAGATCTTTGCAACCTAAATCACTTGGTGTTTTTTATTTTTCCAAACTATTTTAAACTTCATTATAACATACATTTGTCTTTTTATTAAGTGCAAAGCATTTTTCATTAGAACTTTTATTTCAAGTAAGGCTTGATATTAACTGATATGATGGAAGAACTTCAGCACTTGCAATTTTCTGTGAGTTTTCTGTTTCCAGAGCGGTGATGTGAGAATAGGTTATGGAGGTCGATTCTACCGTGACAACTACAACGAGACTCTGGAAATTCCCATGGAAGAGGGAGAATGGAGGTTCCTGGATGAGCAAGGAAGCACTGGTCGTATTGTGGCCAAAAAAGACTTCATGTCTGTCTTACACAAGCTTGAGAGACTTTTACTGAGAGCTAGCTTTCACACTGAACAGACATCATCCGTGTAAGAAGATAATTTCTGTCAAACGGTTTTTTGCATTTTTTTGTTATTGTTCGCAAACTATATGGTATATTTGATAAAGGGCTCGTTTCCTGACTCTGCTTTGCTTTAGTAAGTACAGTGGAATATCAGTTCTAAGACAAAATTTATTGTTGCTTCGCTGCAGTGACTAAGCTTACATGTTTGTAGCTGAGACGGGATTAGACACCCTAAACTCTACAGCTAGATTGAAACACTTTCAGGATGAGTTTCCCCAGTTAACAGATTTGTTTAGAAATGTTTTCTCGAATTTCTACGTAAGATTGCAAAGAATCCTTTTAATTTTATTAAGTTAAGTTGGCATTGGACTGTTAAGTTTTCTTAATTTATCAATGTATTTACCAGGTTTAATGTTGCTAAACTTTGGAGGCTGCTGTTGATTTATAAATCATTCTTGTAGATATAGTGATTTAACTGTCAAAGTGGTAATGAATTACTCCAAAATCATTTAACTTTCAATGTAGACATGCATTTCTACTTTCTATATGGTCATGTTGTAAGTCGATGATATCACATTTTGATTTTATGAACTTATAAGACGGTGTTTGTTGCATTTTATTCACAGGTTACTCAGCGTTTCAATGGACATTGCAAACATGAACTCATCCAACCAGATTAAGATGAAGTCAGTCGAAGAGTGCATCTGTCCTAGTGGCTACTTAGGCCTGTCTTGTGAGGTGACAAACATATAGCTGTATTAGCTTATAAAAAACTAATATATATATTTTATTGAAGATTTTTATTACATGCAAGTGTCAATAATATATAAAAATAATATTTAGTGTAGTGTGACAAGACAAAGCATTTTTGCAATCTACAGTAATGCCTGGGAAGTCATTCAGTTAATAACTGCACAGTATTAGACATAATTTTTGTTTATTATGGTTATATTAATGGTGATAGATATTAGTCACTGACTGGGCATTTGTTTTTCCTCATGACTAAATAACTTGGTGATTTGAAACAAAATGTCGCTGTTCAGATGTTGGAACTAGCGGATTTTATTTGGATGTTTTTGTTGAGTAAGATGGTTTGAAAGGTTGTAATGACAATAAGATGTTATTGTTGTTGTTATAACAAAAGAATCTGATGTTCTTTTGCCTTAATTTAGCTTCCAGGAATTTGGAATTACATTTGAATTACATACCTGGTGCGCAAGGTTTAGTGCTGAGATTCTAGTTGTCAAAATGCATCCTTCTACAATGAAAACTATTTATATTTACATGTAACATATACAAATTTAACTTGGTATAGCTGTTATAGGTAAAACATGTCATATTGCATTTTTATAGAAGTGTAAGAGAAGATTTCAAATAGCTCTATTGCTTTTTCTTATAGGATCTTTATTTTATAAATATTTAGAAAGGTGCATGTAAAAAAGTAGTGAGTGGTAAATGTTTGAAAATAGCCCTCAGCTATGCTGTTATCTCTTTTTGACGAATGTAACTGAAAGCACGATGCTAAAAATCTCTCTGCTTGCTTGGATTTGCGATTGAGGAAGCTTGAGATAAAGATCCCTAATTTCAACGAACAGGTCCAGTAAAGACCAGGTGATGAAAATGTAAATGTCATGTGAACTCATTTAGATATAACAGAGAAGAACTAATGGAGCCCATTTTATGACCTAGGTTTGTGCCGTCTCTTTTTAACAGCTTAGTGACAAAAAATGCAATTGGTGGATGGCTGAGGGTAATAGTTATAAAGCAAAATAAGTATTGTACCTGCATTGTTTATCCATTGTTTTTCAATTGTTTACAGGACTGTGCACCAGGCTGGAGACGAGTGAACGACACACTTTATGACGGGATTTGTGAACAATGTCATTGTTTTGGACACGCAGAATACTGTGACAATGCCGACGGTGCATGTTACGTAAGTTTAAAGTATATATATATATAAGAATTCTATGAATAATTGTTTCTGAGATGTATGTATATGCGACTAAGGAATTTTGTTTATTATTACAATAAATGCCCTAAATTAAACTTTTCTTCTATGTAAGATCTGATAATTTTAGCTCTGCAGTGAAGGCATTGGAACAAACTTCTGTGAACTTTTCAGGGTTGTCTTCATCATACTCGAGGTAAAAACTGTGAAGAGTGCGAGATTGGTTACTACGGCGACGCTACTCAAGGCACGGAATTCGATTGTCGACAGTGCGCCTGTCCACTTACGGAACCCAGCAACAACTTCAGTCCAACTTGCATCGCTCATCCGATGGATCCAGACCACTACATCTGTGATGACTGTCCCATGGGTTATGCTGGAAACCATTGTGAGATGTAAGAATATTACTTTTGCATGTTCTGTGACTTATACATTAATCAAGAGCAAAATATATGTGTTATATACTGACTAAAAGGCTGTGTTTTAGTAGATAAACTAAATCTTTTCATTTTTTGCTTTGTTTTTTTGCGCAAATTGTAACCAACGTGTTGCAAACTGAAGGTTTCAAATCTATTGACATATGATGTGCATATTGACATAGTCACAGTGTGGTTCATGAAAAAGTGTGTGTGCCTATAAAAATAGTTTGCGAGTACTAAAATGGCAGACAGAAGCCGCGAAGAAGTCTTATTCACTCCAGTCCTTGAGAAAATATGGCTATAAAAACACTAAGAAATTGTCCCAAAAGATGATGTTGAATTACAAGAAATGGATTATAATAAATTTCAAAATTGCCCATCACTACATGCTACCTTATTCTAGAAAAGAAAAGCTTGTACTTTCTTGGATAAAAGACCCTTTTTGTGTAAATAGCACTAAACTAGATTAATTGTCTAGAACTAGAACAAATTAGACTAGAATGTCTCTACTGCTTGTGTACCATTGCTTACTCTAAGAAGTTTTCTTTGCTTTATATGGGTTATTAGTAACTTTGTGTTTTGACTGTTTTCTAATTCGCTTTTTCCAGGTGTGCAGATGCTTATTTCGGTGATCCGCAAATTCCTGGTAACTATTGTCGACCATGTCAGTGTAACGGTAACGTAGATCCACACGCTATTGGCAACTGCGACCGTCGGTCCGGAGAATGTCTGAAATGTATAGCTGACACGGAGGGTTGGATGTGCGACCGGTGCAAGGATGGGTACTTTGGAACAGCAATCAACCACGATTGCTCGCGTATGTACAAGACAATTTTACTTATGTAAATGTCAATAATTGCATGTCTGGATAGTGCAGACTAAAATCTAGGTCGCTAGGATAAACTTTTACTAAAGTTATATTGGTTAGCGCACAATGCATGTATGTAGCCGGAAAACGACAGATCAGTACATTTGTGCTTGTGTGTACTGCAACGAGAAACAAATCAGCAACTGATAAATAACTCTGTATTTTTATTTATTTTATCTTACTCATGATTCTTTGCCATATTTGGCTACTATTATTTCTAACATTGGCTAATTACTACTTCTGTTTACTCTTGCTATTTCTATTATTTTGCATTGGTGGAAATGCAAAGTGCTTTAAAAATGGTGATAATCATAAACATTTATTTGATTAAAGGCAAGCATTTACAATCAGATGCCTCCTTTTTCCTAGATGAAATAAAAGCAAAACATCTTTCACAATCCTGAGCTTAAGAATGTACGGTAATGTGTTAACATGGTTTAGCAGTAAGACCTATTAAATCTGCATTCTTTGTGTGAACATAGCTCTTTTGCCTTTTTGTAGCATGTGAATGCAATGTTTATGGGTCGATCAGGACCGAATGTGATCGGAGAACTGGACAGTGTAAATGCAAGAAGAACATCGATGGCAGACGCTGCGACCGTTGCGCAGTAAGTACAAGAATTATTTAGCCAAATAGCATTGTAATTTTAGTTTTAAAGAAATATGCAAAGAAACAATGGTGCAAACTGCAAAGGTTGAAAAGGTAAAATCTGTAATACTTATGTCACTGCTGTTGAACCAGGTGTTTTCAAAAGCCTCATTGCATAGTTGCTTAGACATCCCGGCTCACCATATCAGCTACAATGTTTAAATGTTTGCAATAACTGCATATATTATTTTTGTCATTGATGAATCACTTTATTGCAAGAATTGTTGATAAATCACTTTTTTGCAGGCATTATATGGCAATCTAAGAGTTGGCTGTGAGCCATGTAATTGCAGTTCTGTGGGATCCGTATACCAGCAGTGCGACTTTGAATCTGGCCAGTGCCAGTGCAAGCCTGGTGTGTTTGGCCGCTATTGCACCGCTTGTAATGAAGGCTATTATGGTTTTGGAGATGAAGGGTGTTACTGTAAGTATTTAGGAAACCTCTTTTCTCTCTCTCTCTCTCTCTCTCTCTCTCTCTCTCTCTCTCTCTCTCTCTCTCTCTCTCTCCTCTACTCTTTCTGCCTGTCTGTTACTCCCTCTTCTCTTTCTCTCGCTTTCACACGTGCTCATTCTCTCTCACTTGCTCTTTCCCTCGCTTTTGTCCTCTCTGTCCTATTATACTCTCACTAACATATAAATGTTCTGTAACTCAAGTGAAAAGAACAAGTAGAGCAAATACTGTGAGTTGCTCAGCTGAAACTATGACAACTGATTTGCTTTATCTTTAGTTTGTGATTGTGATGCATCCGGTGCAACCAGCCAGAAATGTAACCAGAACAGCGGCCAGTGCGACTGTCGTCCGAATGTCGTTGGTCGGCGATGTAACACATGTTTGGAGAATCACTGGAATATCACATCAAAGGACGGTTGTGTACCGTGCAACTGTAACACGGTATGTACATAACATGTCATTTTATTGGGTGAATTAACTGTTAATGGTATTTAATTTATCTTTAACTATGTAAATAAGCATCAGTTTGAGAGATGAGCAATTCATTTAGCATATTCGCATCCAGTGACAGAGGGTGAAAAAAGTCAAAGTATTTCCAATTTTGACTCCAAAAGCTCACGAGTTCAAGTTCAAGTCCAGGTTTGCTGAACTAATACCAGAAAATTTAAGTAGTAATAGTATTATAACTATACACTATGCAGTGCATAACAACAAAAAAGGTAGTTAATTATTATCATGAACTGAACGATTATTTCATAGACTTATTTTAATCAGATACTTTTATTCAATCAAAATGTTTACACTAAATTCAATCTTGCTATGAAATCACTGTTTAATTTTACACACAAGATAGGTAAAGCAGTCTAAAGTGAAATTGTTTTTCTATGGCTTCTTAGTAAGACGCATTTCTCAAGTCTGAGTCTGAGTTCTAGCAAAAACTTGCTGGAGCGCACTCAAGTACGAGTTATTTACTGAAATCTTTATTTTCTGGTTACAAATAAATTTAAATAAAGATAATGAGTAATAATAATTTATTAGCCTGACAGATGGCTCGTCGGGTTTACACAATTAAAAAATATAAAAAGATCACAGAGCTGAAAAAATGTTATGCCTTTAAACAAATTAAAATAAAATTAAGTCAGGCGACTAAAATTTACAGAAACAACTAAAATTACAGATACAATTTCTGAGACACCTTCCTTCATCTATTAACAAAAATTTGTATGTGCAACTTAAATTTTCCGCGATTATTATTGATGAAAAGTTCTGTCTAAACACCCACTTAGCAGTTTTGTTTTCGCATGTAAGTTATGTGTTTTAAATTTTTTGGTTACTGCAATTGGACAAATCTTTCTAAATGTAAAAGTTTTTTTGCACGACACTTTTGTGTTTTCCATTTGTAAGTGTAATAACTGAAGCTATAACCTTGTGCTTTGTTGTTGACAATTTTTGTGTGCTTTTTCAGATTGGCTCAACTAACACTACCTGTGACGTGCATAGTGGACAGTGTTATTGCAAACAAGGTGTATATGGATTACAGTGTGACAAGTGCCAGTATGGTTTCTATGGCTTTGGACCTGATGGTTGCAAGCGTAAGCTAATCACTGATTATGTTTGTTAGGAATGGACTGGATGCAGTTTACCTGGTTCCGGTTCTGGATCTAGATAATTAAGATAAACATTATTTCTTCTCATTTGCCTTTTGGTCATGTCATTGTATTGCTTGTCCAATTTCAGAGTCATTAAGTAATTTCAAGTGGAAACACTGCAAATGTTGTTGTACTGTCTTTTTGAATACTTGATTCGTGCTTGGTTTAAATTAAAAAACCGCTAAACCATGATTTTACTGGAAGTAAAAGGCTCTAATTTTTTAGCAGACAAATAGCGTTATCTTTGTATGCTACTTGCTTCAAGGAACCACAGCATGAAGGTTGCTGGTATCACTTATGCTATAAGCATGGAGGCAAAAAATAGATTTTAATAGTTAATCATTCAAATTCTTTAAAAAATAAGACTATTCAGGTAATCAAAGTGCTATGTGCATTTTTTCTTACCCACCACTCATAGTAGTTTTACACATAGAAAAATAAGAATACAAACAGTACAAAATTTGATGAATGTTTCTGGCAGATCCAGATCTGCTTCAGATCCATCAAAATTACCGGATCTTGGGTTTCGGATCCGGATCCTGTGATGATTGGCTATACTGGACTAAAGCATGATTCTATGAAAAAGGCCTTTATCATAGTTCCATCAAAAGAAGTGTTTGAATAGAAACCTGCTCCCCTGGTTATGTAGTTTATGAACCGCATGTATCCCTAATACCAGAGTTAGAGTTGCCGTATTTTCGTTTGCACATAGTCATGATTCATTTGGTTCACTGGGTCACTGATCTATTAATTTTTAATTTATACCGTTATTATTATGTGGAAACTTCGAAAGAACAAATTTGATTCTATTATTTTTCAAGGTGCCTCACTATGCATTCAGTTTGATCATATTTTGTTGCTAAAAAATCTTCCCTAACTATGCAAGACATCCTGCATCGTATTTACTGAAGTATTTGCTGAACTATCGTATCGTATTTATTCTTAGGTGTTTAAATTAGCTGAGTATCGTTTTTGCAGTGTTTGGAGCACGCTCTGTGAGAAATAAAATAAGATCATATATTGCATAGCAATATGTCTTGACTGTATTACAGTATTTGTCTGTTACCTTCCAGGATGTCCTCGATGTGAAAAACCCGGTCAGATCTGTGACCCTGTCACTGGAGAATGCGTGTGTCCACCCAACACCGAGGGCGACCGCTGCGAGAAATGTGTCGATGGTACTTGGGGATATCACTACCTGGAAGGCTGCAAGGTTTGAATAATTCTGTTTTCAATTGTAATAGAAGTGAAAAGATTTCTTTCAACAAAATTTTATGCCATTGTTAGGGTGTGCTGTGCAGTGTTTGGTGAGTCAGGTTTGCACTCAGTAGATATTCCCTTAATGACAAACTGCATATTGACATGCTCAGTGTAATTGGACTGGCAGATTCAGTTTCTAAATAATTGTCAATAATAGTTCTTTAACGTTATAAATTTTATCTGATATTTCATCACATTTTGATGCGTAATTTTGGCTGATAGAACTGCATTCATTCTATACATTCATGAAAACATGAAATGCTTATAAATGTTTTTAATCATTACTATTTTATGTAACTTCATAAAATCGGTTTAAAATTGCGTTTAAAAAAGGACGATCTTGAATAGTCTAATAAATAGATAATAGTTCTTTAACGTTAAAAATTTTACTTGATATCTCATCACATTTTGATACATAATTGTGGCTGATTGCTGTGCGATTTTAAATTCAAACTGTATTCATTCTTTGTGAAAACACGAAATGCTTATAAGAGTTTTTAATCATTGCTAATTTATGTAATTTCATAAAATCGGCTTAAAATTGTTTTTAAAAAAGAACGATTCCGAATAATTAAATAAATGGATTATATGATTAAAGCTATTTTTAGATGCAGTTCAATGCGATATTTTTCGCATCTGTACTAATAACCTGTCATAAAAATTATAGCTCACATAATCTATACAAATTTATAAACAGAAGTAGCCACTGTTACTTGCTTTAAAAATGCTACACAAAAAATTCATTTGCTATGCAAAATAGGAATTGATTACAAATTATTGCTAATCATTATTTTTAAAGTAAAAATTTTCCAAGCCTTTGATGAGGCGTTGGATTTACAGTAGTGTCTTAGTCATCTTTGATGTGCTAAATCCTCCCTCAACAAGATAATTAATCTGATGACAGCAGATCAAATGTCCATGTGGTCATCCATTTTTTATTGGCCAGATTTGGTACTGCCTAGTTTTTGGTTTCTAAGTATGCCACATGACCACTCAGCTATTTTGTCACCTCATTATCATTATAGTTTATGCTAGCATTGCAACATTTGCAAAAAATAAGTAGCTAAACTCTGTCTGAGGTAATATTATTTTGCTCTCTTTTGCTAATAATCTGTGTTTTTTCATTTTTTAGCCATGTGACTGCGATGACAGAGGATCCTTTGGCACTGACTGCAACGTCATCGAAGGTCAATGTCTCTGTCGTCAAGGATACACGGGCCGGAAGTGTGACCAGTGCACATTTGGTCACTTTGATTTCCCAATCTGTAAAAAGTGTCGATGCAGCATCGCTGGCACTAGTCCAGATCAGTGCAACGACGATGATGACTGTGCTTGTAATGAAAAGGGGGCGTGTCTGTGTAAGGTATGTGATGCAAAAAATGCTTTAAAATTTTGTTTAGTACTAATAATTTATTAAAGAGGTGAAGATTCAAAATTTTTAGTAACCACATGCAGTTTAAACTTTTTAATAGCTGAAGCAGACTTGAGATTACTTGTTCTTGTTTTGCCCAATTTTAATTGTTATTATCATCATTAATGACTATACTATTATTTATTTATTTGTCAAACAAAAGCAGTTTATTTTGCATCAAGTCAAAGTACAGTCAAACCTCTTTAGAACCGCCTACTTTGGAACTTCAAAAAAGTTTGGCTTTATAACGAGGTACATTAATACATACACATCTCTGCAAAATATAGGCATTTTGTTTTGCCAAAAATTTGTTCATTAAGCGTGGTTGGCATTATAAAATGGGACGTTATAAGGCGGTGTAACCGTGTTTTGTTTCCTAGTCAAAGTGCATAAAACAGTGCATAGTTTACAAAAATGCAAACAGTACAAACAGCAAAAAATTACACAGTTAGAGCAATAGACTCAACAATAATTATAATAAGAAATTATGCAATTAATAATATGCCTCCTGATATTTCTGTAAACACCAATGTGTCATAGCCTAGATCTGGAATGTTTTTGCACTATCGAAAACTTCACATAGCAAGGCTTGTATGAGAACAATTGGTAATTGTTGGCACCTTTTGACCATTGGTTTGTGTTTGGTGTTTAACATTGAAGAACTACACTAAAATTTTTGCATAATAGGAATTATAGGAACATAACACTATTGTTATGCTAATTTTGGTTGCTCCAATTTATCATTTTTTCTAATTGCTTGATTAGTTTGTTTTGAAGTGATAGTAAATCTTTAACTGACATAAATTATAGGATAGTTTTTCACATCAAAATTAAATTTTCTAATCAAGTTTCTGACAGATGTTGTAGCTGCACTTGAAATGAACCAAAAAAGGTGCAGAAAAACTTTTCTCTGCGAGCAATTGAACCTGTGGCTATTTGGTCATAACATGCATGCTTTTCCAGTTGTAATGTATTTCTTTTACAGGAAAACGTGATGGGCAAAAAGTGCAAGAAATGCCGTAGTAATTCTTTCAGTTTAGCAGAGAGCAACCCCAGTGGTTGCACGTCTTGTTTCTGCTTTGAGAAGTCGGAGAAATGCAAACAAGCTGAGATGATTTGGTCAAATGTAACTGAACTTTATTAGTTTCATAATAATTACTGTTAACATGCTGCAGATTCACAGCAGGTTATTAGTCAGGAGAAATCAAAATTAAAACAGTTAATAATCTTACTTAGCACATAGTTCTTTCCATGTTAGGAGACGCACGAGGCCGTGACACTCTTTGTCCAAACCTTCCTCTAACTCCTCCATCCCACCCAACTTTTCTCCACTTCCACTGACCTCCATCATTGTTTTCAGTCTCCCCTTGCCCTTCTTTCCTGTCCACTCCATCACAGTATTACAGTTATTTTCACTTTCCATCCTTAGGACTCAAAGTCAATTTCATCTCCTCCTTGTAATAGTCTTATAATCCTCATTCTAGTGATGAAACATGCAAATGATAGGAGTGACTTTTCAAGGTATAAAAATATATTGTAATAATAAAACATTCAGATGGAAAAATGTATTTCACTAATAAAATATTGATCTTAGTATATATTTATAGCAATTGCACAGTGAAACTGCTGATAATTTATATTAAAGCAGCATACTATGATGGTTCCTAAAGAATTCCCAATAAAGTTTGGAAATGATTTATGAAAATATCAATTATTTGGTAATGTAATGGTGTTCTTGCTTTGATAAGAAAAATTGTCGTTTACTATTGTTATATTGTCGTTTACTGTCGTTTGACATTATTATATATATATATATCACGCTCTATTTATATATACTGTAATAGTGCCGTTAGTTCCACAACAATTAATAATCTGACAATAATTTTGCTTTAGATCACCTCTCCGGAACGTATTGTACAATTTAAAGAAGACGGGAGAGACCCATTAGTTACAACAGCAGGATATAGCACTGTTCCCGTTGGTACTAAGTCATCGAGCTACCAGATGCCTCGAGGGCCTTTTCCTGTTTATTGGAGTCTTCCACAATCTTTCATTGGAGATAAGGTGCGTATTGCTCCCGAAAATTTTCATCAGTAGTAAGTAAAACCATGTCTTTGTGTAGATATGAAACATGTGTTCAAATAGCAAAAATTCAAGACAACGAATGTTGAACTGCAATTATCAAAAAAGTGCTGCCCTATTTCAACTTTTCTTTATTCTGTATTTGTCTAGGTGCTGTCATATAACGGTGAGCTGTCTTTTGTCCTCAGCAACAAACCGCACATACGACGATTTGATCTGGAAACATTTGCCAATCATCCGTTAGTTCAGATTACTGGAAATTCACGTATCGTCCTGCAGTATTATCCAACAATGGAAGAACTTGAATACCTTAGAGAGGGAGCATTTAGCATACCTCTTAGAGAGGTCAGTAACTAGTATAGAAGTGTGACGCATCACTCTTCAACTTAGCATGCATTGCAAAGGCTGCGAGAGCTTTAAATGCTAAGTTTTTTCGCTTATGCTCCGTTTTTCAAAATTCATGTTACGCTCTTTTTATTCTATGATGTTTATGCTTGTAAATCTATGAAAAGCAGCAAGAGGTGCAAAAAAATCATTCAGTATGTGATTAAAAGTTTAGCTTGCCAAATTCTTGCGCAACAAGGTTAATTGCAGTTGATGAGCAGGTGACAGATTCAAGACCATGATAAATGTACCTGCTTGCAAACATTACGGTACTTAACTTGATTGTTTCTGTGTATATTTTAGTACACAAAAGCAAAGTAAAGATGACATAAAATTAGCAAAGGTTCTTTAATCACATACAAGTGTCTTATTTGAAGCAAAAATATTTAGTCATTTATGCGGAGTTATGTGAATCAACTACCGAAAGGTTTTATATACATTTGAATATGAGCAGTCGTACCAGACATTTTTAAGTCAATTAGACGACAGATTCTATTAACCGTGAGTATAATAAATGGCGCCCACTGTATTTAAACATACCTTCAATAGAAATTCCTAAGTTTCTTGATAGTTTACTTTTTTTATTCTCTCTCTCTCCCTCCCTCCCTCCATCAATCCCTGCCTCCTTCCCTCCCTACCTCCCTCCTCTCTCTCTGTCTCTCTCTCTCTCTCTCTCTCTCTCTCTCTCTCTCTTTCTCTATCAGTCTAAAATTTTGATGAATTGCTTATCTTAAGCACTACTTTCCTGTTCAGGATAAGTGGAAGGGCAAAACTGATCCGGATATTCCGCTAACACGGAAAACTCTCATGGTTGCTCTGCAGAAAGTGGAGTCAGTTCTCATCCGTGCAACTTTTGTGGACAACATTGAACTTGCACGGTAAGCCAGTACTGAGTTCTAACATGTTTGCTTTGTCCCTTAACTGTCATTAATGTGATCCTTTCTTTAATGTATCTTTAGTTTCATAAAATTTAAATTGTCGATTAGCTTCATAATTACATTCTTATTCTTTGTAATCTGTAGCGACTGGTGCACGATGCACTGCACGATGGCCACCCCTATTTTCACTCGATATTATCGAAAACATTCATTATAATGAGTCTTTTTTCCTTAATTCTTTCTTTATACTTGTACATTATATAATCCTTAAGCTTAATGCCAGTAGCTATCCCCCAGTTCATGAAAAAATCCTTGTATGGAACTGTAAATTTCACAGTTCCAGCAATGTTTTATTTGTCTGTTGTGTGCATGCAGGCACTGTGAGAACAGTGCTGACCCAGTTGTGTAAGTGTTTGTTTCGTTTTACACAATAGTTAAACAATGGCTAAAAATTTTCTGGATCAGCACCTATATATATATGTATATATACATCATTTTAGCTATGAACCACCAGTGTGTATAATGTTTGTGGCTATGATTTAATATCTAAATTCTAATACTATTTGTGACTAGTGCATTATGTAATAGTTGTTCTCTCTCTGTCTCTCTCTCTCTCTCTCTCTCTCTCCTCTCTCTCTCTCTCTCTCTCTCTCTCTTTCTCTCTCACTCACTCACTCCGTCACTCAACCAACCCACTCACTCATATATAAGTGCAACTAGTAAATGTTGTTTCTTTGTGTTATTCATACTTTTTTGTGTTCACACTTCTTCACGTTAGGTATCGCCGGACTGGCTTTCAGATCAGGTAAAGTTTAGTTTTAGATGTATGGTAATGCATGCTTGCTGTTGTTTTTCTGGAATGTTTTTGCTATTCGGTATAACTGTTTGCAATGTTTTCATTATTAAGAATAAGTCATTGACAAGTTTTCCTTACAAAGTGCTAATGTTTGCATTAGGAAAATTATAAATACGATATAATTCAACTATAAACTTTTACATGTATTAGTTATAAGTACTTGCTGAAGTTCAAATCAACCTATGTTAAACTGACTTTTTATTTGCCACCTTTAATTTTTTTCACATTTTTTTTATTTGCTTGTTTAACATTGCCCACCATTTTAGGTATTTTTTACAAATTTGTTTTTTTTTAATAATTATTATGGCTGCTGGTTGGCAGGAAAAAAAATCTTTTTACGATTTTTTACATTGTGCATTGGCTTTTGAACGTTAACATTTCAGTTCTTATTATCCAATGATTGAACTAACAGTTCGAATTCTGCTGCCAGAATCATTGAATTCCTACACTTAAAAACTCATCCAGTGCTTCTACATTAACGTTCTGAAGCCGTTTCGTCAAAAGATATGTTCATTGGTGATAGAAGATAGCGTACAGTAGAACTGTGATTAGTAGTAAACTTATTCTTTTCTGTGCCTTATCACGAGATTTTCAAGATTTTTCTAAAATAGCCATAGTCAAATTACACAAATAATATTGTTGTAAATTAGTTTCACACGTAATGTGCTTCATAATTTTATTTTAAAGAAATGGAAATGTTCTTTAGCATGTTGAGTTTACTTTATTGTTGTAATTTGAATTCAGCTTTTTATAAGAAAGGAATTTGCAAAAAAAATCATCTGTAGCAAATATAGATAATTTATACTGCCGCTGTACAGAAATTTTCAAGTGTGGCAATTGCGCCATCATTCACTTGAAAATTATGACGTAACTGATCGGACTTTGTGGCTTTTTGTAAGCTCATTGTGGCTTTCTGTAACTGTACTCCTATTGGAATTTTTGTAAACTTCTGTAGCTTACCTGTTATCCATGCAGAAATGGCAGGTGTAATAGACAAAATTAACAGACAGAGAATTGCTTGACAGAGAAGAAATTTGACTCTTTTGTTTAGAGAAGTTCGAACTTAGGCCTCTGTCAGAAACATGTTTAAAGTACACCAGCGTGATTGACTACATTTATCGTGCGATGAGATAAACAGATAAACTGTACTCCTCCAACAATGGAAAATAAGCCTTTTGCTATGTGCACGTGCACTTGCTGTAGCTCAAAGTTCAACTACAACCTTCATATGATACGTGGGTGAGTGAAAGTCGCCTGCTGCATCAGTTCAGTAACTTCAGTTGTTTTACGTGGAGTTTACTTAATTACACATTAGTCTGTGTGCAGAGTGACTTAGTAGCCAGACCTTGCTTGGGAACAAGAAAAAATGAACTAGGTAAGGTTCTAGCTAGCTGTTAAAACTGTTACTATTACAATGGCATGGGCTACAAGGCATTGCCAAGTGCACACAAATGCGTTGTCTGGTTCACTTAACCTTTGAGCTTTTCATAATCATTATCAGTGGCTGGAGCTGTGAAAAGGCTTTCTGGACTGATCAGATTTTGTTACATTTTTGTCTTTAGTTTACAACGACTGTCACTTGATGTCGCTGTACCAATGAATGAGAGTAGCGGGAACATAGCTTTAGGTGTGGAACAGTGCCAATGCCCTCCTGAATACACGGGATCTTCATGTCAAGACCCGGCACCTGGTTTCTACAGGTATTTGTGAATTTAGTGCTGGTTGTAGTTACAAGGTTAAAAACCAACAGTAAAAAGAAATTGGGGAAACAATGAACTAGAAACTGTGTGTTGTCTTGTTTTTGAAGAAACAAAAAAGAAAGAAAAATTTGGAATGCAAATCAACCAAATACCATTTTTGGATCTTATAATTTGTAATACAGAAACTGTTAAGCACAAAATTATAAACCGTAGAAAGATTGCAAGCGAACAATAGTAAATAATATCAGGAATATCACACCATTAGTAATTCACACTTTATACAGCCTTGTGTTACAAAACAACATTTGTAAATGTATTTTTAGGGACAAAAAGGACGACTACCTGGATAGTAATGACACCATAGATTTGGTGGGCGTTGCTCGCCCCTGCATGTGCAGTAACCATGGCGACATGTGCGAGAAAGAAACCGGAGCTTGTTTTGTGAGTTATTTTGTTTTTGAATCAGTGGGCTATGCATGGTCTATTCAAAGTGGGCTATGCATGGTTTTAAGTGCAGTCTATGAAAACTAAAGGCATTGAAATTTACTTCTTACATTTTGTTCTCATGTAGCAGTCACTTACCTAGAACTTATACATGCACAAAAAAGCAGGAAGTTTTGTAGTTTTGGTTTTTGGCATTATCTTTATCTAGGACTGCAAGCATAACACTGCCGGCGACCGTTGCGACGAGTGTGCTCCTGGTTACTATGGCAACGCTACTGTAGGCACACCCTACGACTGCCAGCCGTGTGAATGCCCATTGCCAAATAACAAGTAAGTAAGCAATTTTCTTTGTTTATTAGCTTGATGTGACAGTGCTTATGGCACTATTTTTGACTTTTGAAAGTTTGGTTTTGGTATAGTAATTGTAGAAATACTACAGTATGGCAAATAGCAAAGTTCTCTTATTTTTGGTTGTACTCTTCTTTTATTACCAAGTAATGTTTTCAAGAAAAGTAAGCAGAGAACTTTTTCACAAATTTTTGTATGACACATTTGCTGTAGAAGCATTTCTGGTTCATTCAGTTTAATGGAGTTTTGATATTCTAGTTTTATTGAGCTAAATTAACACAAGTTTTGTCTAGTTTCAGTCCACTCTGTCATGTAGAACTGTCACCTGGTGGAGGAGCAGAGATAATATGCGATGCTTGTGAAGAGGGTTACCGTGGAGAAAAATGTGAATTGTAAGCAAATGTTGTGCGTAAAGTTTGAATTCATTTATACTGGAGATGGAAATCAAATCGTTTTTATATCAATGTTTTTTTTCAAGTTGGAGAACATAACTGAATTGTGTCTGATGGAAATCATAATTCTTACATTTCTTACTACTAGCAATTAATATGTTTTGCCAGGTGCATGGATGGTTACTATGGCAACCCGTTGCGAGTGGGCGACACCTGCAAACCATGCAATTGTAATCCTCAAGGCTCAGTTAGCGAAATGTGCGATTCGTTCACCGGACAGTGCGAGTGCTTTCCGAGTATTACTGGACGTGCGTGCGATGAGTGCGAACCACGACATGCCGTCACCGAAGGTGGACGGTGTAAATGTATGTGTCTAATTCCCATACAGGTCATTGGTCTAGGAATTTATTTTCTAGAGATTGCTTTCATTTGTTGTTATCACATTTGTAGTTCTCTCCGTATTAACTCAAAAAGCTAAAGATAAAAAATGAACTTTTTGGTTGTTTTTTGTTTTGCATTACTAAATTATCGTACAACTATCGATTATCGTATACATGTAGTTTCTTTTCTGTATGGTATGAGCATATGTATCTGATAATTATGGTATAAGCGGCAACAACGGCTGTTATCACACTGATTTGGAGTAAAATACGATACTTTTTAGCCCTTAGTACAATAATCAGCATCATACAAAACAGCAACCCTAGCCGAGAGTTAGCCATAGAAAAACATGGTTCCATGCTTGCTCTTACAACAGTGTTATTTATTAACAGTTAAATAATTATTGCATTTTTTTATGCTTGAGATTAAAAAATATACTTTTACAGGACTGGTTCAGGTAGTATATGAATGTACTAAAAAATTTATAGAATTCCCGGCCAGGTGTGCAATAAAAAATATTATCCGGGCGATGAGACGGAAACAGTATTTTTATTGTCACCCTAATATACTTATTGCCCCCCCCCCATGTGTGTGCGTGCGTGCGTGTATAGTCATTCACATTGTATTAACTTTGGCTTCTACAGCTTGTGATGAGGGCTGCACGAAAGATCTGATGAAGTCTGTGGATGAACTAGAAGACATAGTTGCTAATCTTAACATCTCTGGACTTTCTCCAGCGCCATGGAAACCACTCCTTATGATCAGCAATAGAACAGATGCTTTGAGGGTATGAATATCGTGCAAAATTGTTTATTTTTGATAGAATGATAGTTTGTGTTTTTTCCACTGAGCTGCTTCGCTATGTTTCCATTATTCAGTGTTGAGACTAAGGCTTCAATACTCAAGGTAAAGGCAGGTTCAGCATTATGACATGTATGACTAAAAGATGTAGTGAATTTTAGTAGCAAAAGTCATAAGATTTAATTTCTTTAAATGCTTATTAAATAAAGCCTGAGTTAGGTTACATGTATATGCAACAGTTGAACATGTGCATTTGTTGCCAATACTTCATAGTCAACTCGTGCTGAAATATCAGCCTGAAATACCTGTTTTAAAGTTAAAAAGCTAAAAGCAGTCTTACAATTATGAGTCTGGTTTGCATAAATAGCCTTATTTGTTTTTTTTTTGCTCTTAGGAAGAAGTAGATCAATGGAATGAAGCTATGGATCAAGCTAAGAGCATAGCTGATAGTGGAAGATTGTTTAGCATCGAGTCCAGCTTCGAAGTGCTTTTGGTACAGGTAGGTCGGTTTATGATAGCATAAATTGCAGTATGGGAGAGGGAAGAGAGGATAATATTGCTATGTTGCAACAGGTACAAATTAATGGTGCACTTTTTATAATGAATGTCAACCGGTTTGATCACATCACACCTGTCTTGTATCATCTGTATTGGTTGCCTGTTAAATACCGTATTACTTTTTAAATTTTATCTCATAATGATGCTCCTCAATAGATCTGTGAACTTCTTTCTTGTTTATTTTAATTTTACTAAAAAATATGAGTTTTATGCTATACAAAAATAATGTCATATCATATAGAGGAGAAAAGGGGTAAATAAAGATGAGGGAAATGGAGGGCGTGGGATAATATGGGGAGTGTCATGACAAAACTTCTTTAGAAATAGTTGGGACAGTTTTCTAAGTGGTTATGGAAGAAAACTAGAACCGTAAGTGTAAGTTCTTAGACTCACATTGTTTTAATGATTTGTCTAGGCTGGTGGTGATGCAGAGGAAGCTGAAGTGGTGGCTGAAGATGCGGCTAAAGCAAAACACGATGCTAAAGTAGCCGAGGAAGATATAAAGCTTCTGGAAGCTGAAATAATCGGTTTGTTTCATTATGACAGATAGGTTTGAGCCTTAATTGTATAATTACACATTAGTATGTTGTTCAACATAATAATTATATTGTCCAACTACATGAGATCTGGAATGACATGTGTAGTGAATATTGTGTCACCTGAACAAATCTTCTTCAAATTCATTACTAAATTTACAGTAATTTTTTCATTTACCGAGTCGTTAGGTTGGTAATAGCTTTGTTCAGTATGCATTTTAGTATGTTTTTACAGTGTAGTGATCTTCTTGCTAAACAGTTATATCACCTCTCATAATGACAGTGTGAATGGTGTAACTTATTGGAGCTATTTCAATAGAAGGAATATTGTTATTAAGTGACACTCTGTCTTCTTTATTATCTTCTTTAAAGTGCCAACTTTTTTTATTGTTTTGTTGCAAAATTACCAAACAACAATATAATATAGCAAGACACATTATGATAACATGGTATACATAGTTACATTAATTTCATAATAAAATCGGCATGGCATGATAATTATATAAATTGTTGCTTGCATTATAGTCAGAAGCGTTACTTGTGTGACTATAATGCAATTAATGGTGCTGGTGTTAGAGTGCAAAAAGGAAGGTAAAAAATGATGGAATGATAGTGGAGAGTGCAGGAGATGGGAATTAGTAGGATTAGGTTAATGAAATGATGTGAATGAGAATGAATATGAGATTGCTATTAGGACATTACAAATATATATATGAGCAGAAGTACGCTGTGGGCCAGTCTGTCGCTTAGCGTGAATCTGAACATGCGTCATATACTATGCAAGCTCAACCTTTAATATGAATTTAAGAATGAGGCTTTCAAAATCTTGGTAACGACGAAATTGACTTAATATTTGCAGGTACTTTGTTCCTTAGTCCTACACCGGACAATTGATACTTGTTAAATCTAGTATTGTGATATTTTTGATTAAGATTAACAGGATTTAACGAAAAAAGATGGCAGAGATTTATAGTGAGTTTTGTGCATGAATATGCTTATATTATATTTAACGACCTAATTTTCCACTGTTTTCATGTAGAGTGTTCTGTTAGACTGTTATATATGTATTCTTTAACCAAAATTCGTATGTTTGGCTTTTTCAATACCTATGATGATAATATTATTTTTACAGACACGGTGCAGAATATACACTCACTAGTACAAAACAAGACAAGTAGCCTAAATGCAACATCAGCACTAGAAGAAGCTGAAGCCATCTTGAAGGAGATCAAGGATAGAAATTTTGGTCTTTCCAAATACAGGGCTGATAACGAGCTAAGGTGAGATTTCATGTTTTGCTTGTGAGCAGTAAACATTTGCCAGGTTTTGTCACTTTGCCTCTGGAGGACTTAAGTGGGTTTGTACTGATGTAAGTTGGTCCTTAGTGACTCATGCTGCTTTAACAGTGAAGGACACCATGTTCTAATTTAATCTGAAAACTAAATACAGCAATTACAAGTCTGTTCCTGCAACAAATTATTTGTTGCTAACACGCTACAAGCACTTGTTGTTTGGTATGCAAGCTTATGTACTGTTTCTTTGTTGAAGAAATTTGTGAAATAGTTCGAAAAAGATTGTTTAACTTGGAATTAATACAGAAACAATGTGAAGCATTTTCAAGCTTTGTAGCAATTGATTTACTTTAAAAATGTTCACATTTGAAATTGTAGGATGTTATGTGCAGATAGTTAGATAGTATGTAATAGTCACGCATAGTTTATTTCTAATTGTAATCAGGGAAAATCTGGAGGTTACATTAACAACATTTTCATCAATTGTCTTGTACACTTGTGACTGGATGTCATGCCACTATCAATAACCATCTTTTCCTATAAATAACACAATAGGTCATCATTACGAATAGTATAACACAAAGCCGTATATGAAATGCCTCACCAGTCGAAAATTTATCTACCTTTACATGCACTGTCTAGCATTGCAACATTTTAAAATATATATAATTACCAATTGTACACAGACAAACAAAACTGGGATTTGGCTAGTTTGTATCTTGAACATTTTTAAGTTTGCACTCTTACAATGGATCAGATGCTGAAGAAATTCCAATTATCCCATATCATTAAGTGGTGAACTTACCTTAAGCTCATTTGCAAAGTGAATTTACTTGAAGTAAAAAATTTTGATTCCTTTAAGATATAAACATGTATTTGTTTCTTGTCTATGCAATTTAGTTGTACTTACTTCGTATATGTGTAATTTAATATCGAAGTTGTATGGTCATAAAGGCTTTATAACATTTAGGATTTATGGTTTAGGATTTTTCATAATTGTGTAATTACCATCTTCATTCTACCTGAATTCTGAAATATACCACCTGTTTGCTGCAATACCTATCCTTGGCAATTTTCAGTGTTTTTCCTGGCAGTTTTTATTTTGTTATATTTATTACCATGCTTTTGCTTTTAACCTCACATTTTATTATGTATATTCAATTTTAAGATTTCTATGTAACAATCATTTTTTTATATTTTCACCTTTTTTACTAGTGCTGCAAAAGAAACTGCTGAGAAAGTGTTTAACATGACCTTGAACCCGTTAGAGGTTGACAAGGTCACCGAACATTTAGATGGCGTACGTATCAAGTTAGAAGAGCTGGTCGATATTACGAATAATGAAGTGAGGAAGCCACTGGACGAAACAGTTGCCATAGTTACAGAAAATAGCAAGAAGCTAAAGAAATTGAAGGTAATATTTTTGCATTCAGATTTGAAGCAGAAAATAATAATATTATAAGTTACTGGCAGTGTTTTGCACGCGATACATGATACACAAGCGAAATACTAGAACAACTTCTATTCAATACATGAATGTAACAAACGAAATTTTTAGGCATTTTTTTATATTACAGGAATGAAACGGACAAAAATTTGAAAAAATACACAAAAACCAACAGCAACAAAAACTTAATAGTTTGTTAAATAGCTTGTAATAATAAAACCTAGAATTCTTTCCTACCAAATGAAAGACGCCGTGATTTTATCTAATCGTACAGGAAATCTGGCCACTCACTTATTCTAAGATCAGACTTATGCAGATGGTTAGTTATAGATATCTTTGCACATGTGGCCACATAATCAGCTGCAAAATTTACAAATGTTACATTGTAAGATAAAGGAGCTAATGGAGTTTATTAATAATTTACTCACCGTTGTTTTTATTTATTTAAGTAAACGAGAGTAGATGTTTCGAAAGTAGATGTAGATACATGTTGAAGCTGAAGAAAGTAATAGATACATACATGTAAACGATGCAAAAGTAGATGTAAGGTAGAAGAGAAAAAAGTAGAAAAAAGAAAATTTGGTAGTTTCTGAGAGATACTTTATTTACATGCATTTGCAGAATTGGTGACACAAATATTAATACGGCTGTCTCACTGATATCTCTACATGAACCTGCATTTTTTACCAGTTGGAATTTTTAGGTTTTAAGACAAGTTATTATGAAAACGAACAGATTTTAAAGCTTGAGAAAGTTTTGCAGGCTTGTAAGTTGATTCCGTCCAACGTGTAGCAGACTAACTAGACTGCATGGAAAAATTACTGACTTTAGAGGCATTCTCAAGCGTATGGTTGGAATTTTTATTATTTATATTTAAATGTGCTTTTGTTGCCCTTACTCTCTAATGATTAACAAAAAGAGAGATTTATTTTCTAATCTGTAAATATGGTCAGTAACTAAATACAAATTTTCTTTTATTATGTTTTTGTTAATTACTGTTTTTATATTTCAGTTCTGCACTAAATACATTATTTTGCAAAACTTCTGTTGTTCCAAAAGTCTCTAGTTACTATTAAAAAAAGTATCAAAAATCTGTAGCAATTACAGTTACAGGATCCAAATAACAGTTTAGTTGGCGAGTCTTTGATTCGTGAGAATTTTAGTAGCATCAAACTTGGTTTCATAATTCTACTGCAGAGATTTTGACTTACACATTCTCCTGTTTCCCTGCTCTCCTAGTTCTTCTACGTTCCACGCTGTTTCCTGTATATAGCCATGCAGCGAGTTTAAATATGCGTTCTAGAGTCAGCATGGCAGCAGAGGAAAATGGCGTAAAACTTCACATACAGATTAAAAAATTCTTAATTACTGTAGTAAAGTGACCAGATGAATGTCATTGGTCGATGATCTGCAAAGGAAATTTAAAAGCAAATTAGTGAGTTACGTATGAAATACCCTGTATTTTTTGCAATTATTTATTTATAAACTTGAATCGATGCATTAGTAAATAGTTAAATTTTATTTTCAGCAAAACACGAAAAAGACGAGAGATCTTGTGAAGGAGGTGACCAAGATGTTAGTGGAGGCAGAAGACTTGCTAGCTGATGCAAATGATAACATGTACAATGCAACTCATCACTATGAGGTACAGTCTTTTACCAGCCTTGCCAACTCTGAAGCGTTAGGCGTGTGTCACACGTATTTTTAGTTGTTCACACCCGCACAAATTTCGGTTCTCACACATTCCACAACTTCACATGCAAGTTTGCAAAATTTGCTTCCTGGCTTCCTTTGCTTTCACTACCAATAGTGACACAATTGATGTATCAATAACACAGCAGCATTCATGAGTCTAGCGACGTGTCACTAAAGGGTATTACAGTTTTTAAAAAATTAAGTACTTTTGGCTGCTATTGAGTTTTTCATTTGTACAAAAACAGATATATATATATATAAAGAATAGTGACTGCAGTAATAGCATAAGAAAACTCAGTAGTACCCAAAAATTATCTTACTTTTTTATATATTTTTTTGTTGTAATTTTTGATAATTTCATTTGTATACCGAAAAGTGCACACATTTTGAGGCATAATTTACCCCCCCCCTGCCAAGAGAAAGATGATACCCAGGCTCTCAACGTTTCCCACTCATTTTTACATCAATTCGTTGGCAGGTCTGCTTTTGTCAAGATGCTTAATTATTACCTGCTTAAGACTGTGGAATGTGAACAATGAATATTAGACTGTGCATGTCAGTTGGATTGTCAGGAGGTGAATTTGAAAAAAGACAAAAACCGAGCATGTCTATTGAAAATTTGAACAAATAAAAATAAAGTATTGAAACTATAGTTGTTTGGTATATAAATTCTATTGTTGATTTCCGTTTAAATCTTGCACTACAATTAATGTATTTGTTGCATTTTGTGCATTTTGACATTCGAGTTTAAAGGTCAAATTTAATGTATTTACAATTTTTTTAATTTAGAAAGCTACACATAACATTAAATTTCACATTAATTTTATATTATTTACTAAATATGTTTGTGAGACAGCAGATTGTGAAATTGCTTTTTTGAATTTTTAATGCAACAAGAGTCGTGGTTATTAGAAGCTGTGAACAATTTCAAAAATTACTTTTTGAAAGATATCTTTTCTAAATTTTTGTCAAAAATTTAAAATTACTAAAACTTCTAGGCGTGCTGTTTCTTTGATTTAATTTTGACCTTTTATACGTATAATAGCTTTTAGCTTTGCATTTAACAATTTTTATCTTTTGCTTTTCAGTTGTAATTGGCTTTTTGTTTTAACGTTTTATTTGAATTTATTACTTACAGCCACTGCTAGCCCCCATGGTGAAGGTGGGTCTCTCTCTCTCTCGCTAAAATGCAAACTCTGTCCTGTAACATTTTCACATGAATATTGATTAGTGGTACCCAGGCTAGTTACTGTGACAGTTGTTGTGGAATTCATTGTTTCATTAAATTGTTTCCGTTTCGTCTTCAGAGATAATTGCTTGAAAAAATCGATGCCTGATTATAAATTTCATGACAGCTTTTGGCACAAAAAATGAAAAGTGAAATAAGTCATTAATCAATTACTGCCACATAGTCAGAAGTTGGTCCTGTTTTGAGTGTTTTCCAATTTGATGCACGATATTCAGCCTGGGTGTTGCTGGTCAACTTTCTATGATCTAAACGCGTCACAAAAATTCAAGCACGATCATGTTTCCTTTCAACACCTAGTTGTCTAATTTGCATGATAGAGTGAAAAAGTAAAGCTTTTTGCTTCCGTCACCTTTAAAAACATCGTTTTGCTCGTATCAATTGTAGCCTTTAGGTTTTTTGTAATAACTGTTGGTAAACTGAGAAAAATTGCAGCATGTGTTGACATCGTCGAAGATTTTGCATTAGTAAATATGTGATACACCTCTTTCACAATAGAAGGTATGTTCTTCCCATCACATCTTCTTGCTTGCACGCCATGCACCGCCATTTTCTGCCGATAGTTTTCTCTTCCATAGTTAATTTTATATAATCCAAAATCGTAAGATTTAATAAATTAGAAATTAAAAGTAAAATGCCAAGAACACTTTAACATATTTATCTTGAAAGCTGATTTTACAGCTTATGCACATTAAATTCATTAATGATAATGTTAATGATAATTATTTTTTGTAAAGTGTATAAATCGACAATTATTGTCATCAGACACACTAGAAAATAGATCTACAATTAAGAATGACTTCAATAAATTATAAGCCTACACTTAAAATTTGCAAGGCAACTAATTAAATGATATAGTAAAAAATAAGCTTTAAGACTCACACTAATTAAACATTACAGTAAAAAAGGTTTTAAGACTCGTTTTAAACTGTTAAAATCAGTAACAGAATGCCAACTAAACAGAAGTTTGTTCCATTCACATGGAACTGCACTGGCAGAAGCACACTCACCATACCGAGTGCCAATGAAGCTAGGTGAAGTGAGTTTTAGCCATTGGCATAAAAACTCTTTTGCAAGAAATATGGACATCACATTTGAAACATCAGATCTTTTTCAAGTTTTCTGCTGAATGTCACAATGTGAAACCTTTTAATATGCCAGAAAAGCTATAAAGATAGCATTCTTGATGTTAGAGTATTTTGGAATAAGCCTTTTTACAGTTTCGTTGTATACACGTGCAGTTGCTGTAGCTCAAATATTAAGTGTATCACAGCAACGTGTCTTAACAACAACCGTCACATGACGTGGATAAACCAAAGACGTCTGCCACGTCACTTCTGTAACTTCAAGTGAACTTTACTTAATTATGCATTAGTCTGTGAGATGTAGAATGATTTACTAGCAGGATCTTGCTTGAGAACAAGGAAACATGAACTAGGTAGAATTCTAGCTAGCTTTAAAACTGTACTATTACAATAGCATGGGCTGCCAGGCGTTCTCAAGTGTACACAAATGCGTTGTCTGGTACACTTAACTTTTGACGTTTTCACGATCATCATCAATCGCTGGAACTGTGAAAAGGCTTTAACAGGCATTAGATGCATTAGATGAGGCAAAAGGTTTAAAGGCATTAGAATGCTTTAAGAATTAGCTCATAGTGAACTAGTTAATCTACTAAAAACAAGTTATTTAAAAAACATAACAGTGGAGGTTTTTATTTTCAGATACTTAACATTTGACATATTAATCAGCGGATAAGTCTTTGTGATATGCCTCAATGTATCATAAGAAAATATAGCACTCTGCTGATATATCGGTTACATCAGTTTTTCTTGCTAACAGTTACCAGTATCGTATAGAGAGCACTTTGTAAAACATAATAGATTTGCAAAAATAGTGGAACCTCTTACAACTAGACAAATGAGCTACATTAGACCCTGAAATTAACACTACTTTAACTGTGTATATGCCAAAAATGTTTTTCCCGTTTTAACACCCACAAAAATAACACGACTTTGACATTTTTCTTTCGTAGGCCTTGCGGAACTTGAAGGATAATCTGACATACATCTCGTATGATGCCATGGCTAAAGGAGGCATTCTTGCCCAACTCTTGCCTAAATACAGTAAAGACTATTTGGAGCCAGCTGAGAGACATGCGGAGGAACTAATGAGACAGGCCCAGGCCTTGGAAGAGTAAGATTTTTTAGTTACGCGTCATCTAACCATGTTACATAAATGATTTTCTGTGCTACATGTGGGTGAAAAAATAAGAGTAGATGTGATTCAAAAACTTCACGAATTTTGTTTCTTTTACGTCTAGAGCGCATGTAAAGCATTTTATCAACTGCTGCAAAGCACGTGCATAATGCGCGATGTCATTTTGCAAGTTCAGCTAAACAAACAAGTGTTTGAAAATGAATAACAATCTTTCGCAATTATTTTTCTCTCATTTGTGCAACGAATAATCAGATCGACACACGAAACTCGGGTGAACAATTGTTTAGGACAAGCAACAGAACCTCTTACAATAAAATCCCCATATTTTAGCATCTGTCTTATAGCATCTTTAGTATCCAATAAAATATAAATAAAATATTTTCAAATGTTGACACTGGTCGAAGCAGCTGGATGGACACGGACATCCCATTTCAGATCCCGAAGCTAATTCCGGCCTTGCCTGTAATTATCGATGCTTTTGTATATCTGATATGCACATCTTTTAGATTATACCTTAACAAGGCATTTACAATTTTCCACTCTACAAACCGAGATCTACCAGATCTCACTGCAGAATGTACTCATTATAGAAGGTAGTGGTGGGACCGGAATCTATATCGTTATCAAGAGTCGTCCTTTATATTGAAACACTTCACTGGCAGGCATGTCTTGGCCTCATTTGACTGCGTATGCACCTTCTTTAAACTAAGTGTAAATAGCTATAAGCAGTTTATAAAAGCTTTTTTCCGACTTGTAAACCATCCGTTTACCTACTAGGTTCAGCGTTACTTAACATTGGTTGCGAAGCAAGTTAAAGCAATACAGCTTTATCAGGCAGCTACTGCCTTATATCTCTACACAGTACAATACAATTCATGTAACAAGCTCTTTTCTGGCACTAAATTATGCGGAATTAATATGTGCACATAGAAAGTAAAAATTTGAAGATTTTTATTCCTCTTGAAACTTACTTTAGTAGGTGCCACATAAACGTTCCTTTCATGATAAATTTTGCCAAGTTCTTTTTTTCTAATGAAATAAATTCAATCGTATTGTTTGTTGCAGTCAATTTGCCGGTGCCAGGGAACACGCTGCTGATCCATTGAAAGCGGCCGAGGTGTACAAGAACATCGTCAAGGCAATAGACGAAGCTAACCAAGCTGCCACCGAAGCCAAACTCGCAGCAGAGAAAGCTTATGACAAAGCTGCACAATCTGGTCTTAACGAACGTGCGAAAAAACTGAAACTGAAGAGCGGAAAGATTCTTGATGAAGCAAAAGCGCTAAATGCAACAGGCAAATCTATAATACATTTAATTTCAGTTCCTTTTAGTATTTTTACTTAATTGTTACTTTGTCTTTTGTTTATACTTATTAGATAAATACCAGGTAATCATTAAAAAATTATGTTACTTATTATGTGTTCTAGAAATGAATTTTTTGTTTAGAAATTGCTTTTTATTGTGCCTGTGTCTGACTCGTGGATCCCACAGTTCTAGGTGTTTCCCATCTAACCGGTATCACCAATGTTTTTTAGATAATGCCTTACCATAAACATAAATTGGTGCTTATATAATATAAACTATCACCTCAACGTTTTTGTGTGATGTTTTAAAAATGATAAATTACTCTGATGTAAAACTGGCTTTAGTAATTCAAAAACCTGACAATTTTCATCCGCTACCACGCCACCCATCTCCAAGGTAAACAACAGATTTTTTCTGCAAAAAATGATGTATATGTAGAATTGTGACCACTGAGATGCTCCCTCATGGTCACACAAGTTTTAACACACAGAGGTGTGAATTTAATTTCTTATAACTATTAATTTTTATGAATAAATTAAATGTCTTGTAATCGCTACTCCATATAATGCCATAATATTCCACCTTGTACATGAACTGTGCTTTAGCTTAAGCCATCTTACAATAATGCATATATGCTGTTTTACAGGTCTGCAAAATCTACTCGAATATAAGATTGAAAAGTTGGAAGAAGTCGATGAAGTGATACAAGATGTGCGTAGTGCCCTCTATGATCTGGAATATGAAGCTAAAAGTTTGCCATCTGGTAGGAATGAGAAACACTTTTGCCTTGTGATTTGACATGAAATTGATTTGATTTTCTCGATATTTCATTTCGAAAAACAGGAATTTTTCATTCAAAAATCATTTCAGATTTAACGAGTAAACTAGAGGATGCTATCACCAAGGCAACGGAAGCTGAAGAACTGGCGCAGGATGTGACGAATAGAGCAGAGGAAATGCAGGATCAGATTGATAATGATCTGTTGCCAAAACTTCGAGCAATTCAAGGCTTAAGCACCGAGGCATTTGATAATGCATCATTGGCTGGTAATAATAGTACAGCTTTAAATTAATTAGGACGGGATTTGAGTCTGGCTCATTGTTTTGTTCAGTGCCTGTTATAATCATATCACATGGCTTGCTGAAAACACTGTTGCTGTGTCTTTGAGATTTACAGAGAACATTATTATTTCTAAATAATCATTGAATCGGATTGTAAAGATATTCGAAATTTTAATATCCAATGCAATTCAGTCAAAACTGATTATCTTCGGGAACTGTAACAAAAAACCAACAATTAGGGAAATTTAAAATTATAACAAACAACAGCAATATCCAATTTTTAATCCAATGTCAACTGTGTAAGTATTGAATCCAGGTAATAAAGTCACAGGTAAAAAAAGTCACAGGTAAAGAAGCCACAAAAAAGTTACAGGAAAAAGTCACAGGAAAAAAGAAATAATCTAATCCTAACTTTAACCCCTAATCCTAACCCTAACCCTAAGATTTTTTCACATGCAACACCATCATATATAAATAGTGTTGTCAATACACACAAATCATGTATTGCCAGTTAATAACAGATTTAAAGTATTTTCTATTTTATTACTTTAATTGTTTATGGTACTTGAATAAATTGCAAGACTGACTTGAATATTTTTGTTTAATTACCCAACTTTCTTTTCTAGTCAAAATTGTTCCAGCCATCATAAATTAATTGTGACTTTATAACCAGTCATTATAACGATCATCGCAATATTCCAATCAAGAAATAAATTGAGACGTTTCCATTATCCATTGTTCAGGATGCCTGGAAAGTGCTACTTGTTCTATAAAGTTAGATTGCCAAATCGCATTATATGATTTTTTATTTACTTGCAATTTTGGTGTCATGCTCTGCTAGCAATTACAAACTTCATCTAATCATAAAACAATTTCTTTACTAGTTGCAAAGCCATAATGTCTAACTATCGCAAGCAATCTTAATTAATTATGTAATGTGTGTCATAACCAAACTTTGTAGTAGAAACCTTCGTGGATAAAAAGAAATCACTATCTTTTTCAGAGCAAGCCTGTTAAAACTAAATCACTTTCAGCTGTGCTCTGTATAATAACAATCTTTTTGCTTTTCCATTTTAATACATGTTCATTGTCTCAAATCTATGAATAAGTGTTGTTTCCAATATTTAACATATTTCTTTATTTATCATTTTGTGATGGAAAATTTGTGACAGATGTGTGTTGCTGTATTGTCCAAATTATCCATACTTGGTGATGGTTTTTTCAGTTCAGCAAGCTACGTCTGACATCTACGAATCCCGTGAACTTGCATTCGAACTGGAGACTCGTGCTGAGACTATGCAAACATTGAACTCTCAAATCACCTATAACTTGAAGCAGTTGAGAGATAAGATCACTCTTGCTCGACATCGAGCATCTAGCGTAAGAATTTTGCTTTTTTTCAACTCAGTCATGAGTAGAAAACGGCCATTTTACCTTAACATCATGTCTGTCAATCAATCTATGGAATTTCTCACTGTCGGCTTTTGTAAAGGTATGAAAGGTTGCAATATAATCAGAGATACAAGTGTATGCTGGGGAAACATTACCTGTGCATTCTTGAACAATTACCATATCCTTAAAGAAATATAATAATTTAAAATTTTATCAAAACCAGCAAACCATTTCATGGCTAACTTGTCCCTTTCTTAGACAATAAACTGGCTAATGACAAAAACTAAATTTGAATGATATATGGTAACATTTCAGTGTATGGAAATTTATTTATAAACAAGGTCTTGTGATACTATTGGAAAAATTTAACATGATCACAGAGCCACCAGCCTTTAGTGTTTTTTCTGATAAAGAGATACTGTGACTTCTGGAACTCATCAAATCAAACTTTTAAATTTGAGCTATTAAATGGAGTTCTAAAAGTCCGACAATGCCCACAAAAAGCAGATCAAAGCAGAGTGTGATAGCGTATGTGTTTTATACCTGTGGCTGTGGCTCAATGGTAGTGTGATCGCTTCCCACCTGACCTGACCAAATCATGCCAAAGACTTAAAAAATGGCACCGCTGGTTCTTCGATCAAGCATGCAGGCTTATTGAAGTAACACGTGGGAAATAATAATAGGAAAATTAATAGTAATAATAACAATACTTGGAAATAAGTTTTGAGTTACTGAAGGGGTTATCCCTAGACTATGTCCTAAATGAAATTATTATTATTGTTATTATAAGTGTGAGTAAGCAGTCAAATGAGATAACCTGTACTTGAAGACTTGCTTGTATGTGCCTGGCTCTAATGTAGGGATGAAAAGGACCATGTTAAGTTTACATTCCACGCCACTCCTTTGACAGAACAGACTTTTTGCCCTCTTATTACTGATGCTTATTCATGTAATATGACCTTATCTTTTCGAAATAAATTACAGTTATAAATTTTCATTAAAAGAAAAAAGGTAAAATCTTAATGTAATTTTTTTAAGTGTGCCGTGTCTTGACTCACGTTTTTTTTTAGATCAAAGTCTCGATGTCTGCACCAGATGGAGACTGCGTACGACGTCTGCGACCAAATGTGCAACCAGGCTCGACAAACCGCATTGTTCTTCACTATTCTACCAGTAAACCGACAGAAGACAGCCTTCTGTTTTACCTCGGCAGCAGCGCTTTTGTAAGTCTAAGTAAAACATAGATTGAAATGTTTTAGATTTAAATTCCTCACCAGTACAGGTAGAGATCCGTAGCCTGGAATATCCATTAATAATGGTGAGTGTCCCTCAAGAGCTGCTTTTGCTTAACAGTCAAATGCAGTTTTTGTATTAAAACATGATGTCCATTTTTCCCTAACTACACACCGCAGGATTCATTTTACAAAATAGCGGCCATTGTTGCCTCACAATTTATGAGAGTCTAGTGATTTTTCTTTGTACACATTCATCATCTAAATCTATGAGGTAAACAGAACGCAAGTTAAAATAAAGAATAAGTGCAATTTTTCCGAATAATTCTTTTGATTGTGGAATAATTTGGTGCGCAAATTTGTCTAGCTTTTGGAAGCAGTTTGTAGTGCTCTGGTCTTCCAAAGTATGCTCCTACTGTTAGGCATAAGTGAACCATTTATTATTAATTTTGTAAATTGTTGACATTTCACTGTTCAATTTCAACCTCTTCACATTTTGCTTCCTTTCGCATAAATTATGACTTCAAATATTTTTATCAGTGTCTAGTTTTTTGTTGCTGGTTTACTGCTATGTTTATTTGTCTTGTGGGCAGATTTCTTTTATTTTAGAGTTCTGCCTGCCCATTTTCTACAATAGATGTAATGGGCATATGATGATAATAATGACAATTCAAAGATTTAGCAAACTGTCGGTTTGTGCCAGGGATGTTACCGAAACGAGCTAAATATAGGCAACAAAATGTTTCTAAAATAAAATTTGTCATGTCTTTCTAAAAATCTTTAAACCATAAACTTTGTTCTACTTTTTTGGTTCGGATTTTTTGCCTGGCTACTTCATCAAATTTGTATCTTTCTCGGTTTTCATAATAGTTGGTTTGCAAAAATGGTTTCGGTTTGGTTTGGTTTCGTTTGGGTATTGGTTTCCTATGTTTCATAAATTTGGGTTTCGGTTTGTAAATTCAATTTTGATAACATCCCTGGACTTTATGCCATCTTTAAACTTACTCCTTTTTTTAATTCACAACATTTGTGTAACACGTCTTCACTAGTATGTTACTAGCAGTACTTATAAGCTTTTCTCATTTCTTGAACTAAAATACTTGCACAGTTTTTACCTAAAAAAAGTTTCATTCGTTTTTTATTTTTACTTACATAGACATATATCAACGTTTTTAGTCTCATGTATTTTTGTACAAACATAGTAATATTACGATCATTTTCCTGTAGGAAGATTTCTTAGGAATAGAGATGGTTGACCGACACATCCGGTTTGTTTGGAACGTGGGCGGAGGTTCGCAAGAGATAACTCACCCGTTAGAAATCATGGCAAATGATGATGTACAAAGCGATCCGGACTTGTGGTATCGAATTGAGGCTGTCAGGTAATCAGCTTGTAAAAGTTCTTTGGTTTTAACATCTAGGTTTAGTGTCTGACTCAACTTTCAGTTCCTCTTTAAAAAGGAAACTAATGTCAATTCCGCCTGTCCCTGTGCACAAAGGCTGGCAGCGCCATAGAATATATCTTGTATGTTATTAATTATTTCTATATTATGTAAGCGAAAGTCAGCTAAACAACCATTCATGCTAATGTTGTCTTCACAATAGCAAACAGACACAGATTATTTTGAATACAAAAAAAACTACTGACTTACAAACGGAATGGCTAAAATGTGGAATACCCAACACAGAAGAAACATTCATATCACAGTATAGTAAAGTATTTTTGTAATGCTATACTGATCGCATTTATCAAAAATATTTTCATCAAAATATCTTTCATTTCAGTTTCATTTGGAAATATAGTGCAAAATTATAGTATTTCTGCATAAATATTGTTAAGTAAGTGAAGGTAAATAAACGTCGGTTTTCTCCTTATTAATGTCTTACTCTCGGCATCCTATATACCAAGAAGTCCTTTCAATTTCTGTCAGTTCATTCTGTTCAGCTCTTACTACTTTTTAGAAATCGTGGGAGACCAGGCAAAATTCCGTGTGATGGTGATGACAGTGTGGTGGTTGTTGCACTACTTAAAATTATCATAGTGTAACTTCCGTGTTTGCAGTGACTGCGGCAATGTGAGGTCTTCGTATGTCTCGAAAGAAAGACATGACTGATGTAAAAACAGCTAAATTGCAAAAAGCTGTTATATTTACTGCACTTTTTTAATAAAATAGCTTTTTTAATATTTGATATTTTATAGTTTGTTTGTTGGTGTGTGAAATAAGCAAATACTGTCAAGTAAATGAATAATTTTTCTTTATTGTTATTGCATTAGTACTTCAAGATGGTACTTTCAAATTTTTATCTCGTTCTAATGTAATTTTCTGTTCATCATATTAGCTTTATTGCTATGTTACAGAATTGCTACAGAAGGCAGTTTAAGCGTCCAATTGGTCACTAACCTACTCGACGAAGATCCGGATAAGGTTACTGGCCAGAGCGCTAAAGGCTTCACTAAAATTGAGCTTGATCCATCATCCTATTTTTACATTGGAGGTCTGCCTCTAGGCTTCAAGGTAAAAACAATGATTTATTATACAGTTGGCACCATTTAACAGAGTCATTTTGGGATTGAAGTGTTTTGACCCAATTAACTGCATAAATCTATTAGCTGAAAAGTGTAATATTACTAATATAGAAGTAAGAATGACACTCCCTTAGATTGGCCTGCACTGCAATGGTTGCAAATGTTAGGTTTTTACGTTTATGCTCTATTTTTTCAAAATTAGCTCCATGCTCTTGGTTGCTCTATGATTTTGCTCTTGTAAAGTTACAAACAATATTGGCACATTACTGCCGCTGCATCAATTGCATAGCAGCAACAGTTAACTGATTAAAGTTCAGTGAAAAGTAGGAAGAGCTTCAAAAGTAAGTCTCTAGGCATGTGATTAAAAGTTCATAAATTCTTGGACAACACAGTGAACTGCTGTAGACGAGCAGGTAACAGATTTAAACCCAAATCAAATATTCATACACTTTCCTATCGTAATAGCGTATGGTAAACATACCTGCTTACAAACAAAACGGTACTTAATAAGATTGTTTCTACCTATACTACAGTACACAAACGCAAAGTAAAGGTGACACAAAAGTAATAGAAGCTCTTTGGTCACATTCAAGTATGTTTTTTAAGTACCTGAAGCAAAAATGTTGAGTTAATTATGCGGAATTATTTGAGTCAATTGCCGACCGTTTTTATATACAGTTGAGTAGAAGTGGCTTTATGAAACGTTTTTTAATCAATTAGGCGACTGATTCTTTTAACCGTCAATCTAATAAATAGCACCTACTGTAAGACTAAGTGTGTAATTAAAGGTTGTGCATTAACAAGGCTGATACTTGTCTAACAAGTAGATTCCAAGAGTCGGAGAACCATCCAAATTTTGCAAGAGACGGCCTCAGAATTCAGGTTTTAGGGAATGACATCGTACTTCTAGAAAGCTTACTAATGGCAGCATTTGAATCAGTAGATTGGTTGCAAATGTGTCACAAATGGTCAGTTTAAATTTGCTATTGGAATCATGTTACATAATTGATTTTTCATTTGGTACATTTGCAAACTAAGGGACTTGTGGCAGGCAGTTGTTGTGGCTTACTTGCTAAGGCGGTTTTTTGTACTTAGTCTCCGTATCAAACAATGCGGCTCAAGTTTTTTTCAAGTTCATATCTTTTATTATTATACATAGTCTCATAACTACACAGATTAATTAATGCTAAATACTACAACACACCTTTAACTAACTCCATTAATATCCCAATATATTTTTCAAGTGTAGAGATTATACGTAGATAGTATCTAAGTACAGCAATATAGCACATTTTTATAAAAAAATGACTATAGAAAGCGAAATACTGGATATACAAATGATTACAGTAATGATGAAAAGTTTACAAGCATCAATACATAATTATGAATGCATCTGGTAAACAACCACACTTTTGTATGTTTTTGTATGGCAGTTGAGTATGACTATGATCTCTACACTAAGATGGGACAACAATTTGTTCATGAAAATAGTCAATTACCGCTGCTTAATTTATTGATTAGCGAGTCCACATAAAGAATTATAGATTAGCCTCACAATATCCTCACATTAGCCTCTCAAGTGATCTATAACATGTTAAAATATATGCTCCCTACTTCCAAGCAAATTGAAAAGTGTCACTGCCATTGCAATGAGTCTGTTGTTCACTTTGAGATTCTTGTTGTGTGCATTCTCTTTGTTATTAGTTGTTGAACTACTAAAGTACTTGTGAAACGGTTTTAAGAAATTCTAATCTATTTTTAACTGTGTTCGTGTTAATCGTAGAATAAGTGTTACCATTGCTTTTTTGCAGGTAAGTCCATCAATGAAAACACGTTCATTCACCGGCTGCATGGGTGATGTGATGGTGGATGGTAGCCATGTTGGATTGTGGAACTTTCTCTCTTCGGCTGGCAACTGTGCAGGGTGTACAGAAGTGTAAGTGTGCAAAATTTTGCAACTAGTTTTGTTATTCCTGGTTTTACAAATTGAAATGGTTTTAAAATGGTTAAGTGCAAATTACTGTGCTAGTAGATTATTCACAGTAGTCGACGGAATCATTTGTCTTTTCATTTCTCTGTTGTGGGATCTTTTACTGGCATTTAGAATGATTTCTATGTTGTTTGAATCTTGAATATTTTCTCTTGGTAATGTTAAGATTGTCTGTTGTTGTAGTCCGGCTGCTAAGCGGGCAGAGAAGAACATTTATAAGTTTAACGGGCAGGACAGTTACTCGGTGAGCCCGCAGATTCGTGGTTACAACAGCCGACGGTACGCAGCGTCAATGCAGTTTAAGACATTAGCTGAGAATGGACTGCTTTTCTTTTCCGCAAACAAACAATCGGTAAGTAAGTTTTGCATTGGTTTTGTTTCAATACAAAGTTTTGCTCATCTTACCATCAAAGATTTCTTGTTTCCCGTGTCAAACTTCAACAGTTTAAAAGCTTAAATTATGCTTGTTTTTATCATCTTATTTATTTCCAGTGTTATCTTGTTTTTTAACAACTCAATTAAAGTTTCAATTATAAATTGTTAAAGTATGTGATTGTTTTATAAGCTCAGGGAACAGAACTCAAACTTTACAACTTCGTCGGAACATTTTCTTAATCATCAATTTTTATTCAAAACTACCAAGTCATTTTTGTGTCGGTGGATTTAGCTGGTTTATATTTCAATGGAGCACAAGGATGTTACAGAAACTGAAATTACAAACTGAAGCCAATATTTCTAAAACATTGGAAACTGAAACCAAAACAAATATACAAAAAAATCATAGAAAAATGTTTATGGAGATAATGATGCTTCAAATTTTAATTGGTAAATATTTTGTTGTCTTTATTTCGTAAATTATAAAATTAAACTTGATTTTGTTCAATTTACACTTTTCTATTTTTTGATTGTATCTTTTGATTCACAGTCATCAGTACTGAAGATGTGTGCTACACGTTTTTTTACTGTTTTAGCCTAGATTTTTCAATGTTTTTTAATACCCCGGGGGAAAAGAAAAGATGAACTCATAAATACTAATTGAACCTTGAAAATGTACTACCGAAAGTTTTAGGTACAAGTTCAATAAATTTCTACGGAATTAATGACTTTGTATGCAAAAACTGTGAAACTGAGCAGTATAACCATCAGTATGACATTGATGCTCCGGCACCTGACCTTGCTTAGACTCACATGTGGAATTCCGGAGATTATGGATATAATTCCTATCTTGGATATTTCTTTTCAGCTTATTCACTGAGTAAATTTTATAATGACATGAAGTAAATTTATGAGTTACTTATATGACCTACCACTGTGAGATCAACTTTTTTAATTGTCACAAGTGGAACTGTACCCATAACATTTTTCCTTACAACTGCAAAAGTTGAGAGGAAGTCATTGAGCAGTTTAACATAGAAGATGAATTATTTCATTAAAATGAAGAGAAAATAATTTGTTAGAGAAAAACTCATTTTACTGTTTTTAGGCAAAATAAGTATCAGTAAACCATGAAATTTTGCTTAAAATTGTCGTTTACCGTCCACTTTGTTTACTGCAGCAAGATTTTATGTCTGTGGAACTTGTGGATGGCAAAGTTGTCTTCCAGTACTACCTAGGTGGTTCTTCTCGAGTGCGCATGGAAACCAAGCAGAAGTACAACAACGGACTGTGGGTGAGCGTTGTCGCCCGACGATATGGTCTTGATGGTATGTTGGAGGCGGCAATAAAGCCGCTCGCTAATTGAAACTAATATTTTTGGCAGCCTTCTGTTTTCTACGTGTTCTAAATTCGTCTGTATGCCACACCTGACGTTGCAAAATTTTATGTTTTCTTATGGCATAATTAATTCTTGATCCGTAGATAACAGTCCTTTGAACAACAAGTAAAAATGCCTCTAGAGCATACTTATTTAGTATTTAGTAGAATGATTTCGCCCCTGCGAAAAGCTTAGAAAACCTTATCCTTATGATGCTGTGTATTTTGCTCAAAGGTGTAAAACTTCCCTTTTCTGTATGAAAACTCGAGCCCCCATAATCCTCCTGCTGCTCTGTTGGTTATGGCAATTATTTTGCATAAAGTGGGGGGATATTCAAGAAAATTAAGAAATACGTTTATTTTTGCCTCTAGGGTTACTGGAAGTTTCTGATGGGGTTCAAGAAAAAGAGGAGTATCAAGACAGTGCCCCCGCTGGAGGCCCGAGTGGGTTGGAATTGCTCCGCTCCGACATCTACATCGGCGGTGTGCCACCAGATTTTTTACGCGACAACTGGAAGACTGTTTCCATGAAGAGTTTCCGTGGATGCATTAAAATGCCTCATGCAGGGGTAAGTTGTATGTTAATCTATTTGTGTGCCTCAGATAGTTTGTGGTGTTCTGGCACTTGCAGCTATCCAAATTTCTCTTCATATTGGGGAAAACGTGCTACAAAGTTTATAAATTAGGTGACGTAGTCAAAGTACAGTTATAGAGCCATTAGAAAAGCAAAAACTGACGACAAAAAATTTTTATGCTGCATTTTAAGAGCTTTTGAGCTTTTCGGAGAGCCTGCGCTGTGTTTGATTTTTGTAACTTTTTTTGTAAAAATTTAGTTCTTCAATCTCTTTAAATGATAAAAGCTCTTAAAACTGTGATCCTTGAAGTGAATACATTCTTTTTGAAGTACCTGCACAAAAACATTTGTTTTATCTTTTTTCATATTCTGCTTAGAGTCCGAATTTTTGTTGTTTCATTTAAGGCAGATTGATTTTTCAATTAAATCTTTGATAATTTGTTGAGACAAGTCCTCACACGTCTGCACGCCTAAGCTTTGCTGTGTCTTATTTTTGTTTTCTGAACATTGTTGATGTTACAGGCATTAAAGAACTTAAATTCATGTCTCTTTGTTTCCTATGACTCACTAATTGAATTGTGCTCATTGTATCCCACTTTGTTGTGGTTGCAGCATTGCTAATATGTTTTTACTGGCTTACACAGAGCACTGTACTCGACTTGACTATGAGTCGATCATACGGGATGGTTCCTGGCTGCGAACAGGAAGTTGTGCACACGTTAGGCTTCTCCGGGAAAGGCTACTATGAGATGGATGCATTGAGTCTAGATCAATCTGCATCACTGCAAGTCACCGTCGCTAGTGATCAGGAGGAGGGACTGATTCTCCTTTCACGAGAAATCTCCCCTACTGCAGATGCAGAGGTTAGTCTTTTCAAGTGCAGTGCAGTCATTGTTTACTTGATATTTTGGTAATGTTAATTTCATTGATGAAAATGATTTTTTTCAATGCCTTTTCTACTAGAGAATAATTACAATTAGGAAACAGATAATTTAATTTATTAAGTTATGCCAAAAATAAACAAACATCACTAGATTTAGACTGTGGTATGGCAGAATTAATAATCCATTGTGGTTTATCTTCAACAACAATTAATGTAGCGCTGGTGAATTGAATAAAGAATGGAAATAATGGAAAGCTGTGAGCAAGTCGGGACTTGATCCTGAAATCTTGTGACCTTGCATGCATATTCTATTATTTGAGTTACTGCCACAACACTGCCCGAATACTTATTCTTGTAGAACACAGGTAGATCACTACCTGTATTTTCTATTAATCCTGGCTTATCAGAATAAAAACTAATGATCCACTGTTGAGTAAACAGCCAGCTAATCTAATTAATTAACAAGTTGAGTATTGAATTTTTATAGCACGTCTATTCATTGAGTTTATTCAACGGTCGGATTGTTGCTCGAGTGAACATCGATGATGACTCACTACAGCTTAGCTCGACAGAACAGTACAATGATGCAACACCTCACACCATCACTCTAGTCAAGGAAGGTGCTCGCAGTGTAGAACTACGTGTTGATGACATCACTGTCGATTCCGGTTTACTGGCACGTTCTACGAGCTCGGTCAGAAGGCCGAGCATTGCAAGTCTGTATGTTGGTGGGGTGCCTGAAAAGTTTGACGTGAAAGACATGGCTGTTACTTCTGTACCGTATCTTGGTTGCATCAGCGATTTTATCTACAATAAAGAGTGAGTTATTGATATTATTGTTGCTAACATTTGCCCGACATGGTTGAGCTGAATAAAAATTTTTTTAAAAGACATCATGTCAGTATTCAAATATTTTGCTGTTCAGTTGGACATCGCATGACTTCATCCTGCTTAATTGCTGCTCGGTAAAAGCTATGAGCCGTTAGCATTTCCCATAATTTCTTAATTTCAGATTACAAATTAAGTATCATTTATATGTTGAAATTTTTGTGTTTTTCAAGGCTCTTGTTATATTGTTCAAACATTTGTGTTGATTAGTCTTTGCTGTACAGCATATTTTTTAAAGTTTAAATACTGATTTTGTTGGAAGTACCAATGCAATTAATATGTATTTAATTTTATTGACCATTTACATTTTTATTCCTGTGAGTAGCTGTGTAGATATGGGCCCCAGTGTAGTGCTTTGCCCAGGGGCCTATAATGCTGTTAAAGACGGCCCTGGTACTGGAATGTACAGCAGCTACTCCTAGATCCATATTATAGTACAAAAGTCATATCAGATCTTTGTAAATGGTCACTAGCTTTTATATAGTGACTTGTCGCGTTCGCATTAATGTGTAAAGATTGAATTTTCTTTTTTTTTTCTAGGCTTCAGATTATAATGTTCATTTATATTATTCCTACAATCAGTTTTCATCATTTTAAAGATTTCTAATATCACGATAAGCAGTCATGCTTAAGCACTGTTTTTCCATTTGTAGTTTTTTACGCTTTTGTAACCGAAACATTATCGTACTGCAACAGGTTAGTGATACTCGACCAACCAAAGAACTTTACCAACGTTGAGATTGGTCGGTGCTCATTACCACGACGTCTTCCTCCAACAATTCCACCACCACCGCCAATTGTGTTTGCGACGAGGCCGGTGCCTACAGTTCCACCTCAAGGTAAGTGTGAATCATCTTATGAGAAGTAGTTTATGCAGTAAACACACTCAAATACCGCTTCATGATATTCCATACTTGGTTTTTTATTTTGCAATGAAATCACAAAACAGTTATGAATGTGACACTTTTGTGACATAATGAGCTAAATATGTGTTCAGTCATACTTTACAATTGACAGAAACAAACACAAATCATCGCAAAATAACAAAAACAGTCTAGCAGGGGTTATAATAACCATTTATTTCACAATGTTTATTACCCTTGCGTGTAATGAATGACTTGAAGACAGGTGACACCGAAAAATTGTAAACCAGTCAAGACTTAAACCCGAGACCCTGGGATTAGGCCATCCATGCTCTGCCACCTGAGTTACCAGTTCAACATGACAACAGCAAGCTTTCGTGAAAGTTTTGTGAAATTTTAATTTATTGTATCTTAGTATGAGCACCTTGACTAAGAGTATTTGTCAGTCATGTCAGTGTTAATGTAAAGAAACTGTATCAGTGCATTCTAAGCACAGGCAAGTGTATGTCTTGAATACTTTCCATTTAATACAACAGTTAGAAAACAATAATGAAGACAAATGAGTGAGTTTCAAGCCAACGTCACTGCGTTGATTGGTAATAAAGTCACAGGAGAAATCCCAGGGAAAAGTCACAATTAATTTACAGTGGCCAGAAAAAAGTCACAATTTTGGTTAGGAAAGAAAGTCAGATAATCAGACAAAAGTATTCAAGTCAGTTACAATTTTTTTAAATGCCATAAACAATTAAAGTAATAAAACGGAAAATATTTTAAATCTGTTATTAACTGACAGTACATGACCTGTACATATTCACAACACTATTTATAATGTGATGGATTACATGTAAAATAATCATGTTTTGTTCAGTATTTTATGGTTAGGTAGTGTTGTTTCTTTTTTCCTGTGACTTTTCGTAAGACTTTTTTCTGTGACTTTATTACTTGGATTTGCCACTGCGCTCCCAGTACTAGAGTAACAATGGAACCGATAGTAAAGGGGTGGGATCGGATCCCAAAACAGTGTACGTGTAGGCATAGCATAAAAACAACTCCTATGCATATCCAAGTGTTGCCACTAAGCCACTTTTCACTCACGTTCTAAGCGAGCTCTTGAATCTTACAAACATAATATATTAAGAGACCAGATGGTCAACAATTGCCTTTTTAATAACATTGCTTACAGCAAACAAATGTTTTTAGGAAAAGCCGTACCATCGACTACAGCTTCCACAGTCGGAGAGCAAACAACATTCCCTCAAACCACGAAATTTCTCTCAACAGAGGTAAAACTAGTGCTTTATCTTCGAACAATATTATTTATCTTAACAATATTACTGATGATGACAGTGTTAACAAATGGTATCAATTCTTATGTATCTTGCTTCTGAAATAAGTGGGACAAACACTGACAATTGACAAGTTACATTTCAGAGTGTTATAGAAGTACTGACACTGGCAACAACAGTAATCAGCAGTTATTGTGTTTTGTTTTATCTAGGCCAATTTATGCGCCTTGTAAGAAAAGAGTAGCAATTATTTTTAGAAATTAGTTGGGATGACGTAATGAGATCATATCCAATCGAACAACATCAGTGATCGAATCCTGGCATAATTAAGCTTTGGCACTGCAGACGTATTTTGGTAGTTAGACATGGAGACATTGATCTTTTCTTTTGTTTCAGATGCCTATATCTTGTGCTCCACCAGTGGACTATGCTAGAGAAGAGATGGGCGTAAAATATGGCGATGTGCCAAACAGCTATTCACAGATTGCAGTAAAGAGAAAAGACATTCAGACAAAGTATGAGAAAATTTTTTTTAATAAATCTGTGTTTAATAAGTGATGTGATTTGAATTTCTTCTTGGATGCCACTGTCGGTGTAGCAGTTGTGGATAGTACCTATTTATCAGTAATGTTTGATCATTTAGCTGAGGCGTTTTCCTTACAATATCGATGTTTCGTTTGGTTTTTGTTTTTTTCTTTTGAGAAGATTGACCTGTTTTTCAATTGGCCATGCTCAAAAATAATTTTTGACAAAACACACTGACTTTTTCACTGTCACAAAGCTTAAAGGAAAAGCCGACCAAATCTTAAACTACAGCTCAAGATAATCTATCTATAAAATATTAAAAGGGCACATACTATTTTTTACAGATTGACTTGCATGAAAGCATTATTACCACAGAAACGTAATTTTGCATTCGTGCAGCTAGTTCTTTGCTATTGCATGTATTTTGTCATTCGCTAGTTAGATGAGCACTAGCGCCTGCTTCTCAGAAACACATTGCGTAAAGAACAGGTGCTGTACCTCTCATTTCAGAGAAGTTCAATTGTGACGTTTGAGAACTCATGCGTGAGCGCAGTGATAAATTTAAAGTTAAAATTTCCTGATTTTTGTGTATCGTACTGAATGTTGTACACTAGCACTGTACTTCAATTTTCATTTTGGCAAACATGTGTAGCACGCTTGTAGGGTGTTTGTGCTGCTGAAAATTATGTTCACTTATGATGTAATCACTAGCTGTGCTCGCCTCTGCCATTAATTAAGATTTTTACTTATTATTTAATTTTAGCATTATTGTAGGTGTTAAAACGTATACTTTACCTTTGTTCATAATAGGGCAGGATATGAAGAATCGTCCTGTTTTCCTTTAAGGAAATTTTTGATAGGTACCTCGCTCACAAAGACAATGTATTGTGTTTTATCATTAGAAACATAAAAAGTCTATGATGTAATGTTGCTGTCATTTGAAGGAAAACTGTTTCCGTTCTCTTTGCAACGACGAATCCTAAATTGTAACATCATTGATCACTCTTACTTAAACATTTCAGTTTCAATATTCGCTTCGACTTCCGTACCTACATAGCAGATGGTCTGCTATTTTACTTTGCCAATGCAGCAAGCACAAACTACATTGCTGTCCAAGTAGCTGATGAGCGTGTCGTCCTCTCATATAATTTTAACCGTAATAAGCAGGAATTGAAAACCGGACCAGCTGGGTTGAATGATGGAAAATGGCATAAGGTAAGTGCCAGTATTTAGCCACTTCACTACATGTTAGACAAGAAGCTCCTATCAGGAAAATGCTATTCATCAATTGGGCTATTGAAAATAAAGAGCAGTGCTGTTCTCTGTTGTCTGAAATATAAGCTACAAAACATCTATAACCAAAAAACTTTAAAACTCGTCGAAAAGATTGCTGTTATTGCTGAATGCTGTCATCTTCTACATAGTGAATGCAGTCTTCTGCATAGTTTTTCTGCTTTTTGTTGATTTTTTTCCTTTGAAATGGCTCAGTAAAGTTACAGTATAGAACATAATTAGAAATCACCTTGCTAGAATTGGCGTCAAGTTATCAGACGATGGTAGGTGAACCCAATCCATGCATGTAATTAGATATGGTTGATTCAACATTGTATGATTGATAGACTATGTACATGTAAGTTAAAAATTATAGTTATATATGGCTATATGCCTATCTATGCCTTTATTTGTTCTACTAGAAAAAGAATCTTCTAGAGTAGCTATTGAATCAAATGACACAATTTGACTGTGAAGCACTGCTCTTACATATTTTACAAAAAACTAGTAGCTTGTAGCAGCAGTGAGGGGAAAGCAGCAATAATGGCAATAACACTAATAGTGTCGATAGAAGTGGCGGTAATGTAGTAGCAGCAGTAACAGTAATAACATTGCAGTGACTGTGGTAGTAGCAACTTTTCATTTTGATAAGATATTCCCGTTTACCAGCTGGAATACAATTTGCATAATGGTGAACTGGCTAATATGATATCGACTAGTAAATTCAAAAGATTAAACAAAAGCCTTTGCCAAAATACTTGTGATTTTAACCCTTCAATATTGATTTACTATTTTTGACCAAGATGTGTCAAATATAATTTGTCACATTTCAGGTGCAGGTAACTAAAACAGGTGTGAGAATTAAACTATCTGTGGATCAGTCCGGAGAAGCGGAGGGTAAGGCAAAGAAGCGGATTAGTGTGCGGCCACCCATGTACGTGGGAGGATTGCCGCCAGATGTGATTGATGGAGAGGGAGTGGTAAGTGTAATTTTACAACTGTTGTCTTCATTTGTGTTTGTATATTTGTCAGTTTTTAGTTCTGCTAAAAGTTGAGAAATTTAACCATGTACTAGCATCTTGTGCATAAGTTATCTTACTGAGTTGCATTTTGCTGAAAATTTGAAGCAATATATATAAGTTTTCTCAAATACTGCTACTACGTGCCGTTCCACTCAACAGTTCATTGTTCAGTTGCTTTATCACACAAACGTATTCAATTCTGACTGTGATATTGTACCAACAATTCGAATACATTCATATACAGTAGCGCATCTTGAATTGTATCTTTATTCGAGGTAAGGTACGACTCCATGTGTAGACAATGCATGATGCGTGATTCGTGATGTTTGTATTCAAACACTTGAAAGTGTTTCCATCTAGACGTAATGCATAATGCCATAGTCACTCAAATGTGATCGATATTGTCCATATATGCATCATGCAGCAATACCAGACTGGAAACTGCTGTTGCCTAGGTGATTTAGCAAGTTTCCAAGTTCCCGGTGACGATTTTTGCTGATTGGAAATTCTGATTAGGTCAGTTTTTGTCACTTCAGGAGATACATACAGTAACATTTCCGCTACATGAGTTTTTGAGAGCTGGAAGAAGCATATAATTATGTCTTATGCATCTAGTTACACAGTTCATTTCACCATATGATGATATGTGCATATTATTCTTTTCCTTAAAAAATGTTGTGCACTCAAACCTGTACTTTCTTTGCCATCTAATAGTACAATAATAAGCTAATGCCACCGCTGTAATGTTCATGCTGAAATTTTGACAGGGTATGGCTTTCAAAAATATTACTTCCAATTTACAGCCAACATAAGTGGCAGAAAGAGTCAAAGAGCACCATGAGCTTTATTAATATGCATGGCTTTCACGGACACGTGGAAACAGTCAATACACAGCACATGTTACGTGCCCATGGAGTCCTAGCTTTACTGTATAGCTTTTAAAAATTTTGCAATTACTTTTCGAAAATGTCCAGTTAGGTGATATAATAATATAAAAAGTTTAAACCTATATTTAAAAACTTAAATTTTAATGATATTTTTGCTCACATGGCAGACGAGACTTACAATGGTAAGATAGGCAGATGAACTCTGCAAACTTTTTGTCTTAGTATTGCTGATATATTTTTCACGTCTTGAAAAATCGATACTAGCAAGTGACAAAAGAAACTTTTGTGTATTCATGTAGAAATACTAGAAAGTGTGTTGTAGTTTTTTATGAGTATCTGCTTTAATCAGTCGTATTTTTGCCAAATGCTGCCAGCATGCCGTGCTAGAATGCCAGCTTGATTGCATTTTACTTTATCAAATGTCCTGTGGTACATTACTAATTATTTGTAAATAATCTTGTCTTGCTTGTTGGGCTTTGGTGAAAATTTATTTGCATTGGCATTTTGCTGGTTGTGTTCGTATGTGACTAGGATTAAATTGACTTTGGCTTTTACTGTAAAGTAACGTCTATCATCTGGCTTTGTATGTTGGTCCAATTTATTGAAGCATTATTAAGAATTTGGGAAGCTTTGTTGTAGGTTTTGCATTTACTGGTTTATAGCGTATTGTTATTGTCTACTATTAATACAGAAGACAGAATTCAGTTTCAAAATGTGATGGTGAAAACAGTGGAAGTTTTTTTGCTGAATCAGATAAAATATAGTACAAATTGTGTCAAAACATTGAATTGCATTCAGAGCATTGACAGTTTAAAATTTGAAGCCTAGCTACTCAGTGGCGTAGCAAGTGCTTGTGGCGCCCTACCATTTTAATGTTTGGATCATTTGTTGCATGGGTGAAGCCACAAATTGTGCACATTTTTTGTATCTCTGAGCCCCACCTACCTTTCGACATGATGGGATAAAGATAAACGAAACCAGAATAACTGTTTTGTACACATTAGTTGCATGTAACATGACAGTTCTTAAACATTCAATTCCAGTATTAAAACATACAAAGGTTATGAAAGATACACAGCACTACAGGTTTTCACCATAATACAATTGACATTTAGAAAATCGCCACCGTTTCTTCCAAAATTATGGACTGCTAAGGCACATGACACCCTACACACACCGTTAAGTAACAACATCAAACTTTTTTCTAGTCTGTATATAGTAATCAAGCGATGATCTCTGATTAAGCAATTTTGTTGTAGTTTGAAAACTTTTGTTAATTGCTAATGTCGGATTAATAATTAACAATCATTGAGCTCTAAAAGAATTTTGCACCCTCTCACCCATGGACTCGTGGGTTATTGCCCCCTGTCGCCCTTGCCTTACTACACGTCTGTAACAGCTCTATTCACTTTTTTCACCAATTGCATTTCGTTTGATAGTTTTATGCTTCAAATGTGGTAATCTGTATTGTAATGTGAATGAAACTGTGATATTCTCACTGCCCGTTGTAAAATGCTTTTCTCATTGTCTTATTGTTGCAATGGTCTAAAGTGTTTAAAGTGCCAATGAATGGAAATCCGAATGCAAATGCATCCACCGCTGAAACATCGTTACGTTATGACTTGTTATTTTGTTCATTTTTCAGCTCACCAGGGCAAGCCTACGTGGATGCATTAGGAATTTCAGAATTAATGCCGAGCGAATTGATTTAGCTGGCACCGGTGCTAAAACGTTTGGAGTTCGACATTGCTACAAAACTGTCGAACCAGGAGCTTATTTTGCAGGCGATGCTTATGCCATTTATGGTAACACACCTATTTTTTTAATTTTTATTTTATAATTAAGCTATTTGTTTGCAAACAGCATTAATAGCATTAATATTTTAATTAGAACTTTATCAGTTTTTTGTAGTCCACAGTTATATGTACGAAACTGGTCAAATAATCAAGTAATCAAGTATCAGGTATAAATTCTACATGAAAGTTATACAAACTCCAATCTGCTATAGAACTAACATAAGTTGCACTATGACTGTGGAACCGCAAACAACAATTTCTATTATAATGCTGCAACTGCAAGTGCTCTTTTACATTAAAAATGATGCGTTAACGTTAAGTCAACCATTGTTTTAACTTCTGAGTATGTGTTACAAGCAGTATGCAGAACTGTACCTTTAAACCAGCACTCCTGTATATTCTTGCTGAAATTCTAAGTTTCGTTTTTGTGCATTTCAGATGATAGGTTTGAGACGGGTTCACGCGTGTCAATAGAACTGCAGTTCCGTACTCGTCAGTATAACGGAATGCTTCTGTCGACGGCCGAACCAGCTGGTCAACCAGCTCTGTCTTTGCAACTTTTTGAAGGATCAGTAAGAAATTTAATATGAGCTTTAGATAGACATATGCGTAAAAAGTTTTAAGGCTGTACAATTTCAAAAAGAATCATAATGGAATTTTACAGGACAATAAGCCATTTCACAGTTTCATTGTGTGCACACCTGTTGCTCTAGGTCAAAGGTTAAATGCACCGCAGCAATGCGTCTTAACTACAACTGTTATGTGACATGTGGGTAAAGCAAAGCTGTCTACTGCATCAGTTCAGTAACTTCTATTGCTTTATGTAGACTTTATTATGCATTAGTCTGTGCGTAGAGTGATTTACTAGCAGAAGTACTTGGGAACAAGAAAAATGAACTAGGTAAGGTTCTAGCTAGCTGTTGTAACTATTACCATTATAACTGCATGAGCTGCGAGGCATTAGGCATTTGTCAAGTGTACACAAATGCATTGTATGGTACACTTCATCTGTGACCATTCCACGATCATCATCAATTGCTGAAACTGTGAAAAGGCTTACTCTAGAATGCATTCCCTATTGACTGGTCATTGTCAGTTTATGAATTTTGCAATGACAAAAGTTGATATCATATTTTGATGTCATTATTTTGTCGTACTTTTATAATGACTAAAATTTCAAGCACATCTGTATTTATCTTAAAATGGAGTCTCTCTATGGTAACCTTCAATAACATGTATCCGCCTCAACAATAGCCAGACCAAAACTAATTCTCAGTGGAGTAGCAAGTACTTGTGACTCACGGGGCAATAAAACTGCTGCTGCTCTACCCTTTTAATGTTTTGATCATTTGTTTCATAGGTGAAGCCACAAATAGCGCACATTTTTTGCACTCCTGAGCTATACACTTTCCTTTTTCGACATGATGGGATAAAAATAAACAAATTTTTTGTAAGAAATGTCCTGAATTTGCCTAGTGGTACTGCACCAGTATAACTCTTTTCTTCTTCGCAATGGTCTAAGAAAACTGCTCGTAACACAGTTCTTAAACATTCAGCTCCAGCACTAAAACATGCAAAGATTATGAAGCATCCAGAACACTACAGGTTTCCACAATAATTAGTACAATTGGTATTTTAGAGAGTAATGCTACCGTTTCTCTCAAACTTATTCATCTGCTAATCCATGCGCCACCCTACTCGTGCCATTAAGTAACAACATTAATTTTTTTCTAGGCTGTACATAGTAATTAAGTTAGCCACGATGATAACTGACTAGACAGTTTTGGTGTAGTTTGAAAATTTTTGTTAATTGCTAATGTCGGATTAGTAATTAAGAATTAACAGTCATTAAACACTAGAAGTTTAATGAGTCATTAATTACAATTGATTCGATGTATAACAGTTACAATGTGATAATGTAATTATGCTGACGTGGACGATAAATTACAAATAGAAGAATTTTGCACCCTAGGACGATTACCCTCTGTTGCCCCGCCCCACTTTTGCTATGCCTCTGCTAATTCGAATATATTCTAATGCAAGTTCTCTATTTTGCAGTTGTACATCACAGCAGACATGGGAGAAGGCTACGGTGTGTTTAACGCGTCAGTGAGCCCTCACACCGAGTTTAGCCTGTGCGATGGCGAGTGGCATAAAGTGGTAGCCGCATTTGTCAACAACCTGGTTACGCTGAAAGTCGACGATCTGAAGTCTGAAGCCGGTTACACGCCAAGGGGAAGCCTGCGGGAGCTGAAGTCAAACAGCCCTCTCTATATAGGTGGTTTACCTGGTAAGGCAGACTGTTTATAGAGAAAATAGAGTCACAATGAAGTTTATATGTCTCGCAACTTTGCTGTTTTAATGTGTTTAGCTGCTTAATGTGACAGAATGTGCATTTGCAGCCTTTGGGCATAATAAAACTCAACGTATTCAACAGAAAACAGTAATGAAATAAGTGTAGATAAAATTAATACTGTCTTTATTCTAGTACACCATTTCACATCAACCACTCTGATATAGCATCCGTTACCATCAGATTTATAAAGCATATTGAAGTCTAAATTGCTGAAAAAAGATATTAGAAACCAACAATTTATTGTCAAGCGGTGAAAGAAGTTTACTACATGCTGCTCATTATACACAAATGCTACTAAATGAGCAATCAATCCATTGCCTAAACACGGGAATTTTCAATAGTGGAATGCATCTGTATAAGGACGATTGGTAAACACTGTTGGCGAGCTGCAACAAGAAGACAAACCCAGTCATAGATAAAAAAGCGGGTCAGGTTTAAAACACCACATTTGCACTACATGCCCTGGTCAAAGTTACAATAGACGTTACATTAAGTGTACAGTCAAACCTCATTGTACCACCAAACTCGTTTGCCGCCTGCAAAATGACCAGCTGCATTCAACTGATTAAAACATTAACCGATTATACCGCCATCTGTTACCCACCATCCACCAGGCAAATTAATATATATATATATATTCAATGAGGAAATGCCGTCAGCTACCATGAGTGACCTTGATTGTGCCAGCTGTACAAGACTACATTATGTTCTTCGCTGAGTTGCTGACACTGACCAGACATCAGGTGTGGTGTAAATTAATACCACAGTTACATATTGCAGGTTATGTTTTGATAGTTTGCAAGCTGCACTATACATTGTGCAATGTGTATATACAGTAGTAAATGTATGCAAAATAGCAACGGATTGACAGCTCTGATATTATTGTCAATGCATCATGCAGTCATAATAGCAACTGACAAGAAAACACATGCAAAAGAAACATGATGTTTTCTTGTTTGCTAAAAATCAAGCAAATCCAAACAAGAAATTTGTAGTTATGATTTAACCTTTTTTTTACTTATACATGTTTTAGTGGAGCAATCTACCTGCAGTTCAGTGCAAAACATGTTTATTATGTAAACAAAATGTTCTTGATAAAGATGAGTGATTTTGAGTGAGTCATTAATTCCCAATGGTTAATTTAATAATTTTCTTTTAGTTCATTAATTTCTAGAACGGAAATTAATGACTACAGTGGCCGCCGCTTATTATGGACACGGTTATTGTGGACAGCCGGTTATTGTGGACAACTCGCGAGGGACGGAATTTTCCCCTAATAAAATCCGCCGGTTAATATGGACAACCGCCGCTTAATATGGACAGCGAACATTCTTGGCACGTGAACCAGCTGTGCCAACCACGTCCTGCGCGCGTGATTGAAAAGACCTTCCCGCTCTGCTGCCTGTGTGAGTCATTGCATCAGTCAGTTCGCCGTTTGCCGTGGCCTTGAGAGCTTCGAAACTGTGATAACTTCCTTCCGTTCAAGGTTGAGAGAAAAGTTTCCTGCCAAACAAACTCGTCTGACTTTGATTTTCAATAAAACAGGAGACGAGTTGATACAGACAGTTTTTTGCCTTTTTTAATGAAAGGGAAGGGTCTTCATGGGTCACTTCGCTTAATATGGACAGCCGCTTAATATGGACATACACTGCTGGCCCGAGGTGTCCACAATAAGCGGCGGCCACTGTATAACCAGAGTGCACTTCTCTGATTGTTTTGTGATTCATCTCTAGCAAAATTTAACACATCTCGTCGTAACACCAAACTCACTATAACACGAACTTTTTTCCCGTCCCTATTATGACTGGGCAATGGTTTGACTGTAGTTTAGTGCTGGTTTTCTACAATAAATGAAAAAAAAACTGTTTATGGCAAATGGCAGGCCAACTTTTCTGGTAACTTGAAGAAGACTTTGCACATTCACTTGCACTTCTGGAGAGCTCATTTCTGCTTTGCCAAATTAATTCAAGCTAATGAGACGCCCATGGGACGAAACTTCTGAAGAAAAGTAAAGAACATATTTTTGAAGCTTAAAGGGCATTCTGGCCTTCTTTGCAGCTTTGAGCTCATTTGTGTACGACTGTACGTAATAAAAAATTAGAGCAAAACGAATGTATTGCTTGAAATGTTTTTGTTAGATAAAGATATGCAGGTTTCCAAATCAATTAAATTGTGCCCATATTGTTGCTGTATCAATATCTGTGGATGTATAACACAAGTTTAGCTGTGACATTAATAATTCATTTGCAGATGATGCTCATCCTCAGGGTACGCTTCTCACTTCAGAGAATTTTGTCGGCTGCATGCGCCATCTATCCATAAAAGATACTAGGAGAGACTGGACAGAGATGCACCGGATGCACAATGTCCAACTTAACTGTCCGGATGAATGATCAGAATGTCTTGGAAATCACGTACCAAGAGTGCAATTAGACTCGTGCAATTTTAATATCAGCTATTAATTTAAATTTTTATATGTGTATTTTACCATATGGTATGATGCAAAAATCACGATAGTGAACATTGACAATTGTTTGCTGACAATAATTAGAAATTGGAGGATGATGATTATGATAATGTAGAGAAGCATCTCACTTCTAAAGGCAAACTCTTTTCTTGGTTTTGGTTACCTTGTATGTTTGCTTAGTTTATACATACCACACATCTCGTTTTGTATATCTTGAATATACAGTTGGTAAAAAAGCATTTATGTTTAATCTCAGGTTTCTGTTAGCACTACCATACATGAGATCCAAAGTACTTTTCAATTTTACTTGTTAAATATAAAGATGATTTTAATCCAAGAATCGCCTCATATGATCATACATTTTAATATATTAATATTATGTCTGGTCGTAGATTATTGAAGTTTTTACTTTCTAACCATTTTTGTTTTTATAGATGCACATTTCAGAACAACAGTGGGTAGTCTTTTTAGATGGTTTTATTACTAAAATGTTTTACTGTTATATTAACTGCTTCACTTTCGCAATGTAGTCCTTTATCTTCTTCAGTTTCTCACCATGAACTTGAAATTGAGAGTTTATGCGAAACTTTATAGAACTCGGTCCTTTCTTAGCATATGCTAGCATGATTTTTGTCCCACTACTGTGTGTATTGTAGCTTTTAAATATGTATTTTACGGAACCTCAAGTATTAAGTGCTGGTCTTGCCCAGCTTGAAGTATTATTAGGATCATAGATAAGTATTTTGATAATAGATTTTGACATTTGTTGATGTAATCACTGTCATTCACTACACATTCACTTATAGCAGGTATGCAAGTCCAGCAATCGATCATGAATTGTTGTTTTTTTTGTAAAAACTAAACTTTGTGAAAATCAAGTCGATTATTCCCGAAAAAACTACATCAGCTTTTAAAACCTTTGCCCATTTTAGCAGTTTCCTGTAGAAAACTGGTCATAGTTTTGCATGTTGAGAATTATGCATGAGATTTTTAACATTTGGCAGCTGCTGGTATAGATATAATTATATTAATATATGCTTGAAATTATTACAGTTATTTTAAAGACATTGTACAGAAATCTAGAGCTATTTTGCATTAAAATTGTTCTCTTGAATCTTCTGAACAAGCAAGTTCAAGTTTGAAATGATTAGTGAATGTCATCCAACCTTGATTTAGAATAAGCCAAGTCAAAATTTATATTTACACCACAATAAATGCTTTTTAGTGATCAGACTCGCTTTTTGATTTATTTGTGTTACCAACAAAGTACTGTGTTAATAAGAAACTTAACAAGAGTGGGAAATGTGTGCAGCTTCAATTTAAAATCATTGCAGTATGTTTCACATTCTGCAGTCGTGAGGCAGTAATCTAAGCAGTGAATTTCCAGTTTGTGTATAACAGTGTGTTAGTCACTTTATTTTGGTTTCGAAGCCATTGTAGTCACTTACATTACTGCTCTATTTTTGTCTCTTTGAGAATCCCTCAATCCAATTTTGCCTTGTGATGCATTATTTCAATGGGATGAAGATGAAAAGTTCGTTTGATTTTGTTTTTTGCAAGTTGCTGTCAAATATCAATGGTAACAGTGGATTTTGCCCATTTTAGCCGAAGAACCCTGCGCAGCGTAAATTTTGTTAAATTTATCAAACTATTCCGGCCGATTATTGAAAATAGTCAGTTTTCTGTGAATTAACTGCAAAGTGAACTATAGACGGTGAAATAACTATAACATGCTCCCAAATTATAACTGAAGTGCATTATGCCATTTCTAGACTATCACGCGAAAGTGGAGTGTGGCTGAAGAAAACGCATAAGAGGATGAAAACCTTAGGATGTTACTAATGGAGTGTGAACAAAAGAAACAGACTAAAGTTATCAATGTTTATACATAATCTCACCTGACAAGATTATACCTGCATATACTGCGCAGCATGATATTCGCATTGCTGGTAATTTTAACCAACACATTGTCAATCTGAAGGGTTCGAGATGCAGAGTGTTAATACTACTAACGTTACTTCACCCACAATGGTTTTCCCGCCACATTACATGGCTGTCAAGGTAAATAGATATTGATTAATTATGTATTTAAATTTTATTCAATGTAATAATTATGTAAGAACGTTGTAGACGTAAGTAGTTTACACCAAATACTAATTAATTACCTGACCAAGTAACTGCCTTTAATTAGATTATTAATAAACTTGCTTGAAAGAAGAAAATACTTGAGAAGCTTTGATTATTGGCTTTGGTGGCACAACTGGTTATTTCAGTGCTATAGCCAAACAGGGATTTTAGGTTTTAAAAAAAATAAATATATATATGTTCTCTTCTGCTAAGTGTTTTTTTTTTCGCAGAAGAATTAGTAAAAAATTGCTGGTTTTCATAAGTATCCCGTTAAGTTCAATTCTTCATTCCAGAAGTGTAATACTCTTTAATTTTAATAAAAGATGGTTTCATGAATAATCCATAAAAGGTACCAGTTTGGGATAGAAATACTTGCTAGAAATACTGAAGGAAAATAAAATGTTGTCTTACTAATTTAGTTTACAACAGCATAAATTGAAATCATGACAACAAGTCATTGTACATTGTACTTCAGGTCCTCATCACTACAACAATCATAGTATTCAACGGAGCCGTCATCTTCATCATCATCAAAGACAGACGGTCGGTGTTTCAAGAAGTCAAGTACATGTTCGTCACGTCGCTTGCTGTCGTCGACTTCATCACTGGATTTCTCTTTATAATAACTAACACGTTACAGGTAACTGAAGCAAATGTATCGAAATTTTGCACATGGATGTCTGCTTCATTGTTTGCTACCATTCAAATGTCCATACTCAGTGTCCTTGGCATAGCCATTGACCAGTACATTGCTGTTCTTCATCCATACAGTTACAACATCCTAGTTTCTAAATTTCGAGCAATGGTTGCCATTCTCGTCTTTGTTTCACTGTCGCTGGCATACGCAGTTGCCTTTGTGTACATCAACATAGATAATAACAACGCATGTAGCTTCCCCTTGATTTATACCCCTGAATTTGTCATAGCATCAAACATCACCATGCTCCACCTGCCCTTTGGCATCATAGTTTTCGCGTATACTAGAATTTTTCTAGTGGCACGTCAACACTTGCGAGCCATTCACATACAACAAGGACTTGGTAACAATAACATGGAACAGAACACTGAATTTAGGAGAGAGATAAAATTAGCGTTCACATTTTTCCTTATCGCAGTACTATTTTATGCCAGCAACATCTTATTTTACATTCAGTTTGCTATCAACACGATGAAGAAGCAGCCAGTTTACAGCTATGACGTATCGGGGGCATTAATCATTTCCAACTCTATTTGCAATCCAGTGATCTACGCAATTCGACATCGGCGATTCCGCGATGCGCTGAAACGAACATGCTGCAAGATGAATATGACATCAGGATCAGTTTCCACCACTTGAATCGGCATTGTTAGAGTTAAATAAGTTTCTGTTAGTTAAATTACAAATTTCATGGATGGCGATACCTGTTGTAAATAATGCGCTACACTGCATTGAGCTTTACATTTACATATATCTTGTCCAATCGACCAAAAAGAAATTACAAAGAATTATGGGCATCTTAATGCTTCGTTCTCTGTCAAGCTGTCTGTTTTCTGGTCACATATCTCACAAGAGGTTTATAACATCCTGACTAGGATTTCAATTTTTCAACTTTTTCTTGCACGCTTCTTCACGCGTCCTACTCTCTCTTAAGCTTCTCAAAACTTCCCAGATAAAGCTTTATCTAAATCAGAGATACCTAAGACAGACCTTGTTTTGTGACACATTTAACTGCCTAACAAGTAAAAACTTAGGACATTGACTTAACACGTCAAATCAGATGGAATTTAACTTCTACTGTTAATGTAATTGCATGATTGGTCAAATAATAGCGTAGTTCAACATATAAGCACTAACGTGGGCTGTAAACGAATAGGTATGTTTGTCACTTACAAAACCAAATGACATAAAAATGTTTAACTACAACAATTTTATTTATAGTACTTTATATTTTACCATAACATGAGATTTAATATTATTACCATGTTGCTACTACGAATTTTAACATTCTTATCCATATTTGTACAGTACAAAATTATTTAGAATTAAAGGATTACTTAATTTATTGTCACTATTCTTGTCATTAAAAAACTAATTTTGTGCTATCATTCCTGAATTAAAAGTGTTATCCACAGAAGTCTAATAAAAAATTTTGGTTCATAATTATGGGATTTGCAAGTTAATTGTAAAATTGCTTAAATTTCACAAGTGTCTTACAAAGTGGTAACTAAGAAATTCTATCCAAAAATGCAATAAATGTACTCATAAAAAAGAATATCTTATTTAGTCTGTTGTGTCAAACAACAGTGATAACAATAAGAGCATAACAATTTACTTAGTAAATACACAAGGCTCACAGAAACTTTTATATTTACACTCAGAAGTAGAAATTGTAATTATATCACAGTTGCTTTACATCAGAACATAAATTTGGTACTAAGTTATTGTCATGCATTAGCGCCTTAAATATTTGACAACAAAAATCATAACATTATTATAATAAAACAAATGATTAACACAAAGACATTAGTTTCAGCTATACCACCAAAAAAGTACTAAAAAAGTAGTTAGTTAGTATCAGTTCTATCATCTATTTTTTCTCGGAATCGACTTCAGATTCATGCGAAGTAGTTACTACAGCTTTGTTGTCTAGGACTGTTACATAAGGTTTTCTAGATGTCATCACACTTTTCACTGATAGTCATGTCAGAACTCGCCTGTTCCAACTTCTCCATGCTAACATCATGAGCACTTTCTGCAACATTAAGGGTATCATCGATATCAACAAACTCATCTACGCAAACGTTTTTTTGTCACACTGAGTGCACTATCACTAACATAGATTGTCTCTACATTAATACTTTCTCCTACAACATCAATATCTTTTTTAACAATCTTGTCAACACTTTTAGAACAATGTTTACACTTTACACCTAGGAGATCAACAGCAACTTCCTCAAATGGCTCACCATTGTCATCAGAAATAACTTACCCCCTTCCACAGCATCAATTGCACATTTCTTAGCATCATCAATAGAGTCCATCGTCTCCGCAGATGCTGTCCTTCCTGTGATGGTGGCATCATTTGGCAACTCTGTATAGTTGAATGGCCATTCTTTACTGCACTCGTAGTATCCGGAACCGTCTTTAGCTCTAGCCATCTTCAATAGCTGAAGACTGTTTACTTGCTGGCTACCAAATGACGAATCAAGAAACTCCTACAAGTAGGCATGATGCAAGGGCAATCACGTGGGTATATCAGTTGAATGGTCATGTGCGTGTAATAGTCGAGTGGTCATGTGCGTGTATTTCATCACTGAATTTAAGCCATTGCAAGGCTGGCCAGTGAATGGATGGGTGATTAGATTAGTAATTACTAGGCTTGATTCATGACATTCATTCTGGTTGTTTACCTTGTAGAGAGAGGGCGTGTTCCACATCCAAATGTGGCCAAGCCACTTTTGCTAGTGCAGTGTCTCACTTTAGAAACCAAGCCTTGATAATGAGCTACAGTCTTGCCGCAATAACCTTCACTGAACAGATTTGCTACTGAATGCTGAATTTTGGCATTGCCGTGTGTTAAAAATAATATACTGTACATATGCTTACAGTATTACAAGCAAGTAACTGGTTTAATTCCATTTATGAGCTTTTAATAATTACTGTAGTAACATTTTAGGGTAGGTAAACTTTTCAAAAGAGACAACATTGAATTTCAGAAAAAGTCCAAGAGGTACCATATAGCTCATTGGTAGCGCATTCACTTCCCATCTGGAAGGTTACAGGTTCAGTTCCTGACCGAATCATACCAAAGACTTGAAAATGGTACAACTGGTCCTTCAACCAACACGGAGGTTTACCAAAGTAACATGTGGGTATTATCCACTTCAGCACACATAATTTTAAACTAGAGCTAGAATTATTGCCATGGAACTATTATATGCTATAGCTAGAACAAACTTACAAATATAACAATATTAATAAACATAATCGTTTATCAACCAGAAACAGATGCTAAAAAATCTTGTGAAAAGTGGAAAAAGTACTTTCTCATTTATACATATTACATGTAACTGATAATAAATGCAATTTATGCAATATATCTTCCCAAACATTTATGACAAAGGGACGACTGGATCAGAGTGTGTGGTTAAGAACCCCAGTTAAGCAGTGCTCAGCTGGTTAGCCAAAAGATGAATGAGTTTAAAAAAATTAAATCTGCCATACTATTGCCAGTTGTTTATTTTGTTGGAGGATGTAAGTACCATTACACCTGAATGTTACTAAGATACTGCTATCAGTTCTGTATCTCATTGTAAGATTGGACAGGATTATTCTTAATGATGAACTAGGTTTTTGTCCTGTCACATAAAAAATTGCTAATCCTTGTTGTTGAGTGTGGATGCTGGTTTGCAGTGTGCTTAATGACAGCTACTTAATTTATGCAGAATTATGGCAACTGTACTGAAAGTTCTTTTTAAATTGATAGACCAAAAAATACCATAACACAGCAATTTTCTCTTCTCAAATCAATGTAAACGCCTTTATATTGATACAAGTGGTAATTGTTTTGTAATCATCATCATTATAACATAATCAAATCGCTGTACAAATATCACACACATGACTACTAAAATCACCATAAAAGCAGGTAATTTGATTCAACTCCCATCTTCTGCTCATAACAATGCATACTGGGAACAATGCCAGGGGAACCACACAACCTGCTGCCCATGTGCACATGATCCAAAAGCAAGTTGAGCAACAACACATGGGCAACAAGTGCAATTACAGCTTTATTATAAAGCTCATTATTGAAAAAAAAACAGAAATCAACATGTATGACCTTTCTCTTGATTTTCAGTCAATAAAATATATAATAATCAACACAAGGAACAACTATCATTTAAACTTGATGTCACATAGTCCAAATAATTTCACAGTAAAAATCCTTGCATGATTCAATTAGTGCTTTTTTCAGAAAATAAAATCTTCTCGCTTCAGAGCTGCTTACCTTGTAAAATTCAGGCTTAATCTTCTTAATCCCTTTATACCTTAATTTAGGAGCCTTTGATAACTTGGCAATGGTAAGATGAGCCTTAAACTCCCTGTGTGCATCGGCTGTGTCAATGCCCTGTTTCTGCAGGTGTTCACAAACCTTTCCTTAAAAAAATAGCTCAGAATAGTAAAAAAGAATTTGTATTTTTAATTTAAATGTTTTAAAAATTTACATTTTCCTTGCTGAAAATAAGAATGAAAACTTATTGTTCTTAAAAATAAATGAAGAACTTAAAATGCCGAGTAACACCATAAAGCAAAAGCATCATCAAAAACCAAAGTGGCAGCACCAAATGCTTGTCAATTCACATGCCTCACCTTATTAACTGCACAAAAGATTTACAAGCAATTAAAGTATAGCAAACAGGCAGCAAGAATCACCACCCTACATAGTAAGCAGTGCCACTTCATATACCAAGAAGTGCCACTTCATGTAGCAAGCAATGCCACTTCATGTAGCAATTAGTGCCACTTCATGTAGCAAGTAGTGCCACTTCATGTAGCAAGTAGTGCTACTTCATGTCACAACTAGTGCCACTTCAGGTAGCAAGTAGTGCCACTTCATGTAGCAAGTAATGCCACTTCAGGTAGCAAGTAGTGCCACTTCATGTAGAAAGAAGTGCTACTTCATGTAGCAAATAGTGCCACTTCATATAACAAGTAATGCAACTTCATATAGCAAGTAGTGCCTTCTTAGCAAGAAGTGCCATTTCATACAGCACGTAGTGCCACTTCATGTAGCAAGTAATGCCCATTCAAGTAGCAAGTAATGCAACTTCATATAGCAAGTAGTGCCTTCTTAGCAAGAAGTGCCATTTCATACAGCACGTAGTGCCACTTCATGTAGCAAGTAATGCCCATTCAAGTAGCAAGTAATGCAACTTCATATAGCAAGTAGTGCCTTCTTAGCAAGAAGTGCTATTTCATACAGCACGTAGTGCCACTTCATGTAGCAAGTAATGCCCATTCAAGTAGCAAGTAATGCAACTTCATATAGCAAGTAATGCCTTCTTAGCAAGAAGTGCCATTTCAGCACGTAGTGCCACTTCATGTAGCAAGTAATGCCCATTCAAGTAGCAAGTAGTGCTAATTCATATAGGAAATAGCGCCACCACAAGCAGCAACTAATGTCTCCCTATATAGCAAGTAGTGTAACTTCATATAACAAGTTGTGCCACTTCATGTAGCAAGTAGTGCCACTTCATGTAGCAAGTAGTGCCACTTCATGTAGCAGGTAGTGTAGGCACTTCATGTAGCAACTAGTATCATACAGAATGTAGCAATTAGTGCAACCATATGTAGCAGTTAGTGCCGTCACAGTAAGCAAATCTACTCTTATTAAAGCAATTAACAAAAAAGTCTTTTTATTAACACTTTTAACAAAAATTTACAAAATTGAACTTTACCAACAATAGCTGTCAGACGGTCAAGATTCTCGCCTTTCACTATATGAGCGAAAAGCACTTGATTTCTAAAGTTTCCTAAACCGGCAAAATCGATGGTAAGGACATCAGCTAAGTCATTCTTAATTATATCAGCATAGCATAGATCCAAACTTTTATGTGCACTGAAAAGAAAAAATGTATGACTATAGGATGTAGATACAAACACTGATTATAGTTTATTAAATTAGCACAGTCAATCACTACAAGATTTTTGGTTTGATTAACTTGTTGAGCTTCTAGTTAACTGAGTGATTACCAAGAGTATGTTTGCTGAAAAAAGAGAGATCTACTTGCATAGTCTAGACTTATACTTGTCGAAATAAACATAGCAAAAAATAATTTCCTGGTACTTAGTAAGTCTTGAGTTACACTTCAGAAAATAAAGTGAGAGGCATCAGGGATGAAAAACTGTAGAGTATAAAAATGCTTGCATTCAAATTACTGCAGTAACACAAAAATAATTCTCAATGAAAAGCTAAACCACATTATACGATGTAAAGTCATTATTCAACATGAAGGTAAATAGTTGAAAAATCGAAGAGTGCAAATTGCAATGTGTCCAAATCACAGCAAAAGTGAATTTGAGCGATCAGGTTACTGTTCCAGTTTACGAGCCTGTGTTCATGACAGGTACGCAGGTTCCAGTACCTGATGAAGTTTCAATAAATCAACTTGACAGGTATAGCATTTAAGTTGCCATTTCAAATAAAAACCGTTTAGCGTCTTTAACATCTTAAAGGCAAGCAGCGAACTCTCCTTCTGCTGTTAACCAGAATTCTGTATTGTCAATTTAACAGTAATTTTGTAGGTGTATTACAACCACTGTCAGAATATCATCTTGTTAAACTACACAGTTTGGCAGATCTGGTTCATTAGTTAACATAGCACTTTTGTTGTTAAAATAGGCTAAACTCACCAAAGAAAATTTTATTCAATCCGCAACAAAGAAACTTCTTTTTTTTGCAGCAGCGATAATCATCAGTAAATGTGACAACATGCGCAGCTGCAAAATTGCCAAATTGAAAAAGGCTTGCCACCACCATGTAGCTGTAATCATTGCTGTGCCTTTTATATTTGTAGACAGCGATAGGCTGTCATAGTTTTCAAATTGGTAGACGCCTATAGTTCTTAGTTATACGGAAGACCAAAAGATAAAAGCCCCTGGGACAGCTTTAAACTAGCAAACAGAGTATTATTGTCGTTTAAAATTGTAAATATAAAAAGGGAACATTAACAGGCAAACCTTTTAATGTCCTTCTCGTCAGCCAGGTGCATGACAGCTAATGTGATATGGAGAGTGACCAGACGTACAAATGCTGCTTCCAGTGCAGGAGAATAATTTTTCAAACCATCTTGCACTTTTTGCAGATTAGAGTGTACCTGTAATTCAAAAACAAGGTAACGAAAATAGTGAGACAGGTTTGCAAACATCATGTATGTGTAAATGTCAACTCAGCTGCACAAGGCTTTTCAACCAAGCCAAGTTCCCAACATTCAAAGCACATATTCGTAGTGCTCAGGCCAAACAGGGCATCACTCTAGATGTGCCCTTTAATCGTTAGAAAACTTTCGCAGACAGGTATTTAGCCGGCCTTAGAGAAGGGAACAAACTCCCACTGGATTTGCAGTATTGCTATAAATTTAACTAAACTTAAGAAAAAGCTCAAGACTCTCTTGCTCATCTCAGTCTTTTCAAACTAAGTTCGCTAATTTCATGTTGTATAAAGAGTTTGGTCTAAATTCACTGGGTTTTATTGTGTTCAGTTTAAATTTTAATTATAATGCTGATGTTTTTATTTCATAGAATACTAATTGTAGTTGACGGCACGGTGTAAATAAGTGTAATAATAATGTTACATTTTAGCAGCTATCACTTTTCACCCTTTCACAATTATGCCTACTTTGTTTTCTTATATCAGAAAGTTTGCCCATCTTAATCTTAATCTTATTCTTGAAAAGCTACTATAAATTTTATATTTACAACTTGACATAACTACCACACTATAATTACAGGTCTAGTTTAGTTATGTCTAAAATCTTTATTTAAGTCCAAATATTTATAACAGACTAAAATTGATGAGTATAAACTACAAATGTACTTCAATTTTATCACCATTAAAAGAAGGCCCAGTCTTCCGGGAATTTGTGCTTATTTTAATGACAGTGAAAAATATTAAAAGGTTTAGTGATAAAAGTGTGATAAGCGCCTCGTGTAATTAGTAAAATCATTTTAAAGTTGTAATCATTTCATGCATGGGTACTCTCATTTCGAATGTCTATTCTTCCACCAATGACGTCATTAGTCAACTAAAGAACTGCAGCGCACTGTCACGTTCCGTCAAAAGTATAAGTTTTTTTTACAAAAAATAGATAGCTAACTTTGTTATGAACATTAAGTAAGCTATAGACGTATTAATCAGTTTGACCAGCCCATTTACATAAATCCACGGTGTGCTTAAGGAAGGACAAAGACCACCAGTTCCATCACAGTTTTCAAGTAAATGGCAGCTACCGCTGCATCTGTAAATTCCTATACAGTGGTAGTATAAATCAACTGTATGCTGCATTTATTAACAGTTTCTTGCAAGTCTCTTTGTTACATTTTTCTAAGTTTAAGTAAAATAAACAAAACACATTAATTGACTTATTCCTTCTTTTAATTCTTTTTAAGTTTACAACGAACATTTTGTTGAGTACTACAGCACAATTTTATTTGTCTTTTACCTGTCTATATGATTAAATGGGCTTCAAATGAAGGTTTTAAACCTGCAAATAGGTGCATCTCCGTCTCTGTAATGTAGTACTGCAACCACATTGTAGGTGCAGTTGCAAAGGAAGCGATAAAGACGCCTGTGAAGCTTTTTGCAGTGACTATACAAGTCTGGTCAAAATGCTTCACTTCTTTTTACAAGTACATAAACATGGGTAATCAGTATAATTATCTGCCTGCTAAATGCTGCAACATATGGTACAAACCTCTGGGTTTGTTACTTGGACAGCTACGAAATAGTTGGGAGCTCGAGATTTGGAACCACTTTGCTTCATTGCCCGTTTGTGCTGTTTTCGTTTACGTTTGACTGCAAAGTAATTTACTTAAGATTACTTTAAAATTACGGCTACAGCAAAAGGGTAATTACAGTCATAAATCACATTAATGCGTCATCATCAAAAATGAAATAGTTTTCACATCATGATTACAGTTAGTGATGATTAATCTTAATAACAAATTTTAGATACTTTTTTCACCTAATAACGAACTTCTTGCTTTTAAACTGAAATGCTGCTATACTAGCAGTTTTTATTTTAGAAGCAAAGTTCTGTTACTAACCTAAATCAAAACAGATGTGTGAAAATTTCTTGCACCAATATCAGACCAACACTGATTTTGACACACCTTCTTGACTATAACATGACTTCTTGATAATGCCTAAGATAATACCTACACTTGGACTGATAAGATTTTATTGTGTAATAAAAATGTATATTTTGTTGTGTAATAAAAATATATAAAGTTAATAGTTACATCAATCACCAGCCACTTTATTTGTGTATGACCAAAGTCCATATTTTTGCATTTTCAGCTGTAAAAAATGCCTTAATTTAATGAAAATTGGCTTAAGAGCGTGTTTTGCTACAGTGCATTAACCTATTAAGTCAAGACTTACTTGCAAATTTCATACTGCAACTACTCAAAACTGCCTTTCTTTGCAAATTTTTATAGTAAGAGCAAGAAATAAAAATTAAAATGCAGAAATTACCTTACCTGATTTAGCTGATGGTGATCCAAACACATCTAATGAAATGTGCCCCAATTTTGAGAAATAATCATGTTCTTGTTCAAAAATTTCTATTGTAACTATTTCTTGTGTGGCACAGATCTGATCAACAAGCTCATCAAGAATATTGTGACAAATGTCTTCATCAGTTAGTTCGGTTACAACCTCTACATCGCTAGCAACAATGTTGAAGGGTTCTACACCAGTAAGACCAAGAACGCATGCATTGTGTAACTGATCATCATTAAGAAGCTTATCAGAGAAAATCAGACACACTTTTTCATCAAGTTCACTGGTACTGTCAACATCAATAGAAATAAAAGGATTTTCTGCAATATCTGGCACTAAATTTTCTTTACAGTAATCTTCCGAGTTTGGTAACGTGTGCAAATTTGTCGTAGATTCTAGGCAAGTAAATTTGTCGTCAAGAACAGCTATTATTGCACTATCATCAAGGATATGAACTTTGTTCTTGCTAATAACATTTTTTTCACAACACACTTCACTTACAGTACTGACGGAAGATTTAAGTGCACTTTTGTCAATATCGGACATGCTGCTTAATAGAGTTTCTACTGTATTTGACTTATGTGCACAACTGACACCAACATATTTTGCACCAACTGGAGGAGAGCCACAATAAGACAGGCCCATTAATCTGGATGGTGATTTAGAATGAACAGAAGTCAATGAAATAGGTCTAGGTAAAAACATATCAGACACTGTATCCACTTCTTCCACAGTCTCACCAGAGCTCATGGGCTCTTTTGTATTTGATGTTTCTGCAGAAGTGAGTTTCTTACTTTTGGCAGTAGGAGGCCCATAATAACGTAAACATTGGAATTTAGACGGCCTTAAAGCAGACAATGAAGCAGATTCCACAACTTGTAAAGACATGTTGGTTTTTGCTTCATCTAATAAGTTACTTTCTTCTGTATCTGATGACAAAGTTTCACTTGCTGTAGACTGATTTGTAATCTCTGCGCTAAGGTAACTATCCATTGTACTGGCAAAAATGTACGGAAAAATTTCTACCTTGTAGTGTAGACTCAGGCATATATCATCAATGCAACAACTTTTAAAGTGAACAGAATATCTTTGTCCAGTGATAAAATATGAACTTGATCGCAACAAAAATGAGAAATTTAGTTTTCTCAATCTCATATCAATTCTATTCACAAAATACAGAATATGATAAACACTCAGTAAAGAAATTCACCATAGTTATTCCTTCTTAGCTTCCTTCACGAGCATTTTTATGAATGAAAATTAAACATTTTATGAAAAAAGTTGTGTCAAACAATAAAGTTATGACTGTTATATCAGATCGACTGACCAAACTGTGGAAAAACACAAATGGCCTGCTTCAGTATCCAGCACACCACTAAAACAAAAAAAAACATTATTAGATAAAAAATTAATTACATAAATGTACAGTCTTCTTCATCAAATAAAGTTAACCTCACAAACTGTATACTTGTCTATACAGACCGACTTATACAGATCTGTGCAAAAACCACAGAGCTATTTTCAACAATGTTTATTAAATCCACATAAATTGGCATAAGTAATTTAGCCACTGGCTAACCTGGCAGACTAAGACGACTTTACATCATTGTTTAATCTACCATGTTAAACAATTGCCTATCTTACTGCCAAATGAAGGATAGCTGACTTGACGACTTTTTAGTCAATTTGCTACCCTATACTGTTAACTCTATATTTACTTTAATTAACACATTTACTACTCTACTGATGTTTATGTATTTTTATAATTTTAACATCATCATCTTAGGTACTTCCGTTATGCAACACAGCACCACTCATAATCTGTTGCCACATGGAGCATTTAATAAATCTTTCTTCATAACATTCAGATATGTGATCAGCTGTCCCCCTCTTGGCTTCTTCCCAGGTATTAGTGCTTAATGTAACACTGTAGTAAGTGGAGAGTCCTTTGGTAAACTAATGACACTGCTGTGCAACCTCACTTCATTCATCCTTCTTCATTAAATCATTTAGATCTTGAGTTGGGCCATTTTATGCCCAATGTATTTCTTTACAGCATCTTTGGAAGGCATTGATTTCATTCTTCTGGACAACTTTGACAGTCCACAATTCAGAATTATATAAGAATGCAGGTTCTACCTAGTGATGATAAAACACGTAGTTTAGTTTCTGTGGTGGGATTCGGTTTTTCGAAGATATTTGGAAGCTTAGAATATGCAACCAAGGCTAATATTTTTCTGTGCGCTATGCACAAATGAGCGGATCAACTAATTTCTTGATCTGCAAAACATGTGGTCTGCAAACATGAGATCTACTGTCCGCTAAAAATCTGCAACTGCTCTACTAAATTAATTCAAATGCGCAATCTGTCCTAATCCGTAATCCTGGCTACACGGCTATTTTTAATTCAAATCTGCATAATAATCTGCATTTTTACCTAACCTTGGTTTAAAAAAATAAAAATATTTTAAATCAGTGGAAGCTCCACCCTATTGCAGGGTGTCCACTGGGTGGTCTGATTTTCGGTGATTAATTGCAACTGTAACAGGAAATATTAGAATATCCTTCATCTAATGTTATTGTATTATTTTAACATTAGTGTTTTTAATAGCAAATAAAAGATTATACTACTGCTGCTGGTGCTACTAGTACAGTAGTATGTTCATTTCATGATTAATGAGGCTAATTAATACTTTCATTTTGTTGTTATTCAATCTAGTAGCTTGCATGTCAATCTGTCGTTTACTTCCCGCGGCGCGCACATTGTTATCTAACATTAATGAAAATTAACACCGCAAAAAGATAGGATCCGCATAACTCTTATTTTAAATACTAGATCCGCAATCCGATCCAGTCTGCATCAATCTTGCGGAACTTGGCCAGATCCGGTCCGCATGATCATGATCCGATCATCACTGGTGCTACGTTCAGCTTCAGAAGTTCAGTGCCTAGTAAACTATCAAGATATTTACAATACATTGATCACAAGTGGCGTTTAGCCCCTCCCACCTTGATGACGTAACACATGTTCTCATAATGTCGCAATTTGCTACAGTACATAAACAAGCACGAAAAACATGCAGAATGAGTGTATTTTAAGTGATTTATGGGCGGTTCCGGGAAACGTATTATTGTGCTACTTACCAAACTATAAGAACTTGTCTAACAATTCCTTAAAAAGAGGACTTAATTACTATACACAAGGATGTGTGCACAATATCAAGATTTATTGCGAAGTTTCAAACACAGTTACAATAAGAGCGCTAGTTATAATAAAAGTTACAACAAATAGCTAAAATGACAAATATGAAATAGTCTGTTAAATTTGCTTTACAAGTTGTGTTGTAAAGCAAAATTTTTATAACACTTTTTACTTACACCAACAAATAAATTATTTTAGTGTCTTGTATCTAATTCTAACATAAACACAAAAACTTGATAAATTAAATAAAATCAAGTAAGTTAGCCCAGCTGAACTTTTTGACTATACTACTGTACGTTCAGACAGTCATACTCAATGAAAACCTATTTTATGCTGTACAGTATCAGGAATATCTTGTTGCAGTGCGTTAAGTCCTGATTTCGCATGATAGAATCTACATGTAGCCAGCAGTAATAATAAAACATCAGAAAGCTTCTCTTTGAGCATAGAGCACGATTTTTATTAATTTTCTTCCTGCATGCTCTGACCCATCAGTGACACTTATCTAAGTCATTTTTGGGTTGGGGAAAATTGAACTCCTCCCTCTAATCTTTCCATGTACCGAATATCCACATTACGCATGCCCCAAGCACAATATGCTTCCCCATTCTTCTATTTTTTTCACTACTATTAACGAATTTCAGCTGCACAAGGCCTTTTAATTATGGCAAGGAAAAATAAAAACAATTGTTAACACACGCTTTTGCTGTATATTTCATATAGACTTTAAGTGCAAATATGGGCCTGTGGGTAAGGGCCCAGGCCCCAACAATGGAAAATCAGCTAGAGCTAAAAAAGAGGGTCTCATTGGCCATCGTGAGGTGGACCCCCGCTGGTTTATTGACGTTCTATTTTTCAAAGAAGTATCACACCTACGCTGTATTGTGCAGTGTTCTATTTCGGTGTCATTTATTTGTAGATTGAAATTTCTCAGACGATTGGTTGCATCTTCTTTCACAGCCTCTATTTCGCCGATGCTAGTTGCTATCCATGCAATATCATCAGCATATTGCATTGGTAAGAGACGTGTTGACTATGCAGTATGCACCATGAAGAAACAATGGAAGCACTCTTTTAATAATAACACTAGCTAGTTTTTACGAGATTTCCAATTACTTCCACGACCCACATTACTTGGATAATAAACTTTTAGGAGTTTTTCGGGGTCTTCTGGTTTACATACAAGCAAGCATAAGGTAAAAATAAATGAAAATTTCTCATAAAAGTATTGAGCTATTTAATTGTTATTATTAGTATTGTTGTTATTATTATTATTATTGTATGTAAACATAATCAAACACTGAGAAATTATTTTGGGACACAGTTGATTAATCTGTTAATTATTATACATGTTATTATTACTTAATTTAATTATTATTTGTTTATTATCAGAACGACTTCTAAACATCAATAGTATTGTAGTGTCATCTGTCTATCCATCCATCCATCCATCTTACCATGTTTGGAACTGGTTCAATTGACATTTTTTAGAAATCTTTCGGCCTGTCATATTTAGCAAATATCTATCCAGTGTGCTTTATTTCTGTTCTACAGAAGAAGTTAATAGCTCCATCTGAAAAACTACCAGAAGCAGCACAACAATCTATTTTAACAGATATACCTTAGTTTTGTCTTTTCAATCCACATTTATTTTCCCACGCATTTCTACTAGGAACCAATGTGATAAATATTATCAATATATGTGAAAGATTTAATAAATCATATTGACTTGCAAAAGCCTAAAGTTTCGTGTTTTTTGAGATCTTGACCTAAAGATAAATTTAAATTCTTTATACAGTACACCATGCTAAACTTTTATACTCTAGGATTCCAACAGCTTGTTATAGAAAATAAATTTGTTATTATACACATACAAAATGAAGTAGCAATAATTCACTAAAACATACAGAGGACATTTAAAAGCAAAACAACGAGCTAAAATGGCATTACTTGTTATACTTTAATCATATAAAAGCACAGCTTAAAAACGAATAAAAAAGACAATCATATAGTAAAACGATAAAGGGTAAAAAATTCATTTCATATTACATATGATACATGAAAATGAAGCTGAAAAACTGGTTGCATTAGGCAACAGGGATTACGCAGGCAGACCAATGAGCAAGTTACAAAATTAAATGAAAAACTGATCACAGTCACAGAACTGCTTTTGCCAAACTGGAACTCCAATAATATTTAAACACAATACAGAATAACAATACTGGAATTATTCAAACTACACGTAATCCGTGTAACTCTCCTTATTACACTGCACTGACAGAACAATTCTGTAAGATTAACAGAAGCAAGAAAATCTACAATAGAATTTATTATATTTTTAACAATTTTGCTCTGTTTATTTGCCAAACTAGAAGCTTGTTCGACACGTTAGATGTATATAACCTGTAAACTTAGTGCCTAGAAAGGAAAATGATATAAAAACTACGAAACACTTATACATTCCATGTTAGTAACAATAGATTACAAAAACACAGATGGATTTAAAGAAAAAAAACAGTTTTAAATTTAAAATGAAAATAACTGCACCGCATAACTTTTTAACACAGACAAGTACATAGAGGCCGATTAAAATAATACTGAAATAAAAAATAAGAATGTTTGATATTAATTTTGGCCACTAAACACCTCTTTTCAACTAATTGCTATGCACAGCATAGTGCGAGAAATTGTCATTTCTGGACTAACAGTTTTTTGCAACACTGTATATACATGACATTCTCAGTCATATCAAATGATATCCGCTTGGAATCTGGCTTGTACTACATTTCCAAACATTATAAGCCAGTATTGATATGTTAAGGTCGATCAAAGTATTCAGTTTTGAATATACAGAAAGTCCCAAATACATTTTTGTTAACTCAGGAACAAACTGCAGTATACAATCAAAATTAGTATACTAGGGATACACAAGTAATCACACTTATTTATCCTCATTGATACACAAGAGAAGAACAATGATTTGTACAAAAACAATGAAAAAAGTAACAAACATGAATGATCTAACAACGAGTAACTAACAAGATTTAAAATTTCTGTCTATAAAAAAAGTATTCCCACATGATAGAAAGACATTGGATTTACAAATCACTGCACCAAGTAATTACACCGAGAACAATCACAATCAATCAAGCTACTTCTGGTTGAGAATAATTAGTTTTCGCTTGAAGCTCTGAGAAATTAATAAAACATAATATGTCAAAAAAAATTAAAGAATTAAGATGATTTATACAGCTCAAAAATACTTTTACTTTTGATTCGGATAAAACTATTACAAAAATGCCTGTTTGCTGCAACAAAAATGACTTATTCTGAACACTGGTGACAGGCTGATGTGGTCAGCATTACAATACTTTATCAAAAATTTCTATCGTTATAGCAACGTGTTAACAATGTGCATATGAAGATGTCTAATCCAGCAGCAAAAACCAGTAAAAAATCATCACAATCTATAACTATTATCTAGGCATCGAATGTTCAAAATGCAGAATTCTTCTCTGTACCTCAGTAATGCACCACTAGAATGCACCTGCATGCTCAACTTGGTAAGTTTAATACAATGAACTTTCTGCACAACATAAGCTAGTAAGCTTTACACATTCTTGTACAGTTGTACTATACAACTTCCACAGAATTAACCAATAATTCTTGATCAGCACAATCCTCGATACACACAGTGTATTATCTGTGACATCTATTTGTGCAACAATTCCAGAAAATTTGCTTGCAAAAAAGATCACAAATGAATGTAAGATCCCAACTATAGCAGAATCCGACATCAATGCGCTATCTAGCATATAGGTGAATGATCAATCGTCAATGCTGACTCACAAGCATGTTGCAAAGAACGTCTTTTGTTATTGTCACAGTGTGACTCACAGTCACAAGGTTTGTTATAACTGTTACTGCACATCCCATATTTCCGCTAATAATGGCGGTAGCTTGTGATTTTGCAGTTTTAAGGAGAATAACATTTCGGAATGTTCATTAGAAAAACTCCGTAATTCTGTGAGTTTCATTAACAGTCGAGCAAGAATGTTCGTGGGACCCTGCGGTCTCTGCAACGTCGTGTAAGCACGTAATGCCTCCAGGTAAATTTCTTGAATCTTCTCTATTTTTCTTGGCTCCACCAAACATGGACGCTCTAAACAATTAGAACAAAGACATGGAAAGTACTTGTTCATAATACGATAATAAACAAGTAATGCAAAAGTGAATAAACGTGTAATTATGTACAAATAAAATGGAAAACGGAATATGGATTTAAACTAGAAACTTTCGAATACAATCTAGAAGTTTTGTGTTACATGCCCACTAGACCACATAGTCCCTTGCAGGTCTTATTCTTACCCTTCTAGTTTGCTAACATTTCCTAATATAAGTCCATTCATAATGATTTTAAGATACTGATAGTAATACAGGTATCTATTGATAAGAATATACAAAGTTAACATGAACAGAACTTTTCAGTTTTTTGCTTTTTGTTTTTAATTAATTTTAAATGTGCAAAAAGGCAAAATGTCAGCAAACAACATTTACCAGAAAATATAACAATAGCTGTCAGCAAGGCATATTCTGCATTGTCCACTTTCATCACGGCCATCGACCGACTAAACTCAAAGATGGTATCCGCAGTGTCACCAACTCCCGCCTTGCGGTACGTGTCTCGTGTGTATGGCTGCCCATTGCCAAATACTACCGCATCCGTCTCTACGTCATAGCGGCGAGCAGAACGTAGTAAAATTACTTCAATTGCTGAAGCCTAGTTAATAAAGTAAGCACGGTTAGCAAATAGGAATGCAAAGACAGCAAATTTCAGAATTAATTGCTGCTATTGCAATTACTGATAGGATTTCAATAGATGTGCATAAGAACTTGTAACGCGGTTGAAATTTGTCAAATTTCGAGCAGTCAATGGTCAGAGATTGTTGTAAGACTTTTGTGTAGTTTCCTTAGTTATTACAATTTGGGCAGTTTCAAAACTGAGAAACATATTACAAGAAAAACCAAAATTTTGGTCAATAGCATTTCAGTAGGACAATAAAAAAATCTGCAAACATACTGCCTCATTTTGAATTTTTACATCAAACTTTAGATTATTATTTAGCTAAGGAGATGAGTGATTTCAACTGTATTCCAGCCACAAACGAAAACTGGTTTTAGAATTATAACAACAAAATAAGTGAATAAATTGCAAATCGCTTCTTTTCATAATTATTCAGCAAGACAAAAAACCTGGTCACAGTAAGTAAGGCCACAGCTGGTGGACGGTTCACTAAGACCACTAGCTCAGATTATTTTCTAATCCTTTTCAGTTAGAATGCTTATGATGATTTATATAATCTGTCATGATGCAATTTATTAAAATAAATGCCATTAATAGCAAACAAACAAGTGAATAAAACGAACATTCATAACATTTCCTGGCAGCATGCTAAAAATCTATTTACATCTGAATAATAAAAAACTAGTTTCCTAAGGCCTAGACAAAAAGGTTTAAATAATCAAATAAACCAATTTCGCCCATCTCAAGGTAGGTTTAAATAAACCTCTTCAGCGCGAACACATCTTACCTTTAGCAGTGTGATTTGATCTTCTTTGCACAATGTTTCAAAACCGGGTAATCGTTTAGTAAACTCTACAATAAGTCGGACAGTAAGTATTGTCCATTCTGTGATGTGAGTAAAACGATGTTCAGCAAACTGAGGGTCGCTCTCGTCATGATGAAAATCATCTATACTCGCCATCTGTAATCAGTGAGGAAAAAGCAAATGTTGTAGAAAAACTTTATGTTTACTGCAAACCCGCGCTAGTGTGGGCTGAGCTGATGGAATAATGGGTAACAGTGTCGTATTATCTTTATTATGGCTAAGCATATTAGATGGAATATTAATAATCCATTGTATTTTAGTAAGTGATCACTATTCAACTGAATCTAGATCAGCACTGATGCAACTGCAATTCATATGTGTGCAATTTCGGAAGTTTGGCCCTTTGTCAAAGTCAGCGAACTTGAACCAATAGAATGAAAAGCACACAGAATGGCCTTATTTATAAATCATCCTGATTTGTTCAACAAAATTACACAACTTATCAGCCCAGGGCTAGGCTTCTGCAATCATAGTACATATCTTGAGATGAGTTGAAGAGTCAATTGATCAGGATGTGTGCTTTGCAACATACAAAGTTAAGGAACAGTGAGGCTGATCAGCGAATGGTTCACAAAGGTCTGTGTTCAAGACTCGCCCCATGCAGTTTCATTCAACATGTTGAATTTGGCGAAATACTTCACTGATGTACAATGTATATACCATCTGAACGTGGTTAACATCTAAACATCTCTACCAGTTCAAAGTCTAATCTTAGAAGATTATCCTTGATAACAAGCTAGACTTCTCGTCACAAATTGACATACATTGAGCATACATGGAGCTCTTGAATTCCAGCATGCAGCATTCAGAAATGTACAAAAAATATATTTAAAAAATGTTCTGTATCATAAATAAACCTTGTGAAGTCAGGTTTTAGGACAAAATTCACAACATTATTTATTGAAAGCCAAACTAAACCCTCACTATAATTTTACAACTTAAAATCCTACTCACAAATATTATTACCAATATCAAATCTATTTTATTATAAATTTAGTGCTAAACTTGCTTCTATTGATTTTTTATCACTCTGTTGTTAGCAGTATTAAATTTGAAGAACCAGCATTTTTAAATGGGTAAGACAAATGATGTTATGAGTACAGTCACGAGGTGACCAAAGATCGGTAAACAAACATCGGTAACCAAAGACGCTTTTTGTAATACATATGTCATGTTCCCGTCAAAGACATGAAACATGGCGATCTTATGGCAATGCACGTGTTCGAAATTCACATTTTTAATGCTAAAAATCACAGTCTCAGTAATTTTATAGTGAACAATTTTACACGCTACTACATTACCCTAATCTTTAACGACAAACAAAATGAAACTTACAGTAACTTTTTTAATTTCATCTTCACTGGGCAGTTCATACTGATCCTGATATGCGACCAGCATTTCCACTATCTCTTGTTGTTCTGGCGTCAATCCAGGTGGCAACTTCTGAGTGCTGCCACAAGGGGTCTCTTCTTTGATCTGAATTGGTGGTGGTGATATGGTAGTGCTATTTGGTTTATTAACCGGCTCACGTTTCTTTGGCTGTCTGCGAGTTGGTTCTTGCACTAAACCTATGTGTAAAAGAAAACTGATAATATTGACAATTTTTTTTTTACCCACAATTATTAAATTTTTGAAACCAAATTTGGCCAAAAACAAAATGTGAAAGAAGCCTGGATCTGTATTTGAACAAGCATACTTTGGGTTACAAGTTTCTCTTCAATGGACACTTCACTATGCAGGAGTTGAGATCATAGTAAATTTCAATTCAACACTAACAACTCACCAACTAATCCACATTTTCAAGTGTTAGTTTATTCATGCTATAGTAACTAGCAAATGGTTACAAGGGGCTGCATGGTCTAATGGCCAAGGGATAGGACTTGTAAATGCGAGTGTTCCTGGTTCAAATCCAGGCTCAAACCAGCCTGATTTCAAAGACTAAATTTTCAATTCCATGCCTACTCCAAGACAGACCCTCTAACTGCCAAAATCATGGTTGTAATACTTTGGTGCAAGCAGTCATTTTCTCCTTTTATTACAAACCATATTTTTGTACCAAAGGTCATACCCATGTTGAACTTGACCTTTCAAATACAAAATCAATGTCTAAATGTTGCAATAGACCATACCTATACCAAGGTTTAATGTCTTTAAAATTTCACAAAAAATAACTTTGACCATTAACTTTTCACATGAAAAACCAATGCACCATTTTTACAAGCAGTGGATTGTACCACTGCTTGTAAATAGGATGCAAAATTTGGCATTAGCGTCTCAAAAGATTTTCTTCATAGAGTACTAAACACCACAAACATGCACAGAATATTAGTGATGTTTTCAGCACCCTAGCCAAACCATATCTAAGATCCCTCCCCTAAATAAACATTAAAAGTTGAGCGTACTATCTGTGTTTGTGATGCGCATCCTGAATTTATTATAAAGTTTATGCACATGCTAGGTTTGACAGGTTAACTGCTCAATAGGTTCTCCTGCTAGAATGTGCACAAACAAATTGAAAAACAGACAGAAAACAACAAAAGCCAAAGAAACTGAACTCCCTACCACCATCTGTTTAACTGTAGTGTGATTAATTCATCATTACTAAACATGACAAGACTGGATAACCAGAATCACCGTGAGAGGTTTTAAACAGCTGCTAAACATCGAAGCATAAGCGTATCGTCAATTTAAAGTCAAACAAAACCCTCACTATAATATAAGCTATTACAACCTAATATCCTACTCTCATTAAGAATGTTAAATTTATTTTATTATAAATTTAATGTAAAACTTGTTTCTTAATTTTTTATCACTTTAAGCAGTATAAAATGTGAATAACCGCCATTTTCCGTTGCGCGAGACGAATGACATTGTGACACAGTCTTCGTGTCACCACTATGATAATAATGAGCGAGCTTTCATACCTCATTCTCGCTCACTTGCGCCAAAGACGCGAAACATGGCGATCTTTACAACAATGCATGCATTCCTAATTCGCCATAAAAAGGTAAATTATTTAATTAACTAGTTTCTTTTATGCAAAAATAACTATGAATTTTTTTGTTTAATCACAATAATGTGTTAAATAAGTCTGTTGGGGTTATGTAGGCCTATAAGGTCACTTACATTCAGGTTTCATTCCAACAGATTTACATTTTAACAACCGGCAGTGTTGGCACTTCCTTCGCATATACATGTCCATTTCACAACGTCCACCATATTTGCACTCATAGGTGGCATTCTTAGTGATGCTCCGGCGAAAGAAACCTGCAAGACAGACACAAAATTATACAAAATACATGCATGATGCAGTTTAAATTGTCCATTAGGCCTTAAAGGTGAAAAAAGACAATTTTAAAGTATGTCCCAAAGTCCTAGCAATTTAAAATCTTCACGCCAGCTGGTAAAATGTCACTGACTCACCTTCCCAGTGTGCAACCAGTGACTCACCAAAAAAAAAGATTTTTAATTTTATTGACAAGATACAGTAATTTGCTTAATTAGCAAAAAGCATGCTATGAACACTTTGATTATTTTTTCCAACTTTATATGATATGTTTTCTAAACTTGTTTCGAATGACATACCGTTAAAATGACTGCACCTCACGGTCATCGTGGAAGTTTAAATTTTTACAAGATTTATACAGCCTTACTGCTAGCACAAGCTCTGTATGCAACAAGGCAGAATTAATGCACTGATGCAAAATTTCACAATAAATTTTTTCAGCTTCATGTAAGCAAAGCTTTTCTTGTGCTCTAACCAAATAAAAACGTTAACAAAATTGTTCTGCACAGCTTGACTGTTTTTACAATGTTCAGCAAAGCATCGTTTCATACAATATGTATATCTAATTTAAAAGTATTTCTAATCAAAGTAAATCACCCAGGTAAGCCATTTCAGTGTTGAAAACTGAATGAGGGAAATGCCTGTCCTGTCAACAGATGGTGCCACACGTTGTATAACAGACTACAGGAATGTGTGTAAAACACTAGTGTTGACCGTGTTTATTTTCTTAAGGTTTAACGAAATGCATGTAATTCTGTACAAAGTAAATAAAGTTAAACTTAATTATCATATCTATAATTCCAGTATGCTCTGGCATATCCTTCAGACAATTTTTTATTCCTTCAGTCAGAGTTTAAACATATCGAATTTAGATAATTAATTTAATTGGATTTAATACTATTTGACACCAGTAACAAGCTATTTAATAATTTTCAAATGATTTAATTTTAATTTGACTGTTCCAGTCATTCACCAGGTAGGTCTATTCAAACATTTGGTGTACCAGGTACGTCAAATGTGATTACACTTAAAATTTCACGCAAGTGATATTATTATATCGTGCCAACAGGTATGATAAATGCTTCTACGGAACCTGGAAGTCTTACTACTATAATAATCGTCTGCTATGATTGTGACGTCATGTAATAAACCTGTTTAGAACAGGGAAATGAGGAGTCACAAACACGTGAGGTCATTGATCGTTTTGATTGGTCTGTCATGCGTTTTACGCATGCGCGCGAAACATCATGCTCCAGTTCATTTTCATGCACTGAAACTCGCATATAACCCATGAACAGCAGCTTAATTAAATTATAAAAACCCTGAAACTAATGGATACGACGAAATGACCACAACATAAGTATTTACAGTTGTTAAAGCTGTTTTTAATCTTTCATTATTATGCTGCAGCGTACGTGGCTGAATTTATTAAAAAAAACAACAAGAGTTGTTTTCTAAAACCAGAGAAGTGAATCTGGTTGACGACGTATAAAGGATGATCTTTGGACTACCTTGATCATTGAGAAAACGATGGCCTAGGGTTTAAAGCTTCTCCAATGTAAGCAAAATGTCACTGGTTGAAATCCAAGCCGTGTTCCATTTTTTTACATTCCTTGTCCTTCAAGTTTGTTATGAATTGTGTTGATGTACCATCATCGATGAATATCCGTATTTACGACGTTAGATGAATAAGTCACTATTCTAAGTATCTCCCTCGCCCAGATCTACCCACCCTCCCCGTGGCTTTTGCAGCAGAAGCAATCAGCCAACTGCAACTTACCTGGTACAATCAGCGTTAACCTGTTTGACTTTTTTATTCTAAGAAAAGAAAAACAAGCCTCTAAGCTAGTAAACGCGGAAAGCTGTGTCAACTACAGTTAATCTCCAAACAACATAACTAGGAGATAATATTTCCATTAATATAATATAAGCTGTACTTAGCAAAAATACAAAGCATGCCTGGCCTACGACAAAATAGATAATGTAAGTTGCTAAGTTTCAGTGATTTTTTGGAATTGCCCGGATGTTATATACCGGTGGCGTTTCAACGCCAGGCTTGGGCGAGGAGGGAAAGCTTTCCAACTTCGTTATATTTAAACACTATCAGAAGACTGCTACTTTATTAGAAAGCAAATTTGCAGATCTTGCCCAGATTTATCCCTGTACCAAATTTTGTGATTGCAGCCTCGTTCGTTTTGGTGTTATAGGCATATACCATCTAGCCTTGACCTTTTGAATCCAAAACCATTGAGTTGCGTTTGTCCAGACTCATTCCTAACTGCCTGCGCTGAATTAGCTTCATCCACTTCATCCGCTTATACTCACAGGTACAGGAAGAGTCTATAGCTCTACTACAAACAAGTGGAGAGCCGGCTCTGAGACAGACACGCGCACACGCATGCACACACACATGCTCACGCGCACATAGAGGTGATAAGCGCCCCGACTAGCACTGTTTTTGAGTTTTATTCATTTTTTAACTTTACACATTACATATTCCAGTATTTTTGGAAGTGTCTTGATGTTTGAATCTATTGTATTGGTTCACTGAATATTTGGCCGAAAAGGGAACAGCTTTTCAAGTGCACGTCTGTTAAATTACATAAGCGTACAGGGAAATCTGAAGTTCTTGGTTCTTGCTCTTATAATGCATCCTGTCAAAATGAGGCTGCAACTACTGGCTCTATACCACAAATCATATATATTCACCTTAAAGGCCTTAAAAGTGGTCTTTCAACCATACTGCGCAACTCAGCTTTTGATTAGTTCCAATTTGCTGCTGGCATGATTCCAGCAAATAACGAATGATTAGTAACTTAGCCAGTTCAACGACAATCAATTATGCTGGTTACAATATGTGATAAATACAAGATTCATGATTAGCAGAACATTGTAGACAAGTATGTTCAATTGGAAAATAATTCAAATGGTAGTGTAATCAACCATCATCCCAACACACTGACTGAGCAGCTACTTCCTTGCAGGACTAGCAGCAGGAGCAATCCTTTTCAGTACATGCAGGCCACAAATTTGAATGTTAGCAGAAGCAAGTAATGTACAACTGTGTTAAGCCTCCAAAAATCTTACAAGATCCAAGAGAAAGTGAAACGCGATTCAAATAGGGTTTATACATGTATAGTCAACAGAGGCATGTACAGGTTCGCCATCTACTAACATTACTATTGTATTAACAAAAATTGGTGTAGCTTTAAAAGCACGATAAACAAAAGTAACCGTAGGGTGCTTTTTATGCAAGTGCTCAAAACAACGCCAACCATTCAGGGTAAAAGGCTGCACTAGAAAGGTAAAATAAGTGCAGCTAAAGGACCAGAAAATAGAATTCTTTAATGTAAGTAACTTGCCAGTTACGCAAGGCACCCGTCGATGGTTGAAGTTGCAGCTAACAGGAAAACAATTTTTCGTAGTCAATTCCACACATAAGAGGCCGACGAAAATGTATTTATAAGCAGCCGTTTTGTATGTATGAGTCTTATGAAAAAACAAAAAACAAAAAGCCGTCAGACTAAACTGTCATTTGGCAACCAAATTACACTACCAGAGGCATCTACGTTAGTAACAAACGAGAGCAGTAGTAACAATAGTAAGTAGTAGTATTAACAAACGGCAGTAGTAACTAACGAGAACTCAATCTAGCTTTATAAAAAGACTTTGGCCTACCAGAAAGGACTGATTACTATTCTATTAATCGCTAAATTGTCTCTAAGAGTCTAAGTGGTACAGCGTACAATTTCTCCACTAGGGGCTGTTATAAAGTGTTAGAATGGATGGCGGCATATGTCTGTCCCACCTGTATGAAAATTAGCGGCAACAAAAACGGTCAAACGCAGCGATTGAAATTTAATTCATCGTCCAACGAGTTTGCGTAGCGAGTCAAAATCACTAGAGGGCGTCCCTAAGGGGCGTGCACGTACTTGCGCAAGAAAACTACGTGGGCTAGACATAATTCCACTCATACCCTATCTGACTGTCAGTTTTGGAATATTTGGCAGTTTAATTTAATTTAAAAAAATCAGATAAATTAAACCAGTTCTGGTGCAAAGAGTGAGGGGAGGGGCGCTGCCCTCTCGACCTGGCAGCTCTTCCTTAAGTACCGCAGGAAGCAGCTGGTTGGAAGCGGGAGAATAAAAACTCAACACCTGTAGGCACAGTAGGGTTTAAGGCTTATCAATGAACAGTCAGTAGACACAATGTTAAATTACGGAGTTCAACTCAGCTTATGATTATTATGTAATACACACTGTCAGGCATAACCTAAACATGTCTGGCCTTAATTCTTACGCAGCAAATCATTTATAAAACTTTCTGTTCTTGGCATTCCATTAATAACGTATCAGCTCATAGTGCTGCATCTTGGTTGCCAATAGATGTCACCAAGTTTTGCGTAATCTAGTGTTACTAACACAGTTTGTGCACTGGTGTTCAAATTTACTACATCTACTAATTTTTTATTGAACTTGCATAAGCTAGCGTTCTTTAAACTAATATGGTGCCCGGGAGATGAAAATCAGATGTAGGAGCAGTTTATGAACAAATTAATAAAAACATCTGTAGACTAGTTCATTATGGTACCAAAGGCCACATTTAAGTACAATATGTAGTTTACAATACTGAAATGAAAACAGAAGACAATCATGCACATCACCTAAACAGGACTGCCAAAATTAGGCAGGAAGAAAAAAATATAAAGCCAAACAGATATCAGGACTCAACAACTTAAGCATGCGCATCAGACAGTACACAGGTCTAAAGAAATGGTTAAAGTGGACATAACGGCTGGTGAATATAAGGTCAAGCAGACATAAGAATCACAAAATAAGTCACATACATCAGTGGGTCATGTAGGTGTACCGACAGCCTTATGGGTAATTGGACCTGAGATAGTAGATTTTGATCTTTAGCAACATGCGTTGGATCAGATGACATATGGGTGTCACATAAAGTCAAGTGGATCTAAGGTAAGCTGGCACACGTAATAAGACAGGTGGACATAACTTCAAATGGCAACAACAGCATGAAATTGACTATATGATGTCAATCAAATTTAGGCACACAAGTAACGTCAGCTATTTGTCAGATGAACTGCAAACAAACACAAGTCCTCATAACATCAGAGTTTGACCATCAGTGACAAACATTAGGAAACAGTGAATCAACTGAACATTTGACATCAATACGGACATGTGTTGACATTAATTGATCATGTGCTGACAAGACAAGCAGCTCAGAAATACAAGACAAGAAAGACATAAGGTCAACATAGTAAGATCAAGGTCACATTGACAAAAGGTTAGAAATAAGTGAAGCAGGCAAAAGTAAAAAAAACTTGGAACTTTAAAGTCATAAAGTTGTAGTATGAGGTCTACACAAAATTAGGTGAGCAAAAGACGTGCAATTTTCTAATCAAATGACTGTGGGGCTGTAAATGGGACATTAAAATGGTGAGGTCACATTCTGAATCTAGTGGTACTCATATTACATCTGCAGAAGCACAATATCAAAAAGAAAAACAATATATAAATAACATATTGTTAGAATCGATCCCATTACCTTTACATCCCTCACACGTTAATGCATTATAGTGATAACCAGATGCCCTGTCACCACACACTAGACATAACTCTTCTGTCGGACGGACAATTGACGGCTTTTTCCTTCTCAGCTGCTCATCGTACACCGACTGAGGACTTAGATTTGAAGAACTAACATCATCTGTTTCCATAGCTGCAAAAGTATTTGAAATTTTACCAATGTCTGTAAGTAGCTACATTGCTTAGGGAAATAATCTACATCATATAAATGACTGGCGTCAAAGCACACATTACGACAGTTAGTCAGTAATGTTTAAACTGACCTGGTTCTATTTTTTCACTTTGATGAAAGTTGGTACCTCAGGACCTATCATATTTAATGACTACTTCATTGGTCAGTACTTGCTTAGTACATCTATAGATAATTTCCATTGTCCATAATCCGTCACTTACTGATCAGATTTCAAGAATATTTTGGGCTAAACAAAAATTCTTACTACACAACGCACCAACTCTAAAAAAAACGGAGACTACTGAAATGATTTTACGTACGGCTGGATGCCCTGCTTCCCGCAAGACTGGTACCATGGCTACTGGCCGGAGATCCCATGCTGCCCTCAAAGTCTGATGGTGTGTAGGATGACATCTTGATGACTAGTTAGTATGAATACCAATTCTTTCCTTGAGGACTTTCCTCCAATTGTGGACACAAGAACACCCGCGTCACTGAACCACTCTAGTCTAACGTCTCACATTCACTTACGTATTTTCCATTTTCAGTGAACATTAAACATTGACGCTGTGATATGACGGCTAGCCTGCTCTTAAAAGTAGTGATTCTCGTTTGTGTTATCATGCACAGTATCTGAATCCATCAATATACACGTACATGTGAAAAACGTCAGCTAACACAGAGGTTGACTACAATACGGCTGAAACTAATCCATATACACGTAACGGAAAGCGCAAGTCTAGCCGCAAAGAAGCCGTCTATACTACACGTTTACAATCTAATTACAGGAGTACATTAACTGCTTGTATTGTGAGTAAAAACACAGAAACATAATCAGTTTATGGGGTCTGTAAGCGTAATACTAATCGACTTCGCTTAGAATTCCAAATAATACAACCCCTGTGAAAAGAAAACTGCATGTTAGAAAACGGTGACGTTCAAGTTAAAAAATTATTCAGTATACTGTTAAAAAGAACGGGTTTTTAAAGGGTTTAAAGGGGTTTTCCTATTGTCCCCAATGAAAAACCCTTAAACGGTTTATAAGAAAACCCCCACATTTAAAAAACCTTCTAAAGGGTTTTCTATGAGAGAAAACCTTTTGCAAAAACCCACATTAACGGTTTTTCACAAAGAAACGCTTTCAGAAGGGTTTTCTTGCACTAATGGAATAAATATGTAATTGCTGAATTTTGAAACCAAATTTGCTCCAAAACAGGAAACATGAAGAAGTTGGAACACCGAGTCTATGGTTCAAATCCCATCTGCATTTATTAAGCAGGTTACGCAACATTTGAAGAAGAGTGTTGGATCCTTAGATGGTCCAGCAGTTCATTTGGTTGAGGTTTTTTCTAATATTTAAGTTCAAATTGAATAAAAAAGCAAGGTGAAACCTTAAGACGCAACTGAATGCTAGAAAAATTTGCAACAAATAGTGCTAACTTTCAAGCAGTATAAATATAAGATGTAATACTTCCTAATAAAACATGTATTGCTTAGGAATAAAAACAATTTATACCATAATAAAAAAATCTAGTATAGTTTTTGACAAATTAAATAATGTCTTCCACATAAATGTAAGGAAAAAAATAAATATTCAATAAAGCAAATCTTATTAAAAGTTTATAAAAATGCTGAAAACGCGGACACAAATGCAGCTTCAAGTTGAAGACGTCAGCAAGCCTTATACCTATTAAAATTTATTAAAATCGATTAAGTAATTTAATTTATTAAAATCTGACAACCAGGAGATTAACTTACATTTGTAATACGTATGTTACACAGTATAAGCCAACAGGCCTGCATCTTATCACAAAACCATATAAACGATTTTTTTTTAAACTTTTGACAAGAAACTACAGATTGAATTACAGAAATTGTTAAATTAGTTTTGAAAAAATGTAAATGAAAATTTCATACTAACCTATAAATAGTGATGAACGTCCAAAACAAATAATCAATTCTCACTTACTCAACACATAATTACCTAATTTAATTAAAAGTGATTAGAATAATCAAACACATCGATTAAAAGCGTGCAGTGAAAGTTTACACAGATGCCCCTTCGCCCATCGTTAACCTCCAGCGTTCTGTGGGGCAATGACACTGGACAATCACACAACACCTCCTCTTTCTTCTTCAAGATCCGGATTGGGCCAATGAACTCTGCAGCAGGGGTGGGTAGTCACGCCTGGGGGGGCAACAGGAATTACTGGAATTCCTACAGAGGCTTGTTGTGGAGCGGACGAGAAAAGAGAAATGGTTTTGGAGGTGGTTGAAAGCGTCGGCCTCTCAGGTGGTTTTATAATAAAATGAATAGCGATCAGGAAGTAATATAGTCAAGAGTTAAAGAAATACAACATTATTAGACAAATAAACAGCCTTGGAAACAATAAACAGCTTTAAGAAATAACTGGAAATGCTGCTGAACTTTCATACACAATAAAATAAAATAATGTCACGGTTTAACCCGTTTTCCCATCCTTATACACTGTAAATTTCATGTTCTGTATAAAAAACGTGGCCATTGGGCAAATGGCTGTACTGTTTAGCAAAAAAATAATAAATTACTATTAAAGTTACTAGGCACTGAAATTAACAATCTGGTGATAACAAAAGCATCTAACCATAACATTTCTCTAAGTTTTCCAATCCCAATGCTAGTATTGTTGATAATAAGTTGATAAATCCTTAATAAGAATGACAACGACGACATGGACGACGACAATGACGACAACGATAACAACAACAGCAACAGCAAAATCAGCAGAGCAGCAGCAGCAGCAGCAGCAACAACAGTAGCATCAGCAGAGCAGCAGCAACAACAACAATAACAAAAAACGTAATATTAAAACAATACCTAAGGTTTACATCACTAAATTTCTAATTCAATAATTTACATGAACAAACAAGCACCAATATATGATCTGTAGCTGTCTAGCCTAGTGCACTGCACTTCATACAAGCGATGCATCATAAATGGTATATTGATTAGCAAGAGTTCATTCTGCACCAGCATCAGTACCAGACCGTCGTTATGGCATCACTCCACTATAGTCATAGCTGTTATGGAGACCCTTTATTTGTCTTTACAATTGGAATAACAGAATTACACGGACTACAATATTCTTTGCATTACAATGAAAAGCGCTGAATTTTCAATCCAATTAAAGGCATTTTCATTTCCTACCTGTCAACCTAACTAAAGATATTCCTATTTCCTACGTGCGCAATGTCCTGGCTTTTACTTCGCTGGGTTTTCTACGTTTATATTGGGTAAAATATAAGTTTTACACAAATAAAGACGCGGTTTAAGAACAGGCAGATGTTGACATGTAATCAAGGAAAATAAGTGAAAAAATAGTAAAGTTGTCTTTTTTACTTTTTGTCTCTCAAGAAATGTCAGAAATAAACCATAATGTGTACTGGTAAAGGGCTATACTCAGCTTATTAGCTCAAACAATCATCAACATTATAACAATCATTTTCAATACATTTCATCAACCTCATCATCACTGACATCATCATTACATCATTGTCGTCACTGTCATTGTCACAACTATCATCAATATGATAAGCATTGTCATCATCATCACATGATCATTATCATCATTATCAGACCATCCATCGATATTAACACAATCATAGACACACCAATATATCAACATCGTTGTCATCATCATGATCACTGCTGTCATCGTCATATCTACCACCATTATCGTCACAATCATTACACAGACATCCTTATCATCCTCACCTTATCATGAACAATAACATAATAAATCATTGTCATAACCCATTATCATTATTATCATCGTCATTTTCATAATTGACTTTTTTTTAATTGTCTTTGTCAGCACTATTATATCAACGTGCTTGTCATCATCACGATAACCGTGGTTTTTTAAAGCAAATAACACAATTATATTGATCATATGACAAGAAACGATTGCTCGTTCTTATTATTATATAATCTTTTTATTATTATTATAATGAATAAATCTACAATTAGCCTAACATTGTAAGCTAATGTCCCTTAAGACGAAATTCACGTATCTTTTACAAATTGACCAAAAAAAATTGCAGGACAAATAAACAGGGTTGGAAAATAATTGAAGCTGCTCTACTTATTTTGAAAAAAAATAGGGAAACATCCTCTAAAAAGTTGCAAATTAGTGAGAGCGTAAACGTAGCAAGTTGCGTTACGCAAAGTCGAGCCAGAGAACAGTAGTTTAGATGCGTGCGCCATCTATGGGGCATGAAATTAATTAGCTTGTAAACTGAGAAAAAATTATACTGTATTCAACAGTGTTACGCATACAGTGTTATGTACAAAACTGATCTGTAAAATCATGATCCTGTTTATATAAAACTGTTGTGCAAACTAAGAATTTAATTTTTGGAAAAATTTTATTGAAATCAATTTCAATACTGCCCACAACTGGACCTATTTCAACAAAATATAAAAAACCAAGATCATGGGGATGCTTATTAAATGAATAATTAACTAATTGACGTTGCTATGATGGCAAAAACTTGAAAATCTGCAATGTTATTAGGAAAAATAAATTCCTCTATGTTGTGTATTTGCAGCATGGGTGCCGGCAGGCGGACGCACTGACGCACGTGCGTGCACAGAATTTCTTAAGAAAATTTTTTTATGGCTAAATAATTTTTTTAGCAGTAAACCAAGACACACATCAACCCCTTTTTTGTTTACGCAACCCCCGAACAGCAAGCTAATTTGCATAGGAAGTTATGTTTATGCATGTCACTTACATAGTGTCCATTCTGAACAGTGGGTAGGCTGTAAACTTAACAGTCTCAAATCAGTTTTATGTTTGACTATCAACCTTTTGCGGGGTAGATAATCTTGACACTAAATAAATTAAGCTTAAAGGAAAACCAGACGATTGTTTAGACTCAATCTCATTTTAATTTACTGTCAATAATATTATTTTATTGACATTTTATTGTCTATAAAAGTTGGAAATTGTTTCTTATATTTGGATAATTAGCTTAGAAAGTCAATTAACGACAACCGAACACAGTTATTGCTTACGTCAGAAACGAACCACAGTTTGTGCAATGGCAGGTATCTTTCCTTGCCTGTCAAGCACGTTTGCACAAGTGTTACAGTACTGCTTAAACGTGTGATGTCACGAAAATGGGCTCTACATCATATGACATCAGAATCTAACACTGCAGTTCATGATCATGGTTACTATAGTACCACTTTCTATTTGTCGGCCACGCGAATGTGACAAAAGGGTGCTGTTGCCAATTTTAGTAGATTCAGTGAGCTGCGCATAGCTTTGAAAGTTTAACAAAAGTTTAGGTAATTATTATTTAATTTAAGCTTTGATTTAAAAAAAGCTATTGTAGTTTTCGATATTTTAGAGCATTCTTTATTCTGAACTAATATTCACATAATTGTCTGGTTTTCCTTTAAGTAATGGGTCATCAGCACTGCAAAGTATTACGAACTTGCTTTTAATAATATATGACTACTACGGTAGAATACAATGAATATTACCTAGGTAAATGCAGGTAAAATATATTTATTAAAGCAGAATTTTCCACGTTTGAGGAAGTCTGTATACCAGAATTTAGATCTCATTTGAGGCCTCCAAAATGTGTTTAAATACAAAAAATACAGAAAATACGCTCTGCCCCCGAACCTGCTGGGTAAGCTTACAGCCCTATCCCAGACCCCCTAGCTGCTTGTACGTCAAATTGACGGCACTCATGATCTGCAGCATTGTAAGATGATGAAAATTTTACCAAGTTTTTAACTAGATGGTGCTAGTAGGATAGCTGGATCTTCACTAATTAAGATATTCAGAAATCTGCAGAAAACACACAGATTTTAATATTTTTAAATAAGATCAGTTACTCAACATATTATAAATCCAGTTAATCATAGATTCTTAATTCTCATCTTGGCTGACAGAAAAACAAAGATTTATGTAGTTTACTCTTTTTTTCCCGAATGTAAGGAACATGTGAAAATACCTGGAATTCGTTTGTATATGGGTAACAGAAATGGTATTAGCTTAAATAAAACCTGACTTATGATTGTTTCTTATTTAATCATTTACCACAAGGTGGCAGGCATGTACATGGAGACCATAATGTATATAGCATAAATACATTTTCTAACTGTCACCTCCCAGTGAAAAGGATCATCTTTGATCTTTGATAATAACCTGGGTTCCAGTGTCACCACAACCTTCAATATTAAATAAACACTGCCATCAAGCACCGGATCCTGTCTTACTGTGGGAGTGAACTGTATATAAAGAAAATAATGCAACAAAGGATGCAAAAATAATCAACAACTGTCTAGATTTTATTAAGTTGCACTACTTTCTAAGCAAACCATTTATACAGCAGTCCAAATATATTACATAACAGGTAAAATTTAGCTAAAGCATAATACCAAATATCACAACAATGACAAGTTTATGTTAAAGACTCGCACGCTCCAATCACTACTGCAGGAGGCAAGCTGCAGGCAACTCCTGCTGTCACCTTCTCCGTTCATATCACCATCTGCTCTTTTAGTGTTTACTCCGGCCATGCCCAGGTAACGACGAAATCGTAATCGCTTAACTGTGGAGCTATGAGCTGTTCTGGTGACAAAGTTAAGGAAGGAGAAAATTATACAATTCTCAGAAACACAAACCGTTAAATGTGTAGTATTGGTAACACACCTAGTGAGCATGAGTAGTGTTCTGACTTAACTCATGACTGCTCATCAATTGTTTAGTGGTTACAGCAGCTTGTACTGAAAAGATCCCTGGGCTCAGCCACAACTTTTCCACTTTGCCTTCTTTTTGTTCAAGTTTAATTTCAAAAATTCATAAATCCAGAATTCACTATCTCATTTACCAGCAATTACCTTAATTACCAGCAATTGTGTATTTTTTTTTGTAAACTGTTAGGTTTCAGATGAGAGAGACAGAGCAAAGACGGTGAATTATGGGAAAGGTAACAAGATAACAAAGACGACGATGGTGACAACTGTCTATGACAAGGGATGAAGCCCTACATAAGAAGCATTAAGTAAAATGGAAATAGTAATTAGCAAACTTAACACAGGAGGTGATAAAGAAGGGTAATGTATGTAGATGAAAAAAAAATTAAATTAGCGAGAAAGAAAATGAAGGACAAATGAATACCAAATAATTCTGGATTTTGTGGAACTGAAGTAAAATTAGGTAAACCCACAGAAGTGCCTCATGTAGAGGTATAAACACTACGCCAATCGTATGTCTGGGAATGCTCAACTGAAGCCATATACCCATAACAATAACAATCTCCTAAAAAAGAACATGCCCCAAATATATAGCCCCAATGTTATGGTTACAATTCTGTTTCTGTCGCAAGGCATAGGAGTAAATAATGGAATTATCGAAACAGCAATGTTTATTACGTCACTAATTTCGTCAGAAACAGAGGAATTTCATCTAAGAAAATACCAGAACTTCATCAAAGGCTCATGAAAGTTTCATTAAACAGAAACACATTAGTAATCTTGACTTTCCTCCTCTTAACTTCTCCACTTAACATGGAACTTGGTGCTGTAACCTACAGACACAGAAACTAATAATGTAATTAGAAACAAAAATCATACCAGGAACTTGGAGGTTGAGATCACTTATGCATCTATAATGAATGCTGCTGAAAGTGTTAAACGAAAGTAAGAAATGTGTTTCTGTTGTACCTACATGTTATTTACATATTAGTCAGGAAGTTGATACTAGAATATCGCATTGAATAAACTGGCAGGAGTGCAGCCAAGCTGTAAAAGAGGAAAGCTTAAGGGCAGGGCCGGATTATCCTACAGGCTGCAGCCTAGGCTCTCAAGTTTGGGGGCCTTCAAACTTTGGTAACACTTGGTAAAAACTTATCTTTTCACAATGGTTGTGTCGAAATATGTGTTAAATTGGTTGCAATAAACAGTAAAATACTGGTATTTCTAAAAAATATTTTTATAGACATACAAAAGACAACTATTCTAGTTTATTTAAAGAATTTGCAATATGTTTAGGCTTCAAGCATGGAAATGTCGCAAAAATATATTACAAGTAAAAAATATTCAAGACGGGTGTGGGTGAGTGAGGTGGCACCATATAAGGGGGCATATAATTTCATTAGTATAGGGGCCTCATAAGGTCATAATCCAGCCTGCTTAAGGAAAGTAGAGCAAGAAAAGTCAAGTATCGGCTTGCTTCATCAACAGTAGAAGTGGAGCAATAAGCTTTTTACGATTGTACGTTTAGTCATTTGGTCAACACTCAGAAATGTTCAGTACGTTTTTTACAATATAAATTATGGTTTGCAAACAAGTGATAACTGTACCATAAATTAACTTTTAATGCAACCATGCACCTTTTCAGTCACCATTGCTTAGTAGATTCACACCTGTTCTAATCACAATTCAGCTGAGATTTTACCTGTGTTGTGGTTGATTTAAAGCGAGTTAACTTGACCATTTCTGATCATTTTCTTTTCTATCTAAGCTGTAATTTTAGACCAATAATAGAAAACCATGAAGACAGCACTGAGCATTCTTGTACTGTGTTTTACCATTACATCGTGTTTAGGAAGCGCGTGTGATGAAGATGATGATTTAGTCTGTCATGCATTTGAAGTAAACTTCACATTTTCTACAGGACATGAACTACGTCCCGTAGAAAGAGAAGATGCAGAGACTGTGGAATACAATTTTACGTATACCTACAATACAGATTTTGGAACTGATAGGTATTGTGTATTGATATATAATACATCTAATAATAAAGTTGCAACTATATACAATTCTACACCACCAGAATTTGCATGCCAAGAGGAAGGGCACATATCTGGACAGTTTATAGCACAAGGCGAATTCTTAGGAATAGCCGGTTTAACAGCCGTAGTCATTACTCCGAACGGGACAAAAGCTTTAATTCATGAAGGAGATTTCAAGATATATGTGGTACTGAAGCCAAGCAGCGTCGAGACAATCTTCACTATTGTTCTCATGTCCCTGCTGATTTGCAACAACTTTGGTTTCGGGTGTAAACTAAAGAAGGAAGTTGTACTTGGTATCTTCAAAAAGCCAGTACTGCTGGCAATAGGATTAAGCACACAACTCATCTTCATGCCTCTGGTAAGTTGCAGAGCTTTAGCTGTAGATTTTTGTTTTATATATTTCAGCACATTGTGCACCGGAATCCAGCATTGATTACAGTTCAAACTGTATCAAGACAGTGTGAGACCATTTCTAAAAATGCACGAAAACAATATTAAGTTAGAAAGTCTGAAAACCTTCTCGCTTCCTAACTGGCTATACTACCATTATACAAAAGAGGCTCTCAAATGAGTTATATACACACACACACACACACACACATATATATATATATATATATATATATATATCGCCTTGTTTAGAACGGCATTGTTTGGATACGTTTTTGCTGCCATTCTAAACAAGGCGATATATATATATAATTCATTTGAGAGCCTCTGTTGTATAATGGTAGTATAGCCAGTTACAAAGCGAGAAGCCTTGGGCAACGTTTTTCAGACTTTCTAACTTAATATTGTTTTCGTGCATTTACAGAAATGATCGCACACTGTCTTGATACAGTTTGAACTGTGATTCCCTATTAACATATTTCTGATAGCATGTAGTCTTCTTGGGCACAATCAGTAGTGAATTAACAAATGTTGCAGTTGATGCCACTGCAACTACTGTATATGCGTCTACGTTTGTTTTAATTTCAGTATTGTTTTGCATTGGCAAAACTGTGCGAGATAGGAGACATTCATGCTACTGTGCTGCTAGGGATGGTCAGTGTCGGAGCGGCACCTAGCGGTGGAAACAGCAACATTTGGTCATATTTGTTAGGTGGCGTACTAGAACTAAGCTTGACATTCACGTTTTTGAACAACATTGCAGCTATCGGTAAGTATAAAACACTGCCAGTCTGCCAGCATTTATTTTATTTCACTGTTTATCAGAAGTAAATATATACATTGTTCATGAATAAATTGTCATTAAGAGATCGCAGTTTAGCCATCATTTATTGTTAAATGAGGCAGTATTGTGTTTGAAGCACATCTCGCACTACTGTTGTGTACGTTTCAAGTTGTGTTAATTCACCACAGTTGCCAACATTGGGCTGCCGATTATTAAGTGTTACTTTCTGTAATTTCAGGAACCATGCCATTCTGGATGTGGGCACTGGGCAGTGGATTTGCAGGAGAGGCAAAAATAGAGATACCATATGGTGACATTTTCGTAGTCCTAGCCATCCTTGTAGGACCTCTGCTCATAGGAATACTAATGCAAAAGTTTCTGTCACGAGTAGCAGAAATCGTCTCAAAGGCAGTTCGGCCAATGGCTGTAATCCTGCTCTTGAGTCTGTTGGTGACGGGGCTGCTGCGTTACTTCTATGTTTTCTTCATTCTCAAGTGGCAAACATTTTTGGCAGGATGTGCGATACCTTATGGGGGCATGCTATTTGCAGGAATAGTTGCAAAACTGCTGCAACAAGACTGGGCCACCATAAAGACATGGGCACTGGAATGCGGCTACAGGAATGCTAGCATATCCCTGCTTGTAATGTCAACTGCATTCCTAAGTCCAGAAGCAGAGCTGACATCAGTGATTCCGGTTTTCACATACATCTGTACGCCAATACCGATCTGCGGGTATGGGATTTACTACTACCTAGTAAAACTCTGCAAATGGAAGAAGCAGAAGGATGAGGAAAAGGCCATTGAACTTATGAAACAATCAAAACAAGTTAATGGTGGTGTAGAAAACAGTGCATTTCAAAATGAGAAGAAACCACATGTAGACAATGAAATTCCATATTTAAAACCGGAAGTAGATACTGAGACTTTTTATTATATGTGATTTATGAGAGCGCATTACACATAGTCATTGTTCATATTAAGCTGTGTGCTGCCAACAATTTGACGGAATGGCAATTTTCGAATATTAAATTTGTCATTACACCCCATATTTGTTTCACATTTGAGCAATTTTTAACAAATTGCACAAATAAAGAAATAACAAACATGAAACAAACAAACAAGTGAATAACAAACTGTTAAATTATATATCCAGAAAAACAATTTGATATGTGTTCACGTTTTATGTATAATGTACTAAAATTAAAGAACTTAGAAAGAAAGATGATTGTATGTGGCAATAGTGAAAGAGATTGGCCAAAGATGAACATGCCAGTGACATTCAGAATTTTAGGTGTCTGATGTGAATGACGAACTTGACATTCCTCATTGCAAACAAACATTTGTACATGTAAATAGTTAGCTTGCTGAAATTATATGTAAACTACACAATACATTGATACTCTCATGGGCAAACAACTTGAGATAGAGTTGAAGAGCTATACTGAAGTTAATAAACTTGTTCAATCAGCTATAATGTTCTATTAATGACTTTCCAGCTCAACAGGAATGGACAAAGTATTGTGACATTTAATGACCATCAAATTGCAAAATGATAAACAAAGTGTTGAGTGGCCGAAAATGTGCACTACAATCTGGTCAAGAATGCAAAGTTTCAAGATAGAGTAGTAAAATGCTCTTGTATAATCATTTATATGTAAGTCTCCAAATGCTACCACGGTATTCATGTAGGCTTTGCAAATTAGTTTTAATATATGTTTATAATATGTGACATGAATAAATATCAAATAAATGATAACTTTGAATGTTGAAAACTTGAATATTTATTGCAGGTATGATCACAAGCAGGGCCAGATTATGACCTTTTGAGGCCTCTAGGATAAAGAAATTACAAGCCCCCCTCAGACAAAGCCGCCCTCTAACTTGCCACAAATAGTCTTGAATATTTTTTACCCATGATATATGTTTGCAACATTTATATAGCTTGAGTAAACGTTTTAATAATTCCTTAAATAAATTACAATGACTATCTTTTGTTTGTCAATAAAAATATTCTTAAAAAACACCACATTTTGTTATTTATTGCATACCAAATTAGCGCAATTTTCAACACAAATGTAGTGAAAAAGCAGACTTTGTACCAAATGTAACAAAAGCTTGAAGGTCGAAGCTTAAGGAGCTCTAGGCTTCAACCTATAATAGTCTATAGAATAATCCAGCCCTGATCACAAGTAAATTAAATAATAAAAATCTACTAATGGAGCACTAAAAAGTAACGCATAATGACCCATTTCACTGCTACACTTTGTTACTATTGTTACTATGCTATACTATTGTTATAGAGACTCCAGGACCCACCTCGCTCAGTATAGTATTATATTAAGTGGCGGCTAGTGGCTAAAATTAGTGGAGATAAGCTGCTTCAGAAAATGTTAGCCATTGGTTTAATATCGTGCAAAACGAAACAAACATATAAAAAGAAAATTTATAGAAAAAGAAGATGCTGAGTCAAAAAGAAACACTACCTTACACTTGCACAATAGGGTCGGGACTGTGTGAGCAACAGTGCTCTCTCTCTACCTAGCGTACAGCTTTTTAATTCGAACAAGTGTGCATGGCTGCATGCGCACAACAGGCAAAATAACGCATCGCCGAAGCTATGGAACGCACAGTTCCATACAAGCGATTTTTGTAATTTTTTCATGAACTAGGAGGTGGCTACTACATTAAGCTTAAGGATTCTATAATGTACAAGTATAAAGTTCATGTTCACTTAAACAAACACTTAGATTGGAAACCACACTTAAATATGATTCATTCTTAAATTGCTAAAAACATTGGGTTAATCAGTCGAGTTAAACATTGTTTTACTAAAGAACATCTCATCACACCTTATAATTGTCTAGTACTGCCATACTTAACCTACTGTAATATACTTTAGGGGCACACCTACTGATCATCTCTACTTAAATTAAACTCTCTACAACATACGTTCATAAGATTGATAGCCAATTTGAACAAGCACGACCATGTTGGTCTTAATCTTTTTAAGAACTATTCTGTCCTAGTGCTAAATGATCTAATAAATCTGTCGGAATCCACCACATTGCTGGCTATGTCAATTTCTTTAGTTCACGTTACTTCATACAGATACCATCACATCTTTCTCTTTCTTTTTATTCTCTATCAACTTTTCTTTTTTACTCCTTTACTGCTCTTTTCTACTTCACTCAGTCCACATTCATTTGGGGCGCTCTCAACAAGCAATTACTTCTTGAGCACCCCATGGGTCATTTGCAGCTTGGCATCATGTGTACATAATATTAAGTATGTTATTAAATTCTTTTGAAGTGCTATGCTGTAATGATCGTTGTAAATATATTTAATAAATAATAATAATAATAATAATAGTAATGATAATGATAATGATAATGATAATATTGAGTGAAAATAGGAGGTGCAGTAGTTCCACAGTGCCTATACACGAGCCGCCACTGATTATAGTATTTTATTGTTGTAGAAAATCATGATTCACTTTACTTGCTATAATGTTCCTTTTAGTGCATCATCATTAATGTTGATTTTTATTATCAAACTCAGATTCCCTTTCTCCTAAAACCATTGCAGACATTGCTAAATTATCATTAAAATAATATTAAACAGTTAAAAACTGTATTAGTCACAAAAATATCCAGTAAACATTAAAATCATATGTTCATGGGAGGACACATAGTCATTATTTAGAGTAAATAAATACAGACTACTGAAGGTGTGTATTGTCTACACAACAGGAACAGCTCAACAATAAATGTGCAATAAATGGGATATAAACACCAAGTAAACAGCAGCAGCAGATTATTACAGGTAGTTAGCTGTGTTCTTCTGAGGGATATACAGCAGACTCAAACAGACAACACCAGGAGTTCATTAGTGTTCCAGAATACACTGAAAAATAGAAGGAATTAATATAAAAAGTATGGCAACAATCTTATTGCTTATCGGCACACTTGCTATACTCAGTTTCACACACTGTCAAGATTTGAACTACTCTACCGGATATGAGCTCAGACCATTAGTCATGGAAACTGTACGGACCGTTAACTTCACTTGGAACGTGTATGTTCCAGGATGGAATAATGGTGGCTTGTGTAACTTGTCAATGGAGACGACAGAACCATGGGTTGCAATAATCCTGCACCATGAGCCGAGGACATTCGACTGCAACACGGGGAAAATAAGCGGATATTTCGTTCCATATGGCGAATTTCTTGGACTGACATACCTGGATGTCTGGACGACTGCTCCGGATGAAAAGGAAACGCTGATTGACGACAGTTTCCTCATTGCAGTGGTTCTAGGAGAAAAGTCCATTGATGTTATTTTCACAGTGGTTCTGAGTCTGCTCCTCGTTATGAATAATTTCGGGTTCGGATGCAGGTTGAAATACGAAGTGGTTCGTGGGATATTTGCCAAACCATTGCTACTGTCTCTAGGACTCTGTACACAACTTGTCTTCATGCCTCTGGTAGGTTATGGTTCTTATTCTTTGTGGCAGTATGTGATACAAATTCATTAATAACATGCACAGGAATTTTCTAGAAGCACAAACTTAAAATAAGCAACACCTTGTTATAAAGTTGCAAAATTTCTCAAACAAATTGTGTATTGTGAAACGATAAAGTCATGTTGACCTGATTTTACAATATGCATTCTCGGTGTCCTTAACAAAAAATCCACTTGTTTTACAATTGTCTTCCATGCACAATATTGGATCTCAAAACAAAAGAAAGAGAAGGAGTCTACTATTCGCACACAATTTAAATACCCTAACCCTAATCCGCTTCACGAACTAATTTCTTGTGTGCGGGCAATGTAGACTTTAGCCAAATAAAACTATACTTTTCACAAACTACACTCTCAAACAAAGAAGCTGGGGAAATTACATCTTAGAAAGCAATCTTAAACAATGTCACATATACCAGTCAATGCATTCCTGAACAAAAAAAACATAACCACCATAAAACTGCATTACTGAATGATTGTCAAACACGAAGCCAAATACTTCAGAATTTAGGTACGAGCTAATTAACCTGCAACTAGGGCCAATCGCAAATGGACTTTTTTTATTTTAAAATTAAAACATTTCTGCTTAAACAAAATCGCAAATTGAGCTTAATATGAGTTTGTACCTTGTGATTCATTCTACCTCTACTCCATAAAAAGCCCTTGAACTTGCTATGTAGGTTAGGGCTTCATCAAGTCTAAATCCAGCTCTGTTTTCCCACAATGCATAGTTAAAGGTTGAAGCCACACACTACGTTTTAGCTATTCAAACAACTCAGTAATAACAACATGCAAGATTCAATTATAATCATAGCAACCCACGAGTAGCTACATAAAACAATTTTCTCTCATGCATTAATTTCTTTCCAAGAACCAAGTAGATCTTTCGCTTGTAATAAAAGAAGTCATTTCAGAAAATAGCCAAAGAATTTAAATAATGTCATTTAATTCTGCTTATGTAATTTCCTTACAGTACTGTTGGTGTTTGGCAAAACTAGTACACATTGGAGGTCTCTTTCATCCCACAGTCCTCCTGGGACTTATCAGTGTGGGAGCGGCTCCAAGTGGTGGGAATAGCAATATCTGGTCGTTTCTCCTTGGAGGCGTACTGGAGCTTAGTTTAACCTTTACATTCTTAAATAACGTGTTTGCTATTGGTAAGTAATTATGACTCCTACAAGTAGCTGCCTCATTACACAAAAATGTCAAGAACTGGCACACTTAATAAAATGTTCAGATGAAGTGATGAAAGGGCAGAAGAGGTGATCGCTAAGGTCCATGACAGAACCTTGAGGAAACCAACGTTAAATGCCATTTTTGCAAACCCAACAGCTGATTACAATTCACCTTCATTCCACCAAAACGCTATCCTTCCTAACACTTTTCTTTACTTTTTTAGTTTATGTTTTGTCTTCTAGGATATTTAATTGTGAAAGTTTTCAATGGAGTAAAATTTCAACACATAAATGTCAACCAAAACTGTCCTGTAATAATTAATGTTCTATAAATCATTTGCAGGCACTATGCCATTTTGGATGTGGGCACTAGGAACTGAGTATGCAGGAGAGGCAGATGTAGACATTCCGTATGCAAATATCTTCATTGCACTCGCTATACTAATAGGCCCCCTTATAGTGGGCTTAGCATTGCAAAAATTTCTACCAAAATATGCACATATTGTTTCAAAAGGAGTTGGTCCTATGTCAGTTCTTCTGATTCTAGGTCTGTTAGTAACAGGTCTCCTTAGATACTGGTATGTATTCTTCATCCTGGAGTGGCAGACATTCTTAGCAAGCTGTGCTATACCGTATGGCGGGATGATGTTTGCAGGAATAGCCGCAAAGCTGCTACATCAAGACTGGGCACACATAAAGACCTGGGCGCTGGAATGTGGTTACCGTAATTCAAGCATATCACTGTTGATCATGACCACGGCATTTGCCAGACCGGAAGCAGATCTGGCGTCCATTATTCCCGTCTTCATTTACATATGTACTCCCATACCAGTCGGGCTTTACGCCTTTTACTACTACGGCAGGAGATTCAGAGAACGAAAAAAAGCCACCAAACAAAAAGAACAACAAGCACTTGAAATGGGAGAGCAAGGCAAAACCGATGTTGCAAAAGGAATTATCGATTTGATACCCGATAACGAGGAACCCACTAGTTTTACGAACTATGGTTTCTCTCCTGATTCTGTTGAAAGTGCTATTAGGGATATCATTGAAGATACACTAAATATACCTTATGATAGTATAAAATCTGACGACAGCATAATAGTTAACGGACGCATACCTAATACTATTAACAGTGATAATGACACAAAAAATACCAGCATTACAATGGAAAATGATGGTAATCAGATTAAGGTCAGCAAAAATAGTTTAAAGAAACGTGAAACCGAAAACAACACTGTCAGCAAGGATGGAAAAAGTGATGGTATTGTTAAAACAGAAAGCCAACGGAAAAAATTTGGATATTCCAGTTTTAGGAATTCACCTTCTTCAGAAAACATAACGGATGAAAACGAAAACCTAGGGGATGGTGTTCATGGTGTTCATGAAGAAGAAATGAGCAGTGAATGTAATAGTAAATCCGACTTGAGTGATGACACAGGACTTAGTATAAAAACAAGAAGCAGCAATGAGAAAGAAACACATGATGCACCTCCCACAGACAGGAAACAGGACAGCTTTCGCTACGCCAATTTAGCAAATTCACCAAGCTCAGAAGAAATAACAGGAGATGCTAACAATTAGAACTGTATCACTAAAACAATTAGAAACCACATCCTAATTCACTTCTAAATAATGAATTCACAGATCTTGAACAATGAAGCCACATCTCACAAAACGTGACCTCTGCAGTGAAAGCAAATATCACATCAAAGCAAGGATGAACTTAGGAAAAATTAAAAGGAGCTTTCACTTTGGCATTTTGTTTTATTGGTTGAACCTTTACTTATTGTTTTACTTATTATAATTTATTGATTATATTATGAACATTGAACAATAATCATGTTAAGCTGAAACACGAAATGTGGTATTTTTGTTTGTTGCTCCAAATACCTGATATAAACACCCTTTCAAAATTGTATCTGCTTGATGATGTGAAACAGAATATAAATAGGTCACCAAACGTTTTCATCATTTCTGTTGAACATGTGTCTGCCTGTGGGAAACCAAAATCCTAAAGCAGTTTGTATAGGTATGCATCAACACAACTGCATCATAATATGCTGGGTAGCAAAAGTTTTGCTACTTTGTTCTAGCCAGAACGTTTAGTAAGTACAGCACTAACTTAAACAAGGCAATAAAAGGTCTATCAGACCTAGTCTACATAAACCAAATAGCTCTACAAATTCTTATTGAAAATCTATTTGTACAGAATAGTGATTTATTATGTGATAAGATCTAGGAGGAGCACATTATTGAAAGAAGGCAGCCATAAATAAATCAAATAGAAATATAGCACAGGGTATGGACCAATATCTGCAAATCTAAAGTTTTGATCTAAAAAATACGTATAATATACTAATTTAGTGGAAAATTCATAAAGCAACACTAACTCCACGAGCGACTTGATTAAAACTTTAGTTCTGCAACTCCGAGTTGAGAATTTAAAGAGCGAATTCCATGTATTTATATTTTTACTTCCGCAAACAGTCAATGAAATAATGGTCATCTGCATTTACAGAGTTTGTAATAATTGTCTTGTTACTTTAAATTTATTTATAAAATACTCTATGTATCGGCAATGTGCAGCGTAGTAAAGTAAAAAAATATGACATTAATCCATGAGAATTTGCACCAAATGTGTAATGCGTCATGTCATATTTTCTACCATGAAATTTTAATATAGAAACAATAAATAATCAATAAATGAAACTCTGACAAAGGTACATGATATCTTTGCACCTACTGAGCACAAAACCAGAAATTCAGATTCAATCCAAATAAATACACATACTGAACCAAACCCTGAAATATTGCAGAATGCTTTTTTCTCGTCTTAAGCTTTTAACTGTAAAATTATTATTGTTCCTTCTCTGTTTCATAAATAGACCCTATAGATAATAGATAGGTATTCTCATTGCGGTAAATGACGTCTCAATTGCAACGTTTTACCAAAAAGATCAGAACTTCTTAGTAAGAAAATCAGATTATTTAATACAATTGCTGCTCTCCACCTATAGGCAAAATACCTAGATCTAGCTTTGCCATTAGCTGATGTGTTGCAATTACTATTTGTGTTGTAAGTACGAGACAAGCCAATATTGCAAATGTTTGACTTTGGCAGACAGTATAGGTCAACACAACTGATAGATGAATGTTCAGTTGTTGTAATGAGGTCTTGTGACTTGAAGTAAAGCTGGTGTACAGTCAAGCATTTACCATCAGGGCCGGTTTTAAGCCAATCAGACAGATTTGTTTAAACTGGGCTCCGTGCACATGCTTGAGTGGAGGATGCTATGAAGAATTAATGAGTGTCCAGTGTGCACTCTATGTTTCAATGTTTTTACTGATCATTTGTTTATTTGTTTTGTAAGTTCAGTTTAACGTTGCTGTTTACCTTTTTTAAAAAAAAGTATGATTGGCGAACCCTATGTGCACTAGTTAAATCGTTAATGGATTTTAATTCTACTAATTTGTGAATGATATTCAAACCCTCAACACAGAAAGAGCGCTGTTAATGAGATTATATAACGCAAAGCTTGGAATATAAAGTTACGTTATTTGTTGAGTACATGTACATCCAAAGTGTTTATACTGTTCTGCAGCACCCGCGATATAAAATTGATTGAAACATATCTGCGGTTAACAATTTCACAAGAGAAACTAAATAATTTGGCAATGCTATCTATAGAAACTCACATTTGAAATAATTTTGAAAAACTTCTCGGATGAAACAGTCAGAAAATTACATTTTTAGAAGGCCTACACACAAACATTGTCAGTAATTGTCTTGACTTGTAATAAAACATTAAAACTTTCATAAGGGATTTCAATTTTTAGTATATCATCCTGGCTAAAGGTGGAGCCTGTAGCCCTCAACACTTTTTAGCTGAGACGAAGCACAAAACATCAATCTTCATCTCTTCTAGGGTAAAGGACCCCACCAACATTTTTCTAATTTGGCCCCGCACTTCCCAGCCACCGGCCCTGTTTACCAACAGAGACGATGAGTATCAATAGTAAAGGATACGTGCTGTTTAGTTTGACTAGCTGTTTCCATGCAGGCTCGGCAGACTCTTTCCAACCGTAAAGTAGTATAGAGCCATCGTCAAGTCCAATAGCTAATAAATACCTTTAACAATAGAAAAAATAATAAAATAAAATGAAGCACATGTACTTAATTTAAGTTACAACAAGAAGCCACAAGACAGTAATTACCTCCTGCACTGTAATGTAATGCAATGTTATGCAATGCATGTGATACAATATAATATAACACAACATAATGCAAAGCTATATATAACGTAAGTAAAGTAGTAAAATTTTTGTACTGTAATGTATTGCAAGTAATGCAAATGTACTGTAACATAACGCAAAATAAAGCAATGCTGTATAGCATGTGTAAAGTGATAAAATGCATGTGTTGTATTATAAAGTAATGGAATGAATGCGATATACTGTAATGCCTATATTGTAGCACAATATAATGAAATAGTGATGCGTAATATAACGCAAAATGTGCATACTGTGTAAAACAGCACCAGTCTTACAGTAAACTATACACACTATATACATACACTCATAACTCGGTTTATCGGACCTCATTTTTATCAGAAGAATCGTACAAAATTTGGACCGTTAAAAAATCCCACATAGTCCCACCGCTAGTTGGCAGGCTGTCACTTTGTCTACATCATTACAGCAGTGTAACCACGTGTATAACTCCATATATAAAAATATAGAATCAATTATGCGGAGTTATTTGAGTCAATTGCTGATAGTTTTTATATATTTTTGCATAGGAGCAGCCTATACTAGACATTTTTGAGACAAGGCGATTGATTCTACATTACCATGAGTCTAATATAAGGTGCCTTTTATATTAGGTTAGTGTTCGTAAATACGGACAATTGGCAAATTCAGACTGACATCCCCACTTTTGTCCGACAAACTGAGATCTAAGTGTATATACTAACTACATCTCAAAATCCTTTTGAACCTACCAGCACCCTCAGATGCCCACACATTTGAATTAACAACCTGACCAGGCAATTCCAAATCTACAGTGCAGTATATTTGCCAGGTCAGTGCCAAAAACCATAAAAAGATCAAGGAATTCTTATGATTCATTCTGTAACAAAATAAAAAATGCCCTTATCTCATACATGAACTAGTTACTAACCTGTGCTCAGCAACAGTTAACACTGGTGCCACATCAACAGCGGTAACAGCGTCATCAAAAGATGGTGCCACCGAAGAGAGAGAAACAGGACCAAGACAAGTACTGTTGTCCCGCCCAGAAAGCTTCCACATACACACCTAGCAAGAAACACAAACATGGCAGAACTTGGCTACAACATTTATACTTTAGTAACTTAGGACATATTATAAGGTACTTAACTATGATACACAATGATGTTCTGCTTACAAAGCTACATCTACGGTACACGAATATGTGGAACTAAGACTAGTGAGGTCACAAAATTTTCTGACCACTTTAGCAAAAAGGAAGTTCGCTCTTTTTTATTCAATTTAGTCACATTTCCTTTTAATTCTTCTACTGGTATTTAAAACAAAAAGCAACATTTCTTCAGCTAATTTCTTCAATGCAGCCCTGGGTTTTGTGGCCAAGTGGTCTTGATTTCGGACTGCAGCCACGCAGTTTTGAGTTTGAAACCAGTGGCTGCCAAAAAAGGCTATGGACCCTACATGTCATTCAATATTTGTGTGTTGCGTCTTTACCTGTATTTACCCTTAAGTGTAAGTCAATAAACAACCATTAATGCTAGTGTTGTCTGATAAATGAACGAAGTTTAATTAATCCTGCTTTGTCTTTGTTTTAAATCAGAACATCCAAATAATTAAAAAATGCCTAATACTACGACTACTGCGACAAGACTTGAACATATGCAACGTATCTTGATCAGTAGCTGACCAACCTTTCTGTCTCTAGAACCAGTAGCAAAGTACATGCTGTCATGTGTCCAGGCACCGGTCCATATTATTCGAGTATGCACCCCAGTCTTTTTGTCCGAGTAAGCTATACGTTTAAACTGAGAATCTGAAAAAATGAACATATTTAGAGTTGAAAATCTATCCATCTTAGTCCTACAAAGTTCAATTCAACCGAAATAACTTTCTGATTACTTTGATAGTAAAACTTCATAGTAGTAATGCATGGTAGAACTGTAACACAGCTTTATAAATGATGGCATTGAACTGAATCTTGTAACTTATTCAACAACACTTTATGACATTTGAAATTCCATTAACGAAATGCTGGCACGAAAATTCAAAGTCAGTGATTCTTTTATTATGCAGTTCTGTTATTATGATCAAAATGCAAAATAGATATAAAACATTGAAGAAAGTGCACAAAAAATTATAATAAAAAAACATTCGAAAACCTGTTTAAAAAGTAAAAAGTACCAAATATTCTTTAATACACTGCATAAAATAGAACCTTAGCAGAAGTATCTAATTACAATAGGTAATATTAATTTCTATGAAAGCACCAATAACAAGGTTTCATAGTAATTTGCCCCCTCCCTTTTAAATATACTTTGCAAACAGTGAGGCAATATCCAGCATTTACCACACGACAAATACCAATGCAAACGGTTGTGGACAAAAATGTAAACTATCTACTCAAATGTAATATTGAAGTAGAATGGTGTAGTAGAAATATCATAGCCATGTGCCACACATCAAAGAAAGAAATGGCTGCTGCACAAGCTTGTAATTAAGCAACATGATTATTCGTATTGATTTGAGTTACTACGTGAATCCTACGTTAGAGCCACAATGTCCCTAGGACTAATTTACAAAACAAAACATAGTAACTGCATGAACAGACATACAAGTTCTTCGCCTGAAGCCCCAGCATTATATAAGCCCATCCGCAAAGACCTTTCGATAGTCACCAATCCAATTACTCATTATGTTCACTGTTGCTTAACTTAAGAGAAACTAATTCGCAGCTAATTCATAAGATTACAAGATTACAGACAAACAAGTTCTTCTCCTGAATCCCCAGCATTGTATAAGCAATCCTGCAAAGACTTTTCAATAGTCACCAATCCAATTATTCATTAGGCTCACTGTTTCTTAACTTAAGAGAAACTGATTTGTAGCTAATTCATAAGATTATAAGATTCATGTCCTGAATCTCCAGCATTATATAAGCAAACTGCAAAGACCTTTCGATAGTCAGTAATCCAATTATCTTCACTGTTGAGTAACTTAAGCACAGAGAAACCAATTTTCAGGAAATTCAAAAATTAAAGCTGCAACAACGACTGCTTAGTTTTGAGAAGTGATTCTGTGTTCAAATGGTATTGTTGGTGCCAATGGCATCTGTTTTATGACAAACCTATTCAATTTTTCATTCATCTGCAAAAAATACATCACGACTGACCTGCACCGAGTGATAGCCTTTCAAACAGTGACCACGTCCGATCTCTTGATACTGACAGGAGGTAGCGATCACACGGTGAAAATGCAAGTTGGGTAACAGTCAACTGATGAGATGTCAGTCGGCCAACCTGTTGCCATGAAGATGCATCCCATAATAAAATAGCAGCATGCTCAGCTTTTGATGCCTGCACACAAATGCTTTTTATCATACAAAATAAAAATGTATTGACCACAAATTTTCTAAAAACTGGCTTTATATCACCAAGAGTTTAAGAATTTCCAAATTGTCAGTTTACCTTACAAGCAGAAGCAACTAGTGACCCCTGGTGGTTGCACGCTACAGTAAATATCTCATAACCGTGCCCATATCTGAAATAGATGATGTGTGGTGCATGTTAATCAAACTAACGATAAATTGGAGCATAAAAATACTGACCCTTTGGAGAATAAGAATATTATTACATTATCAGGTTGTTACAATGCAGATGAATTACACAGAATGATACAGCCAAATTTTTCAACATAACCAAATGGAAATGAGCACAGATACACTTCCTATACATAAGAGTAGTTATCTCTTATTTTGTATTTACGAGTAGTTGTCTCGTACAAATCATTTCGCACTCTAAAGAAAGTGGCTCATTTTACATTTAATGACATGGAATTAATGCAGGTGTTTATCACATGTGGGGCTTGAAATGGCACAGTAAACTTTACTCAAACAATTGATATAACTAATCAGATGATCCCTAAAGTAAGGCCAATAATAATATCTTTTTATCGCACACCCGCAAGTAATTTTATAATTTATAATTTTTTCGTTACTTCTCAGACACAATCATATAAAAGCGTATTTTTTTTCAATTTAAAATGCAATAATTATTATAACGTAGTTGTTTCCGTGAGGACATAGCTATGCTTATCTACAGCTAACTCTCGCTCGGGGTTGCCTAGAAAGCAGTAAGTTGTGTAGCATATTATTTGAGGACATAATCAATAATTTTGCTTTTGAGAAATTAGAAAAGAAAATGTTTTAAATTGTAACTTATATGAGTCTTATAGGCTTACCTGATATAATGTTTCTGATCTTGCAAACACATTCTTTATTACTTATCTTACAAAATTCAGTAAACAAACACTCAGGATTATTTGTTTGCATCACACGCTATAGTTACAAACTATTACTATGTAATCAGTAAGTGCATTCATTTGAAAATAATTTGCACTGTTCACTTTGCCATTAAATAATTAAAAGTTTTAATGAGACCATATATTTTCAAGTTTTCTGGGACCAGCTGGTGTAAATTTAAAAAAGGGCGCCTTAGGGCTTTATGTAGCTTAGGGCCTCACCAAGTATAAATACGGCACTAACAGACAAATTCTCAGACTGCCATGACCTGTTGCTGAATAGTGCTATTACAACGAATCATTATGAACCTTGCAAAAACTTGTGTATAAATATTGTCCTGTATTTGCAGTACTAACCATATTATCATAAAACTTACAGTTTTTGAGCTTCTGGCCAAAGCGTGTTCTGTAGTAAAGTTTCTTCAGCTGGTGGTTCTGAAAGGTAAAATTAATGATTTTATGCATACAAGCTCTAACCAAGATTTCTTACGACAGTATTAAACAAAGGACATAAGAAAATCAAGTCAGACACAGTCTTACAAAAATAACAGCAATTTTTTACGCTTTAAGACAGCTTAGCTTTCAGCCACCATTAAAGCAATTTGCTCATAAAATCTTGATGTAATAATGTGTAATAATGTGTAGATGTCTTTTCTTCACAGTGTTCAGTGCATTCACAATTGTCAAACTTCCCCAGACTTTAAAAATTTCATTCAGGACATGGCATTTTTATTATTCAGTACATATTTCTTAGGTCATCATTATAATTTTTATAAAATGCCATTTTTTAAAAACTAGTGCTGCATATTAGATATGCTAAACAATACAAATTTGGCGATATGATAACGATTACCTGTTTTTCAGATGATAGGATAGGTTACGATAAATTATTTCGAACTGAACATGTGGTTAGCTATTGTACAGGAGTTTCAGTGAATTGAAAACAATGCATGTTTTTGTAAGTTGTTTCCTGATTAATGTATAGATAGATGTAATTTATGAGGAAGTTTTCTTCTTTGTTTAATCATAAAATAATATTGACATGTGAGCTGCAACAGATAAATATATTACGCATAGATCTATTACTACGTAATATATTTATTTGTGAGCTATATAGCCTGCACTTAACTTGAAAAATGCCTCTGTGGTACTTGGAATTCATGTGTCACTAAAACAACTGAAGATAGCCACTATAGCAGGAAGAAACTTAAAGAATGGTATTCAAACAAACTCATAAATAAATATCTTTGGGAAATTCTAGTGTATAAATGAAACTGCAAAGTGAACTGATTTTCATAAAGGTGAGCGATAAGCAGCGATACACACCAAATTCGACATGATAAGGATAGTAATATTGATACAATAACGATAAAAAGAAATTTTTTGCATCAGTACGATAATTGATAATTATCGATAAGTGCTGTTATCATTAATATCCCTACTGTAAATTTCACCACGAATGAATGGCTAAAAAATTTTCATGTCATTGTAGCTAGACAAAATACTATATCTTGCTTTTGCTCACGTTTGACTTCAGCAATCATTTTCGGAAAATCAGTTCAGGCGTTGCATATTTTACACAGAATCTTAGCATAACTGTTTTTTGATAATTTAATTTCTAATAAAGCAAATGTAACATTTGCTTAAAATATAATTTTTCCTTACTTGTGAAATACACAGGTTTGAAAACCAGCTGCCCAGTGTCCAGTGACTCCACTGACTGGTCAACACCTGAGCGACTTTTTCCTTCAGAAAAAATAGCTTTATTGGATAATCCCAATGCAGGAACACTAGCCCCCTCTGCTGCTTGTTTCTAAAAAACAAAGAAATCAACTAATCCAGATGCAACCAAATAATTAGTCCTATGAACTATTCAATTTAGTAATGTGTAGATAAGTGCCTTCAATTTCATATGAATGATCAACAAGGACTTTGTAAAAAAAACTTGAATTTTGCTACATTCTTGTTCGACACCAAAAGATTTAGCTAAATGTAGACATTATCAAACCATTTAGTGTTAAGGCACAAACTAGGTAAAAATACAACAAAAATCTTCAAAGTATTCATAGTGTGGCCATTTTTAAATCTCTAACAAGAAGGAGACGGTCGTTTTGTGCATGTATTGTATGTGTACAATATGAAAAATACATAATCATGCAAATAAATTCTTAGTATGAAAATAACTGGCAGCACCCACTTAAGCAAAGGTATGGCTTTTATTCAAACATGGTCGAAACGTTGCAAATGTTGTGTCTGAATAAAAGCCATGTCTTTGCTTAACTATCTGCATTATGCAAACATGGTCGAAACGTTGCAAATGTTGTGTCTGAATGAAAGCCATGTCTTTGCTTAACTATCTGCATTACGCAAACATGGTCGAAACGTTGCAAATGTTGTGTCTGAATAAAAGCCATGTCTTTGCTTAACTATCTGCATTACGCAAACATGGTCGAAACGTTGCAAATGTTGTGTCTGAATAAAAGCCATGTCTTTGCTTAACTATCTGCATTACGCAAACATGGTCGAAACGTTGCAAATGTTGTGTCTGAATAAAAGCCATGTCTTTGCTTAACTATCTGCATTACGCAAACATGGTCGAAACGTTGCAAATGTTGTGTCTGAATAAAAGCCATGTCTTTGCTTAACTATCTGCATTACGCAAACATGGTCGAAACGTTGCAAATGTTGTGTCTGAATAAAAGCCATGTCTTTGCTTAACTATCTGCATTACGCAAACATGGTCGAAACGTTGCAAATGTTGTGTCTGAATAAAAGCCATGTCTTTGCTTAACTATCTGCATTACGCAAACATGGTCGAAACGTTGCAAATGTTGTGTCTGAATAAAAGCCATGTCTTTGCTTAACTGGGTGTTGGCTGTTATTTTCACACAAATAATTGTTACAGTTAAACAACTTTGCATTTTTTGATGTTAGATGTTTTGTTTACCGTTAGTCACGTGACACTGGTCACAATGCAGTAGTGTTGACAACAGCAACTGCAGAAAATTATAATCAATATTAATTAGATAGTGATCATTGTAGCCCTCAATTTCTGAGCTTTTCACTGTCAGAAAACTTTCAAAATGTTTAAAAGGGCAGTTTATATAATTTTGTTAGACAGACCCCAGAAATAAGGACAAATTAATGTCTTTCTTAAGGTAAAGAAAAACGAAGAACAGAGTGCTCAAAATTAAAATTGTCTTTCCAAAAAGAAGGATGTCTGGGCACTCTAATGCAGAATCAAATTCTTTAAAGAATTTTACTTAGCAAAAATAAAAATAGTGTTTTTAAACTTATAATCTAATTTTGTATTTTACACTCCTTAGATTGCTATCAGTCTAATTTGCTTGCATACATTACACATACTTATGTTCCACTTTTTGCAAAAAGTTTGAGCACTCTGTTAGCCCTGGGAATCTTCTGAGACACAGGACCAGTAGAGGCGTCACAAATGTGCTTGTTTAAGTATACGCCTTCCCTGATGAGATAAACTGCCAGGGACAGTATAACAAATGAAACCACACAGAAACAGTTTTTCTGAGGTCACCCATCCGGATACTAGCAGGCTTGTTTTAATCGGTTTCATCTACCATACTCCTATACACAAAAACTTGGCAAAGTTCTACAATGTATTTTGAAGATAATTGAAGATGTTTTTCATTATTAGTATGTTGAAGATTAATCTTCATAATATGCTCGGTTTTGGGGAAGCCAAAATGTCACATAGTAATTAGATCTCATCGTTAACAGTAATTAAATCTTGTCGATAAGCACTACACTCCAGCTTGCAGTGCATCAAGCTGTTTAAAAAACAAAAACAATATACAATTTGAACAAACGATGCAATAAATTAACAGATAAATTTTAATTCAAATAGAAAATTTCAAGAAAACAATTCAGTTAACATTAAATAGAATCATATTAAAGATCAAATACAATTAAATATTTTTATAATGCTGTACTTACCAACACATTAGCACTATCCGTTATTTCCAGTGCACTGAGAAACAATAAACTATCACTAAAATTTCTAGCTGCTTGAAAAACGCGAACAACTTTCTCGTCAGCACCAGTTACGAATTTGTATCGATCCACGGCAGCCAGGCATAATATATCGTAGCCGTGCACTTGCGGGCGAGCGATCTCATGCCATGTGACCTGCGAAAAAATCTCTAATAGAATGTCCCAGACATTTGCTTCCTGCTAGTATGTTTGATATGAGAAGAACAACAAAACACCACAAATGCAAATATTTAGTTAAGACTTTTACCAAACGTATAACATTTAGCTCTTTAAAATGTACGACTTCCTACCCCCAACCCTCGCAGCTGGATTGGCTGTCATAACTAACAACTTGTGATCTTAATTATTATAACCTTAATGTTGAAATTATTATTAATGATGGTACAAACACACAATTAATTAAATTTTGATGCAAAAACGTGGGATACAGCCTGGATTTGAAACAGGAATCTTATGTTTCAAGTTTCAAGTCGAAATTAATCAAAAATGAATAATCTAATTACATGTAGCTAGAATTTGGTGAGAGCAACTTTTCATTAAAAATGTTGAATTTAATTTCATCATCATGGATAAACTTTGAACTCCTTGATCAGTGGGGAATATGGTGGCCTAGCAGTCTAAGTCTAAGGTGTCTGACTTGTAAGCAGAAGGCCACTGGTTCAAATCCAGGCTACATCACAACTTTTTCACATTTCCTGTCTTTCAAGGTTGGTATCAAAATTTAATTAATCGTGTATTTATATCATCGCCTTGCGACATTTTATTACAAACTACAAAATGTAGTCTAGAGCTAGTAAAACCTCGTGATAAAATGCAAGTGATAAAACCTGCGACAAAAAAACTCCTAAATGCCACAGGGAGATTCCACTGATGATATTAGTTTCATTTGATGGGAAAATAGAAACTTCAACACTCACTGGATGTCCATGTCGCACCCAGGGGGCATGCAGTCGAGTTGTCTGATCAAGTCCTACACTCAGCAAGTAAGCGCCTCCTTCTGGATCCCAATCAATGTCTGAAGCTTCATCAAAATGACCGCTAACCATTTGTCCGAGCTCCCAGTTGTTTGTTTTCTAAAACGAAGATTGGTCATTGAAACTTTTGTTTACTTTTTTGCATTGATGTAGTCACAAATTCCTATGTGAACTTCCTTAAAACATTTAGAAAGTATTCCATTTATCTGATATGGAACAAAAGCGTTTTCTAAGAAAGTTAATGAGTTATATCAAACGGCTGCAATGAATTCGTAAACTAACCTTATTGTAATTCCACATGTGCAATGAACCATGGAATCCGTGAGCTAGTACAGCGCTGCCATCTGGACTCATCTGACAGCCGAAAAAGCCGAGGGTATTTCCTCCGACTTCGCCGAGTCTCACCTGCATGATGAAAATAGAAGTTAATACTTTACAATTAAACACCTTATCCGGTGCTCTTGACTTAGCTAATCCAATAGGAAAGAAGAATTAGAAACTAACAAGAATGCAAACTAGTATCTATTTATCCAAAGCTTTCTCCCAAATTGCACAAGCATGACACAAAACAAGCGAGAAATAACAACTGTGCAAGTAAGAAAGCTTAGTAGGAATCTTATTACACATTTATATTGTTCTATTGGTCCTCAAAGATGTCTCTCACATGGCCTTCTTCTTGATGACAATGCTTGTAACTTTTCTCGGAAGTGGTGCTGACAAGGAACTGGCAGAGCAGCGCTGGATTACTGCAGTGGTTTACCTGTTTTTAGGGCAAATTTCTTTTATTTTAGAATTCTGCCTGCCCAATGTCTTGAAAACATGTGATGGTCACACGATGATAGTGAAAAATAATAGTGTAATTTTTCAAGCTTTTGTTTTTGAAATTAATATGCATACTGAAGCAGCAAAATTATAATAATATCTCTGCATCTGCACAGAAAAAATAATTAAAAAATTGAAGAAGGATGAGAGGGCAAACTTTTCAATCAAAATTGCCTTCAACACATAACGATGAAACTTAGAAATAACCACAAATGATTGTATTTTATTTCACACTAAAACGTGGTGAAGAACTTAAGCCACAGAGTATCAAAGTATTGGCTTACCTTATCTATCCAAATTCCGGATTCTGTATCAAATTCCCAGATAATAACAGTTTTGTCCATGGATGCTGATATTAAGCAATAGGGCTGATGTCTGGCACCATCTAGTTCGAAATGAAACAAATAAAGCAATGCAATATGAGACAATACACATTAAATGTGTATTGACGTACATGTTAAGATTGTTGATGACCAAAAATATTTGGGTCACATCTTGAGCAACACATTATACGATAATCTTGATATTAAACATCAACCAGGTTTATTACGTGCAAGAACCAAGTGTATTAGTGTATTATTAGGACATCAAAAACTGTTCTGATGATGTTAAGAGAAGACTTTTTGTGGCATTTTGTACACAGTTTTATTGTAATAGCCTCTGGTTTAATCATGATAAAGGAAATACTGAAAGATTGTGTATTACCTATAATAATGCCTTTACTGGACTTTTTAACATTCCTAGTCGTTGTAGTGCAAGCCAAATGTATGTTAGCAACAATGTTTTTGTAAACCAACTCTGTGTGTTTTACTTGTATCTTATTTTTATTCTTGTTTCATGGACTTTAAATGTCTAAAAGTAAATAATAACACAGCAAAAGTTTCAAATTCAGCATACCCCATTGCAAAATTAAACTGAGTAGTATTACGTCTTACCCAAATACTGTACAGGCTGCCAGTGCACTCCATATACCCAACCTTCATGTCCTAATAACACCGCATCTAAATAAACTGCATACTCTAAGCTAGTACCTAAACAGCAGAAAGTTACATTAAATATGCGAGAAACTAATTTGATTAAGTTTGCTATTTTCAGCCAGCCATACAGAGTAAGTTACTGTCATAATTACTGGCTTAGGACCTATTTACATGGTACATTTTTGACACATGACAAATGCAGCAGATTATGCATAAAACTGTTACCTGCTTTCATACTTGCAAAAATTCAAACAATAATCAGGTTTCTACCTGGCAGCCAATGAGTTTATGAGTCAAAGAAACAAACCTCTATTACTAATAGTAAATAGTTTCTTTTTCACTTTGATTTCCTCGGTAAATGCAAGCAGCTCTTCTGACTTCGTTTCTAACGGCATTTCATTACAGCAAGAAATTCTCCACAAACGAATATATGTATCCTGAGAGCAACTTGCCAGAAACACGTCTCCGTTATCTACAAAAGTACTTCAATTACAAACTCTGAATATCATTTTATAGCGATATGTTTGCTTACCTGAAACCTATCATGCAGTACGTCTGCCATCTAGTGACTATTAAGAATAATCTTTACAGTGAAATGCAGAGAGTTGTCTGAGTCGTGTGCCACATTGACATGTGCACAACTTTCAATGACAGAAATAGCCAAAAGTTAGTAGGCCATATAATAATGTAAAGACACAGCTTTTGTGGCATCTCTTATTTACTTATTCATTTATTAGCTAAGTCTAGCACTGCTCAACTTTGTAATCAAGCACATACAATGCACACTATTCATCTTACCCCAGCAGCCAAGTTTCAATTATAAAGTTGTCTTTCAAAAACAATGCTTCAAAAACAGGATGAAATGCAAATGCCTCAATGTAAAAATTTCAAATATGATGCAGTAAAAAAGTTTTAAGTACAAAAAAAATCATAAAATTTCATTCTGCTTAAAAAGCATAATTAATGTAAAATTTGAAGTTTTTGTCATATATTATTATTATTATTATTATTATTATTATTATTATTATTATTATTATTATTATTATTATTATTATTATTATTATTATTATTATTATTATTATTATTATTATTATTATTATTATTATTATTATTATTATTATTATTATTATTAAGTCAACTTATGATGTTGAGTTATTCACACAAATGTAATATGAGCAGAATGAGGCCTAGGATATTCATTGGGTATTAAGTAAGTGAATCAAAGGTTACTAAGAAACAGAAATAATGACAAATGTTTCTTTCAAACAAGCTTCTTTCCATGTCAGTCTAAAACCAGAACAATTGGAAGTGTCCAAGTGTCCAAATGATATAGTAGGACAAAAAACAAATTGTGAAAATTTAAACTTGTTCAATATGCCACAAACACAAAAACAGCATTTTTTCTTACCGTCATGTGCAAACTCGACGCCCCTGACCCAGTCCTCATGACCATGGAGAACTTGGACTTTCTCAAACTAAAACAGATAAAATAAAAGTTCTAACATTAAAAACTCTTACATTTATAAAGCTGCTGCAAAAAAATTACATTACAAAACCACTACAAATAAAAACCGATGTCACTTCCTCGCAAAGTTACAATGCAAAGGAATTATGCAGCTAGTCCGGAAGACGAAGCATGGGCCTACTCACTTGGTTGAATGGAAATAAGAAGAAATACAATAATCAAGCACAAGGGCATGCATACACCTGGTTTAGCTGCTCACACATTAGAATAACTTTGTTCCAAATTTGGCATGAAATAAATAAAACAAGATAAAAATAAAAAAATTAATTCCCATGTGCAGAAATGGAGATAGTTATTTTATCAAATTACATTTCTGGCTGCTGCATGGCCTAATTTATCCCAATTCACAATGGCATCAAGATATGAAGTGCTGCCATGACAAAACATCCTTGCGTCAAATTCCAGCTACATAACTGCTCTACAAGCTGAGCTTAGCTAACTAAGGCCCTTTTTCAAAAACATATTACACAAACAAGCGCAATGTTACTTATTTACTTACTAACAGCCCTTTTTCAAAGACATACTACATGTACAACAATGAGAAGATTGACAATATCATGTTGAAATGGACCTCTTTATAAGTTACCTTGCGAGCAAGTAAGCCAAACCTGCTCCGTTAAGATAACTGAAATGTGAAGATGAAAAATACGTGAAACTTGCCTGTCCAACATTTTCTGCATACAGACCAATTTTTGAATCATCACAGCCACATGCTAACAATGGAACTGAAAACAAAGCAATTCATAAGTGTTCAAGTAAAGCATCTAGGTACAGTACCACAAGTCTTCATGTCACACAACATAAGTGGTGACATACACTGCGCCTTTAAAATAAACGGTAACACAGTGTACTAGCTTTTTAGCTACTGATTAACATATTTTAACTCTGGATACTCCTGGATGCAGAACAACAACCTATAATTCCAACTTTTTCTGTGGGTTCTTATTAGTGAAATTTGGTATTAGAAAATTGTTTCCCCGTTAGCTACAACTTCGCCAGCTTCAAACAGGTACAATTAACAGGTACTTCCTATCAATCACTAGCAAATAGAAGCAAAAATTCTATTCACAATAGTGAATATTACTCTTAAGATGGGCTTAGGTCGACCTTGCGATGCAACGCAATTGAGAGCAACTAAAGACTTGGCAGTTGGCTTCATACGGTATGCCGCTAATTCCGAGTATATCCAGTTGACACAAGCAAGCTTACGATGCAACTCAAAGACTCAGTTCGAGCAAGTCGCTCATGTTTTACTCATGGCATACGGTATCCAGCCAGTTTTAACCTGAGCATTGTTCGACAATGACTGTGGTCTAGTCAGAGAATTCTTTCATTCGTGTAATGTGAGTCGTCATCGACCTGAGCAATGTAGCAACTCCTTGGAACTTGTATCTTCTTAGTTGCTGGAAATCAGTCCCAGTCAACCTGAGCATGTGTCTATGACTGTTTCCACTCAGTTGAGGCGAGTTGCGTTGCTCTGCAGGTCAACCTAAGCTTGGCTTTACAAGCATCGGATCCATATCAAAATCTCCACATTTTGGAACAGCTTCTTTCCCTCAGCGACTACTACCAATACGACTACTGGCCTTGCTTAGGTTAATTTGTATAAGAAGAAAACAAAAAGATTATAGCTTTCTTAAACTAAGCCATAACATTTTGCTTAAATTTGAAGAACTGCCATTTTTCATTACACAAAACGAACGACGTAATGAGTACAGTCACGGGGTCAACAAAGATCGGTAAACAAGCATCGGTAAGCAAAGGCATTTTCTGTACCTCGTACGTCATTCTCGCTCACAAAGACACGAAACACAGCAATCTTTACGGCAATGCACACGTTCGAAATTCGCCAGAAAAGGCAAGTTATTTAATTTATAAGTTTCTTTTGTTTATTAATAACCATGAGTTATTTGTGTAATCATAATCATGTATTAAAAAACTTCAGTGTCTGTTGGAGTTATATAAGCATTTAAGAAACAAATTCATTTCATCTTATAAGAAGGCTGTTGTGAAACATAACAGTTTTTGCCATGCTAACAAGCCTCTTATAGCAGCTTTGACACTACACTGCTATACACATGAAGACGCGAAGGAAATTATACGTACCATCAGTATTAGGTAGCACAGTCAAGGAAACAGCTAACGCAAATCCTGAACCAAATGATATCGTCTGCTTACATGTAAAATCACCTAAAGACATATATAAAATTAAGCTAGGTGCAGGCTGCTGGAATTTGGTGAATCCAGAAAAAATTGGATTTCCTTGGGCCAATTTTATGAGATTTTCATACATTTCCTTGATTATATCTTTCCTTATTCTTCTCATCAGTACTACAAGAAAGTTCCGAATTGTAGGTTCACATCAACCCTTGCAACATTTCTGCAGAGCTGCTTCTATAAGGAATGATTCTCCAGTGGTCTGATGTACATGTTCTGCGTTCATGTCTCACGACTGCCTAACCTTTAATACTCACTCTAGGCTATATTTACAACACTGTTGTGGCTATTTTTCTCATAGGAGGAGGATGTATTTACATCAGAACATAACTAAGACACCTCTGCCAGTTCAGTGGCTCATCTTAGAGTGTTAGCATTGATAACAAGTCAGGTTCCGGCCATACCACAAACATCGAGTTGAATAGACTCTACCAAAGACTACAGATTGCATGCCTTTTCTGCAAGCAACCTTGGACATTTCAGAAGGACATTGACCTAACACAAAGTGGTAGTTTACTTGAAAGTTGTGATAGGATCAGAACTGCTCATAGTCCACTATTAAGGACAATTTTCTGAGATGAAGTACTGTGTCCAGCAGAGGTGCCTGTTCCTTTACAAAATTCACTTCCTACTTGTTCACTCGATTTCTGTTCAAGCCACAGTATTAATACTGATGAAAAATATTCATTGTTAGTGTGTCAAACATACCTTCACATGTTGACCTTTCCCATACGCTTACAGTTGAATCAGCAGCAGCAGTTGCAATAACAGTGTGACAAGATGTTTCTCTTGGCAGATAGATGGCACTGATAGCATTAACACTCCCTGTATGGCTTTTTAGCACAGCGATGGGCAAAAACTGAGAAAAGTGAATATAAATTAATGATGTTGTTATGACTATGATGTGCCTATAGATACAGAAACCAACCAAAATTTCTTAATGACAGCATTACAACCTATAAAAGCACAGTGCTACAACAATTTATTGAATAACAGAAATTTTTAATATTTAAGACAGACCAGCAAATATTGTTTAATGTTTTACATGGCTGTTATCACTATTATTGCCACATAGGGTACCTCAAATTCAGAACGCTGTCTCCAAACAATAGCAATTTGGTCTGCTCCTCCAGAAACAAACTCAGGTTCATGAACTAAAAAAAAGAAAAACCACTGAATAGCTTTTTTCAGTCAAACTAAAACTTGCACCTTTAATACTTGTTTATCTTACAGCATCAAACAGAAAAAACATTCACAAAAAATAAAGCACTACACAAGTAACGTTACGTCATTAAATGACGAATCATTAAGAACATGCTGTAAAACTTAGTAAAATGAAATTAAATATATTATACTATTAAGATACAAAAATCCAAACCCACAAGCTTTCATTTCCATACAGCATATGCTTGGTATTGTCCTGTATTAAACATTATCGAATTCATGATTCACAGTTTCCACAGCTCACACGTAAATAGCTACACGGAGTATTGGAATTTAATAAACTGTAAAAAGTACTGAAATTTGCATATAAAACTCACCTTCATTGTCTTGTGAAACTGCTGATATCCAGCAAACACAGTTAACTCTAGCATTGTGCAAGTTCAGCGTGCAGGTGACCTTGCCGGAATGTGAACCCTAAACAAAAAATCTAATTGTACTCTGCTCAGAACTGATGCACTGATGCTTCTGATCTAACTGATTCAAAATCCATTTTACAATGTACACGTATACATTTATTTGAACAACTACTACATTAAGTTGCTTCTGAAATCAGTTATTAATGGTCTATCTGGTCGACCATTTGCATTTCCCCAAATTCATTAGTAGACATCCTAAAGATTGAATACAGTAAAATGACTACCAAATCGTCCAGGTTAAATGCTATCACCTTCTTCACAGGCAAGAAAGGAGGCTGGTCCGCTGACTCATACTATAGCGACTTTAGTTTAGTTTGAGTTCTAGTACTTGTGCATTAAATTTTGTTCAATGGCTGTACATAGAAAATTTTATTTTCTTCAGTGTCATTTGCAGCAGTAATCTTAGTTCAATAATAAATAAATACAAGTCATGGAGCAGGACAAGGAGGGACCAAAGGATCATCTATTATCTCCTGTCCTTTCATACAAATGGCAGATTTAATCAAAATAAACAATATTCAATAGTGAAAAGGTGGTGTTGCAGGTAACAAAACCATTTAAAATAAAAAAAACAATAATAATTAAATGTCAACAAGTAAAAATCAAAAGTAAAAAATTAGCTGAATGCTTAAATCTAAGTAAAAGATGGAACAACATTTTTGGGGGACAACAAAAGATTTGTAAGCAACATAATAAACCATTAGCTTGTACTAAAATGAGTGCATGATGAGTGGTAACTGCAGATAAAAATAACAATGGTGAATATGAATTATCAGTGTAATTGAAAGAAATATTTTTTATGACAATAAAAAAGAAAAACATTGATAAGCAAAAAAATAAAACACTGGCTTAAACTAAAGAAAAACAAATTATGAGTAAGTGCAAACAAAATAACAAAAGATACCTGCTAATCCAATCAAGATGTGTTCTTCATCTAAGAAACCTAAGGTTTCTATTAATACAGAACTTCAACCTACAACCATGCGCTCAGGAAGAATCACAAAACTACCAACAAAGCTGAAGGAATTATGTAACCTGAATTTAAAATGATATTTTGTTGTGAATTTTAAACATTTAACTTGAATGTTAAACAGTTAAAGTTAAATGTGTGTTCAGTGACATATAATGTTTTGATGAAAGATTAAGTGTAAAGTAACATGATTCAGATATTTTCATTTTGTTTCAGACACCTACCAGTTAGTGGTAATTTTGTACTACACATACATACAATTTGTAGTTGTTACTGCTTTTGTTTATCTTCAAGCATTTGCTAAGTTTGCTTTGGAGTATCCATTTAAATACTCTCTGAATTACTTTAATTTTAGTCGTGTGTACCTTTGACTTACCTTTGCTTGTTAGCAGCCTAACATTTTAAAGCGAATGAGTAGAATGTAATTACAAAGGAATTACTGTAATACTTACCTGTATACTTACCTTGTGATACAGTTTTGAATTAGAAGATTACCAGTTCTTGGAATTTGAAGAATTTTGAAGAAGTTAAGCAACACTAAGCTTGTTCAGAAACTTGTTTGCTCTAAGAAAGGGGATGTTGTGGAGTCATAGATTTAATTGTATCATTGTTTGCTAGATCAAATCAGTTACATTTGGAGATTGCTGTTATAGAAGTTTTAAGTTTCTAAATAAAATCTTTAAATTTGGTATTTTGACTTAACACCTGTCATATAATTATGCAAATGCTGTACCCCATGCAAAGATGGAATGCTGTGAAATGTAAAGAAACGAAGCAGAAATGTTGGTGTAACTACAATTTACAGAGCCGTATTCTGGTTGTGATACATAGAAACAAAATTAATTTAGAAGACAAAACCCTAAACTAATGAAAATCTATCACATTGGGTCTCAGTTAGCAGACACAATAAGAAAGTACAAGAAAGTAGAAAGAACATAATGAAAAAATACTGGCACTCTATTAGAATCCAGGTCCAGTCGATTTTCGACGAGCGATCACCTATTCGATATGCTTGCTTGGCACATTATGATGATCCAAGCTACTCTCATAATTGCTCGTCAATACATTGTGCATAGAATTCTGTGAAAATACACATTGTTATTTATTTAATAATTTGGATAATGCTGAACATGACTTTGTTCAGTCGAAATGTTAGTTCGTCTGACTAAATAAATTAATTGTTGGCTTAAATGACCTAAAATTACTTAATATATATAATTATTTTAACTAAATTTGCTTGTTATGTGTACGTTCAGTTCACCTCCCGACTAAAATTTAATGTAAACAACCTGCTGTGTCAGACAACGCGCGAGGCTCAAAAAATTGTCTGGGAGCATAACATTGAAACTCAGGTATGAAGAGTTTAAAGATACGTACAAAAACTTTATTAATATGACTGCTTCAGAAATTAAAATCTGACTGTGACACGCTTAGTTATTAATAATAATGCGTATGATAATGGACATGACAAATAATTGTTGTTATGAAAAATTGTTTAGTTTATTTCAACAAAAATCAGCATAAACACACTTCTCAAAAAATATTTTACACTGCTTGTAGAAATTTTATTTATTCAGGTTGAAATACATTTTACACGATCGTATGCATCAAAAATTTGTGTCAAATATCAATTTTTCGTTTTTTTATAAAACAAATGCTAAATTTATTGGACTTTTAGATTTTATTATTACATTAACCACCACTGGTGAAACTCAAGCGCTGATCAATCATCGTATCGTGAGAGCACCGCGGTTCGTCATTATGCGCCACTGAAATACATCGCTCAGCGAAAATAGAGCGGGACCTGGATTCTAATAGAGTGCCAAAATACCTTTATATCACACAGAGCAATGGATTTCGCACTTCCAAAACAAATTTTTCCATCAATCGTCCAGTGAGCGCTATTTGGGCATGGATTACAGCAGCAACTAATGTAACACAACTCAACACATGGTGTTTCACCAACGGGCGCAGCCATTTTTGTCAATAACAGTAGAGATCAAAAGTTTGCGGTGCATCGCAAACAATACTTGCCCAGGGTTTCGCGTTGTGCTGTGCACGGCGACATAGTGTTACCTTACCTTATGCTACCTTATGTTGTTTTGTCAAAGTAATCTTCCAGCCAAATCGTGTATATATACATTCGTATCCGTATAGTTGTAGAAGGCCTTGGTATTGTACATTATCTCTTTCCCAACCTTCTCTTAAATACATCTACATCTGGTGCGCATACAACGTCATTAGGTAAGCTATTACATGCATCTACAAGTCTATGAAAAACGACTCAATCCTGTAGACTTATTATCTGAACTTGTATAAATTTGGTGAAGGGATGTAAACATTTTGCCAGCTTCAGCTACATCCCTGCATGCTGACTTTTTGCTTCGTATTGCTCAAAAAATCAGCTACCCACGTAATTATATCTTCCTCAAAATTATATGCTCTCTACTTACACAACAGCCTTTTTTGGCACCCTATCAAATGCTTTTTGAAAGTCCATGTACACGTCATCCACATTTCCTCCACAATCCAGTGCTTCAGTCCACATCACCTTTATTTGTAAGAGCTGTAGGCTTGTTGATCGTCCTGTGAAAAATCCGTATTGCTTATTACTAATAAAATTGTTTATCAGCAGATCCTCCCGGGGCCAGAAAACGGTCCCTTAACAACTTCTCCATGGCCTTGCAAACAACACTTGTTAGAGATACCAGACGACCGTTATTTGCCATTTTTCTGTTACTCTTTTTATATATCACAAATATTCTGGCTTTCTTTCCATTTTTGTGGTAAAACTCCTGCAACAAGCGATTGGTTAAAACTCCTTGTTAGGGGCTTCTGCTAATTCTCTTAACAACCCTGAGTGTATAATTATGACATTAGCCTTTCTGATTTTGAAGTATTTCGCTTTTTCAACTGTTCTTCCACCATTTCCTTCTTAATTTGTAACTGTTGCATACCATGAACCGGGCTCCTTCTGGTGTGTCCTGACACGTAAAAAAACAGTACCTCTTCTGAAGTGATAGGGGATCTGAAAGCAGAGTATCTGCACAGTTCGAGCAAGATTGCTTAATTGCTATTATTACTGAGTTACATGTCCCCTACTTGACAAATTCCTGACAACAATTGCTGACGAAATAACTTTTTCAAATGATGTCAAAGCTAAAAATGTTAATCAATAATATTATTACTTCATATATTGCATCAGGAAAATAGGTATATTTTCTCCATGTTTTGTGTGTATCGTGAAAAGTAATGTAGTAGATCTGTTATTAATTTGAAAATTTTAGTTTGAACAGAAATGAAACTACTGTTATGTTAACAGGCTCTGCGAATATTATCACATTATTGTACACTAGCATCCATCAACTTGTAAATTTCGGCATTTCCGTATTCAGTTATTGAAATTACTACTTCTATGATTAATTTTGTATTTAGGGCTTTGCTGATGAGGGCATAAGGAAATGGCAAAACGTACAAATCGACGGGTGCTAATCGTGACTTAAAAAAATGGTAAATTCTCAGTGGATATTGTAGCTGTTTTAGTTTTTGAAAAAAATGTAAAATATACATTGACCTAGCTGACTCGGTCAAACTCGACCAAGGTATCATTAAGGTGGAATCGAGCCCGCACTTGCACATAGAAAGCAAGCATGGTACTTTATTAAGGAAGCTTAATAAATAAAGCATCTAGAGAAGATCGGAGGGGTAAAAAGCGGTCATTTATGCTTAACCCCTGTCCATGCTGTAAGCTGTAAGGCAATGTACTATATTCCATGGTATGAGGAAACATGCAAACCCACAAGAAACCACCGTTTTGTAAGACCTGGCAATTTCCAGCAATATTTAAAGCAAAACATTCTAATGCTCAACAAGTTAATGCCACTTCATATACATGCCTTCCAAAAAAATAATCATGCATCTGATAATTACTAATCCTGCAAACGATGCTCGAAGCCGCCAACACATACATGATTATCAGGTTTCCAAATCAAACATTCACTGCTCAAAGGATACAACACTATAGAATACATATAAGCGATATTACACCCAGTCTATAACTTTAGTTAGTTCGAAATAGTCTTGGTAAAATATGGCGACAACAGTGTTGGTATACAACACATGTTGAATACGTAGAGACCAAACATTGCTTAAGATTTCCTGTTCTTAAACAGCACTGTCGTGTGAAGCAATGGTTTCCTGTGGACTCTTTCCTCATTTTCACAAACAAGTTTGTAAATAGTCTGCTGATTTGACCAACATAGTCTAAAACATTTTGAAAACAAAAAATTGCTGAAATTCAAAATCATTAACACATAAGTTTATTTTCATGTTCACAATGTACTAAACAAACCTCTCTAAAGAGAATACAGTGTTCTAAAGTTTATGACAAAACACAAACTACTGATAAAAACTGCATACTGCTAAAATATCATACGTAACGACAAATAATATAGAAAAACAAACATTTGTATTTACATTTACAACACGGTTATCATACATTCGTGTGAAAAGAATCTGCTCACAGTAAACGCAGTTTCAGTCTTGTTTATGTGACAGTAAAGCTCGATGAAGATACAACAGGTCTTGTAAACAAGTGTGTAATGCAGAAATGGAGCAGTTAACCCATACCAACAATTTTATGTGAACAAACACAAAACTTGAACATCTGCACATAAAAAATAAAAAATGTAAAATTCAAGCAAATTACCAAATATCTATTTGGTGAATATAACGGCAAACCTGTGAGTTATGCGGATCTGACCTCAAAAAATAAGAATGTCTACGTCATTACATAAAATTGAAACTGCTTTGCGTTATTTACATACTATCTAGTTCGAAAAAAGTTTGAGATATTTCACAGATAACAATGTTCACACGATAAGAGCACATTATTATGTACATTCATATGTAAGATAATATTTAAATATACGACAAGACATTAAGTGTTTATACACAATCTTCTGCTAGATTTGATGTAATATAAAAACACTGTATATGTACAAAACATAAAATAACTTACATTAAATTATGTGTGTTTACAGGGCTCTACAGGGAACATGAAACAGTAACTAGTCATTTGTACATGCTAGGCGTTTACATTAAACATGAACAAAAAAGTTCTTGTTCAGATCAGCTATCTGAGCTTCAACATACAGAATTTATAAATATATTTTGCTTTTAGTTTACAAGGAAATCACTTTAACAATGTAAAGATAGATTTATAAATACCACAAAACCCAGTTTCTGATGAGATAGTGTGTAAAGTATATCAAAATTTCAGTTTATGGCAGAAAAGTAAGGAAAAAAATCATTCCACAGTAAACTATATAGTAAGATTTATCACTTACTGGTGAGTATAACTATAATTAATTAACTAGCAAATGCACATGCAACAATTTTATTTATTGCACTAACAATGCACTATCTAGCAAACAATAATGCCACTAAATGCTGTACTATACGTGAAAAACAACCACATTCAATCGTAATTATTTTAATGACAAACTAAAGCACTTTACAATAAGTAGACCTGTTTAAGCATGTTCAGACAAACAAGAACATAAGAATGCAAAAAAGCATAAAAGGCTTTAACAGGAAGACTATTTCTGCTACATAGAAAATACAATCACTGCAAAACGATTTGTCAGACCAATGTAATTTTCAGCTATTTTATCATCACAACGTTTTGTAAATTAACAAAACTTTTAACCAAAAAATCTTTTCTTTCTATGTCAGCAACATTATCCAGAAAAATAGGACAGTTGACGTTCTAGATGCCACAGAGCTGTCTAAAATGCAAATTTACAAAACAACTGATACAACTGTAAACACAACATTTCAAAGCACTATTTGCCACAAATAACTAAAAGCGGCTAAAAAGCAAATAATTGATAAGGAAAGCGACAAAAGAAAACAAAAAGAACGGCAGCCTAACTACAGACAACAATGATAAAGAAGCCACTATGAGAACTTTTTTGTGACACGGACATCAGAAGAAAACGATGTTCACTGCTGTCCATTGTGGATAATTAACCAAAAAAAATTTCGACTTCATGGAAATTGATAAGCACTTTTTTGAGAAAGGAGAATTATTTCCAAGGTATACCCTTGTTGACCAAAATTAACAAAAGCCTGGCCAATAATTGGATGGGTGATCACTCGGTTCAGTTCTCATTCAGGGGTGTCTCATCTGTCATACTGTCTTTAGCTGCCTCTCTCATTGAGGGATGGCATAAACCCATCCAAACGTGGCTAAGGCACTTTCACTCACTTAACAATTTTTCTTAAGGGATTATAATTGACAATAAACCAGATTTTGATTCCATATGGCAAATACATCAATAGAAATTACAGATTTATAGCTCCTGGTAAAATGATTACCTTAACCAAGAAAATGCAATATAACAATTATTAAGTTACGGGACAGTTGTGGGTCTCCTTAATGGCCAGGAAAAAATAATGAAACTAAAAATGACGTACGCAAATCAATAATTATTAACGAAGCAACAAAGTGATATAAGTAAACGAGTTACGAACAACTTTTGATTACTAATCCTTCAATATCATAATCTGTCTATGTGTCTAGCTAGAGAGCCAATTTTGTAGTAAACATAAACAATACGTTGTAAAAATAACTATTTTAAAATAGCATGATTTTCACCCTATTCTACCTACAATAATTAATTAAAAACAATTATATTACATATGTCAGAAATGGATAATTAAAATAAAAACAATATAAGGTATATGAAAAACAGTAAAAATCATTTTAGCAGTTGTTATAACGTCTAAAATAAAGTTCTTAGCAAACCTTTCTACATAAATAAATGAGAAGCTAGGTTGCAATCGAATGTAGTCACATGGCAGCCACACAATATTTTACGTCATAACTAAGAGATACAAAATTCATAATCAATATAATTAATTTAATCATTTATGAAACGATTAAAATAGTGGCCACTAATGGAGCTGTAACCTACAATTCTTATAAATAACTGTATATATATAACAATAAGTAAGTGCTTCATTAAGTAATTAAAACCCTGTATAATGCAGCTACTCTACATAATTATTAGTGTCTAAAAACAACTAACCAGCCTGCACAGAGACCGGATTAAACATAAATATACCAAACATTTATAATTTAACAACAATAAAAATCAACTCGAGATCACATAATACCAAATCTCAAAAAAAATTTACAACCTGGGAAGCCTACAACAACTATACAACTACAGAAGAACTAAGAAACTTAATTAACATTACACTGGGCATTTTGAATAACCTGAACACAACTAAATAGCAGCAATTAGGCATAAACGAAAAATTCTAGTAGTAGCTGCACTGAAATTTTAAAAATACGATTTAGCACTCAGGGAACTGCCTCAAACAGTTCTAGGATTATCTGTGAATTTTGATTTTTCTGCTACTATTTGATTTTTAACTTGCATAGTCTACAAAACAGAGTTTCAGATATTGCTTTGCCAGAAGTTTAAAAAATATCAGTACTCAATATGACTGCGCGATAAAAGACTGTCTTTGTGCAGGGGTGCATAGACAAAGTAGTTAGATTTAGGAAAGGAAAAGCACATTTGCTGTCAGTAAGGACAATGGCCAAAGTAACTTGGTTCTTGTTTCATTCTCATGCTAGGAATTGCAGCCATTTGTCCTCCACCATAGTACCCACTAGTCATCCCAGTTTCTGGACCATACATTCCAGTGGGATAGCCAGCCGGATAAAGAGAATGAGCTGGATTTGAGGGATGGGGATAGCCTGGATATTGATTGTGAGGGAATGACATCTGGGTGGAGTGGGGGCCAGCATGGGGAAGATAGAGAGGATTGGGATTGTGGGAGTATGAAGGAAGATGAGGAGAGATCATGCTTTGAGCTCGACTAAATGAGCCTGTTGCCGCAGCATGCAATGAGTATTCTTTCTGGTGGGGAGACATTCCTAGAAACGACGAGCTAAACGTACTGCCCGGGTTTGGAGAGTCAATGTAAGTAGGATTACTGTATCCGTGGGCATTAGCAAATGGTGGACTCAGTACGGACCGTTGAGAAGCAGTAAAACTTGGCGTTCCAAATGACGGTGAGTTGAATGTGGTCGTTGTCAAGTGAGATCCTAGTGCTGAAGTATTAGATGGGTACATACCATAAGCAGCAGAGAAACTGTCCATGCCACTTTCATAATTCTGATTAAGAAATGGTGGTCGGCCATCAGATTTTAAGCCTGGCAAACTGCTATATGCCGTACCAAGAAAATCCGGAGAAGTGGGTTGGCTGGCGGTTGGGCTCGTACTTCTATTACTGTTAGGTGCACTGCTTGTACTGTTGGCTGGCAAGTAAGTAGGTGACGTTAGTGAGAAGCTAGGCTGTGAGGTAGGCGTGGCATGGCTAATACTAGCATCAGACAAACCATAACCATCATCATCCCACGTTGTCTCTTGCTTAACGTGGAAATGGTTAAATGTCTTCTCTCCGATCTTTTCATTGGTAGCATGGTCGAGCGCAGAATCATTTAACTGCGACTGTTTTCCTGTAATCTCCGCGAGTTCGTTATTGTCAGCACTTGTTTTGCCCTGCTGCTGCTGTTGTTTCTCCTCTTTCGCTATCATTTCTTGCAACTCTTTCTCGATCTGATCGTCTCGTAATTTCCAATCGGGAGGATCAATACTAGAAGCTCGGAGTTCCGTTGCACCAGTCTCGTGAACAGATAAATTCTGAGAGCTCATCTCTTGACCGCTCATCCCCTGGGGGGAAATCTTCGGTGCATTTAATTCCATGTTGTTCAAATCTCTGCCACTTATATCTGTTAGATTTTGAGCATTTAAGTCTGACTGTGTGTTCAGATGATGTGCACTGGTGATGTTCGGAAGCTGCTGTAGCTGTGAAGGTTGTAAACTAGATTCACCACTTGACAAAGGATTCTCTTCTTGTCGTATGGTCACTTCGTCCTTTTGGAAGTCATCTAGTGCTAAATCGTCTAAACCACCGCCATGCTCTGACTCCAACGCCAAGTCTTTTAGACCGCGTTCGTCTTCGTCGTCATGAGAATCATGTAGGTCATGAGTCACATCACACATTAGAAGCCTGGAACCTGGAAGTGCAGGTGGCAACGCTACAGGACCTGCAAATAAAATAAATGTTATTACTTATAGGCCTGTCCCTGAATGGTATAAAAGTTTTGCATCACATATACGACCCGTTCGGCCTACGAGTACCTGGACCACAAATGTGTCATAAAGCCTGTATACTACAAAGAAAGAGCCTATATACACAGGCTGATGAACCAGCCAATGTTTTTGCACTATACTAGACTCAGTTGAACACGGTGTACACAAGGAGCTAAAATGTTTCATATTTATGTTTGAACTTGAGCGCACTTGAGTAGTAGTTGAGCTGCTTCAGTACAGTAGGCAATGGCACATTTTAACCAATGGCAGACCTAAATTACTGTTATGCTCAATCAGTGGCACCAGGCACATTTAACTGGATTTAATAACAATTAATCAAAAATGATCCAAGCTGTTCTAAGGTGACATTTAGAAGAACCATGTAATAGATGTCTTCTATTGTTCTTAAACTGCAAAATTAGATCTTGTGTTTTACCCAATCAGAAATGTACGGTCTTCGTAAAGTTGGAGATATCACAATATGCATCACAGCCATGTGAAAATTGAGAAATCTACCATAGTCCTGTAGCTGTACAGAAGCCGACTGCCTTGCAAGTTTACCTGTATAACTATAACCTCAACATCCGAAGCTGTAACTACCATTTTTTATCCTATCCGCACTGCCTTGCACAATGACATGGGCACTCAAGTAAAAATTTGGTAGTATCTTGTTATTTGTTTTGTTTCATTTATTATGCGCGCACAATACGTGTTATATAATAATCTTTGAATTATAATATGTCATATTATCACGTAATACTCTCAAACATTGAGATAATTACCATTCATGTTAAGGTTAACATTTTGTACAGCCATCTGGTGCTGAAACTGCTGCTCCTTTTCCAATGCCTTCCTTGCACGATCAGCCTCCATTTCCGCTTTTGTCCGCCGTTTTCGTTTTTTCTTTGGGCATCCAGTATTTTCCACGTTCTCTCCTGGCTCCTGCTTTACTTGGACATCATCATCCTGCCCAAACAAAATTCTCAACATGTAATTTAAAGGTTCAAGTAGCAAAACTATAGGACGGCAAACTTCTGATCTGCTTTTATAAACATATGTACAACATCTGCGATTTAGTAAAGAGACAAATATTGTTTCTGGAAGTATTTTTTCAAAGAAATGTTAGCAGTAATTGAGAATCGTTGTAAATTAGCTTATTATAGTCATCCTAATGGCTACTGATGGTTTTTAAAGGCTGAAGTAAGCTATGCTGTAAATGCACAAAAAGTTTGCTTCAAAGCAAAATGCTACCTGTTTTAATGTAAAGCAGTTTCCTGACAGTCAAATGTGTTAGATGAATATCAAAAAGATAATACAACTAGAAGAATAAAAATAGATAATCTTTAACAACTGCAGTACAAGAAGTTTCAATAATTGACAAGTTTTACTAAATAAGAAATATCAGGCTTCATAGCTAATTTATTTATTTACCATTTATTCTTAAATAATAATCTGCACTAGCAAAAATTGAGGGACTAACTTTGACAATTACAATTTCGATTCTCCAACATCTCAAAAAAGAGAGTATTATAAAATGAAACTTTAAATTTATCATATTCATCATAAATTCGTGTTAATATTAATAAGTGTTAATTGTTATGACTTATTATAAATGAATTACCAATGGCTCTGCTTTTAATTTGACGTTGCCATTCTCAAACTGTCCAAGTTTGCACTCAGACCATACTATGTCAGTCTCATCAAGGTGAGCTCTTCTACCGCACAGGTAGTCTCTCAATTTTTTCAATCCCATGTAAAACGGAACCTTGTCTATTGCACGAGGCAACTGCGCGCAGCGGGCACTGGAAGATGGCATCACATATATCACCTGGAAGCATCACATGTGAAAATTAATAACAAGCACACGATACTAGACACAGACATGGCAAATATTACAAATGCTAAGCAATAACTATTCGAAATCAAATACTATGTTATGTACTTACGGTGTTGGTCCCTTCAATAGGGTGGGGTTGTTTTCCAAACTGGTTAAGTTTTACTCCACTATAAATCTCATAGATACCTAAATAAGAAACAATGCTGGACAAATTTTTGGAGATTAAAGACATTGAAAAGTTCTGCAACATTCACCTCCATGAATTAAATAGTCAAATTAAAAGATAAATTCTGCATGAGGGCTTTTTAAGGACGGCTTTCTAAACCAAGTTAATGAAATAAAAATAATTTAAAGCAAAACCGGACCCAATCTTAAACTGTAGGTCAAAACGATCTGCTCTTTAAAATATTGAAAATGAATGCACTATTTTTTCAAAAATGACTCAAGACATCCTTAGCACTAAATGATACAAATTAAAAAATATGTGCAGTAGAATGTAATGCAAATGATCACCATGAACAGAATTTGATGAAAGCATTGAGCTCCTTCTGGAATGCATAAACTCAGTTGAATTAATCTGAATTCAGTTGTCTACCACACAGGTCACAGGCTATCCAAACTTTATAATTTTTGAATACTGTGTAATGACTATGGCATCACAGTAACCATGACATCTCTGTTTATGATGTCAAAGATAAGAAAGCAATTTTGTGTCTAATTTACACAGTAAAGATATTAAAAGTAGACTGCGATCTTCTGTAAATTCAAATTTGGAAAAAGAGGTTAAATATGACGTTTAGTAATTTGTGCATCAGAACCAGTTCAGATCATGGCAAGAATCTCTGAATCAATACATAGTAAAACTGCAGTGGACTAATACCTGAGATGAGGCTTTTGCACTCGATTTTTAGAATAGCAGGATTTTTTTTTGCAATGGATTTATAGACAGGCAAAAAGGGTTCAAAAGCTGGCCGGCAGGTTAGCAAAACACTGGATGCAAAGAACTGCTTACCGGACACAAAAATTGTAAGTAATGCATTTTAATTAAATGAAATTAAAAAAGAACTTTCATCTGAAATGAACATTATGAAAAGTCGAGTAATACACACCTTTGCCATTGAAGGCAGCTATCTTTGGTTTATAACTTCTAATTTTGCAAAGCAACAGTTCGCCACCTTCTCGAATCTCTTGACTAAAAAGACAAATAAAAACACGTTAAACCAGTAAACTAATAATGAACTGAGAACTCATAATAGCACAAAATATAACAGGTAGTCTCGACTTACGACTATGCTGCAATTGTAACTGTTTGATTTCATGACCCGACCACAACTTAATTAATCAAGTTTAAGCTTATTTTACTGTTCTAAAGCGGACTATCCATATCTATATGCTCCAGTATGCTTTACAACAGTTAAAATTGTAATATTACATATTAAGACAATAAATTTACATAAAATTATAAAATGTATAAAGTGGGACCAAAATACATCAAAAAAATAAAACAGTTAAAACCAGCAAGTTTTCAATTTAGATTAAAATATCAAAAAACTTGCATTACGAAGCTAAAAAATCTCGAAGAAGCATGCAAACATTTCAAACAATCAAACAGAGCTAAGGGTATTTGCTTCTTTTTTAAGCCAATTAATTTTAATCGCTATCTGTTTCAATACATTCATCAGCAGGCATCGCCATACTTACACACGACAGCTTGCAGGCAGGGACGCACCACTTGAACATGCAGGTCGAAACCGACTGTGATCGTAAGTCAAATTGTACTATACATTATACATATAATTGCAAATAGTTTTTAAATTGCAAGGCACCTGTACTTACCGTTTCAAGTCGGCACTACCTTTTGTACAACGCTCAACTATGTTGGTGAAGCCAATACCATGCTGAATGAGTTTATAATCATCCATAGCATTCATAGGCTCAGGTATTAATCCTGACAGATAGAGACACTTCCCTGTAATGATAATGAAGCATGCTGGATAGAAAAAAACGAACAATGACAACTGTGGTAAATAGTGTTCTGAATAACATTTTCAAGCAGTCTGGCAGAAATACCTCAATAAGTGAGTAACCAACTGCTTCATGTTCTGGACTAATTTTTAAACATCATACAAAGAATTAAACTACTAAGCCTCCAATTTCTTTACTGAAGATCCATTTGAAGTGAATCTGACTCATAGAACGCACATGGTGCAGTACAAAAAGCCAACTAGTAAAAAATTGAAATGTTGCAGCAGGTGCAATGTAGCACTAGCACAGCAGCAGAAAACTATAATGACTCAAAATACTCACAAAAATGATTTCCAGGACCAGCGTAATGGTGTCCTTTATATGCAGCAAACAACCCGGGATTTATACCAATCTAAAATAATAAGAGAAAAAATTTTAAGAAAAATACCAGTAAATGCAAAATCAATCAACCTGGTTAGACAAATAGAAGAATTTAAAATTACACACACTGTCATTGGATTAACACACGGACAGGAAATAAAATAAGGCCAGTTTTTAGAAACTTCTTGCAAATTACAGTCAAATCTCCTTATAATGCGCAGTTTGAGCCTCCAGAAAAAATTGGCATTAGGTGAGCTTGGTATCAAGGCAAACTAATACACGCATGTCTATAGACATTTTGCTTTACCAACTTTTTAGGCATTAAGTGAGTTTGGCATTATAAAGGTGACATTATAACGAAATTTGTCCATAAATCAGAATTCAGCAAAGACAATGATAACTGTGCATCATGCAATTGTTTGTCACTTAAAAACCATTCTTTGGTGTTTTAACGAGCTTTTAACAGGAATATCCTGTTTTATTGCTATTAAAAATTCGTTAAAACACAGAGAAAGCAGCTCAAAATGGTTTCAAAATATCTGTTTTTCTTACTAAAACTTATAATTTAATTTACCCTAGAAAGCTTCATCAAATATACATGAATCAATTGTATTTATATTTGTATGCCATATTTATTAGAGCATATTTAAATATCTTTGTTCCAATGCAGTAAATGTCATAGATGTGCTGTATATTACACCTCTTAAATAGTTAATAACCGTCTGTGCACTCGTATCTGTGAATTCAGTTTCCATTTACAAATAATCCCGGTGACATGGAACAATCCTCGATACAGATAACGATGTCACTTACGATTAATATATCAAGATTCGGAGCTAGGTGATCTGGAAGCACTCGCTTTTCTATCTCCTCCTGTGGGATGCCATCAAAGCGGTCCCTCTTTTTCCGCACTTTAAATGTGTCTGTTATAAGCGTCTGCCCTTCTTTCTTCACTGGTACCAACTGGCTGTTATACTGATTGCTGTAAAAATGTAACAGTTGCAGTTAATCAAGTTTTAAACCATATATATCCACAATGTTGTGACATCCTGGTTAGGTGCTTGCACACACATGCACACATACCGTGGCGCTTTGTAAGTGGACATCTTCAAGAAAAAATAAGTTTTTTTTCAATTGCACATCCTCCTTCTACTTTTATTTTGTCCAATAAGGACTGTACAACAACTAACATTCTTACCTGTCGTAACTCAGTTCATTTTTTATTTTTATCCGTGGAATGGCGTCTTTCCTTTCACGCTTATTTTTATTCAGGCTCCCTTTTGGTCGACCACGTTTCTTCTGTGAGGTCAATTTCGCCACCAGGCTTGGTGGGATAGTATTCTCTATTGGTGTTACGACTGGATCATCAACAAACTCGTACTCATCTATTGGTTCTTTCTTAACATGAACACTAGAATCGTACTGTTGACTGCAAAACAGTATAATAAAAGTAATTTCTAGAACAATGAGTATCACATCTTTCCTTTGAAACTAACAGACACAACAACTAATGAATTATTAAATTTTGAAACTAAACTCGTCCAAAGGAAAGAAAAGGCGAAAATGACGATGCAAAGCCTGCATTTGAACCAGAAACATTTTGCTTATATTGTGAATTCACTTGTCACTAGACTACTGTGTCCCAACTAGGGCCTAATCCAATCCTCATAACTCACCAACCAATTTCTAAGATGATGTTGTCGGTTTTTATTTTAGTAAGCAAATTAAAGAACTATAATACTGGTTCTAAGCACAAACCTTTGCTGAAAATAAATACTGCTTCTCATATTGCTTGCCCCTTGTTGGCTACCGACTGAATCTCTGTACTGTTGTCCACTGCATAGCTTTTCCATGCCTGGAATGTACTCTTGTTTTGAAATAGCGTTATATCGAGGACCGACAGCATCGCAGTGTTGGGTTCTTTGCAACCCATCAACCAAGTTTGGGTTACCCAGCTGTGGACCATCAGTCATATTCGGGTTACAGGACTGCGCCCTATCGGTCACATTTGTGTTACAGTGCTGTGGGCCGTTCGTCACATTTGTGCTACAATGTTGCAGTTGCTCAGCCATGTTTTGACTGCAGTGCTGTTCATTAGCTGCACTGCCAATGCACTGAAGACTGCCACCACTGTTGCATTGTTGGCTGTTCATCAGACTATTCCCATTGCCGCCCGTTGTCATCATCATGTCGGCAGAACTGATTTCTTGAGGCAGAGCTGCCATTGCCTATTAAAAAATGAATAATACTATTAAGAAGAGCGTTGCACGAATAACTTATGTAAATGCTGCACTTCTTAAAGTACTTTTGCAAGACTGGATTAAATGGCACCGTTGGTAGGGTGTACTTAGTGTGTGTGGTAGAGCCAAAAATTGTATCATTATAATAATCTTTTGGGTTCAGATGATGAACTGGCAAAGGTGTCTTGGCCAAGTTTGATTCATATATACTCTCTCAAGGAGGTAATTAATCAAGGGTAACAAGGCAGTATAATTTTTAAAATCTATTGAACCAACTGTTACTTGCCCTGAAACATCGCATAGAATGCTATAGATGTGCATTGTTTAAAAACACCTAAACTTTCCAAATGACTACAGAGCACTGCAGTTCAACACATTTTATTATTTAATAAGTCATACTGCTGATTTATTCTAAAATGTAAGATGTCACCAAAATACAGATGGCGCACACGGTTATGTTATTATTATAACTATACATGCACCATGTATAGGGGCATACAGCAGGTCGTAGTAAGCAAGGACAGCTGCTCGACTAAATTCTGCAATCATTGCGATTCAAATTAAATAACAAAGACGACATTATGCCATTTTTTCGTTAAACCATAATTAAACTGCTATTTCATTTTCAACAGCATAGTTAGTAGTAAGTGAATGTAGGCATTCTAAGCGAGTTTTTTCTGAAGCAATTTAGATTTTAATTAATTAGTCTAGTCTTACGACAATTCAAGTGTCCATTTTGATAAATTTTGTGTTAACAATACCTAAAATTTAACGAAGTCCCCTAACCATTGCTGGTCATGCGTGTAAGCAGAGAGTCTTTTGCATTTATACATACCTAACAAAACCGTCACCTTTTAACGAAAGTCATAAATGCGTACAAATTTTAACACTTTTCTCTTACGTTTTGTGTACAAGGCTGCACAATTTAAAGAGCCATTTAAAGGGCGCAGTGTAGCGTGCGTTCATTCGTCAATTTTCAGCATAGAGCTAAACGGCGTCCAATAAGTAATCATTTTACAATGCTCAGTAATTATCACCCGCCATCTGGGGTCCTTCTAAAGAAGTAGTGGCTAGAGTGATACAGTAATCTACAAATCAGTTCATCACTGACCTGTTGTAGAGAAGTGTACGCAGAAAGGTCGTAAGGTCATGTCAAGTAAACTAAAGCAGTAAACGGCTCATGAACTGTTTTAACGAGGTATGGTTTTCACATTGACGCCGGTAATTAGTGAATATCTATGACGGGTGTACAGCACTGTATTATGTTTTTTGCATATGTACTATAGTTAGTTTTAGCTACAGCCTATATAGATATTAAATTTTTGCCATTCATTATTATAACTCATTTTAAGTTATTTTAACATTGTTTCAAGTGCAGATTCATTGCCTTTTAATATATTTATACAGTGTTGTTAGTGCGAGCTTATTTCTTGCTAGTGCGAAACGATAATTATTAATGCTGTTTGCAGCAGATTACATTGCATAAAACAATAGCAGATTATTTACAATACTTATTGTACTCTAATATTTAATTTAAGTAAATGGAAACAAAGAAAACGTGGAAAGATTTTCTCTTTTAAATGTCATTCTTAAGTTTCATCTTACGTTTTATTTTAAATATATCCAGACCATATTCGAGTTAAACAATGTTGGCAACTGTGTTTTGCAAAAGTTAGTTTTTTTTTATGTAACAAATGTTTCGTTCCATGTGGAGCATTCTCAATGTATATGACAATTAATATCCTAAAAATAAACATGCAATACTGTTACAAAATTTCAAAATAATACACTGTCATAGATTACATTAGTTTACTTGTCTCATTTCATATACATATAATTATACTATTTAATTACTCACAACTCATTTAATTGTATTGAGACGGGTGGCAAAAGATCATAATATATAATAAAATCATATTAGTAGTTAAAAAATGAAAATAATTTTGACATTAAAAAATGTGTTACTTTTTGTTAGTATCTCATATCTATATCGTACAATACCTGAATAGTGAGCCTATTGTGCAATATAGCAAAAGATCCTGAATAACATGTATATAAGTATAACTGACACAAGCGATATATAATAAGTGACACACAGAGTATGCGTGGAACTACTTTAGCCAAATTAACGTTAAACTCCAACTTACCAGCAGTTGAAGTTTGTATTTTACGAGTTCAGTTCATTGTGAAATTTGGTAACAGTATTGCATGTTTATTTTTAGGATACTAGTGGTCATTTACATTGTGAATGCTGTAAGTGGATTGCAATATCTGTTAAATAAAGAGTTTCTGTACTATTATGCCATGTTATTGATTGATTCATATGTTTGTGTTGGTATCTGTCAATCTATTCTCCGTGTAATTCTGTAGCTATGCATTGAAATTTCCATTTAACAAAATATGCCTGTAAAAATGTATTTATTATCAACATTGAAATTCTAGTTTGTATTAATCCTGCATTCAGTCAGCTTTGTTATTTATAAATTATTGGTGTGTGCGTCTGTGTAACATGCATGCATCAGTCAACTTGTTATTTATGTAGCCCTATATCAGTGATACGTGTTAATATATTCAAATTTTATTTACATGCAGGTATTTAAACAATTCCCTGCAAATAGAGAGACATTTACTCGTATATACTTGATTTTAAATAGAGAACTATAATAATAATAATAATAATAATAATAATAATAATAGTAATAATGCCCGCTTTTATTAATGAATCAGTTTGTTTTACCAGTTTCTTTTTTTTCTTCTTGTCTATCAATATACTTGCTAACATTTGCTGTATCAGTATCAACAAAGAAAAAAGAAACTTTGGCATTAATTTGTTGCCTTTTCTTCTATTAAACTTGAGTTAAAAACTAATTATTTCATTAAATTCTTTTAATATTGTGTTGTCATTTATGCTGCTAAATTGTATTTCCATAATGAAGAAACTAAATAAATCAAATCCAAACACATAAAAATACTGTAAACCGTGTAAGAAGTGCCTTAGTGGGGTAATGACAATTGAAATTAAACCTAGCTGTACCTGAAGTTTTAGTCTTTTACAGAGATCGCCAAACAAGCATCATGAACTGCCGTTCACCATCCCAAACTGTTGTTGATACAGAAAGGGCTGAGGCCACACTTCCTGATTACTCAGACTGGATGGGAAGGTCACCTCCTCATTTGCATGATGTTGCATTAAACGCCATAGCTTTGCCAGGTATGATATCAGAATATTAGTTGCAATACTGTAAGAAAAGTATCTGTTAAGGTTATGTACAAAAACAAAAAATCTAGTTATAAAAAGTTGAAGAAACGTTACCACTACATTTTAGTTGAATATTATTGTACTATGTATGCAGACAAAAAAGAACAACATTGAAGAAATCAATAAACAGACCTTTTTGAGGAATTTTTATAACAGAAAAGTACAATACAGCATTAAAGCATTAAGCAGCGAAAAATCAAATTTTGAAAACTGGCAAAAATTACAGAATACATCACTGAAAAGCACAAAATATGCATAAAATAATGGGAAAATTTGTAGCAAATATGCTACATACATTTACAAAAGGCTGAGTAGAACAGTTTGCATACGTATGCAAATTTTGAACATAAAATAAGAGTACATAAGACATGGTAAACTTCAAAAAGCCAGGGGTAAATTGCCTGATTTTAATTACTGGATGATGCCACTCCTTATCTGTTCTGTTCTGTACTCATGTTTTTAAAACACCACAAATGACCAAAGAAGTCTTTTTTTACTATATATTTGGTGTTTATTTTGCTCAAAGTACTGAAGGTAGCTGTTTCACATTTTATACTCTGTGTTTTTCAGTGATGTATATTTTGTTATTACAGTAAACTTTTCATTTGCTGTCTTTTTTCATGTCTTTTGTTTTTATCCTTCAATGTTTTGTGAATTAGGATCTTTTATTATTATAGTACGACTAGAGCCAGAAATTGCCATGTTGCCGTGTTGAGAATTTTTCTAAGGGAGAATACATACACCTCCATCTTAGAGGTTATCCTTGTTAATATGTTCCAGTCCTGCGGCATTCATCTACATTGAGTAGGCAATGCTATAAGTTACTAGTAGTCAAGTTGCTTGAGCTTAAGAGTCTTGAAGTGTATAAAAATTAAATTAACAAACTCCTCTTTTTCAGGAGCTCACGATGCTTTCACATACAGTCTGGATAAGTCGGGTGAAATTGGACCAGATCTGTCACCCTTAATCCGTGCCTTAGTCCAAGCTACAGGTAAAATTGGCCGAAGCGTGCTGCAAAACTGGTCCACAGCGCAAGCATTGACTCTTTCACAACAACTGGCGGCAGGTGTGAGATATTTTGATATTCGCTTAGCATCTAAAGGTGAGCCCGACCATGATCTGTATATTCTGCATGGTTTGTATGGTGTCCGCATCAATGACATCTTACTAGAGTTGCACAACTTTCTACTCAAACATCCCACTGAAATTGTGTTTCTAGATTTTAAGCTGTTTTACAAAGTCACAGCTACAGAGCATGTTAGACTGTTGAAATTCATAGAAGAAATTTTTGGAGAGAGGCTCTGTCCACTACAGGAAGTGAAACATATCACTCTAAACAAATTGTGGGCTAATAGACAGCAACTGTTAGTCTTTTACCATGACAGTACTGCCAAAGCATTTTCAAGAATATGGTCAACTGACAGCATACTGTCTCCTTGGCCAAATGTGACAAACTTGCGGAAACTTCTGCACATTTTGACAAAGAATTACCGTAGGAAAAGATGTGATAAGACATTTTACGTTACCCAAGGAGTGTTGACACCAACTGCGATCACGGTAATCATGCATCTTAGAGGCAGCTTGAGAGACATTTTTGCTACCAAAGTAAATCCAGGCATTGCCAAGTGGACAAAAGACAAAAAGGCGGCTTCGAACTTGTTAAATGTGATCATGACAGATTTTGTCGAAATTGGTGGTGTTATTGAGACCACACTTATACTTAATAAACATTGACTCTTGATGGTATTCCACAGTTTTTGTTATATTCGATTACCAAACAGTGTTATTATGTACTACAAATTTTATGTTTAAAATGTAAAAAATGATAAAAATGATGCAAAAGTATTAAACACAAAACTAATGTATTTCAATATATTATTGTTTTTATGAGTAAACTTATGTACAAACTTTTTATATTGTTATGTAGAAGCTTTATGCAAACTGTACATACAAAATCCCATTATAAAACAACTACTAGAAGCAAGGTGAATTGTAAAGACACAGCAAGTCAACTTACGGAATAACAAGGGTTGAGGTGTCTCCTGCATTGTTAGTGTTAGAGTAGCTGTCAAAAGGTGCACCTCAGTGACTTTAGACCTACCTCTCTAAATCTACCTCTCCATCTACTTTTGCACAAGTGCTAACAGCATCATAGCTGTGTATTACTTGTATCATCTTGCTCTCGTTTTCGTTGTTCCTTTTCTGTTGTTATTGCTAAAGCAGCTAGCCTATTGTTGTTTACTCATCAATCATTCTATGCTATACCACTGCTTATTAAGCAAGTTCTGGTATACCTGTCAACCTATTAAACCTTTAAATATAGCACTACATAGAACATTATTGCGCATTACTGATGTGTTATTGTGGCCATTGTCGCTGTTGACACTGATGTTGGTGTTGTCAGTTAAAGTAAAACTAAACATGACATCTTGCAGATTTTGTAAGAAAACATTTTGGAAAGCAACTCGTGATCCCAGGCATAAGTAGATAAACATAGCTGTGTTTTGGAATGTACTAAAGTCGAAACAATTTTTGAACTACTTGTACCACGTACACTTTATAGAACATCACTCGAACATCACATTAAAAATTTATGGCTTTAATTATACCTGAATAACGTGATTGGACCAGGGTCATGATGGTCATCTAGTCCACTAAAAGTTTTTGCCCACAGAAAAACAATGTTTAAGCATCACAGTAGAAAAGAGAGTTTGCAATTTTACTAAGTTAAGTAACTGGTGACCTCAGAAGAATGTTACAGTTTATCCAAGGTCAAGGTCATCTACTAAAAAATATAATGTCTTTGTGCTTGTGCTTGTTTATAACAGTCAACACAAACGTGGGTAAAAAATTGCCAAAAAGTAATCACGTAAACTCCAAATCTACCATTTAGAAATATAATATCTTTATTCTGTGTAATACTTGTCATATATGCCACAATAATAACTGGAATATTTCTGGGAAACAGGGCCAAGCTTAAAAATCATCCAAAGGACAAAGGTCACCTAGAATATACAGGACGAGAAAATGCTGCAACACACAGGAGTGATTCAGCAGTGTTTTTGACTTATTGCATCAAGTTTAAAATTGTTAGAGAATGTCGAAAATTAGATGTGCAATGCAGAAAACTAGAAGGTTCTCTTTTATTGCGTTAAAATAGAAAAAATTGCCACTAGCTGTTCCTACTGGAAGGTACATGTTTATTGACTGAGTAATGTCGCTGCTAGATTTTTGACATTTCACAGTTCCCATTCATGTTATACCCCAATTATTGGTCATCCACTTAGTTATTTTGTAACATTAATATTAAGATTATTATTAATTATGGAATAAACTTCCAATTATTGAATCTTGACACCAAGCTTTGAAAAACAGGTAATGTAAAAAAAGTAGGAACACAGCTTGGATTTGAACCAGAGACCTGTTGCTTACAAAGCAGACGCCATAACTGCTAGACTATACAATATCCCCAGGGATCATTACAGCCCGAAGTTCATCCATTACAGCTGATCAACCAGTTTCAACATTTCTAATGTTAGATCGCTCACTAATAGACTGAAAGTAATTATATAAATTTTTCAAGCATTTCGTTATTTTTGTGCTTAAATTTCCTGTCAGAAACTAATTAACGAATTTTGAAAGCAAAATTTAAAAAAACGGGAAATGTAAAAAAATTGTAACACAGCCTGGATTTGAACCAGGGACTACTGATTATTGTTACCATAAAGGCTAGATCATTATCCCCAGCAAAAAAGTTCATCCCATAAGGGATGATTGTTTTGGACTCTCAAAACTACACATAGCCTTACTCAAATTAGCAGGGAACGTACCCCATAACCTTGAAACACGCATTCTCATGTCTAATCATCTCACTGTAATGTAGATGGTGTAAGTTTTAACTTTCTAAATGAACTAAAATGGCTTTTTTTCTGTTCACGTGGACGATGTAAATAAAAACTCGTACACTATGCATTTGATAATTGTTTATCACAAGTCCTGTGTTTTGAAAAAGGCCAAAGGCGATTATTGAACATGCCGTAATAGCGTATTGATTATATTGATTATAAATGTGATGATGGTTTTTTGTAAAATTGCTGTCGTCTTTAATTAAAACAATCACAAACGCGCCTTGCATGAACGATATTATTACCTGCTCAGGTTAGATTGTAGCCTACTGTCAACAGTGTTACCTGGCTGTTACCGTTAAACCCACACAAGCTGTTAATCAACATTGTATGTTTGACTTCTACCTAGCAGCTACAAAGTACGAGCAGAACGGACATGCTGCGAGTCCAAAGGTCTTCACGGCGTCAGCCTTTCCCACTTGTAGGTTTCTCTTTATTAGTCGATTTTGTGTAACACGGCAGACACTCCTCCCAGTAAACGCAGGTAACAAAAGGCAGGTGAGTTGTAGTTTTTTGTCACGTTGATGCAGATATGAAAAGTGTTTTGTGAATTCACATGTAATTGTTGTGTGCAGAAGAATAACGAATTTCAAATGAGTTCTTGTAAGTGTTTGTTAATGAGACTGCACAGCCTATAAGTGCGTACTGTTTAACTATAGTAACTGTATACCTCTGGTGAGTCGAGCTATTACAAAGCGGCATTTACCATAAGTCCGGAATGCGTTAAGCGGCGTTTACCAGACATCCGGAATGCGTTTTGCATATCCAGCTGCGTATAAAGTTATAACGATCCAGTAGGAATAGCTCCTGAAAAAATAACGCAAGTGTCATATGCGGGTTTATTGAAAATAATATAGTGATTTTTACGCAATGACGCATAACGCATTCCGGATGTCTGCTAAACGCCGCTTAATAGCGAAATACCAGAATGTATGAAGAGTAAGACAGTGTCGGCAATACTCCTTACGTCCTGTTCTAGTAGATATAATGTGGCTATGTGTATTGTGTAGGCTTACTGCACAAATCAGTGTTCCCCAGGCAGCACAAAAAATCTTGCTACAGCGTTGTGACAATGTTTTGGTAAATATTAGGACAATATGGACTTACCACAACATTGTCACAATATGGAAAAAATAATGTCGAAAAATACTGGTACAATGTCGTGACAATATTCGTAACAATATCGTCATAACATTGTCACAATATGGAAAAAATATTGACAAAAAACATTGGTACAAGGTTATGGCAAGTTAACATTTTTCATACTGTCCCAAGATTTGTAAAAAATATTATGAAAACACTGTGCCAATTTTGTCGTGCTGCCTGGGCCGTTTCCTAGTTGATTAAATACTACATCTAGCCAGCTGAAAACTGAAAAGTACGATGATATTCAAATTCGGCATCTTTTACAAGGTTTTCACCGCCACTGCAGGATTCAATTCTTATTATTAACTAGCTACCTACAGAACCACCATAAGTTGACTCTGACTTTTAGTCTGCAACTTTTAGGATGTACAAATGTAGAAATAAAACCAATTGCTCCATAATGTTTCCTCAAATTATTTGATCAAAGAAATTTACGGCATATAAAAAGCAGAAAGTACAAGATACTATATTAATGTTCATGCACACGACGACTTAAATCTTATTGCAACAAACCAAATTTTGATAAAATGGGGACTGACTGAATACAGCTACCAAAACCTTCAGGAATGATTTTTAGGTCATTTTAACAACGTTGTGGACATTTTTATAAATTTTGCATTTTGGACCGCTTTCGGGACACTGAAAGGTCACAAAATGGTCTTAATAATAATTTATTATATATTTAAAATGCATTAAAATTAAAAATGGACAAGTGCATTTTACATACTTAAAATATTAACACATAAATAGTACATACACAATAGGCTGTTACAAATAAAACTAAAACCGTAACACATGTATATAAAAATCAGCCGTAATTAAATCTATTAAATCCATAAATATTAAATTTCTAATTAATTAAAAAGGCTTCTTAATAAAATGAATAGTAAGTTTTAAGGAATGATTTGAACTTTTGAACATTACTGATTTTACGTGCACGAATTGATAAATCATTCCATAATTTTGGTGCTGCTACGTTAAAACTATGAGAACCATATGTGACTAGATTATATCGCGGTACAACAAAGTGTTGATCAATTAATTGATCTAAGATTGCGATTGGGCAGGTATGGCTTCAAAATATCAGATATAAGTGGCCAAATATAGGAGGGCGCTAAATCATTCAGAGCTTTGAATGTTAATAAGAGAATTTTGTATTTTATTCTGAAAGAAACGGGCAACCAGTGCAATTACATGAGAACAGGAGTTATGTGATCATATTTACGAGTGCCTGTAATAATTCGGGCCGAATTACTTCTACTTTTGAAGCTTATAACTACAAAACGTTCACAGATAGACACTTGGGTACTATTAGTGACGAATAGGAACTTATATGTGATCTTTTATTTGGTAGTATGATTAGTGATCTTGGAACACACGAAATAGCCAAATTACGACATCGGTACCCTCTATCCATTTTGCAAAAATCAATAGTCTGTTCTATTAGCCGAAAAAAGGAGAACTGACTGGATACGGCTGCCAATCTTTCAGGAATGTTTATTTGCACCATTTTAACAGTCGTTTGGGCATTTCTATTAAATTTTTGCCGTTTGGCCCCGTCCCGGGACACTAACAGGTTGCGAAATTGTGCCTAGGAGTATGCACTTTGGAGACTTATAACTCCAAAACGCTCATAGATAGACACTTAGCTACTATTAGCAGAGATGAATAAGAAGTTATATGTGGGCTTTCACAAGGTAGTACGATTAGTAGTGACTCAGGAACACACGAAGTGGCCAAATTACGTCATTAGTACCCTCTAGCGATTTCACAAAATCAAATATTCAAAATCAAATAATCAAAAATGTTACAAGAATGGGCAAAATCAGTAACTGATTACTAATAAACTACTGACATGAAAATTGTTTTAAACATTAAGTGACATCATATTATGACGTCATCTGTACCTTTATTACCGCTAATAATGACGTCATTAACCTTCTCGTTATAATGCAAAGGGAATCTGCATACGACTTACTTAATATCTCCGATCCAAGCAGCGACCCTTGCACAGTTAAGTGCAGTCCTAGTGTGCTTTTTTGCATGCACATCTTTTCTGCCAACTAACTTTGCAATTACATTTAATTAGAGTTTTGCACGCAAATGACACCAAAGGCAGTGTTATCCAAATTGGTGTCCAATAATTCGCACTTTCCATCAATTTTCCAACCCCAGTATGCTGGTGATGGAGATTTTTGTTCAGGCTGTCGCTTGTCGCCCAAATACTGGCTAGATAAATAGAACGTTTTGTACGCTGGACTAGTGCATTCTGTGTAAGTTTCTAAGCTTTTGTTTTTCTTGCAAAATATTTTTTTTCGGGCATCATTTACACTAGCAAGATAGCGGACTTTGCCATAAAAAATACTGTGTATCTTTCAAGCTGCTGGAATTGTTCAGCAGAATTGTCTGTGCAAGGATTGGAAGCAATTTCAATACATTAGTAATTTGTGAGTGGCTGCTCCATGCTTCCCATGCTGATGCCTGGCCTCTGCCAAAAAAGCCGACACAGTGACGTACCATGTGAAAGCATGGAAAACTGGAAGTGCTGTACGCTTGTCTGCCAAGTTACCAACAAGTCGGTTTATATGAATCTCCTAAATTTTTTTCGTGTACAAATGCTACCGACAAATTAACCGTGGAACAAATATTGCTTAGAGTGGTAAATTTTTCCGTAATTTGGCCACTTTATGTTCCTGGATCACTACTACTAAATGAAAGCCCACATATAAATTCTTTTTCGTCCCCACTAATAGTAGCCAAGTGTCTATCTGAGGAGCGTTTTGGAGTTATAAGCATCCAAAGTGCATATTTCTGAGCAGTATTTCATGATCTTTTAATGTCTCGGGACAGTGGGCCAAAATGCAAAATTTTATGAAACTGAACAAAACACTGTTAAAATAGTCAAAATAAACATTCCTGACAGTTTCACAGCCGTATCCAGTAAGTTCTCTTTTTTTCGGCTAATAGACCAGACTATTGATTTTGCGAAATGGACAGGGGGTACCGATGACGTAATTTGCACTTTGCATGTTCCTGGGTCACTAATCGTACTACCAAATGAAAGCCACGTATAAGTTCGTATTCGGCCTTGAATGTACCCAAGTGTCTATCTGTGAACGTTTTAGAGTTATAAGCCTCCGGATAATAATTCCTCTATAAGTAGAGGAATATTTCGTGACCTTTTAGTTCCCGGAACAGCGGGCCACAATGCAAAATTTTACAAAAATGTCCATAACGCTGCTAAAGTGGTCTAAAGAAACAATCCAGAAAACTTGGTAGCTACATCCAGTCGGTCCCCTTTTTTCGACTAACAGACCGGACTATAGAGGTTAATTAAAGAGGAAATTTGGCTCTGCTTTGCACACATCGGAGCGAATTCAGTGAAATAAGAACTATCATTGTTATACCTGATTCCACTGGCATCGTTAAGCTGCACAGTCTGGCCAGGCATGTTCAATTTTCCAGCCGTTTTGAAGGCATAGTAACTTGCAAGAAATTTGATATGTACTGCTTCAATACAGCACTTTGTTGGCAAACTTTACAATTGCTGACATAGCTAAAAAAAGATGGCATTGTCAGAGTGTTCAGAATTGAGCATGAGGGAGTGTCTAATTCAGCAGCCAGGTGTGGAGCCGAATATTTCAGCAGTCAGGGTGGCTAAAAAACTGCACTGCAAAAAGTGTGCAAATCGGTAATTGCTTTTCATGCATTTCACGGTAGGTATCATCATTCCATTTAGCAATGAAAATAGTGTGCTACGTGTATATATGTGTTGAAGGAATAGTGTATAAAACTGTGAGTTTATGATACCTCAACCAGGCACAATCTTACAGTGCAAAGTTTGCAAATAAGAGTTTTGGCTAATAAAATAAGGTACTTCCACTGGGATTGTGCCCAAAATAAGTAAACTGTAGCAAAAGTATGGGAGATCACAGTGGGTAAAGAAAACAGATGAAACAATTGTGTTGTACTTGGTTAAGAAGAGAAGCATCACAGGACCAGGGTTAGCAAACAGATGGGCAACAACTAGGAAAACTACTCATGGGTGGCAGATGAAAGCACTCCTGTATGGCTTTATCTGTCATGTTGCCTGTGCACATTTCTCTTGTTGAGAGAGAAGGTATAGAATCGTACGCATTTTTGAACATGATTAAGATATCTCTGTCAGTTTAGTTCATCATCTTACAGGATCACTCAAATGCAGAGCCTGTTTTGAGGGTGCTCATATTGTGCAAATTAAAATGCTTTCTGTCATGAGAAAGTTACCAGGATTGAAACAACTGCACACAAATGTTAAAATAAAGTTAAACTTATCACACAGTTTAGTGCAAACTCCTAGATACTCAAACATAATGTAACAAATTTAAGTTTACCATTTGGTTACTATTATTTAGATCTCCATGGTGGTGTCTAAACATCAAACTAGGGTAAAAACACTAACAAAAGCATTATTCTTGTTAATTAGCTAAGCTTTGGTTCTGGATAACCAATCATCATTAGGAACAGACCATGTCATGTGTACTGGCATAAGCAGATTTATGCGCACAGTGTACCAAACTGTTTAAAAAATAGGTAACGGCTCATTCACTGAAACAAAATGACCGAATGAACAGCAAAGTCCTGAACTTGACTTGAATCACTTGCAGTTGAAAATCAGGGACATTGTCCAAGTGTAAAGTCACTTTACATTTGAAACTTTCAAGAGTAACAGGAATGGATTTGAGCTGAAACAAGCTGGTCTTCGTAGCATCAGATGAAATGCATTCATATTCCGGAAGATGTTTTCACTTTTCGCTTACGAACCACATTCGATTTCATCACAATACTTGAAAGGTTAAAAACTCAGAAAGGTCAAAGTTCTTCAGGTGCAAACAAGATTTTGAGAAATCTAGAATTTCAAGTGTGATAGTCTTCATCTTGTTGATACTCCCAATCACTTTCATCTATTAGTTATCATTTCAGACCTGCTGCTGTTGCTGCTGCTCTTCTGTTTATCAGCAAATTGAGAACACAAATGACTCCTAGGGGGAATGGACACATCCATTTATTAACGAGGCAAATTGTTGTTTAACTTTTGTCCCAAAGCACATAATGTTACAACTCAGGTATTCCCTCACAACACATCTACTGAATCAAAAAGTCTAAAGAGTTACACTGATGTTATGCTTTATTTCAGTGTTACAGGTATGAAAGTGTCGGATGTAGCGGTGTTTTGGTTAGCTGCTGCTATGCTGGTGGTAGTAATCAATGCACAGGACAACACATTCACTTTCTTAAAAGAAGGTGCTCATGTCCAGTACAGTCCTCCATGGGCTGGTCAAACGCAGCATGTATATTCCTTCAAATTCAGGACACTAAACCCTCATGCATTGCTCATGTATGAAACTCTTACGACTGGGGGAGAGGAGTACTCACTAATTGTGGGATTGAAAAATGGTGAACTGTTTGTACGACATCAATATGGAGATGAAGTGACGAACGTCAAGTGTGGAAAAGGTAAGTGTCACATGTTTAGTTCTGATTCTTTACAGACAATGACAAAAGTCACGTCAGTACCAACCTTTTGCTAGCAATATTTTTACATATCCTTCAATACATGAGCGACCCGCAGGAGATATGAAATGCTAACAGTTCACAGTAAAATTACACGAATTTCTATCAGAAAAATGTGTAAAAAATTTCAGATGAAAAGATCCTGCTCTTGTTTTGCTTTAAGTGTAAAATGACAGTCATTTTTTGTATAATAATAATAATAATAATAATAATAATAATAATAATAATAATAATAATAATAATAATAATAATAATAATAATAATAATAATAATAATAATAATAATAATAATAATAATAATAATAATAATAATAATAATAATAATAATAGTAATAATTTCATTTAGGACATAGTCCAGGGATAACACCTTAAGAGACTCAATACTTAGGTGGTCCCAATTATTATTACTCCCACGTTTCTTCGATAAATTCGCGTATTTGGATGAAGAACCAGCGGCACCATTTTTTAGGTCTTTGGTATGATCTGGTCGGGCATTGAACCCATGACCTCCCAGGTGGAAAGGGAGCACGCTACCATTGAACTACACCAATCTGTATGGTATTATTGTCTGCACAGTTATTGAAATCCTATGGTACAGTATTTGCCTATGTGTCTGCATTCCTCATATGCAATTGTACTGATACTGAATATTGTATGTCTGGGATGAACAAAGTTGCCATTTCATTGTAGACACCTGGTAACCAAAAAATATGGGTAGTTTATTGGTTGAGGAATGAATCAACAATGCTTTTTCTGTCAGATCATTATGATATTATCTAAACCAGTACCTCTGAGCTTTCTATATTTTCTTGTTTTAGGACTAAACCATGATAAGTACCACGAAGTATACATAACTCATGATGAGAAGCAGATAAACATTGATGTGGATGATCTCACAACTGCCCTACTAGACCTAGAGGACCATGGCACAGCTGGATTTGACAAATCGACTATTGTTTACATAGGAGGTTTGTGCAATGTACCGTATTTTCCCGTGTATAAGAGACCCTTTTTTGCTCAGAATTTTCACTTTAAAAATAGGGGGTCTCTTATACATGGGAGTAAGTCTTTTCAATAAGATGCATAAATTGTGACACTAATGATTTTAAAGAAATAAGTGCTCTACAACTGTTTTGCGTGTCGCGTTCGACTATGAAGCGGTTGTAAGCAATACAAGCATCGTGACACAGGCATTATCTCCTCGTTTTCTCTTTTCCTGTTACAGGTTTGCAGGTACGCACTTTAATATATACCAGTACTCTTTTTCTACAACACATTAACTGGTTTTATTTTGTTTTCAGTACCGCACTGAGTTGAAAAAAGTTGTACTCTACCCTCTAAAAATGTCCGTCTGAAAAAACTTTTTTCCAGAATTTTTGCCTAAAAATTGAAGGGGTCTCTTATACACAAGGGTCTCTTATACACGGGAAAATACGGTACTTACAAAACTCAAAAAGTATTGAAGTTCAGGTGATACACAAGTATGTTTTTGCCATCCTTGCAAATTGTTGTTTTCCACCACCCACCACCAAGTTCCGATTGCATCACAAATTGACGAATTTTTCATACAGTTAAACTTCATGCAGTAACTGCTGTCTATGGAACACAACACAAAGATAAAAAAAATTTAATGTTGCAACTGTATAATTTTCTGGTAACTCTTACGGTTCAGACATGTAGACTTCTCTCACAACTTGTCGCGCAACTTCTCTCTGAGAGTAAAGTTGTAATGTGTGAATGTTTTGGCAACTTCTCTCACAACTTGTTGCAGTGTATGAATGACTTGGCTACATCTCCGAGAGACAAGTTGTGAGAGAAGTATTTACATCTGAATGCACTATTAAACTCTCAAGCATACTTTTACAGCTAATTATTTTGAAATAAAGGGACCGCCCATTGTAGAGTATTATACTATGATTTGAACTTCATTAGATCAACGGGTATAGCAGTGTGTTGATTATTCTGTATTTCAATAAACAGCATCCTGGGATTACTACTAAATGTCTGTCTTTGTCTTTAAATGATCTGCCAGAAAACATGACACCCACCTTTATTTAGATGTTGTCTGAAATTACTAAACCAACAGCTTAGTAAAGTTTACTGTAGCAGCAACACTTTTCTGGCAAAAAGAAACTAATAATGTTAAATGTAAACACAAGTAAGCACCTTTGCCTAACCTTTGTTTGTTTAAACAAACCAAACATCTTATGCTGGAATGTTTATGCCGGAGTTGCCCCGGAAGATTCTATAATAGAGAATGTAGAATGTTGTTTGTTGCTGCAGTGTAGTCCAAATTTATATCCAATGACACAACTTCCAAAATAGAGAAAGGCTTAGAGCAGGAATTATTCTTGTAATTTAACAAACTAATATTACTGTTTGTTTCAGTGGTTAAAACAATAATTAATACACACTTAGATAAAACTGCTTGGGTATATCAGCTTTTGATACGCAACCTTAGATGGACATACAGTAGCTAATGGCAAGCAAACTTACCAGAAATACTTTGCACACTCACAAGCAATCAAACAAATTGCTAGTCAGTAAGTACCCTAATTCAGCTTAGTTACAATCACTAACTCAAACATGGCGGCAAAAGTAAATAAGATAGACCTACAAATCAACAGCCTGCTTAGGGAAAATGCTTCTATTACTTACTTCTGCAGTGTAAATATGACTACTACTTTTCATAGCAATAAATTGTGTAGGAAGTACATTTAATTAAGAGTTATACAGCACAGAACATTCCATGCATTGTTAAAATGCTCAGAAATGTTGCCAAGTGCAATGTAAAAGGCAAAATGGCATAAATGTTTAAAATAATGATAGAATGTCTTGCATATAATCAACACTACAAGGTTAAATATCTTTATTAATTTTTTATAAGATGATTAAACTTGCAACACTGCTTCATACCATCTTTGTAAATTTAAACAGCAAGCGTTTCCCACAAAAGACTCCAACTTCTAACGTCTCCCAGATATAGATTACGGACATGCATTCAAGTTTCTAGTTTCCAGTATGTACAGCTAGTACATGCATATTTCTCATTCTCATTCTCATCGTCTCTCACTCTTACATAAGCCATTCTCTGGTGACTGCTTTACTTCCTTCAGAAAATCCTAACTTCTTTTTCACATATACATCCATTTCAATAGCTTCGTCATCCTTACAATTATAACCCTGGTTGCAAATACTTCATTAGAGATCCGTTTTGCTGTTCGTGTTGTCACTCAACTTTTTACCTTTCGTTTGCTATGTATTCTGCTTCTAAAGACTGCGATTCAAATGGATTTATCTGCCATAATTAGATAAATGCTATTGTAAGAAATTTATCAATGGAAAGATCATTACTTCCTTAGCTCTACTGCTCTATGCATACAATAGAAACTGTGGGCAAAAGCAGAGTAGCGCGTCAGTAATGTTGAATTGACATAATCTTAGGAAAACAGATAAAGCAAAAGTAGAAAGTGTTTTGCTGCACAAAGCCACTTACTAGGGTCTGTAAATCATACATTTTGACTGGAAGGGAGTAGTTCATTTCATTTCATTTTTGGTGTTGGGTACTTCAGTGATTACATATATACAATATGTTATTACTTATGCTAAATTTTAAATTAAAGAATTACTTCCAGAATTTGGCACCCTAGGCAACTGCCTATTTTGTTTAGTGGTAGAGCCGGCACTACTAGGTAACCAAGTAACCCATTTTCACAGTGACACAATTAGTCTCATAGGGCTCAAATTTAAATGCATAGACTCCGAAGGAAAATTAATTTTACATACGCATACGCTGCTAATTATTAACATCAATCTTCACCCATCTTGGCTGTTTAGCCACGTGACATCATATATAAGAAATTACAAATATGTTTATACTTTATATAGTTTTAAGCTGAAAAAGACGATTTAATCAATTTCCATGAAAGTTGATTCAGTCAGCCATATTAGAAAGTGCAGTTAGGTAATACTGATGTACAAATTTCAAAATTATCTGTATCTGTGCTGAAATCGGTTTAGTTTCAAATTAAAAGCTACACGCATTAACAATTTGCAATGATTAACAAATATTTTTAAGTATGTGTTGCTGTAGCTTAAATAATTGAAATGCTTTTCAATAATTTTTGCCCTGTTACGTTCAAGTTGAGTAGGAACAACTTATTGTTGTTTACCGCTGTCTGTTCATGCACGTAAAAGCGGCCTCTGCAATGCAGTTTCGACACTAAACACAAAACTAACCATCTAAAATACTTGATGCCTACTGTGAGGCGAATAACCTAATAACAGTCAATGGTTTTAAATCAAGAAAAAAACTACAAAATCCTTTCTCATTACTAGCCTCACTTATGAGTGTTACTTGCTAAAAAAGTTGCTAACAGCTTCTGCAACAGCGAGTTTGAGGCAGGTAAAGAAAGATGAATGGAACCTGGATGAGTTTCACTTTTTACTCTTTAATTTAGGAGCACCAGATTCAATCAGGGAAGAACTGGAACCAGCATATGTGCAGTTTGTGGGATGCATGGATGAGATTAAATTCAATGTAATTGATGAAGAGTCTGGTGAAACCAGCTTACAAGCAATTGCTTATCTGAGTGCTCATGAGGTAAAATTACTTTTAAAAGTTAAACTTGATGCCATCATGTTGTTTGTAGTAGATGTCTTTATACAGAATGAAATTTTTATGGTATGTATGCCTCAAACCTAAAATTGCTTTGTCAAAACAGATACTATGACAATCGTTACTATGTGAAAATAAAATAGTATAGAAATTGCAGACTATAAGCAATAAATTAAATGAAACACTCCATGCTACAGAATGTTTAATGCTAGCAGCAAAAGTATGATTTGAGAGCTGCTAGAAAAAATGAAATTAGTAATCAGTATGTTTCCTCAAATGCAGTTTCCTTTCATTGTAGTTTAAAACTTCATAATCAAAATTTTCATATATCTTGAACGTTTCATCATAGAGAAGCAAAGGGATGCAAAATTACTGGCATAGGAATAATGAATGAACATATATAAATGTTAGAAGTGGTAAAACAGTAATTAAGGAGTGGGTCTGCCAAACAGATTCAACTTATAATGCCCCTAAGTGGACTGATGATAAATGCCACAAATTCAATTTTTCTCAAAAATTTGGCACTCTTTCTAGGTTTTAAGAGCCCTTGACTGTAGATGCTTTGAATGACATGATGCATTATGCCAAACTCATTGCTTCAGGTGTGTAGCCTGCACAAAGAGGAGCCAAAATGTAAAACATGGAGTTCTAAGCTGTGACTGTTTACAAACTGGAGTCAGGCTCCATTGTATTAGAAAATAACTTGAAACGCCTGAAAGTGATGCAAAGTGACCTTATAATAACCAGTGATCTTAGGTTACTAGGTCAAGGCCACCTAATGAAGACAGAAACTGAAAGCCTAGTGCAAAGGAATAAACAGAAAAGGTTAAACTGGAGGCAAATTATTGACATTGAGCAACATGTTCAAGATCAATGGTCAGTTACAACTGAAACTGTAGGGAGTTGAGCAGCCAAACTGGGGCAACTTACACTGAGGTAGTTAGTGACCTTGGTCTGAAGATCAAAAGGTCTGAAACCAAGCAGATCAAACAGGTGACAAACTAAAAAAGCGGCAATTACAGTAAAGTGAGCAAGCTAATAAGGCAGCTGTCTTGCAAGCAGAAGATCCGTGGTTCAATTCCAAGTTGTATTACAACCTTTCACATTTCCTGTCTTTCAAGTTTGGTATCAAAATTTACTAACTGATAGCTGTGGGTTTTTACCATTCCTTATCTTACATTTTACTTTACAGAGCAAAAGCGGTTGTCTAAACATGTGTGATGGGAAGAATATGTGTAAAAATAAAGACGAATGCGTGAATTTGTATGTAAACATCAGCTGTGATTGCTTCGGCACAGGTTACGAGGGCGACATGTGTGACCAAAAGCGTAAGTCTGAATAACAGACCTAACACGAGACATATGCCTGTTTATCAGTGTGTATGATGTTTGATTAGTCAGTGGGACCGTAATTAAAGGTAGTGGCAATTTAGTTGTGTTACGAAAATTTTTTTGTGTCACATTTTTAGCAAAATGCTATAATCTCGTCACTTATATTTCAGCTGTAACTGAAATAACACTACGTGGCTATGACTACCTCACATACCAACTATATCAAAAAGGCGATGCTGTACACACCGTTACAAACAGAATCAGTATGTCGTTTAAAGTGAGTAAAACTGTTTACACAGTAAAGTTGTAAAGTTTACAAACAGTTAAATTGAGTTACATGAACTTTGGTCCCGACTTGTGTGAAGAACATTTATTTCATCACTGCTGAAATCTGGATGCAAATCACTATCACTATTCCACAAGCTACACGGGAATAAAATGCGATAAGTCTTTTAATGAACACAGTTAGTTCAGCAGATTTTGTAATGCACATTTTGAAAGTCTATCAAATAAATGCAATGTGTACTTTGTGGTCATAAAACTGAAATACAGTCGATATGAGCCTTTCTCAGTGCTGATCATTAGGACTTATGAAAGAGGTTTGGTCCACAACCAAAATGTCTAAGCATCATAGAGTGGAATGCAAATTTCTTTTAACGGCATCTTTTTGGAGTTTGAAGAATATCACACAAACCATGCCATGATTTGTGTCGTTTTTTAACAAAAAATAAAATTGCACTGTTACATACACCTTGTTTCATAAATGTGCAACATGTGCAAAATGCAATCTAGTAAGAAACAATATCTAAACCATCAAATAAGGAAGCATGAGCATAAATACAAGAAATGATTACATCAAACTAAGTGCATAATTGGCTAATTTTGAATGTCAACAATAACACGTGGTGTAAAGAAATCATAAAGTCAAATTTTTCAAAAAGTAAAAATTAACTGCTAAAACTGTTAAGGAATACTATCAACAGATTCAGAATAATAACAATATAAAATGCTTCTAAACAAGTATCAATCCATCCTATCCCTAGCAAACTATCATATTTTTCTGGACCTAAATATGTATTTCCACTTTCTAACTGTAGATCCTCAATTTAAGTGAAAACTGGTAATGTTTGTGATGATTTTGTGAAAAAGATACCTTGACTGTTATAGGCAGACAAATCCCCTGTCCCGATCGGAAGGATGCATAGAGATTTACTATAACGGTTTATCTATCACCATGCCAAAGTACAGAAGTGTGTTAGTGTGAGTTCTTGTCCCTTATCACTACCCAAATGCCACATTTGACTGGCTTGGTCAGAGCAAGAATGGATATAGAGTAGAATGCAAAATTTAATGAATCCTTTTAATTTGCAAGGTCAAGTCTAGCACAAGCTTTTCCACATCTAGTCCTCCTTACACACCAAATATGACTGGCTTTTCTTCAGTGGTTTGGAGATGAACATTCAAAATGTAACATAACACCTTACCAATCTTCAAAGTCAGAATTCTGTCAATGAACCCTTTCACAGTTTCGTTGCATGCACTCGCATTTGCTCAAAGGTTACGTGTACCACAGCAACGCGTCTTACTACAACTGTCACGTGACGTGTGGGTAAAGCAAAGCCATCTACTGCATCAGTTCAGTAACATCAATTGTTTTATGTGGACTTTACTTAATTATGCATTAATCTGTGTGTAGAGTGGTTTATTAGCAGGATTTTTCTTGGGAACAAGAAAAAAAAGAACTAGGGATGGTTGTAGATAGCTAAAACATGTTAAAACTGTTAGTGTTACAATAGCATGGGCTGCGAGGTGTTGTCAAGTGTACACAAATACGTTGTCTGGTGTACTTAACCTTTGACCTTTTCAAGGTCATCATCAATTGCTGAAACTGTGAAAAGGCTTATTGTGCCTACTGACCTTCCATTTGCCAGCTTTACTCAAATGCCAGGTTACAGAATTTTCAATTCAGTTGACTTTGGAAAATACATACAAGCGCTCACCATCTAAATATAAGACGTAGCTGCCGACCTTCAATATCACAGCCAAGTTCAAATGCGCTATAGTAACCCCTAATATTAACATTGAAGGGGAAGAAAGGGTATTTTAAAGTACCTCTCAAAAAAATTTCCAATCAAAGTTATACTAATTAGCATCATGCTTAGATATATGAAAGGCTAACATAATTGGAAAAGGAAATTCTTAATACATGTACTAATTTAAAATATTTGTGCCACCTAGTAAAACAGCACTGCATTGCCATCCCAGGTTGCACCACTTGTTAATTAAAAACACATTACTGATCTTACTGACAGGATGAAATAATTTATGCTTTTTGTTTCTGATGTTCACTGCTTTGACTTGTTTAAATCTAGACAAAGAAGGACAATTCTGTTCTGTTCTACGGCTCAGGTGAACAACCACAAAAAAATTACATTGCAGCTATTCTGTCAGACTGCAAAGTTAACTTTTATGTCGACTTTGGAGACAGTCCAATGGATGTGGTTATAGGAAAAGATTTGTGTGATGATAGGTAAGTCTGAAAAAAGATTTGCGTGATGATAGGTAAGTGTTTCTGATGATTTCCAGGACATAAACGATATAACATCGAGGAGTCACCCTGAAAAGCAATGGAAGCATGAATGAATGACATGTTTATTTGTGCAATGTTAGATATATAACCATGAATATGTGAAAATTATTTGAAACTTGTTTTCCAAGATGAACCTCATGCTCTTATTTCAGCTGGCACACACTGACCATTTTTCATAAAGGGGAGAACGTGGAAGTCATTCTCGATGATAAGACAGACTCAATAACCACAAAAGGAAGGCATCATCATCTTCACTTGAATCCCATGTTTAATATAGGCGGAGGCGAAGCACCAATCATACGTAAGAACATGTTGTTTTATGGACAGAAGCAGCTGTTCACTTTTTGTAAAAGCAGCTAATATTTTGCCTAGACTCAATTTATCACAGAATGAAGTATAATAACAGCAATTGTATTGTAATATTTTCTAACATGATGATAATTCTCAATGTTCATTTATGAAACAAAAAGTAAGATATGAATAGGCAGATGCAAGTCTAATATCATTTGATGCCCAAAAATTAAATGCTTTATTATTTTGGAACAAATAACATACTGTGTTAGTCGGGTTTTTGCATGCATTTTGAAGAGTCCTAATGGGTTTTCAGATATTGTGCATGTGCAGATTAGATCGACAGTGCATGTACCCAAGAAAAACATACTTGGATTATTTCTGAAAACAGCTAATCATAAAACATTTATGGTTAGTAATGAATGCCAAATCAAATAAATACATTAAGGAGCCAGCCTCTAGAAGGGTAGATGATCATTTTTTGATTTGATTTATAGTATAGACAATGGATGTTACAGTCGAAATAATTGTATATGCTCAATAAACATGTTTAATGACAAACCAGTTTCCATATTTCTGGAACAAAAATCAGGATTTGGATGACCGTTACGCTGCAATTAAATGAAAAGTGAGAAAACCAGAATGTACAAGCAGAAAGATTTTAGTAAGTGTCATCAATTTCTGTAAAAACAGTTTACATCGAAGCTATTGAAGAATGAAGTTGTTGTGTTGATAGGGTTCACGAGACAAGCCATACAATCAGCAAGATAAATAAAATAGTAAAAGCTTGTGTACCTGTATATTTTAATAGAACTTTCCCGTATCACGAGTTTCAATGGCTGCATCAAAGACATCTATTATAATCATGACTCTCTGCTGTACAAACTGAAGAAGAAGAAGACGGACGTGCAACTTGTTGGAGCGGCAGATCCGGCATTCAAGTGCCAAGCCGTTGCGCCAATGCCTCTAACATTCTTGAACATGTCAGCATCTGTTGTTATACAGGTATTAAATGCTTTGGTGCACAGACAGTTACAAGCCAGGAATTAATGCGCAAAATATGGTTAGACTCCTAGACAGAACCTTTTCCACTCGAGGGCTTTCCACTCATTAGAGATGAGTGGGAGGATTTTTTGTAACTCTTAAGCAGATTTAGCATTAAATGGCAAAGCCTGCTATTTATGTGGATATTTGTAGCGGGACAGGAACCTAGCTAAATACCATGAGTAATTCTCTAGGAATTAGCATCAGAATCAGAATCAAAATTTAATCCAGATAGATTAAATACTGAATCCAGAAAGGTGTCTTCTTCGCTTTTGCAGGTATGTTCATCCTGCCTTAAAAAATACCCAAGCATTCATATACAAGGTATGACAGGTGAAACAACAATAAGCATTTTTTCAACTGGGAAGTTTTGAATACTTTGCTATGTTCAGAACTACTCTGTACTCGAAATGATGGGTGACTCACCTCTGAATAACAAGTGAAATAAAAATTTCTTTAATTAGATTATGATTGTGAATGCCAGAATGTTGGGATTTGAACCCAAGACCTGGGATTAGACTGCCTTGCTCTGCCACCTAAACTACCAGCTCAAGATGGCACAGCTGGTCCGAGATTTCATCCTTGTAGCATACAATCCTACAGCACCACCTGTACCCATGACAGTAGGAGGTATCAAATTTTTCAAATTAAAAGTAAAACAAGTTAATACCATAAGTATCCCTCTACTGTGACATGGGTAAAGGTGGTACTGTTGTAATGTGCGCTACAAGAATGAAATCTTGGGCGTGCTCTATCATGATGAACTGGTAGACGGGTCCAAGTTCCGACTGATTTAAAATTTTTCAGCATTTCCTTTCTTTCTTCAATTCATTACCCGCAATGGATAATAATTGTTCCGAAATAAACCCAATGGTTTATGAACATTCTGGCATTCACTGTCATAAACTAATTAATGATATCGTTAATTGCCAGTTAATTTGAAAAATTTCTTGGATCCTTATATTTTCTTATCTGGTAAAAAGCTATTTAGGACACTAATAATAATACAAGATCTAATATGCTACAATTTTCCATTCCAGTCACCACGACGAGAGGAAATTAGTTTCACATTACAGTTTAAAACATATGAGAAAAATACCTTGATTCTGTTTTCCACTTTTACCAATCGCAAGGATGGCAAGTCGTCTCTTGGAAAGTACGAGGTACCACAAGGTCTTAAATATGTGCAACGCAATTTGACAGTCTGTCTAGTATTGTATTAGGAATAAAAAATATTTAGTATTAGTTGTGCAGAAGGCAAATTATAGTCATCAGTGATTTCTAGAATAACCACTCTGATAAGTAGTAGCAAAAATTACAGAAACTTTTTACTGTTTTGCTTACAGTTGTATTATCACTCTTCTGGTGTTATAGGTAAGAGTGTATCACGGTGGCGTCTTTTTCGCTATACAGCCAAACATAACCGACAAAACAACTCAGAAAGGCATGAAAGTCGATGGAGAGGTTAACGATGCACAGTGGCATACTGTCTATGTTACATTTAAAAATGGGTAAGTGACAAGTTCAATCCACATGTTATATGCCATAAGATGTCGCCTATGTTGGAAAAATGGATTTTGTTGTACAGCAGGTATGAACCTGCCCCCAGGGATAAATCCTCGACATTCCTTTTTGTAATAGTTTGATACCGTCAATCCATCAGTAATGTGTTTCTATGTTTTGGTGACAAAATGTGAAAAAACTGCAACCACAATGCTTCGAATGAGAGAAAAACCTGAATCAGCGAGGCACAGAATTCCAAAAGACAGTATTTGATCATTCAAAAACAACACCAATATGTCCAAAGCTTTCGCCAAAAGTGGACAAATGTTGATCAATGGCGCCAAAATAAGGATGCTGTCTTGCAAGATTTGCTTTGCTAGCAAAAAGTGAAGTATCGTGTCGGCCCGATATCATTCCTTTTGTTGAAGCCTAACAGATATATTGAAATGACCTTGAACTCAGAAAACTTTTTACTATGGTACAAAGTTTTTGTGCATTCTCAGGATCTAGCAATTTAGTTTATTAGCTGGTTCATAGCTTGTTTATACTGGCATTAGGACTACCCAACTGAACCATTCTAAAGTTATATTTTTAACGGATCCTCATCATTCATTTAGGACAGGAAAAATGAAGGTTGACAATAAGAATGAGGACCAAATGCAAAATGACATGAGGAACTTCACTACAGACCCAGTGGTTTTTCTGGGGTATACACCAACACAGAATGCAGGTAAATAAAACAATTTTGCTGTCAATTTACTAAACTAGCTTTAACTATCTTTTCAAACTACAAGATGCAATAGCTTCGCCAAAGCACTTAAAGCATTCTGCATTGCAAATGCCTAAGTAAAGGCATTCATAAACCTAAATTTATGTCTATGGCATGACTATGTATTGTGAAAATGCTACTAGTATCACTAACAATGTCATACAGTTGCTTCTGTATACACTTTACATGCATACTTGCACTTTGTTTTGTTTGTTGTTGTTGTATTTATATGTGCCTATAAATGTCAGGTTTTGCGGGCTGCATGAGAGACATACAGATCCAGTCCCAGCAGGTCGTGCCGACGCAAGTCATCGAGGACGAATCAACAAAACACGTCGTGCTGAATGACTGCGCCTACAAGGACTTCTGTAAGGAAGATAATCCCTGTGAACACAAGACACCATGTATATCTGACTATCTGTCATTTAAGTGTAATTGTTCCGGAACTGGATATGCGGGAAAGACTTGCCACTTTTGTAAGTATTTACAACATTTTTGTTAACAAAATTACAAGAGTTTTTACAGTTTTTTACTCGAGTATTTACTACAGTTTTATTAGCAATGCCTGATGTGTAAAAGATGCATTATGGTTAACTTCATGAACTTTATGACTGTGTTCTGTGTTACATAAATAATCTGTGCCGTGTTCATAGCAACGCCCGAGTGGTTACAGGCATTAATCAGCAGCTAATTTTGACTTTATAATGATATTACTATAGAATGTAATGAAATGCTTTTTCAAACCTTGAGGGTTTTCACAAGGTGGATCTAATACATTTCAGCTACTCTGGCACCATCATGTGATTACTACTATCAAGCAGGGGAAGATCGCAGTGGAGTGTGGAGGGTAGATGTAGACGGTTCAGGTAAAATATATATCTTCCAAAATGATCTATCAAAGGTGGCTTAATGATTCTCATATCAATCACACATTAATTACTTTACTCTGTAGTAAGCCACACTGGCATTCTTTTCAACAAGGTGCAAGTATTATACTTCTGCACGTGTTGGTATGCAGAGATTGCATTTATTAGCTTTGATATCTTCACAACCACAATTTTATTCACTGTACTTCTTTAAACAGTTTACCATCATAGAAAAGGTTTTCAATGTATATCAAGACAGTCAAAGTCCGGAATATTATTAACAGCGAAAAACTTATTCCATACATAATTAATGAGATAATTACATAAACGAAATGTGTATTTTTAGCATCAAAGTATGAAAAATAAAGAGAACGGGTAGTGCTTTAATATTCTAGTGTCGTGTTACTGTAACATGAATACAGAATGGGAATAGGTTGTAAGTGGTATTATAGTACCACTGGGTGAAAACAGTGAAGGAATTCTCGTGCATTTGTCTACAGGGCCAATGAATGCGTCACACGTCTACTGCCACATGAAGGGCACTCATGCTGTCACACAGGTAGACAACAACCTCCACAATGAAACTCTTGTTCGAGGTCCGGAAGTGGCAAACTTAACTTGGGCAATCAGCTACAGGTGAGAATATGTAAATAAACTTATACATTGAATAACTACTAGTTTGCCCTCACATTACAATTATTGTAAATGATTTTAAATCTGATTGTGATTTCTTTTTAGAGAACTTTGTGAAGGGCGTCTGAGAAAAATGGTCAGAAACGAAGTCTGTTCGCAAAAAATGATCTACAAATGTCTGAAAGCACCACTAAGGTGAGTTATTTTCAAACAAACAAATGCATAACTTCTGATGAACTATGACAGAATTTTAAAGCAAGTGGTGAACGCATAGAGAGCAATTTCTATAGTATTATTATCAACCAAATCTGCTGTTTTCTCAAATGAGCTTTCAGTTTTTTTTTTCTCACAGCATGAACAGTTACACATGGTTCCGTGCTGCCGGTGCTCTTCAGCCATTCTATTCGTTTGCTACAAATGTCAATGGGTGTCCCTGTGCGCTGAATGGAACGTGTGCGGGAGGCGGCGACATGAAGTGTAACTGTGACAGTAATAGTGATATTTGGTTGGTCGACGAAGGCATACAAAGAACGGATGTCAATCTGCCCATTGTAGAGATGACGGTTATTCAGCACAAAGTTGAAATGAACTCTGCAGGAAAGATGACGATAGATCCTTTGATGTGTTCTGGACCAAGTATGTATAGCAAAGTTCACATACTTTTTCCTATGTCCATTTTTATGCCGGTTTTTGTCAAATAGCAAATTAATGTAATATAAATGTTGTATACTCACACATTGAGAAATTGAAGGCCTATATAACTCCAACAAACATTGAAGTTTTTTAAATGCATTATTATGGTGACACAAAGAATCTATAGTTACTTTTTGTTAAAAGTGACTGATAGATTAAATAACTTACCATTTTGTGGTAAATTTTCAACGTGTAAAATGCCGTGAAGATAACCGTAGGCGAGAATGACGTTAAGAGTGCAGAAAGCATGTTTGGTTGCCGATGTTTGTTTATCATGTCAGAAAGGTGACCTCGTGACTGCACTCATTACATCACTTGTCATGCACAACGATGACGGTTCATTAAATTTAACACCAATGACTACAACAGATAAAAAGGCAAAAGAAGCAAGTTAAACAGTGAGTTTTTAATAAAATAAATTAAATATCCATAATGATAGTAAGATTTTAAGTTGTAAAGTTCAGTTTGACTTTAAATGAAGCTACACTTTGTTTTTTGGCAGAGTATTTGTCACTAAAACTGCATAAAAACACTTGATTTTTGTAACATACTGATGCTGAATGATTGATGGATACATGGCAATAAGCAAAGATTTTTAAATAAACTAAAACCTGCAAACCAATTGATAAGAAAAAGAAATTATTGTGAATCTGATCCTACGAAAATGATCACCAACTTGTAATTATAAGCACACTAAATTAGTTTCTGATTAACATTGCAAATTCAGAAAAGTCGCTTTAATAAAAAACTTTGCTCGACAGAAATGTGGCAGAAGAACAATACCATCACCATCACGCAAGAAAAAGAGACTCTCGCACTACCTACATGGGAAGGCAAGAATTTGAGCTTCAGCTTCCGTACTACAAACTCGTCTGGAGTTCTTCTGTTTCAAGCACCAAACTTTAAAGACGTCAGCCAATGGTCACAATATTTTACACTCGGTCTGAAAAGTGGTATGTGCGATTTTTGTTCTAATTGTCTTTTCTCGAAAGCAAAGGAATTTTTTGCTGCAGTTTGTCCAAAAGGTACGAATAACAAAGAAAGCATTGATTACACAAAATGCACAAAACAATCAAACCAAAAGGCATTTGAGATAAGAAGCGGCCAATTGCCATAAGCTAAAACTACATAAAACTGCAAGTTATTTTTGCAATTGTAAGCGTTTGCCATCATTTTAACTAACAGCAAGTTGAGCTTTGCAACATAAAAAGCCAAAATGCCGTTATACTATGAACAGGTTGGGAATGTTTTTAGTGGCAAAGATATAAGTCAAGACATAAGGTATTGTTAAATTTTAACTCTGTAATAATACTAAGATGTGCAGAAGATAGCATTGTAATTTTAAAACATAAGCAAAACGAAGGCAATAACTAGTAGCCTTTGCAAGCCATTATTTATTAAATGGTGGAAAGTCTATAGTAAAACAATGGTCCAGATTAAGTATCTGATAAAGGCCAGAACACTACCTACCACCTAATAACGTAGAAAACATTCCTAATGATGTGATTATTAACACAACCACCTATCTAATCCCTGCTCTTGCTGCTGACAGAGAGAGAATTGTTGATTCAGTACAATGAAGGTGGCAAGGCAGCTGATTTCACCGTGTCGTCATCTCGAAAGCTGAATGATGGAAACTGGCAGTATGTTTGGATTGAGATTTTCAGGGACGAAATTCAGGTGAGCTTATAATAATATCTGTTCAGCAAGGACAAACATTGAGACAAATATTTGTATGGTGATACTTGTCCAGTGCTGTCATCTCTTAAGGCAGGCTTAGGTCAACCTTGCGAACGCAACGCAACTGAGAGCAACTGAAGACTAGGCAACTGGCTGCAACTGGAGGATTACAGTATAGTTACGAGTATATCCTATTGCCATAAGCAAGCTTATGACACAGCTCAATTGTTTTCATCCAGTTTCAGCCTGAGCAATGATGTTCGACGATGATTGTGGTCTGGTCAAAGACGTTTTTATTCGCGTACGCTCAGTCGTCGTCAATCTGAGCACTGTTGGAACTCGCGAAAACTTTTATCTTCCTAGTTACTGGAAATCAGTCCCAGTCAACCTGGGCATGTGACTGTTGCCTGTTAGTTGCAGTGAGTTGCGTTGCACCGCAGGTCAACTAAACTAACTTTAAGCTGAATGATGTAAAGTGAAGTACATTTAGATTAAAATCTTCAAGACGAATGCAACACACAAAGCTGAGTGTAAATGTGAGTAAATGCTTGCATACAAAAGACAGCGACAGCCCACGTGCAAAATATGAGCTCAAATTGCCTTCCTCTTTCTCTAATAAACGATATTCAAATGCAAGGTAAACGGTTTTGAAAAATGTTGGTTTCTCTTATTTCAGGTAAAAATAAACAGTGCAGATGGAACTGTTCATCAGATTAAAGGTGGAAAGACAGTAGGACCATTCCAAGGACCACTGTATTTGTCAGGATATCCACCGTAAGTTAACCCGATTCTGGCATTTGGAATGTTTCCTGTCTGAAAATTTACACTATGTTTTTTCTGTCAGTTGTACATTTGTATCTTGCATTGGAGTTTTTGTCCTGATGATGATGGGGGATTTTGCATTTGTGATCTCGCTAATTTGCTTCAATGCAGGAAAAAGTATAAATTAATTTTTATTTATTATATCATGCCAATGACGTTAAAATTTAGTCAAATTTACATTTACACCAAAACCGAAGCATTTTATTTGATCAGACATATTGTTTTAAAATTCTTCACAACACTATCAAACGTTTTGTAAATTAAATTTTTGTTGTTTATAATATTCTTCTGGGAATCACCTGCACTATTTTACTGACAAGAAACAGCAAGTAATAATTTACTTTTGTTTTGTAATCCGTCATTTTTCCACTGTTATTTGTAATTTGTAATTCCACAGTTATTGGTAGCTTGTAGTTTATCATTAGATATTTTCATTATTTCACAGCTTTGAGGATGTTTTCAAGCCAAAACTTGGAAATACAATTGGCTGCTTTCGATGGCTGCAACTTGATGGGAAATTGATTGATCTGGTCAATATCACGAAAACCAGGTAAGCAAAAAGTGAAAAGGCACTACAACTACATCAACTGCATCAATTCTCACCAAGACACAATTTTGGAATCAATCTTTTTATTTAAATCACCCTAAATAAGGCCAAAGGCCACTTAGGGTAAGGGACTACAGTAAGAATGTGAACATAATGAGTACAAGTCCAGAGAAAAAGAATTCTCACAACTAATATGCTGGTAACAGGAGATTATCTATTGATACTCTTCTCGAATCGCGCGAGGTTGTACTTTTCAGGGAAACAGTTTTCTGGTAGAGAATTCTACAAGAAGCCCGAAGGAAAAAGCAGATTTAAAAGAAGCTTCCAGTATCTAGGAAAGTCCAGGGTAAGAAAATGAGAAACACAAGGAAGATAAGTATTATGAAGAAACAGTCGGCATTCAGAAACCAAAGACGACAGCTCCAGAGAGCATCGTTTGGAGCATAATGTAGCAAGTGACTTTTGATGAGTTATATTTATATGATACATGACTTTTTTATTTTAGGACGGACATGGCTGCAAAAGAAGGGTGTGAACCGTCCTGTAATCCTGTCAACCCGTGCAAGAATGGTGCAACTTGTAACGAGCTATGGGGTGCATACACATGTACATGTCTTAATGAACATGCGCATTCCGGAAAACATTGCGAAATCAGTAAGTGTTTATACAATATTTAATAAAGCACCGTGTTTGCGAAAATCACGAACTTCAAAAACTTATTTTCTCAAGAGCACATAAGTGATGCTACGCACTTGGCAAGAGCTTACTTTCACCTTGATCACTATAATATATATATATATATATATTATTAATATATATACAAAGATGAAAATCGTCTGTGTGTTTGTTTGTGTGCTACTTATTCATGCCTGCATGTAGCAGAACGCACTCAAATACTATGATAAGAACCAACACAGGCCGCCAAAGGTTTTAGGCTAATGTCAATTTAGATCTTTGCCAACCTAAATGATGTCCAAAATAGTGCTTTTTAGGATGTTCCACTATATGTACTCATCCAGTATGTGTTTTTATCGGTCTAAGATGGTCATGAGTTCGAATATGGACATTCCCACTCTGTCCAAACAACAACATTCGTTGTTGCAACCAAAATGGCATGCAAAATAACACCCGCAAAACTGGTGAACTCGGATAGTTATTTGATAATCTTAATTTCAAAGACTCGATTTATGTCTCAGTCCTTAATGCAAAGCTTTATTGCACCATTACTTAAATTCATTCTCTCCTGCTTAATCAACTTTTGCCATGTTTGTCTTAATCGGCGATAATATTTTAACAGATGTTAACGATGAACCAACGATGTGGTTAGAAACTTCGGCACACATACACAAGCTTTACAACAAAGACAATAAACCTCCAGGGGATATATTTACTGCTGACATAATGATAAGGTACATAGTTTAGTTTTACATCTAATCTGATGTACTTGATAGAAATGAAAAACGTATAATGTATGTATGGCTGTAACTTAAAATCAATTTTGAAATATTTCATAATTTTATGAATATATCAAAACAACAAAAAAAAACGAAATCTGATGATGACACACAAATATGGACTGTGTATTAATATTTTTTCTTGTCGCCAAAAAGTTTAATATATAAAAGCACGGAAGTAGGATCATTTCAGGCTTAAATTCACTTTAGCAGTTTAGGAATCTTGTACATAATAAACGTCTTCGATTATATATCATATCACCACCAGCATGAACTATGGATTAATAATTCTTCTCTCTTTGTTTTGCAGCTTCCGGACATACAAACCACATGCTTTGATTTTTTATGCCAACGATCATCTAAACAATTTCATACAGCTTCACACGGATGATAAAGAAAACATCATTTTCACTTACAATTCAGCAAGGAAAATCGTGCAAGGTGCCATTAATGTAAAAGGTTAGTTATTACCAGCACTTGCATGAGTGGCAGTGAAAACCTAAAAAAGCTGTGAGGCCGTAAACCTGTTCTTTATATAGTTTTTTGCTCTATAAGCCAAGATCCAGCAATCAGCAACAAGATAGACTTAATGTAAATTACTGTGGCAGCACCAGAACCTGATTCAATATGAATGGTAATCCTGCTAAGATGAATGTTGATTTCTCAATGATTATTATTTTCAGTCCATGTAGTATGTTGCATGAAAAGTACTAAAAATGGAAACTCGGAAAGCTTTTTGATCTATTCATTTAGAATAAGAAACTGTTATGATACAAAAACTAAAGCCCTCTTTACATTGCGAAGAATATACGAGACACATCGTTGATCATCTTAATCCATTTTATGCAGTTAATGACTATCCACCTGTAACACCTGTCTGATGTTCTATGACTACAATGTGACTAATGTAATGATGTGAATTTATATTGACTCTGTGTAATTAGAAATGTCGATTTATTTTGTCACAGTGTCATTAGAAGCACACTGTCGGCAACTCGCATCCTGTGAAAAGAGCAGTGTTAGCAGAGTATAGCAAAAGGATCCAGAAGTTCAGTTTACATTATGAAATTAATCCGGGTCCTGGCTATGCAGGTCTTCGGAGATTACAAAGTACATAAGGGAAGTAGTTACCGACAGTCCAGTGCACAGAATGGTCTACTAGGCTGTGCGACCATTTATATTAAATATGGATCTAAAAAGGTCTATGATGGGTGCAGCATTTTAGGTCTAGTGTATAAGGGGCATAAGATAGACATGGGCAACGTGCGAACCTTTTTGATTCTTGTAAATATTTTGTTATGCAATGACTTAACATGCTAGGAATAAGGACTTTGTTGATGAATGTTGCATATGTCATATAATAAATACTACGGCGGCCTTACATAACTAACTAAACAAAAATTCATCGGTTTTACGACTATTAAATTTTTTGCTAAGGAATGGAACACATTTCTATGATCACACAAAACAAGCAAGATAGTAACTTTTAGAAATTGACACTAGCAAATTATCTGGTGTGTGCAGGCTCGTCTTAAGCTTTTGCATGAGGGTGGCTGACCTCGATAACTTGTAGTTCTGTCGCCACCCTTTCACCACTAATCAATAATTACTTTGTACTTTGTAATATTATTGTATGTTGTATAGATTTATAAATCTGTTAGTTACGTATTTTGCTATTTTAAAAATGGTGATAAACTAATAAACTTACTTACTTACTTACTACTTACTTGCATGACAATTCATCATTGTTTTCAGGTTATGGATATGGCAAGTGGATCCAAATTGTAGTAAAACGCACGGCAACGACAACACGTTTCACTGTGAACAACGAAACCGTCACCATAAATTATCCAATCAGCAAGCTTGTAACATACAGTCAGAATCCATGGGATAGCGGTGCAGGTACCAAACACTGAATCTCAAAAAAGCCAAAGTTTAATTTAAGAAAAAGTTAAAAGGAAGTAAAAAGAATTAGCAATTGGAAAATGTGTTTTCTTGTAGCCAAGTAATCTGATAATTCTTCATGCTTCATAACTACTCCACCAATTCATCAAAATGTGCATTCCCCAACATATATGAAATAAAAAGAACCAAGGACAGTAACAAAAGATAAGAAATGCTATCTTATTTCATAAAGATAGCGTCGACTCTTTGTTGACTTTCTTTTTTTGTCCTAGAAAAGTATCTTGAATCGTTGATAAAAGTCAACGATTACTGATTACACGAAACAGTAAGGCATAACAAAAAAAGTCAAAAATTTTTTATTGCAAAAACGTTAACGTTTATACAATTACCGCACACTAGAATCAGAGAAATTTTTTTGCTAAACACAATATTACAACTAATGTGGATCATGTTTAGCAAAAAAAAAATAGAAAAATTTTCTTTATTGTGGGTTGTTTACGTATAAGTAAAATATATTACATTTTTGGAGAACATCATGACCTTGCTCACTCAAAAAAAATTATGTTTCAAGCAAAGTGCAGTGTTGTCAGATCAAACAGAAACATAGTTTTATGAGCGAACAAGGCAATTATATTCTACAGCAATAATTAATGCTCATTTTTACCACATCATTAGTGTTAATTCTTCTCATAAGTCTTTCTTTCCATTCTTCATGGATGCTCTATTACAAAAATTATAGTGAATGAAAAATCACTAGATCCATTCATAGAAAACTTCTTATAATTTAGAATTAGTAAATCCAGGCCGTGGACCCATGGTGTCAGCCGAATACATGCAACTGTTTGTGGGAGGAGTAAAAGAAGGCATGTCAAGTGTATTAACCGGCTTCGTAGGCTGTATGGCAGGAGTCAGATTTGGAGAACAAGAACTGAAGCTCTGGGAAGAGAAAGATAACAGTAAGCGAAATTAATGTAAAAAAACCAACAACACTTATTAACAACTCAGGCAATAAAAATGAAATAACAAGACACAAGTTCAAGCCCCAATGACTACTACTTTCTCCATGTTGAATTTCAGCTCAGGCAATAAAAATAAAATAACTACACAAGTTCAAGACCGGATTACTACCGGTTTTTGCATTTTGTATGTCACCTCAGCAACAAGAATGAAATCACAAGACAAAAACTCAAAACTCAAAACAAAAACAAAACATACAGAAGTTATGAAGATTCTTCCACCAGATTTTGAAATACATAAATGTATAGGTGACGTGTTGATGGGGAGAATATTTTTACACTGATCTAACATCAAATAGTAAATAATGGTGAGATACCTCTAACCTCAAAAGCGTCATATACATAGCTGCTGTTGGATGCATTAATGCTATTTTTTCCATTGATTCGTAGGTATATTCAAAGGTTGCGATACCACATGCATACCGTCACCTTGTAATAAAGGAGAGTGCATTGAGAAGTGGGGTCAGAGTTTGTACGAATGTGAGTGCAGGAGTACATCATATGCTGGTAGTCACTGTGATCAAGGTAAACTTTTAGACCTGCACCTCTCCACTGAAAATTGTTTAGATGATTATAATTAAATGTCGTTTGCCTACAGTTCTAACTCTTAACTTCCCTGGGTCACTTTTTTTCGTCTTAATTCTCTCTTTTTTTCAGCCCTTTTCACTTACTGTGCCTTTTTGTGTGTCACAACACAGTATCATATTTTAGAATATGGTAAACTTAGATTTCCACAGTACCAAATAAATTAGATGAAACTGTTCTTTTGTGTCACATAATATCATATTTCAAAATCTAGTGAACATGAGATTCTGTCATAAAAATGAAAATGAATGACATTGGATCTGACAGAGAGAGAGCATCTGCCTCCAAATTGTTGGCACTGTTGAGATCGACAGCGGCGCCATAATGTTTACAAGAATGTTAAGTCTACTTATATCATATATTTAATTAAAAATAGTCCAAATTTGAAATTGAACCAGTAAAATATTGTGTTTTAAACAGACATTGGAGGACACTTTAACGGAGAATACTACGTGTCATACGATTTAAACCCAGGTCAAATCGAGTACACAACACAAAAAGAGAATCTTATTTTTACATTTTCTACGGTGCAAAAACCCGTGAACAACAGCAGATCGAGGGTGATGGCGTTCATGAATTCCATAGAAGAGTAAGTAACGTAACAATTGCAACCTTGTACAAGAGCCAGCTACATGTCTGCAGTTCATACAACTAATTAGCAATTACTGATAGATGATTATGTGCGATTAAGAGGAAGGTATGGCACTGCATGAAGTGAACAACTAATCACTAATGAATAACAACAAAACTGCAAATTTGCTACTGTTATTGCTACTCATATTGCAGAACATCCCAAGCAGCATGAACTGCCCAATGCTGGGATGAGGAGAATAGCTGAGTGATGATCACTATGTGTCTTTAGCAGTAAAATCTACATTGCACTGAGCCTGTTTAGTAAATCTAAACTGCTTAGAAAACTACCCATTGTAGATGCCTTAGTGCCCGGCTATTTACTTGATGAGGGTGAATGTAAACACATCCGCTAGTTAAAGAAAAGGGGAAGCATTCTGGGAAGTTAGGTTTATTTTAGAATGTGGGAAAAATGTTAAAATAATTCAGCAACAAAAATGTGATAATAACCTTGTAACTGTGATAATCGTGTAATTAAATAATAGTAAAATCACTTTAAAGTCACGATCATTTGAAGCTTGGGCCTCCCATTTTGAATGCACATTCTTCCCCAGTGACGTTGTTCATCAGCTGAAGAAAACCAACGCACTGTCAATTTCTGTCAAAAGTACAATAAGTTTTTACAAAAAACTTAGCTAATTTTGTGATATTTTTGCATGAATGTTAGGTAGGCTGCAGAATTAAGAATTAGCTTAAGTAGTGCGCGCTTATATTAAATAAGCGTTGAGTTTGATCACAGCCTGGAGAATGTGGAACTGTGTTACAAAATGCTGAACAGTCATATTGTAATTTTGAGTGACAGAATTACTTAAAGATTGTTTCAAAGTATAGTTTGTCTTTATCACATCTTACTCATCAAGAAATGCAGGATTTTCAAAGCTATACCAAAATCTTATAACTCCGGTATTATTTTTTACAAATTTCTGTAGTGATTTTGTGATGATCACTCAAGAAGCTGACGGAAGTCTCAAGTTGAGGCTAAACCTTGGAAGTGGAACAAGTGAGTATGCAAAGTTTTTTATTTAATAATTAGTAAATTAATATTTTTGTTAGTGATTTAAACATCTAACCTTGCTTTCCCATTTTTCTAATCTCAGATGTACAATAATGCACATCTTCATCCAGTTACATCGTTCTCACCAACAAGTATTATATAGTTTTATAATAACATACTTTTGAGTTCAAGTTCACAATTTTACATATGAAGTACAGCCTGTACAGGTTAATGTGAAACAATAGATATAAATTTAAATGAAGTTAAAGGGGAAAACTGCAAAATACTATTAAAAATGTTACTTATTATAATAATAAAAACAAATTCTCAAAGTAAAGTTATATCACCTGGCAGCACTCTTACTTATGTGAAGGGTTCAGAAAAAAGGAAATTTTTAGAAATTAAAATGCTTTGTACCAATGGGCAAGAAGCATAGCATGCATCAATAATTCAGAAAGATTATCATTATTGAGCTTGTTCACAGAATAATGTCATTATTTTTACTAAGGTGACGATTTGTGCACTAAAATTATGTAGAATGTAACTCAATTTAATACTCAACATTATTAAAATGGTTGCACCTGGTAGCCAAGAGATTTAAATTTCAACTTCATACAGTCTACTCATGTACAGTATGATTACAAGTGCACAACACAACGTTTCAAAGTGATTTTTGAAAATTACTATTCTTGTCTTTCAAGTGAAAAGTTGCCAACAAAATGATATTTTCCTGACATCTTTACAGTTCCATTCACAATAGCAGGCAATTATGCGGATGGAAAGCGCCATCTAGTACAATATAAAAGGAATGGACGAAGTGTCCACTTTCAGGTAAACATGTTATACGTTTTTTCAATATGAAAAAGTGATTGGAACTTGTATGACAAGCTGCAATTGGTGCAAACCAATATTATGAATTTCATAAAGTCACACAAACTGACAATATTGTATTCCAGACATGGTACTTCAAACTAAAATGTCTCTTCTCTGTTGAAAAACCCGATGTGGTTTCTAACACATTAAGACTGCTATTAATGAGCATTTTTAAAATAACATAGCGTGTTCTAAATACTCAGCTTCTTTTCAAACTTGGCATTTTTGCCACTCTTTGAAAATCATATCGAAGCAGAAGTAGATGAGAACAAAGAGTAAACGACAGAGTCTTTCAGATTGATGAGAAAACAGAAACAGATGATCAGGTGACGTCGACTAGTTATGAGCTGAACGCGTTGAGTAGTTTACAAATAGGAGGAATGCTAATGAACGATCCGAGGTTCCCAGACAGCCAATATGAGAGCTACTACGGATGCCTGTCTAGTACGTATAAAACTAAGTAGGAGATGTTTAGTAATCATAGAAGTAAAATCAGCATTATTCAATTATTCATCGCGAATTTATTGATCTAAATGTCCAAATGATTCGTCAGTAAACTTCAACAAGACCATGTCATGGCAGACAGAATGAATAAGGATTTTAAAAATGATCATGGTCATTTACAGGAGTAGTTGTAAAATAGTGTGAAAGACTGAAAGGGGAATAAAAGGCTATTCTAAATAACTCAAAAAACATCCCACACAAAAGTTATATTACTTAGCATTACGCTTACCTGCTTGAAAGACTTATGCAACTAGAAAAAAATTTTTAATACTTTACTAAAATGTTCTCGCAAATTGGTAAAATGTCGTTGACTCACCTTGCCAGTGAGCCCCACAGACTTACCAAAACAAAAAAATTTTAATTTTCTTAGATAAAGTGATTTAAAATTTTGTTTAGTCAGTACAATGAATGCTCTGATTATTTCTTCAAACTTTATGCAATGTTATCTAAACTTGTTTCAAAAGACTTATCTTCAAAATGACTACATCTAACAGTCATCCTGGGAGTTTAAATATTTAACTTTATATAGCATTACTACTAATGCAAGTACTGTACGCAAAAAGACAGCATGTAAGTGATACAAAAATTTCAAGTAGAATTTTTAACGAATGCTCAGAAGCCAAATTTGAATTTTGTGGAACTCTGTGCTAGTGGCACCTAGTCTTGCTTAATGGTTGAATAGTAATATTACTCACTGGCAAGGCTAAAGGGAGCAAGGAGAGCAAGTGCTCCCGATAAACACATTTTTTTCAAAATTGACACTTTTCAACAAAGGAGTCATTCAGCACTTTCAACAAAAGATTCATTCAATATTTTACTTGACCAACCTGCCTCCCATGTTTTTGAAATGATCGCGTAACACATTTGTCAAGGTTGACTGATTGAACCAAATCTGATAATGGTAATAATATATATTTTTGCCAAACGATTGTCTAGACGTGATTGTCTAATAGTACACCCTTTAAATACAGAATAACAATTATGTACTTTCTTCGAAACTGTATCTTCCTCGTGCTGTTAAATACAAAATTAAAATGCATAACCAATGCGTTAAAAATTATTTGGTATGTGTCACGGCAGCTTTTTTGTGGTTGCTCCCCCTATCTTTAGAACCTATCTACGCCCCTGATATTACTCAGTTAAAATCAATGAAAACTGCTAACGATATCTGTAACAACTAACAAACGATACTATTGCTACTGTAACAGATTTGCTATTTGACCCAATGGATTCAGCCAAGAAGTTACTACGACCACTAGAAAGTGTGCAGGGGTACGATGATGAAATGGACCCTAACGTAGAAGTCGTCGGGCCTGGAACGTTTGTACCACGAAAGTGTGCGGCAGCAGCTTGGTTATTAGAATCCACAACGATAGCACCAATACCATCGGATGTAAGTAAGAAAACTGTCCATTGTGCATCAAACAAGAAATGCGTTTAGTTCTGTACTCAACTAATTCCGTTACAACCTCTTATCAAGAAAAGACTTTAACAAGAATTGTAACATTAAGAAATCACAAAGTTAAACCTTTATCTGTAAGCAAGAGATGAATATCATAAGGGCTACTTGACTAAACTGTTTGGTATGTAAACACTTGGTACTTCTGCCTGCTCGCTTTGAGGGAGGACGAAAAAGCACCCAAAAATATTCATAAAAAAATTCAAAAAATCACGTTTGTTTCTTGAAGAACAAGGACAAAAAAACAAATATATTTTTAACACCCCTCTACTGCTTTGACATCTTTGTTATATTTACTACTTTCTGAATAAAAAGCAGAAAACTGGTCCTTATTAACTACATCATAATTTAATAAATCATTACAGTTTATACATACGATATGGTCAAGTATAATCCTACTAATGACTGCAATATTGTTAAGTAAATGAATTCATCATTACAGTCTAATTTCTTTAACCACAATTCTGCATTTTACAAGCTAGGATCAGCGCTCAGTGTTAAGAGTCACTAAATGTATATGTTGTGGCGGGACTGGAATCTAGCAAATTATCAAGGATAATCCTCTATGATCTGACACTGAACCGGCGAAGGTGTGTCAGTCACGTTTGGATGCTATCATGTGTCCACCGATGAATAAATGAAGGCCGTGTAACAAATAACACCACCCAGAAGCAGTTTTCCTGGTGCACAGCCACCCATTTCCTGAGTCTATATCACACAACTTTGCAGCCAAACAAACACCCAACTATCTGCCTGATGCCTATAATGTCAAATCTTGTCTTGCAGAAATATACGTACCCGCCTGGATTTATTATTGGAAATGTCTCAACAGAAGAATTCACTTTTATATATCCGACGAGGGACGCTCCTGCTACAGCTGGTACCACAGGTATGTTTCTCAGCCATCGTGTGACTACCTCTCTTTTGACATGTGGACAAAATGTACATGACAAAAGAGTAATTTCACCTAATATGCTAATTCTGTTGATTCAATTGGTAAATTCGGTTAACATAGAATTATAAGACGGGCCTAAACCAATAAACAAGTTTAGAAATCCCGTGTCCTTTGTATCTTCTTATTCCCCACCAAAAGTGACTAGGAAAGTGAACACCTAAGCACTTTGAATGATGCTGAAAATAGGCCTAACCATGAAAAACTGTTTGCCTGTGAAATTGTTGAGCTATTTCATAATGCTAAATGCAACCAAAAGATGACATTCAGTAGCCCCTGGAACTATAGCAGTTTAGCCTGACTGGCCACCATAAGCTTTTTTAAGAATTTTTTTTCCTTTTTCGAAGTAAATCTGAAAGTAAGGTGGCTTCAAGAACTGCTTTCCGCATTTCGGAATGAGTTTTATATGTGTAAATACCGCTTTACCCAAGTTGCATATGATAAAGTTTCTGGGTTCCTTGAGTTTCTAAGGTCTAAAAAGCATTATTGTGGAGTAATTGATCTGTAAATTATCTATCTGCACCAGATTAATCGAAGCACAACCTCAAACCTCTTTTGAAGGTTGCAGTGGCCCATACAAAAGCTTGATGTGCCTAGGGTGAACTCCTTGATTGTACATGTGATTTTACCTACTTTGTGGGACTATAGGGCTGCTTGTACAACAAAATTAACAGCGATAATTTCAAATTTTAAAAAAAAATTAATGTTAATTTCAGTCTGACAGGGTTCCTCCTAAAATGGATGCCCTATGCCACTGCAGGGCATTCTAACAATCCATTCCAGCATTATAATTGAGTATAAAATAATGTAAATACACATTTTAAATGCATTCTATAGAGTCATCATATTTTACCACTAATTGACCTACCTGATCAATACAAGCAAAACCTCGTAAATGCAGACACATATAATAATAAATTTCAATGCTATAATAGAGCATAAAACTGAATAGATCCACATTTTACTAACAAACTCATTATGTTTTATAGTTGCCATCATCATCATCGTTATCTTACTCGTGATTGTCGTCATCTGCATTGCCGTCTATGCATACAAGTCCAATCAGAGCGCCAAAAAGAGGAAGGCAGAGACCAAAGACCAAGTGCAGGATGAGCAAGAAAAGCAGGCCATGCTGAAACAGAAGACAGCACAGAAACAAGGTTAGTACCTTCAGTCGATGCAGTAATTTTCAGTAATTTATTAATAAAATTTGTAAAATAAAAATGACATGCAGCACACTTAAGAAAAGACATGGTTCTTATCCAGACATAACATCTCAATGAATCGCAACGCCGTTGCTGTAGCAATTTGAGTCGTAATTAGTGGTTTTGGGTACAAATTTTCTCCAAACCTGTCTTGAAGAAGATCTACAACCTAAATTTATTAACCTAAATTTATTCAATTCAGAACGGCAAACAAATACTTAAGCAGTGATGGTGAGTACAAAAGATGCCAGATTTCATTACTTAAGATAGTTAATGCACAGCAGAGATTGCTGACACCGAGGAATGAAGCACTTTTGCAGCTAAGGAGTACAGTCTCATGACTGGACTTTCCCACCAAGTGTTTACAGATGTTGTGTCTAAATAAAAGCCATGTCTTTTCTTAAGTGGGTGCTGGCTGTCATTTTTATTTTAAGAATTCGTTTTCCCAATCACCAATCAGTTTCTCAAGTAATAAAATTTGCTTTGCAAAAACACATTTACGATTTACATCACTAATAAGTTACAAAGAAATTTGCAACATGCTTATTGCTAACATTTGCTTAAAGATAGTATGTTGCAACACAATAGAACAGCAAAATTTCTTAACCTTCCATATAAAACATGTCAAGTCTAACTAGACTACAACCACACTTTATGAACTCGTATATAAGTCGCTGACATAATCATAGCTAATATTTTTTGCTTTTCTGTAAATAGATTCTCCTTATCACACCTGATACAAAATGTATTGGAAAACTCTTTTCATTTATGACTCAAGCAAAATATAACTACGGGGTTAATTTGCACAAATAATTAGAAAATAGATACGTTTTGCACTATAGGTGATAACAAAATTGTATAATTAATTTAATCCTCAAAAAGAAATAATAACACTATACTATCCATAACATATGCTTCAAACTATACTATTACTAATTACAAACTATACTATTTTTTGCTGCAAAGACAATGCATATCTTTATCAACACAGACTCAGCGACTATGCTAGCAATAATTTTTTTTGTAATTTACATGAAGGATTAAACGTGAGTTTGTATGCTTACTGACGGCATCAAGTAAAATTTTGTGTTTACATAAACAATTTTGCCTTTTATGGTATAACAGCTGTAGTCTTAATAACAAAAAGTAGCTATAGATTATAAGACTTCATAATTGCTGTATGTGAGAATGTAAAACAGCCTGTGAAATGTCCCCCCTTATAGGGGGTGCTGGCGTGTGCATGGTAAAGTGGGAAACACAAAAGGGGAGGGGTGGGCATTACACAGACTGTATGCAAATAGAATCTGACTCTCCACTTTACCATGAATGCGCCAGAATAGACATCGAACTTTTATAAAAGCATTCTTGAATGCGTGTGTCCATTTCAGTATTCTTGCCAAGAATTTTAATTGAACAACAAAATTCAAAATTATCCATCAAATGTGCAAAGAAGCAATGCACAATTGTGTGATTTCTGGGGCATGCTGGGAAGAACTTCAATGACTGCATTGAATTATCCTTCCCAGTCGGCCTTGCAGAAGACATTGTTTCCCCAGGGGAATAGGCATTGCCCACTATTTTCAATACAAAATTATGCCAACATTGTTCTCTCAAATGCTTGACAAGAAAAGTAATTCAGTTTTAACAAATCAATTTTATCACTTCAAATTATCTATACCTGATTTTCATATTCGTTCTAGAACCCGCATAATGCCAGACTCATGGTAAAGTGAGAAAGTACAATTCTTTGCACAGAGCTGCCATTAATCTTCCCACGATACATCATTTAGCGGGTGGTTACTGTTGGAGATGAAAACCAAACAAGCGCCTGCCTGGAACAGACGCTGCTAGTCATTACTCATGTTTATATGTTAGTAGAATGTAATGTCTTGTCTTGAACATGCATTTGTGTGAGCCATTTTAATATAATTAATTAGAAATGCTAAAGTTTTTGTGTTTTATCGTTATTTTAATGGAAGATGCGCTCAAAACCTCTCGCCATCACCTTTTACATAGCACATCTCGACCGAGTCTGTAGCCAGTGTAAGTGGTGACTTAGACTTGGTATTATAATGTATTTGTAAGTAAAGGTGCTGCCGCATAGAGACTTCAAGCGACATCCTTTATCATAGCGAACTTAATAAATTAATGGCTTCACCAAGCGTGCCTTAAAACAATGATTGACTTGGGTTGATTGATAATTAATTTACGAACCAAAAGTGCCATACAGAAAATATATGGAAAATTAGAGAATTTACGACTGTAGATTTTAAGTACATTACTGTACTTTTTCTGATTCTCATTTAGTAAGGTGAAACGATAAACAAAAAGTTGAAGAAAGAATATGTTCTACTAGCTTTCGTGACATTATGCATTAGAATCATAATTCTGTATTATACACATACAGAAAGAATGATATCATGCTTACAACAATTAGCCTTATGGCTGTAAACCAACCAGCCACTTGTAACAGATATGGACTGCATTAGGATTTGAACCCAGCACCTCCTGCTTACGTGGCAGGTTGCTCTACTGTTTGAGCTACTGGCTCAACCTAGCAGAGGTGGTCAGAATTCCCACACACATATATACCTAAAATGAATATCACCTAGGTCTTATGGCTGCTTAGTTGCCAGGTGTCAAAATGCTTAAATAAAAATTAATGCATAAATTAACGAACAACTAATCAAGGGAATTATTTCGTAAATCATTAATTTATATAGATATATACAGATATGCATATTTTGTGTACTTGTAGTGCAGTGAGTAGTTTGTGGCATGGAAACTAGCATGTAGTTTGATGATAATGCAATTACACAAGTGAAAAATTAGTTTACGTGGCTTTTAATATTTTTAGCATCATTATTAATAATAGTAGAACATTCCCATAGACTATCTGACATTTTCGTGTGTTATATGTGTTATAGTATAGAATGCAACATAAGCAAACGTAGCTGGTCTGTAATATTTAGTAAGTACTATGTTTCATAAGTTTACTCAGAAATAAAAAGTATATAAAATCATTTTATTGCATATACGAGAATGCGCAGATAATGTCAAGAAATGCATTATTTTTGCTAGTTTGAAATTTGTAGACTAGTCAGAAAATTGTATTGTAAAGCTACGGTTGTGATAATGTGTTTGGGGTTATTGGGAAACAACAAGAACATGGCTAAAAGCTGTGACAAGTTATTTGTATATGTGACCCTGTATTTTACTAGCATTGTTCAGTACTAAATTAACAATTAGATCTTTTGCCCATACATGTTTAATGTATGAAATGTCAGCACGAGTTTTCCAGTTACCATATACTAGTAGTACATAAATTTCATGCAAATAAATTCTTCGACATCTACAAAACTCACGTAGCGACGACCTAAGTTTAAAATAAATGTAACTGTGAAGACATCCTTGGAAACCTACCACATACACAGTGTACAGTTCAATACCTATGACAACTGTTTACTTTTTGAGTTCTCACTACCTTGCTAATGTTTAAACACTCATAACTAGTTAGTTTTATGAAAACTCAGTAAACCGTTAAACCAATGCTAAAATTCCTGTCTATATTTTCTTAAAAGGGTATTTTCTGCATTTGAATGAATAAACAAAACTGAATATTTACAGTGTTTGTTGTAGTTTAAATATGACAATATCAAAATTACATAGAAGTTACAAACCTTAAGAGGTCAACACTGGGCTACACTTCCAACAGATGTGAGATCTGAAAAAAATCATTAATTTCACGAAATCTTTAGACAATGAAACAAAAAGCAAAATGATGAAAAGCTTTCCTCAAAGCATTTTTGCATTAACCCTAACACAGTCAATACCGTCACTTGCAAATGACAAATTAGCAAATTGTTGTTAAACAATTTTTACAAAAACATGCTTTTTGGTCATTTTACAACTTCAAACAGAAAACTATATAAAAAAAGGTCGCAATGCAAAGTGAGTTAGTCAATCAATTTTGTTGCCAAAGCAAGACTGTTAACTATCCTGGTATGATAATTAATAGAAGTAGTTAGGTAGCTAAGTACACACTACTCCACATTACAATCAAAGAAAACAAAATACTGAGCAATCCATATTGATGAAGACGACAGATGACATGTTTTTTCATACTCACTGATGAATTTGCATTAGTAGAAACGCATTTAAGAATCACTTTCATAGTCAGAAAACAGCCAGACCAAAAAGTCAGCTTTCATTTTTTGCCTAATTACATGTGTTATTTATAGTATTATATGTTGCATAAGAAAATGTGCCACTTACTAGAAGAACATAATTTTAAAAATTCTTATGCCAAAATGGCAAGAAACAAAGACATTTTAAATTACAACTTTTTTATACCACAGTTGACTAAAGAATCTAAATATTTTATCAATGTTTTACCTATCCTTTACCTTTGCATCCACTACTACTACCAGGTGACATTAACAGCAATGTTCATATCGAGAATGAACGTGACGCTGATCCAGATGACGGAATCGAAATGAAGCCATTGATGAAAGCAGAAAGTGACAACACTATGTTAACACCCAAACCGGATGAGCAAAAACAGCAACCGTTTGGAAAGCAGCAACCGTCAAGAGAGATGGAAGAACTAAGAACTCCAAGTTACTGTAGCAACCAACCAGGTTAGATACCTTTTAACAATTCTCTCACTGTAAATGGTGAAAAATTATCAGTCCCATTATAATGATCCTCTGCAAACAGTTTGCACAGAGCTTTTATTTTCCACTTAATTGAAAATTAAATTCAACTAGAATGCATATTAGTATACAAAACCTTTGTAGCTTAATTGGTTAATCACTTGTGCTATCCAGGAGAGCACCAGTTCAATACCTTCCTAACCCTTTTTTGCACACTCAATCAAATATTTCACATTTTCCTCCGCTTCTCCTCTTCTTTCTGCAACCTAAGGTTAAGTTCATGGATTGATGATACACATGCCACGGTGAATTGTAGTGGTAGTAACTGAGTAAGGCAAACCGATTTTCGGTTACCAATTACTAGTAAGTAGTAACAAACCGATTCTCGCTAAAACATTAAAACTAAATAGGTCTGCTTAGCTATATGTATTACTGCAATGTAGCCTGTGCCCTATATTGTTCAGTGATGAATAAAACTTGGTTAACACACTTTATTTGTCCTGTGTTATTACACTTGTAACTGCCAGTCGTAAGTGATACGTAACTAATTGCTGTAGTTGTTACTAATTGTTTTAAGTTTTGCACAACTTTTAACTACACTTTATGCTACAACATCAACTGCCGCATAATATTTGTTACATGCTTAGTGTGTTTTTTGCCTATGTAACTAATAACCTTGTTATGTGTTTATAGAAAAAGGCATACTGGGCATACCAGTTGATCCAAATGCAAACATATATGATGATGCGCACCCAGTACCAAGCAATCAAAATACTGCAGGTATAACCCAATTGCTCATGATCGACTTACAAGTTATCACAAAATTTGTCAATATGTCCAGACTCTTATACCATTTGCTCTCATACACATGACCCAGATGGTTACTCTTTCTAGCAAAAAGAAGTCCATGCATTTCTGGTCCACTCAACTACCAGTGTTCATTAAGACACTTATACATTAATACAAAATTGATTCCAGTCCACTTAACTTTAATCAAGTATACTCGACATGAAAAAAAATCACAAATCTATATAGCTAATGCTGGGAATCATGCTGAATGTTCATTACAAAATTAAAATACGTAATTTATGCTCCTGTTAGCAATTAAGGTAACAACATACCTAGTAGTTACCTTCAGGCTGCATTAGTATATAAGCCTACAATAAGTCCTACACAGTAAGGCCTATACAGTCCTGGATGAAAGGGCACTAGTGTATTTCAGCAAAATGTACAATTATGGCACAGCGCATCAATTTAGGTGCTTTCGTTATGCAACACAGCACTATTCGTAATTTGATGCTATGTTCCCCAATTTAAGTCAAGTGGCGTATTTAATAACTTTTACTTCAGAACATCTAAATATGTGATTAATTGTCCTCATCTTGGTTTCTTCCCAGGTATTGGTGCTTGATGTAATGCTGTAGTAAGTGGAGAATCCTACAGTAATCTGATGACGTGTCCAATCCATCTAAGCCGATACTTGTGTATGACCTCACTTCATTCCTCTTTCTTTGCTAAAACATATAAATCCTGATTTGAAATTTTCTTTGGCCATTTTATACCCAGCAGTATTCTGTACAGACGTCTTTGGGTTTCATTCTTCTGGGCAACTTTGACTGTACACAATTCAGAATTATACAATACAGGTTCTACATGTAGTGTAGTTTCTACGGTTAGATTCAGATTTTCAAAAATGTTATGGGCTTAGAATATGCAGCCAAAGCTAATATTTTTCTGCATGGTATGTCAGCTTCAGTGCCTAGTAAAATACCAAGGTATGTGCAATTCTTCCAAGACGTATCCCCAACAAGTTGTATTGACTATTGTGTATTGTACTGTTGGCGTCATTTATCTTTAGATTGAAGTTTCTCACCTTCGCGGTGAGTAAACCCTAATTTCCGTTTCTTACACCGATCTCTGATTCACCGATAGAGCCAAAAGCAACCTTGTCGAGTTATTCGTCGTTGGTTTACTCTTCTCCTAATATGCCAAATTGGTATTAAAATAGACTGTTTCTCGCACGGAGTTCCACATCAGGAGACTCAAAGGAGATCCAGATATTGCATAATTATGCTCTTGCTGAATAGTCGGATTGAATTTGGATCTAACATTGTGTACATATGATCTACAGGCTGTGCAAGTAGCATGTACGCATGCTATTAGCAAAATTAAAAATTAGTGTAGCCAGCAAGGCACGAAATCTTCCTGATCCTCTGATTTTTGGACTGTATTGGACAAATACGGCACACCCGCTGCACCGCACTGTTAACGAGAGCTTGTCTTTTGCAAAATAGTAATGTGATTTTGATCTGTTTTGTTGGTTCTGAAATGAACAATTGACGGAACAGTTTGGAATGAAAGCAAGCTGAACCACACTAAACTATTACAAACAAGGCATAATCAGTAAGCCTAGAGTCTCTATAACTCTATCTGTTGTGAACAGAAAGCCTTCACTATTTGATTCATGCTCCAAAGTCGTTTATTCTAAACAGAATAATAAAAAGAACATTAACAAGTAAGAAAATGAATAAAATGATAAACTGAAGCTCAGTAAATACAAAGAAGTCAACTTATTGGCAAAGTACTTTCTCAAACTTGAGAGATTGAATTCACAACTTAATTAAATTATTCAAATTGATGTAACTCACATCGTTGGCTCTTCGTCAAGATTTAAAATTTCTCAAGGTACAAAATTCGGTTATGACTAAACGATGTTATTAAATGTAACACAATAACGACAAAAACATTGCTGTGATAAAAAAAACACGACCACCATTGTTCCCCTCCTGTCCTTTCCTCCTCACTCGTAGAGGGCAGCACCTTCCAATACATAGGTGTCGTTATGCATATTGCCGTTACACTCCCCCTCTAAAATGCGAAGTCACAAAGCATTTTACCAAAAATTTCCAGTAAGCAGTTAGTCGGCACCCTCTAGAAGACAGAGCTTGTGAATGGGGCGCTCTAAAAATCCAGCTTTCACTTTAAGTGTAGCACTTCTCACTAACCCATCTTCGCCTACATGAACTTGCTCTACCTTGCCCAGTGGCCACAGATTTCTGGGTGTGGTCTCCTTCACAAGCACCACATCATTGACTTTGAGATTTCTTTTTGGCACAGTCCACTTGTTCCGTTGCTGTAAGGATGACAAGTACTCTCTGGTCCATCTGCTCCAAAAGACATTCACTAAGTGTTGAATGTGTCGCCACTTGCGTCTGTAACGATCAGACTCAGAAAACACTCCTCGTGGCAGTGAGGCAGCATTGTGAGCTAAAAGCAGATGATTTGGTGTCAATGGTTCTGCATCCTTTGGATCATCTGAAATCGGCGTTAACGGCCTTCCATTAATTATTGCCTCCGTTAAACAGAATACAGTGGATAATCCTTCATCATCAAGGGTCTGTCCATCTAAAAGGTGGACCAATATCCTTCTGACTGATCTTATCATCCTTTCCCAACAACCTCCCATGTGTGAAGCAGCTGGTGGATTGTACTCCCACTCTATGTTACGTTGATGTAGCTGACTAGTGATGTTCTGATGGTTCCAGCCTAACATAGCTTTTTGAAGCTCCCTGTCTGCTCCAACTATGTTTGTCCCATGGTCCGACCTGATCACATTTGGCTTTCCCCTCTTGCTAATAAATCGGAAGAGGGCATTAACAAAGTTATCAGTGGTCATGTCAAAAAGAACTTCTAGATGAATAGATCGCACTGCCATGCACGTAAATAAACATCCATATCTCTTAGCAGATGTGCGCCCTCTCTTTACACAAAAGGGCCCAAAACAATCTACCCCCACTGAGGAGAATACTGAATCTCTTGAAATCCTATCGCTGGGTAAGTCAGCCATCTTTTGGCCCAGCGTGGGTGCATACAAATGTCTGCACCTGCGACAGTCCTTTATAGCCTTTCTTGCGATAGTTCTCAGTCCAATGATCCAAAACTTGCCTCTGACTACAGACATAGTGTAATTGCATCCAGCATGGCAGTTTTCCTCATGGTAGTGTCGGACAACTAGGCGAGAAAAAACATGGTCTTTTGGCAGTATTATTGGGTGCTTAGCTTGTTTAGCTAAAGGAGCTTTGGCTAGTCTGCCTCCAACTACCAATATGCCTTTATCTGATTTCTGAGGGTCCAATTGATACAAATGACTGGTTTTGAGTACATTCTGTCCCGTGAGCTCTTCTTTGAAGTGTATGTACTGCACATGTCTAATGATTTCTTCCTCAGCCTCCATTAGTTCCTTCAAAGAAAGGGCAGTGTGCTTTGACATAGTACGGACCCTCTTAAGTACTTTGTCTCTCAACAATCGTTTCAGACGTAGGAGATAAGCTACACATCTTTTTAGCCGATGCAGATTTGAATAATGCTCACACAACATGTCGATGACATTATCATCCTTTTCTACTGCTTTAGACGTGTAGACCACCATAGGACTTTTCTTAATTTCGGAATCATCTGAGACATCTTTGCCTTTGATACTATCACCGATCTTTGGCCATTGCTCTCGCTTGCCTTTCAGAAATGTGGGGCCATTTATCCACCTGCTTTCCTTCACCAGATCTAATGCTGCAATTCCCCTTGTTGCATCATCTGCTGGATTGTCTGCTCCTGGTAGGTGATGCCATTGTTGTGGTGAAGTTAGTTCCTGAATGACAGCCAAACGATTGGCAACAAAGGTTTTATACCTTGCAACTTCATTATTCAAGTAGCCTAATACTATTGAGCTGTCCGTCCAGAATATGGATTCATCAATGTGCATGTTAAATTCCTGTCGTAATATGTGATCTACTCTAGCTGATAGCATGGCTGCAGAAAGCTCCAGTCTGGGAATTGTCATACCCCTCATAGGTGCCAAGCGTGATTTGCCCAAGATGAAGGAGACATGTACTTTTCCATCGTTGTTCTCGAATCGCACGTAGGACACTGTTCCAAAGGCAACTTCTGATGCATCACTAAAATGATGCAATTGAGTGTTATTTACGGTCCCAAAATGCTCTGGTTTCAAGCAACGAGCTACCATCATGTTTTCCAGTGTCATAAGCTCTTCTTGCCAAACTTTCCATTTTCTGGCAGTGTGCTCTTCCAGGGGTTCATCCCATGCCTTTCTTAGGCGGGTTTCTTCCTGGAACATAAGCTTGGCACGTAGAACAAAAGGAGAAATTATGCCTGCAGGATCATAAACTGATGACACCACACTTAGTAGGCCACGGCGAGTCAATGGTTTTTGTCTTTGGTTTACATGGATTTTGAACTGATCAATTTCCATGTCCCAGAAAATTCCTAAGGCCCTTTCTACTGGCAAAGTATGTGCTTCTAGATCCAGATTCTTAACACCTTTGCCCCGCTCCTCTTCTGGGATGGACTCAAGGACACTTCTACTGTTGCTGCACCACTTAGTTAAACGAAAGCCACCTCGAGCCAATAGATCAGTCAGTTTTTGACGCATGTGCTTGGCTTTCTCTTCATTTACAGTTGAGGTTAGGCAATCGTCAACATAGAAGTCTTTCAGCAGTGTCTGAATTATGTTTTCATCATACAAATGCCGGTTATGCTTTGCAACGCTTTGGAGTGCAAAGGCTGCAACACTTGGACACCATATTCCACCGAATGTGTGAACAGTCATTCTGTAGACCTTTGGTTCCGTGTTTAAACAACCATTTTCCCACCATAAAAATCTAAGGACATCGCGATCCTCTGCAGGCACCTTCACTTGGTGAAACATGCATTCAATATCAGCCATCAAAGCTATTTGGTTTTCTCTAAATCTAAGCAAAACACCGATCAGTTTATTTGTTAAAACAGGACCCTGCATAACGTTCCTATTTAGAGTAGTACCTGCGAATTGAACTGCACAATTAAAGACGATTCTCGTTTTATCTGGTTTGTTTGTATTTCTGACTGCAAAATGGGGCAAATACCATATCTTTCCAGGTCTTCCATTAACACCTTTGGCATTTATTTCCTCAGCATAACCCTTATTCAGCATATTTGAGATTTCTGCAGTATACTTCTCTAGCAATGCATTGTCCCTTTGTAACTTGTTCTTGAGCCCCTGCAGCATAGACTGTACCACAGGTAAATTGTTTGGAAGCTCAGGATTCTCACTTCGGAATGGTATGGGCAATTGATAGTGATTATCCTCAGTTAGGGTTACTGAATCCTCCCACAATTTGATCACCTTGACATCTTCTTTGGAATAATGATTTTCGTCTTCACACATTTCCATCTGCCAAAACTGGGCGACAATGCTGTCAAGATCTGCAGTGGCTTGGACATAGTTACTGATGATTGCTTTGCTGCTTGTGTACCCTATTGGCCCATTAAGAGCCCACCCTAGTATAGTCCTGGATGCCCAAGGAGCTCCTCGTGGCCCTGTTCTGACCTCTAATGGAATCATCGCGATAGGCACATCCTGACCAATCAAAAGCCCCACTTCAGGTTCTCCAAAACCGCCAGAGGTCAATGGTATGTCCTGCAAGTGTGGCCATTTTTTTAGGTCTTTCAATTCTGGCAGAGTTTCTCCCTTTAATCTTAGTGAAGGTCTGGTGTACACTTCAGGAAGCGTTATGCATTCATCTTTTTCCATGCTCATCACTTGCAAACTCACCACCTTGGCTGTAAATTCGCTATTTTCCCTTTCCAAAGTAGTCAGTGATAAGGCAACATCCTTTCCATCTACGCCCAATTTAGCGGCTAGCTCCTCAGTGCAAAATGTATTTGTGCTACCTGAATCCAAGAAAGCCAGAGTCTCGAGTGGCATTCTTTGTTTTTGAGATTGTACAAGAACCTTTACAACGGGTAAAATAATCCTTTTGCGCACTGTATATCTTTCAACATAACCATTTTGGACAGAACACTTGCTGCTAGCTTCTCTCATATCGCTATCTTCATCATCCTGCCTGCCTTGCTTAAATTTACTCAGGTGTAAGAAAGTGGAATGGCTTCTTTGACAGACATTGCATCTTTTGCTCATACGACACTCATAGCTGCTATGATTGGGCTTTAAACATTTAAAGCAAAGTCTCTTCTCTCTGGCTAGCTCCAGTCTTTCTTCAGGCTTCATGGCATTAAAGTCTGCACATTCAGTTATAAAGTGTTCACCAGTGCAAATGCTACACGTAGATCTCTTCGATTCGCCTGCTATTTTAGATAAAAAACTTGTTTGGTAACTTGCTTTAGCATCCTTTCTTGTTGTGAGTTTCTGGGTTTCCTTTCTTTCTCGGTCGATATATCCTAAATTCCCAAAAACTGGATCATTTGCCTCTAAAGCTGCTGTTTCCACAAAATGAACTACATCATCAATCGTTGGACTCCTTTCTTGGCTCATTCTAATTTTATATGCCTCTGTCTTCCACCTTGTTTGGAGATAAATTGGGAGTTTCTCAAGTATACACAAAAGATTTGTTTGGTTATTTATTTCTTCTCTTTTGTTAATACTGGCCAGTATTCCTTGAGCCATTCTCAAGTCATCTGCAAAATGCATTAATTCTTCTCGGCCCTTAACAGCCTTCGTTTCTCTAATCTGTGTTAGCCAAGATTCAACTATGTTGTAAGAATTCCCAAACCGCTCATAAAGCATCTTCTTCGCCTTTGCGTAGGCCTCATTAGGAGGCATGAGCAAGCAGCTTTCCACCACCTTTCTTGCTCTTCCTGTACAATAATGTAGTAAGCGCAGAAGATTGGCATGACTATCTACAGAAACTCTCTCTACTGCATGTTCAAAAGTCTTCATAAACAGATGAAACTTTAATGGGTCTCCATCAAAATACATCATCTCCACCTTAGGCAAGCTTGCACTTTCAGAATTTATTTGCCGACTTATTTCTCCTGTGTGTGTTTTGTTTCCTTCGCTGTGAGCATGACATACATCGTCACATCTATTGTCACAACCACAACATCGTGTTGAGATTGGTGCACTTCCTTGAGATGAATGATTTGGCTGTCTCACTGCTTCTTCACACATTTCAACCCACCGCTTTGTCTCATCCCTTTTATATGCAAGCAAAGATGGGAGTTCCTTCTTTTCTTCTTCTTCTACTTTCTCATCGACTTCAAACTTGGCGAGCACCCTTTCTTCAGCTTCCAGCATTTTAATTTCAGCTTGTTCTTCCAATTCGCTCATTTTCATTTGATACAATCGCTGCTCCTTTTCTGCCTTTGCTCTTCTCTGATATTCACAAAGCTCAAGGTTTCTCATCTTTTCCATGATGGATGCCTTTGCTTGTAAAGCGGCTCTTTTTGCTGCTACCATGGCCCGTGCACTGGCAACACTGCTTACGCTTTTATAGCTGAGCTTTCCGCTACTCCCAGCAATGGAATGGTTGTCTTTACTATGTGACTGGTCGTGTTCATCCTGGATGGGTTTTAGACAAGAATTTATTTTTGCGTGCATTTCATTAACGTTTCCCATGACAAATTTATATCCCTCTCGCATCTTAGCAATCTCATCAGGGGTTCCATTACATTCCCTAACAGCTGCGTAACAATCTTCAAAGGAATTTTTGTAGTCTGTAACGATATTTTCTAATTCAGCTTGCTTTAAAAGGAGCTCATCTTGCTTCCATTCTTGTAGATTTTTCATCAAGTAATTTATCTTTTTTGTTAATCGACCCTGCTGTGTACTTAGTCTTCTTTTGCATTCCTGTAAATATGCTGGGCAATCGTCACCCCCTAATGTTTGCTCCTTGTCGCCTTGTTCAACTGACTTTTCGAAGCCAATTGCCTCGGCTGAGAGATCAGTTTTTGGCTTGAAGAGATCCTTTTCCATATTTTGTCTGTTGACGTTGTGCACTTAAAACCTGCTCATTCTGCTTTGTTACCAAGCAACATTAACATAAGCTATATGATACACACTACATAAGCATTAAAAATTACAATCCTATTGTACTTAAATGTACATGTATCATTCTAAAGCTATAGTTGCTATTTGTACTTAAAACTTATCAGACGCTTAAAATGAGGCATAAATCCTAAGTTTCACCAAAGTTATTCAAACTGTCATTAAATACCCGGATTCTACGTGCCGGTAAACATACAAACATACAGACACCGTGTATCAGCAAACCTATGGCCTTAATATGTAGACAAGAACTTTACCACAGATCTCACACTTTAACATAAATCGTGGCTTGGTATAGCAGCAGTTCACTTACCATGTATTAATGTTATACCGATTAAAGAAAACGTAATTATTAAATTAAACCCCATATTGCAAATTAGTTCAACATTCAACCATGCTTTCTGTTGAGCTTTCACAGGCTTAGGATAATGCTTGATTACGCATTGTAGATTATGTTGGGTAACTTAGTAGATTTTCGAATTTTTTAAGCAGGTACAGCACGGTGTAAATTTTGTCAAAATGAGCAGTCGATTCAGAGTTGTTCACTGAAAACATTTGACACAACGCAAACATTGCATAATATCATATTTTCGAACTTCAATAAACTGTACACAATAAGTACCATATCTTTAACTTGCTTCGATTAGATCAGCTGATGCACGGCAGCGTGGGAGTTTACTACTTGGCTGGATTCCAGCAGGTCTGTTTACATTCGCCGTATCTGTTGCGGTTCATGTTACTAGTTCCCAGGGCTCCTTAGTTGAAGCTGTATATCATTGGAAGACAATCGCGTGCGCTGTAGCTCGATGAAGGTTCACTGGGAGTCAGGTTCGCCCAGAGTACGTTTCTTCCTGACCTCTGCAAGGTCGCCTGCGTCACAGGCTTGTGTTCGATATTGATTGGTTGCTCGCTGCACGGCATTCACTACATTTACTACGTCGCACCGGTGTGTAAGATGCTGATTGGCTGTTCGTCTGGACAGTGAAGCAGGTTACTAGGACTGCCTGTAAAATGTTGCTGGAAGAGTAATTTTCAAGGCTTAGACAGCTTTTTACTGACGATTATTGTCTTTTCAGGCAATGATCTATTGTCCAAAATTATGCCACCAGGTTCTCTGGTATCTGGCCTCCTCGTCGACTATAATACTGTTTCTCGTAACACTGGCATAACAAATAGATTTATTCGCAAATAATGATAGAATATTGAAGTGTACTACAGCCATGGTGGAAGAGCCGATAATAAACTGTTGTGAACAGAAAGCCTTCACTATTTGATTCATGCTCCAAAGTCGTTTATTCTAAACAGAATAATAAAAAGAACATTAACAAGTAAGAAAATGAATAAAATGATAAACTGAAGCTCAGTAAATACAAAGAAGTCAACTTATTGGCAAAGTACTTTCTCAAACTTGAGAGATTGAATTCACAACTTAATTAAATTACTTAAATTGATGTAACTCACATCGTTGGCTCTTCGTCAAGATTTAAAATTTCTCAAGGTACAAAATTCGGTTATGACTAAACGATGTTATTAAATGTAACACAATAACGACAAAAACATTGCTGTGATAAAAAAAACACGACCACCATTGTTCCCCTCCTGTCCTTTCCTCCTCACTCGTAGAGGGCACCACCTTCCAATACATAGGTGTCGTTATGCATATTGCCGTTACACTATCTCTATGGTAAAAATATTTTGTCGTGTAAGCATGCAGCTTGCAATTGTCCCACTTTGTCCCATAATCCCATTCCTTGTTTTATAAGGCCGTTTTGTAATTATAACTTGATATTCTCATGCTTATAAAATTTAAGTCTAATAGTTATTGTACATTGTACATTTAGCAGACCGTCAACTTAGTGATTCTTCAGAAACCCTTTCTTCAACTTCTTCTTCATCACATGATGAGACGAAGCCAGTCATCCATCACGCAGAAGTTGAGAATGACCAGGATCCACCTGAAGATTTGGAATGGGACCCAACTGACAGTACAGAATTACTAAATGTAAAGTTTAAAAATTCATGCTATTATTATAATATTCTATTGCTAAGCATGTTATAATAAGAAATATTTGGTATAATAATTTAGATGGAGAGCACTAATTGCCTAAGGATTGTATGGCAGGTCCTAGAATGCATGGCTTCACTATCACATTCTATAATGTGACCCTGTTGTCCTCAGAGCTACTTGTAAATTGATTTTCTGTTGTCATCAGCCATATTAACAACATTATTGCCGTGTTGTTACTATTCTTATCATTGTAGCCATCATCCATGTTTATAACCATCATTTCTTTTTTTCTCTATGCATTCTCTTTGCCATGTTTGTTTTCACTGTTACTTTTTGCAGAGATCCGGCATGCCAGGTGAATCGGTAAGATATGGAGATCCAGGAAATGAATATAAAGAAAATCATTTTGACGAAGATGAAGAAAGTGATTCAGATGATGACTTTTACAGTGCTAAAGATGGACGATTATCACCCATACATGAAGAAGTAAAGGTAATTTTTGAATACTTAACAGATACTGTAGAACGATGTGCACCTAAAACAGTTAAGTATGTTCAGTGCATTAGAAGTGCTCCCAACTTCTTCCATCCAAGTGTTAGTTGCATGAGTTGCATCATAAAAATGAATCACAGATCAGACTTGAATTGCATGGCAATTTTTTCTGTTTATATGGTATGTGATTTAATTGTTAGTTGTTATGATGTCATCCGTTACATGTTTTTCTCTAGTCTGCAGGGATAGCAATTGCTGCACCTCTGGCTACTATCGATGAATTCAGATATCCAATAGCTGACAGTGTTCGGAATAGCATGGTTGATCCTTAGTTTTGTCAATAGTGTAAGTACATGTGAGCGAAACTCTTTATCAGTGTTACAAAATATATTTAAACATGCAGGAATATAAGTGAATATTGTATACTATCAAATTATAAGACCTCTGTTGTTCTGCCACAAATAGGATTACCCTGTCTGCATGATGCATGCTGATTTACTAATTACAATTTTTTGTATTAATGAAATAATATTTAAAATATTTCGTCTTTTGTAAATACAATTATATGGTCATACGTTTCTCAGTGACTCAGTCATTATAAGGAATGCACAATTGAAAAAAATCAGGGCTTTTTAATTATGGACAACTATCAAATTTGTTCTCAAAAAGTCAAATTCTAGGTAATAATGTAATATTTTAACAGTATGTACTTTTGTTATTCAGAATTCAGCTGTTCAGTATAATACTTTGTTACAGTCGTTCCAGTCCAATTGTTTATATCGTTAGTTATATATTTTAGGTACTATTTAATGCCATGTATACCACGAGGTACTTGCATCGAAGGAAAAAGATGGTGTTTTTCTTTTGTATCGCTGCCTTGGACTTCTAAAATACTACACAAAAGCATCAGTACTGCATTATGAGATCTGCACAACGTCTTATAATCACCATGATGACTACTTTTATAATTACGTTATCATGCTGACGGTAAATGTTATTATATGCATTGCAAAATTACATTGGAAATTTTTCAAAGGCAGTGATTTGTGAAGGCACAAGGCGTAAAATGTAGTTTATTATTACTTCATTTAACTGATATTTCTGCAATAAATTGTGAAAATCTGTAATATAAAAGTGCATATAGTAAAAACCCGCAAGTGACCTAGAGTAGAATTTATTATTATTGCCTTTACATTTGTATTTTCTTATTGTCTGCATATATGCCATAATTGTGGTAGAGGTAATCTCTGCACGTAGCTGTCACGTTATCACGCATAACAGTACTATGCGATTGGATTACTAAACCCCCACAGGATGAGTGTGAAGCTGTAGAAGTTATGGATTCATACTACTTATTAATAAGTTCTGTTAATGCTTCAGAAACTTTACCCTTATGCTGCTCAATAAACAATAGTTTCATGGCATTTTCTTGTAACGTTGTGGATCCATGAATCAGCCAGCTGTGTTGCTCTGGACAAGAAACAATTAAATTACATTAACTTTTTTGCCATTTCTCATTAAGTTTCAGTTATGTAGTAGATTTAGCATTAATTTCTACCATACAAAAAATCGATGTGTTAATACTACTCTCTTATTCCATATTGCCTCAGACCCATACTACTCATTGAAATAAGTTTGCTATAATGTTCTAAAAACTACCTGTTCATATTATTCATTAATTGGATTAGTGCAGCAATGTACAATTGCTATAGATTTAAATATCATGCGGGCTGATCCATTGATTGTTTTACTTGAAATTCAAACCAAAACGTCCACACTTACTAGTGACCACACTGTGGCTGATGAGTTTACTGTTAATATTAATAAATAGCCGTTAGAACGCTGCATTTCATATTACTGCAGTGAAATAAAAATAAAAGATCCACACTAGTGAATAGGCCAGTCTTTTGCAATTGTTTAAAAGCCACAGGTCCATACTACTAAATGATGCGTTTAATTGCTACAATGGTTAAAACCATAAACATAATATTCAAGAAATGGGTTCAGTGGTCCAAACTTTACACTAACAAGGTAAAAACTGAACTAATTTGGTTATTCCACTAAATGGACGTATAAATCAATAGGTCTATGTACCACTCATTAGTGTAGCAGGGTAATTGACAAGAATACTGACAAGAATAAATCTTATTACAGTAATAGAAAAATCTGAGACTAAAGAGAAAGAAATTAAGAGATGACATTTCTGTCTTCGTGCAGCTTTGGTACCATTAATGACGCAAAGGCCCATTAATGATGTACTCATCAATTTATTATTCTGTAAGCCCTACTGGTAAACCAAACTGCCACTACAGAAGGCTTGTAAGCCATCCGTAAACTACAGACCCGTACTACTCGCTCACGTGGCGAGATTAATTTTGTTGTAACGCTGAATGCTATACAAATCCATATTGTGCTTGAATGCATGACGAATACTTTGTATGTTGTGAAGCTGTTGAATAAAAAAAGTTGTAACGGCATTAGAAATCACTATTAAAGTTAATTTTACAGGAAAAGTGACTTTAAATAAAAAATGTTTTCCCGCAAATGATGTTACATGTTTGGATTTTTACATGTTGAAATTTCTGATTCGTATATTAACTGCGCATTGGGCAGTATAAAAATTAAAAAGACTATGATGAAGAATTATAGTATCTAGCAAAATTAGTACAGTACTGTATCGAAAAATAAAATAATAAAACAATTAATAGTATCTTGCCGCCGTTTGCGCTAGCGCTGCGAGCGTCACTAGATTTGATTTTGAAAGCTTGCTGACTCCAATCCCAAAAACCTGTTCTTTTCTATACAGGTAAAGCGGGCGCACATAGTAGCATGACAAAGAGGGTTGTTTGCAGAAAGTTTATCAAAGCTTAAAGCTCCAAATAAGTTTAACTGTGTCAAAATATTATGTAGAAGTAAGCTACACATAGATTTAAACGACGATCGTGCAAGAATTTAATAACGAACAGTTGTTACAGTTTTTTCTTTAACCTTGCTTCCTTAGCTCTGAAGTGGACACGCCCCGAGCAAGCACAGGTAAAATAAACGTGAGTCGTGACGTCACCGTCATGTCCGTCCTCGAGGCTGTTGGTATGCGTCGCCTTCGCCGTTAAATTAAAATTTTGTTTTGCGTTTTATTTATTTCAAGGAATAGATTCTTAGTTGCAATTGTTGATACTTTGAGGTATGAACGATTTTTTGTTTATTATAATTGCGAGCACTTAGCTAGCTGTTTATTAAGTTATTTAAGCTGATAAACGCTGTGTTTGGAATTTGGGAATGGCTTAGGCCTCGTTTCCACTGCGCCGCCCGCACATGCACAGACTTTTTTCGGTAGACTCACACGGCAAAAAATTGATACAATTGCCCGCCTTTGAATACCGTAGTTTTACGTGTATGTCGTTTCCACTGCGTGCGTCCGCATGGAAAGCCACGTATACGCCCGGATCGGCACTTTAATTGTTCAACATTTTTTTTGTGTGGACGGGCAAATTCATTTTTATAATGGAGGACGAACAGATCGTACACACTGTGGAGATCAGACCTGCTTTATATGATGAAAGTAACTCTTAATACAGCCACAGGGATTTTACAAGACAGCTGTGGGCCGAAGTGGCCTTTCAACTTAATACTGAAGGTAGAATCCTCAATAATAATTAAAATTAGACATTATATATGTGAGTGTGTGTGTGTGTACACACACACTAATACTATTTGCGTAATAATAGTATTTGTGAAAATCTGAATAAAAATTTCATGCTAAGATACAGTTAATTAGTTGTTGGCTCTGTTTACCTTAGCGTTACAACAAGGTGCTGTTCTGGTGAAATACAATCCGGAAAATTTGTGTTCTGTTTCTTAAGATATTCAGAACACAAATCAAGTAAAATAACGTTTTCTTTAACCACCACAGCAAAATAAAAATCTTCTTTCATCTAGAGTCTCATGTTTAGAATTTCGCGCTAAAATTTTGGTTCATTTATGACGTATTTTACTGAATGAGTGCGGTCCCAATGGAAACAACTTTTGCTGACGTAAAACGTGCGGACAGAAAAGTTTGTGTCTGTGCATGTCTGTGCGGACGCAGTGGAAACGTGGCCTTATTCTGTTTTCTGGTAACTGTGTCTCATTTTATGGAATGACTCCAATAAGAGCAAAAGAAACTGGGAAATTAAGCGAACTGTACAGAAACAATGAAGTTATTTTCTCTTGAATGGTCTGGAGATTAATTTTAATATCACATTGTAATAATCGGAAGATACAAAGTTGTGTCAGGTTTTTGAACTGCTTTTCTTATTTTAGTATGTACTCTGTGAAGCTACTGTTAGTTATTGTCTACCTGTCTTGGAGCAATTACTGCAATGGTGCAATTGAACAATGGATGCAAGAAGATGATGCATTAGTGGAGTTGGAGTTAGTAGATGCCAATAGAGCAGGTAGGAGATTCTGAAAGTGGATCTTGTTGGATAAGATATGATCTGTCTGAAGTCGTTATCAGCAGCGGAAAAAGTTGGGTAGAAAGCAAAGGCTTGTGTGTGAGACACTGTAAGGCAGTGTCTTAAGGTTGCACTAAGCCACTAGCTTTCGAAGTAGGGCCTATGTAATCGATTGTGTCTGATGTTGTTTGGACACATGTGGTCTGATGGACTGTAGAGCATTCTGTCATTATTTAAGATTTGTTAATCAAATTCAGAAAAATACAGCTCAGAAATTTTTTTCAGACTTATAAATCTTTGTAAGTGATCTTGAGTCACGTGTTAGAACAGTCATGTGTAGGCGGCAATGTCTACTGGCGATTTATTTTGTATTCAAATGGTTAATACAATGATTATACAACTATCTATTTTGCATTCACAATTTATAGCTAAAATGTATTGAAACTTGAAAGCTAAGAAAGTATGAACGAAATAGTTGCTAGTTGTCGATTATGACTCGGCAATTTTTGGAAGAAGTATAAGGAAGTTCTGTAAAAGATGTTACTGACCAGTAGGTGATGGAAATGTTGCATAAAAAAGTGTGGTAATTACCTGTTAAATCACTTTGCCTGCCACATCATTTTGATATATTTGTGGCTTTTTTCTATATGTATCAAGAACTTGATATTACCTCAGAAGACTGCGCTACTGAATGACAAATTAAAAAAAACTACTTCAATATTCCTTATACGGTACAATAATAATTGATGCAGTTTTTGCTTTAATTTGTTGTTTATGATATTAACTATATGGCCACATCTGTACTGATACTTCAGTTCTGAGGTAAATAAAATATGTTTATACAAAACAATTATTGGTTGTTGCGCATGTTGCAGTTGCTACGCCGCCGATGATTACACGGCAACCGGAAACAAGGAATCATGAGATGATATTCGAGAAGAGGAGGAATGTCGTGTTAGAATGTGAAGGGACAGGAGAACCTTTTCCAGAGTACGTTTAAATTGATGATATTCTTCCTGTTATAGTAACGCTTTTCCCGACGGGAGGGAGACCATCTCGTATTTCTAATAATTCTAAACTCTTATAGAAATTAATCTTGTTATTGTCATTAGTTTTTGAAATATTTCTTGGAATGCTGTAATTAATGGAAATAATCTTTGAGATAATACTGCAGTGGCTGGCCGTATCTAAGATTTGTACAGGCAAAACTTGTAAAGGGACCAAGTCAGATGATTTTAGTTTGGTCCATTTAAATAGGTCCAAAAAAGGATAAACCCAAAATGTATAGTTTTCAAGCTCTCTGGTGATAAATAACTTCTGTTTTCAGTACTGTCTCTACTGGTAATACACCCCTGTTGCCTTGTTTTGTACTTCTAATTTTTTAGCGATTAACATTTAATTTAGCAGTAAGGTCTCTCAACAGGGTTCGTTGGGCCCTAATCTACCTCCATCGGACACCATTGAGGGACCTTACTGCCAAATTAAAGATTAATTGCTAAGCATTACAAGTACAAGAAAAGATAACAGGGCTGCAACACCAGTAGAGGAAGTAACTGAAAAACAGACGGTCACAAGCCTTTTTTCTTCTTATACCCTGTTACACAAAACACGTGGTGGTACCATTTATAAAGAAGAAGAGGTAGAATTATAACTTGGGTGCATCTATAATACAGTTAATCTTATTATAATTCGTAGCTTTATAAGAGATTAAACATAATTCGGATTTCAGTGATGTATTGTACTTGTTGTTTATGTGAGTCATGTAGGTATATGCTTAGTCAATTTCATTAAAATAAATGTTAATTAAACACTATAAGCAGTGATTGCATGCATTAAGTCTACCTGGTGAGATGATCTGCACATAAAATTACGCATGTATTAACATTTCATTTTGTCATTTTGGGGAAATTTTTTTTGTACCTTATGGGAAATTTTGATAAATGATCAAATACATTAAAATAGTTGCACTGCAGTCGTCGTTAATGCACATACAGTAATTAAATTTGCAAGTCTGCGTGCATTAAGCACGTGACCCAAATTATTGGCTCTGGATGAAATGAAAATTTTTATCCTATTCAAGGTTCTGGCTTTGTCTGGTGTCAGCTTTCTGTTTGTAAAACTGTACAACAAATAGTTTCGAAATGGCGGGAGTTAATTCCTCAAGTGATGAATCAATCATCTTTCGGCCATAGTTACCCTATGGACATTTCCCAGTATTCCGGGCTAGTCTGTTACTAGTAGTGATTCTAGTAAATATGAAATGAAACAGCATAGCTTGAATTCAAGTGTTTGTTTACCTCGGTTAGTAAAAGATTTATTCCGGGCACATGATCACAATTTTGTGTGACTTTATGGTTTATACGGCTAGTACTTTTTAGTTTTTTTTTATTATAACAACATACTCCTAGTGAAAAGTGTTATTCGTGTTGCACTCTTTTTAAGCAGTCACTTGAACACTATACTTACCGATGGCTTTTAGTGCTTCATTTGTAAGTACAAAACTTTTTACAAAAGTTAAGTAAGTAGGCTTATATATTATTGCATTCTAGTTTTCAGTTCCATTAGTAATCAGTACACTTAATCGAATTCTTTTGGCCATTAGGTTTCGGTGGATAAAGAACGATCGCCATTATGACCCTTCAGCTGTTGACTCTGCCCGTGTGGCTACGCAGATTGATAAGGGTACAATAATCATCTCGAGACCAAAAGCCAGTGATGAGGGTTTGTACCAGTGCATAATTCAAAACCCTCATGGAGTTGCAGTCTCAAACAAGGTGTATCTCAGATATGCAAGTAAGATGATTGTTTAATTAACTGTGAGTCTGCCAAGTATTGTGTATTGTAACAAAACAAAAGTATTTTTTTAAATATGATTACTATGAATTGTTATTAATCATTTGTCACAATAATTTCAACCATCAACCGCAGTCATACTAACTAAAGTGTTACGCAAGTGCAATGTGCAAGAAAAAACACTAAGGTTTTTCAAAATTTGCTCTTGCTGGCAAGACATGGAAATTGACCTTAGAAAATGGAGAAGCAATAACAGGTGTTTATTGGTCTTCTCCAGCATCGGTTTTCACATCGACACAGCTTTTCTGACTCTCTATTCTTTCTTCCCTTTCCTCTTTTTCATTACTCATTCTCTTTCTCCTCTTACGTTTTTTCTCTAGGTGACCTTTAAGTTATGTGGCTGTATTGCCATCTTCAGGTCTCATTAGCCACACGCCATTAATGTATGTAATTGAAATTAAGCTACAATTAATCTTAAATTGTTGCAGAAATGCACAAGTCTGTATTTGTTAGATTATTTATATGTTAGCTAAATAAAATTTAAAAAAATGGAATTACAGACATATGTATTTAGAAATTTAAGTTGCTAAAGTTTGTACTTGTGAAAGGAACCTTTGTGTTAACCTTTGTGTTATTTTGTTAAACGTAATGACCAACTTGGGTGCTTAACAATGAAGTAAATATTGATATTAAACAAGATATGCATGCATATGAACGTGGATAAGACACCAGTGCCAGTTCACTGTCTAATCTTAATCCCTGATTTAAGTGCGAACCATACATTACAGATCATCAGATTGCCTAGAAAATAAAAAAACTGTAGTCCTGTTGACAGTGTCGTTATGACTGTAGAATAAAAAATTACAACTGTTTAAAGGAAAACCTGACCCAATCTTAAACTGTAGGTCAAAACAATCTACTCTTGAAAATATTGAAAGGAAGCATACTATAAGAATGACTTATGTGAAAAATTATTACCACACAAATGCAAGTTTGCGTTCAACCCCGTTAGTTCTTCACTGTTATGTGCATATTGCTATTTGCTAGTTAGACGGACAGGGTGTTAAAGTGTGTAATTTTTTTGTATTTGAAAGTTTAGTAAGATTTGGAAAATCATCCTGTCTTCCTTTAAATTGAGCTATTGGTATTGTCTTGATCTGTATGTTGCAGTTTCTTAAAACTCGTGTTCACTTTTTAGCACTGGGTGATTTTGAGAAGATTGATAACACTCCAATTCATAGAGTGAAAAATGGCCAGTCGCTGACCATGAATTGTGTTCCACCTCAGGGGATACCCAAACCACAGGTAAGACGTTTGGGTTTTATCCAAATCATGAGAAAGGAATTCCTTTTTGGTAGCATCGTTTTATCCAAGCTATAGGTAAGATGGTGTGTTAACATTGTTTTACTGCAGCCACCGGTCCCAATTGTGGTGGTAAGTTGACATAGGCAAAGACAACTTTATTGGTCATATATGCCACAGATGAGATACATGAAATTTGTTGTATCAACTTTGCACAGATTAACAAAAAGCAATTAGCACAACATATTCGCAGCTGTAAATTAAATTCAACAATGCATATAAATGTATATTGTACAAATTGAAACAAAACTTAAAAAAGAATTTAGAGTTTAGCTACTATTTAATGTTTTGATTGATGACTACCTGTATATAGAAATACTGATTTGCGAGAATCTCAGCACTTTCACTTCACTTGGTGAAGTGTTTCCTAGACTGTAAATTACCTTTTAATTTTTAAGCAAACAGAGTGAAGTGGTTGAAAATAAACTAAAATTTTCGAGAATTTTTTAGTGGAATTAGGTGAAAATCTGAAAGAATTTTCTCTACTGCTACATTTCTACATGTGTGGCACCTTCTTCAAAACACTACAGCTAATGGCTAACACATGCATTACTAACAACTTTTAATTTTTTTTATTGCGACAACACCAAACAACAATACAATATAACAAAACACGATATGATATGATATGATATGACATGACTTGACAGAACTATATGATTACATTTATATTTTAATGTAATGGACATAACATGATATCCATGTAAATTGTTGCTTGTATTATAGTCAGAAGCATTATAGTCAGAAGCATTACAATACATTTTTGCACAACAATCTCTAGTTATCTCAAATTCATGCAGAGATCTTATTCTTGCTTTAAAAAAAATTTTTGATGTAGCTTCATAAAAATTGACTTTTGGGGTCCTCGGTGAACAATTCTTCGGATGGGGCAATCTTTTGTTGTTTCAAGAAAGCTCCTCTATAAACTGCTTTCATTAATATACTCCAGCAAATTCAATGAGCAGTTTAAATTGATTTTTTTTATAGTTTTATGTCTGATTTCTTTTTCATAGATGTATCTTTTTACCAAAAACATGTAAAAAAACTGGAACACTTGCCTTCTCAGCATAATTATCATAATTTCGAGCAAGTGATGCCGCAGTACAGTTAAGTTAATTATAGGAGAATTAGTAAACTCCAAGATCCTCTGCGAAGAAGCCTCGTCACAGTTCTTCGTAGGAAGGAATTGTGACTTGGTTGTCTCAAGGTGCTAAGACTGGAGGATGATAGAAAAACAGACATCGATGTATATAGCAACTGTTGAGACACTAGGTATTTGTCACCACTACTTCCATTTTTAGATATTTTGGTCGATAAAGTCTAAAGAAGGCATCAAAGCAGTGAAATTGTCTGACAGAATATCTATGGATCTTGATCCGGGAAACCTCCATTTTGTTTACGTGGAACCAGAGGACATGATGGATGGTGCTCCATACGTGTGCAATGCCTACAATCCATCTCTTAATAAACTTAAGGAAGGCGCTTATCAGAAACTGGAGATTATTAATCCTTGTGAGTGGTTGATAATAGTATACACCATTTTTAATTTAGTGCTTAATTTTCGTAATTGCTATTTAAGGACTAGTATGTCTGAAAATGCATTGCATATCAAATCTGTATACTTAAAAAATGCTTTTAAAATAGTCGTTTTAAGATGGCAAAAATAATTGAGCTTTGATGTAGTCAGTTGCCTTAATAGCTCATTGCTTTAATTATCATAATCTTAATTTCAAACTTACTATTAATGAAGCACAAACCCACAGTTAATTAGACGTTGATATCAAACTTGATCTACAGAAATGTTAAAAGTTGGGATACCATCTGGATTTGAATTATGGTATGCTGAATTTGGTTTCCCAGCCATAAAGGATGAACTTTGGATTGATTTAATCACTGGGATAGAGTAGCCTCGTGATCTAAGGTGTCTGTTTGTAAGCAGAAAGTCCTTAGTTCAAATCCAGGCCGTATCTCAGCTTTTTTGCATTGCCTACCTTTGAAATTCAAAATTTATTTAATGGTGTGTTTTACATCAAATTATTGAGTTGTCTGCCGTACATTTCAGCTGATCCAATACCAAGAATAGAACCGCAGTTTCTTTACATGACGCCTAAGCTTACGGTTGGGCTTCTCGACGACGATTTTGAAATGAAATGCATCTTTGGAGGACAGTATGTATTGTGCTATCTACAGGGGCAAACCACTTGAAAATGGACTAAATCATTCTAAATTAAAATATGTGTAACATAGAAAATTCAATTTAAAAATTTTATTGCATCTGATACAATAAATCTTTATTGATGAGATGCAGCAAAGTTATTTTTAAAATTGCATTTTCTCTAAAATCTTTGCCTGATGCATAGAAGTTTTTTATCAAGTGCAGTTAAATTATTTACATAAATAAATTTTGCTGTATTTTCTGTATTTTTCTGGTATTTTCTGCTGTCAATAATGCAAAACTTCTGATTCCGTGCTTCAGTAACTCCATTAATTAACGCATGTATGAATGAGGTGATACAGCCATTGTTTGCAGCAACAACTGTAGATAACTGTTTATTGATGTTTGTGATAGTAAATATTTAAATATTTTTCTCTCGTGGCATATCAGTTTTATCCATTTCTATACAATCTGTTATAATGGTTAAGTTAATCTTTTGGTTAGACGTTTGGTACTTCAATTACCTTTTGTTTATATTATCAGTCCTGTGCCAAAGTATGAATGGAGACGACTAGGCACTAATCTCTTGCTACCAGAGAACCGCCACGTTTACCAGAGTTTCGGTCAATCGCTGATCATTCGAAATCTGCAGTTCGAAGACGCTGGAGAGTACGAATGTTCGGCTAGCAATGGTCAAGGAATTCCGAAGAAACGTAAAATCATTCTGTCTGTTCAATGTGAGTATACTGGTCTGCTAATTGGTGTATTTTTTCAACTGCATTCAACATTTGTGGCTTAGCTTTTCATAATAAATGCTGTTAATTGTCTGTACCGCAATTTAAGAATACTATATATAAATTTCACATGTTTATTTAATCATTGCTTGTTTTGTTGGATTTGTGTTAGAAATTTTATATCAAATATAGTAACGTTAGTTTTCTACTGTCATTTGCAACATTCTCAAGACATCATGTTTCGTAATAGAAGTGGTTAAGGCCATAGAAATGCCATTCTTTATGAGAAACGTTGCTTTTTTTCAGCGCGACCATATTGGATTGAAAAACCCGAATCTCGTCACGCAGGACAGGGTGATACGGTGCAGTTCATATGCCGTGCTGGAGGAACTCCTGAACCAATTATCAGGTTAGTGAGTTGGAAAGAATAGTTGTTAAGTTTCAAGCTAGTTCTGCTCTTTTGTATAATATTCGATGTTATGGTGTAGTTTGGAGAGAGAAAGAGGATGGAAGAGAGACAGAGAGAGGGGGGATGGTGTCTAGGGAGAGTTGTGCTTCACTGTTTTCATCGACATATTTGTTAAGTACAGTCAGCCTTCTTCAAAATTGTGAGTTTTCTCTAAAACTGTCGAAAATCCATATAAATTGAAAATAAAGTGCTTCTTTGTAATGATTCTCTATTTCTCTAATAATGTTATAGGTTTGTTTTCTGTGCCTCTAATTAGTTTAACTCATTCTTTTTTAAATATTTTGCCTGATGTTTTTGCAAAATCTGTTTTATTACGTTATAAAAAAGAATCCTGTATGCAAAAGCCATTATTATAATAATAGATCGTCGAAAATGGTGCCTTTATAGGAGATATAGCCCCGTCAGTTATATATACACCCATATACCACCGAAATTAATATATAGATAACAAAATGAACAGCAGCAGTGTCTGATGTGTGATTCTTTACAGCTTTTAAATAAAATCTGTTTTGCTTAGATGGTACATTAACGGTAGAGCCGTATTGGCTGAGGCACCCCGGGAACAAGTCACCAACGAAATTATACAAAGTTATTACTACATTAACGATGAGTTTGGCGGCGCTGATGAAGATAGCATTGAGACAAAGGCGAAGAAGCTGAACAAACGCTGGTTAATCAACCGTAACAATTTCACTATCTACAACCTGGACAAGGAGCAGGACACGATGGTGATACAGTGCAATGCCAGTAACATCCATGGCTACATCTTTCAAAATGCATTTCTCAACGTTTTGGGTATGTTGCAGAAATTTCTTATTAGCGATAAGTAGGTACTTACAAACAAAATTTGCACTCTTTTATATAGTTGTTACCCATACGCGTCTAACAAACCAACAGACATATACAAAAAAAAACTGAATTGGGAATTTTTTGGCAAATCTGAATTGATTAGAATCAGTGCTCAAATGCCCAAGGTTAAATATCGGTATCATATTGAATTGGATATACCATTATTGAACAACTCTGTTCAGTACTTGTTCTGGACTGTTATATTTGCCATATATAATGAGGTTGTATTCACAATTGAATGCTTAGTCACTTTTGCTGGTTTATTAGTGAGGGACATTCAGATCTTACAAACAATCTATATTAAGTAGTAGGCACAGCGCGGAGTGCAGTATTATGGATTACAGTATGCCAAATTGTATATAAAGTACTGTAATGTTCAGAAAGTTCTTCCCTGTCTAATTTTAGCATTATACTGACTGTACGATATTAATTCTAGTACTATGCTGTTGCCAGATTTTGTAAGTTTTATAAGTTTAGTAATTGACAATTTTAAACCTGCGCAGCATTATACTTTACAGTTTTAATAGGAGTTTTCATTTTGCTTAGCCGAAGCACCTGTGTTCCGAGAGGAACCACACCCTCTGTACGAATTCATTGAGGGTAACGTGGGAGTTATTCACTGTGACACTTTTGCTGCTCCACGTCCGATAACACGATGGTTCAAAGACGGAAAAGAGCTGACTGGTGGCCGGTTTGATATGCAACCGAACGGAAACTTACACATTGCCAGGGTCTTATTTGATGACGTCGGAAGCTATATGTGCTTATCGTCAAATAAATATGGCACGATAAAGGTGAAATTTATTGTAACAGTAATATAACTTTTTTATTTTATCAGTATAGTTCCAGGAGATTATGTTACTTTTATGTCATGAGCGATCCTAGCTTACAGTATTCATTTTGTTAACTGAATTTCTTTTCCAGTTCATATTTATTGAAGAAGGAAGTCTTTATCTTGTAATTTATATACTTGTGTCATTATCGATTCTAGTAAATACTTATATGTGCTACCACAGTAGTCTCCCACTCTCATACCACAGTAGTCTACTACTTTCATACCACAGTCTACCATATGATGTGCTACCACCCTCTAGTCTAGTCAGCAAATGGGTGGATGACCATCCGGGCAATTTTTTCTGCTGTTAGCTACTTTCTCATGAGAGAGGATTTAAATGCATCGAGATAGGATTAAGCTTTCTCTACCAGTTAGTTCTTCCTCTAAGGATTATCCATGATAATTAGATAATCCAGATCCTCGTCCTTCTCATTCACTGCCATAGATATTTTTTGTTCTGGTGTTGTATCAAATTCTGAAACTTTTGAATAGTACTTGAATGGCTTTAACATGGCTAATTGAGCCAAGGTTTTTAAAATTTTGACCTGTAGTATATCCACAATTTTACTTTGTAAAAAGTGGTATCATTTGGCATGTCTACTTATGTTGGTCGGTAATAGAACATTTTGTTTATTAATATTTATTGTTTGTCTGCTCTAGGGCACCACTCAGGTTGTGGTGAAACAAAAAACTAAGATATTGAACAGACCACAAGACCTGGAAGTGCGGAAAGGAACAACGGCAACGTTCAGGTGTTCAGCCGTAGCCGACAAATCCGTTCGACTTGTTATAGGTACATTTTTATTATGCATTCCATTCAAATCTATGACATCCAAAGCATGCTGCCCAAAAGAGTAGATTGGACATTAATGTTGCAATGAGTGATTTTGTCTTTTGACGGCTCACCAGAATCATTTAAGCCAAATTTGTATGCGTAAATTATAAGAAATATGTAATCATTTGGAAAAAATATCGTTATCTGCAGGAATGGAATTCTGTTTTTACCTTACTTGCTACCTGTGTTATGATGTGTAACATAAGCTTTATGTTGGTGTGGTTCAATTTTTTCTAAACATTATGCCAGTTTAAGTACATGTGACAATGTTGAAATAAATATTATTGTTTTTGTTTGAGCTGTATTGCACTTTCATTTGAATTTTTATTTTCATGATCGTTTTCCTACTCTTTCCAACACCTTCCCAACACCTTTTTCTTGAAGAAGCACTAATAGTCATACACCAATCATAAATAGACTGCTTTGACTTATGGTGCTTCTCAGATTGCACTTTCTTCATAAAACCATCAGCATGTAGTGTGTTGTGTCAGTCACACAATTTGCTTAAAGTAAAGAAAGCAAATTCAAAGAGATGCAAGGCTTGAATCCATAACCCATTCATCATGAATCTGGGCTCAATTTTACAAAGCCATCATTATTTCAACGACATCGTTATTAATAGTTTAGTGAATATAATAATGATGTTGCTAACTTAGTGATGGCTTTGTGAAACCGGCCCCAGGTATCTAATCAGTCTGGTCAAGTTTCACTGAACATAATGAAGCTATGCACAACACTAACAGTTGTTTTCTTTGTGGTTTTAGAGTGGCAGAAACATGGTGAAGATATCAACTACGCACTGTCACAGAGAATAATAAAGCATCCATTGGATAACACATTACTCATCACCAATACGCTAGACGATGATACAGCTGATTATACCTGCATAGCAACCGCGTACAGTAAAAAACAGGGCGATGATGTTGTTCTGGATGTTGTCACGGCAACGGCCAACCTCACCGTCCAAAGTAAGAGGACAGATACATTAAGTTAAAAGATTAGCTTATTTGATGTCCAATAGTTTGTTTTGCTTAGTAAAATTTGGTTTCTTATTTTCAAAAAATTATTCATTGCGTTTGCAGTTTTCAAGTTCGTCGGTATAATTGAAATAATTCATATTTTTCCTGTTATTTAAATTTGTGCTCAAAATTTTAGTGAATTTGAAATCATTCTCTTATTACGTTTGCAATTTGTAGTAACTAATTGCTGTTTAATAAGATAAGAAATTATTTTTTTGATTTGAAATGAAATAAGAGAGCAGGTATTTCTCGGAAAGGTATGATTGTAATTTACTGTATTTTAATAAGACCTATACTGGAATACACTTGTCCTGCATGGCGTACTTCTTTAACATTAGAACAAACAAAATGAGTAGAGTCAATCCAAAACCATATTTTAAAATCAATTTTCCCCTGCACTCCTTATGTAAATACTTTGCAGCTGTCTAAAATTGAATATTTATCTGTTTGTATAAATGACACTTTGCAGAAATTTTTTTAAGTCAATCCAAAATCAAGATAGCAGACTCCATTATTTGTTACCTAAACGCAATTCTCTTAACCGCAATCTTCGTAAGCCGATGATGTCCCTTATCCTTTTTGCCTTACTTTTAAAAATAGTTTTATATCATATATGCCATATGCACTTTTTTATTATCAGTAAGTTTATTACTACTGTATAAATTGTGATACCGAGTTAATCGATTTTAATAAGATTAATCTTGACCTAAATTATTGCCTTTTTAATGTAATGTAATTTAATTGTAATTTAAACACCAATGTATCTTAATTAATGTAATATAAGTTATCCTTCAGGTTACAAGATTTTAATAAACTTAGATTAATAACTCATTATTTAATAAACTTATAAACTAGAATGTGATTGAGAGAATGTCTGAAAATGAACCACAGAGGCACAAATATGACACTTAGAATGTTCTAGTCATACTTGAAGGCTTTAATATGTTTTTTGCTGTGAGATTTGCATTCTGAAGTTTTTTTGTTCAAATTCAGACTAAACTACAATATCTTGGTATTTTTGCTGTCTGTTTGTAAAACCACTTTGTGGGGTGAGTGTAAATTATTTGTTTACAGAAACATGTTTATTAAATTGACAAAAAAGGCTTTTATAGTTTTCCTTTACGCAGAAATGTACGTTCACCTGTTCTTTTAGGTCCCCCCAATGAAGTGAAAAATGTGAAGCTGAAAAGTTGTGACCGACGGTCGGCAAATGTGGAGTGGACACCTATGGGCGACAACCGTGCTCCTATTCTTAATTACATTATTCAGTTTAACACATCATTTGAACCGGAAATATTTGTGGATTTGGCAGTGAAGGTTCCACCAACAGGTAAAATTTGTTCAACTTTTTTCATTGAAGTGTAACTATTATGGATAGGATAGTTTTACTATCAATTGTATGTTGGATGTCAAGTACAGGGCTCTTGTCATTAATAAGTTCTATTTTTTGCCAATGAAATTTGTTTTGGCAAAGTGAGTGGAAGTTTTTTCAGTTAGTGAAAATTTGTTGAACATGATTGTAGCTCTTAATAGACATCAATTTTACTTACATTTTTAAAATGTGCAAGTTGTTTTCACATCTGTAACCACTATTTCTGAATTCATATTTTTTCATGGCATATTTATCTTGGGAAAACTATTTGTTTGCTTCAGAAATAATAATCACTGATCCATTTGACAAGGCTTTGATGAATATATTTGTACAAATATTCAAAATATATACGGAACAGCAAAAGCAGAGTACCATTGAATTCAAATTAATGAAGCATAAACACATTAAAATACAATATATATTTATTAAACTGTATTTCTAACGTAAAGTAATTTACTTTGTGAAAATTTTGTGGTATTAAAATTTAACCTTTGGGTTATAAGATTTTTTGGCTAAAATTTCAGTTCCCCACACACAAGAAATTACTTCGTGAAGCAGAACAAAAGCAGAGTACTATTGCACTTAAATTTATGAAGCACCAGCATTACGTTAAAATACAAAATACATTGATTAAACTGTATTTTTAATGTTATGTACTTTATATTGTAAAAATTTAGTGTGTATTGAAATTTAACCTTTGTGTTATGATTTTTTTGGCTAAAATTTACAATTCCCCACACACAAGAAATCAGTTCGTGAAGCAGATTAGAATTAGGATTAAAGTTAGAGTTGGGATTAAGGTTAGGGTTAGCGTTATTGTTAGGGCATTTAAATTGTGTTGGGAATTGTAAACTCCTTCCGGTTTTTTTGATAAACTTATTTTTAATGTGAAGGCGAGACTATAACATTCGATTATAGTACTAGTGCACCACATTATTGCCTGTTAGATATTATACTTTCGTCCCCTTAATTTTTTTGCTCATAACTTATTTGGTGCTTTGTTACTTTAAAAAACTGAAATGTCTCTTTTATTTATGATTTTAGCAAGAGAAGCAAACCTACAGCTTTCTCCGTGGGCAAACTACACGTTCCGGGTGATAGCGAAGAACAAGATTGGCAACAGTATTCCTAGCGAGGTGACAAAAGTTTGTCTGACTCCGCCTGCTACACCCGATAAGCACCCGGAAAACGTGCGCGGTAATGGAACACGTCCGGACAACATGGTGGTGTGGTGGACGGTATGTTAGATTCCAGTCTACTTTTTTCATTTTGTAAGATGAAGATTATTTTCGAATCTATAGTATGCTTCTGTTTTTAGCCTTTGTGCTGCTTGCCAGACTACTTTTTTCTGTACAAATTGTACCAAATAAGATCTCTGGCCACTGTGGGTAACAGGATTTTAAAGAAATTGTGTAAATAATTCCAGAATAACTTGGAATTATGTTTCTAATGATAGGCGGTACCCATAGCAGTTGACATTGTACTCAATACCAACTGATCTTCTGGTAGATGATTTCACAGATAAGAAGCCAAAGCAAAAAGCTAGGTTTATTAGTAGTTGATTTGTATCTGTAAATGTCCATAATAAAAGTATGAAAGGCTGTAGCAAAACGGGTTCTACAAATCATTTGTAGCATTTTGGAACCAACGACATTATGTCCAGAAGGTTATCGTGATAGTTTTGCTTCATTGTTATATCTTCTGTGTCACTGGATACCTGATTGGGAATACGAATCCTGTCAACACAAACATTTTATTTTTTTCAGCCGATGACATACTTAGAACAGAATGGGCCGGGATTCCGTTATCTTGTTCGATGGAAGCGGCACAGTGAGCCGGATTCTCCATGGCAGACCCAGAACATCAACGATGCACGGAATAGCTCTTATGTAGTCTGGGGGACATATACGTATGAAGCTTACGACATTCAGGTGTTAGCTGTGAATGTAAATGGAGAAGCACCTGTTACGCCTGTCACTGTAGTTGGATATTCTGGGGAAGACAGTAAGTATGACGTGGTGGTATTACTAACCTAATTTGCTTAATTTTCTGACTGTTTAAATGTACTTGAGCATGAAAAATCTAATGACTCAAGACGCTGTCACCCCTGTGGCAGAAGTGAGTGCTTCAATTTTTATTTTAACGCTAAGCTGTATTAGTCGATAGACTCGCACATTTTTGCAGGGTCAATGGCATTCTGTTATGGAACAGAGATGTTGTGTTCTGTTTCAAGTTTGAGCATTAAGACATCATTAAATTTCGACAGTTGAGTGCTAGTCTAATAATGGAAAACATTAAAATTATTTAATATACGTTTGTTTATGATATTGTTATTCTAGTCTTGATTATAAGCATACCAAGATTTAAAAAATAAACAAAATGAACAGACCCACAGTCAATGAATTTTAAAACAAAACTTGAGATGGAAAAAAGAAAATATAAAAAAGTCGAGTCTGATTTTGAACCAGGGACTTTCGGATTAGAAGTCCAGTTTCATAACCACTGGACAACTCATTCTCTGTGATCAGGCCTTTCTTGAATCTTAATAATTCAACCATTTTAATAAATTGAAAGGAATGAAGGTTACTTTTGTCAGTGTTATTACCTCATCTCACATAAACTATTAATGTGATATTTTATCTTGTTTAGAACCAGTCGTCATTGTACAGAACTTGAGGTTGGTTGATGTTTTGGGTTCTAGATCAGCCAGTTTCACTTGGAGTCCTGTTGATCCAAGCCCAGATAATATTAAAGGAAAATTTCTTGGTTATAAGGTGAGTAATAAACTATGCTTATAGAGTTGCGATCTGTTTCGCTTTAGTGAAAGCAGTCACAAAAGTATTTATTTGTAGGCACTTTGACAGTGCACTTAAAGCAGAATAAAGATATATTTCTACTATTATTCAATTATTATAGTTACAGCTAACAAATTGGTACTGCTTTTACTTCATGCTGTTTCTCCCTTGCTATGCTTTGCTTCACCTTGTTTTTTCTCTTTTGCATTTCTACTAGTTAATTAATTTCTCATCAAAATTCTGGAATTCGGAGAAAATCAACGATTTTGGGGGATAGCCCTTCCTTTTTATCCCTCACAACCCTTACACTTTTTTGATTGTCTGTTGGTGTAGTGCATTGGTTTAGGCAAATGAGTGTTTGTATTGAGACTTGATCTTGGTGCTGCACTTTGCTATATTGAGAAACCATGGATGATGTGTAAAAAAGACTGAGATTTCAAAGCTTTTTTTCTAGTGCAATACATTGTTGCCGCTGTTAAGTTTACAGACTAATCTTGTTTTATTTAATGCAGTATTTAATTTAACCAAATGCTATTGCGAATCTTCACAACAATTTTCATAAACAACGACATTTAACCATATCCTTCTAGTCTGGAGATTAATTCCTGTTGCCAATGGGTGTACTTGTCTGCTTGTATATATGCTTTGTACGTATATTATTCAATGCCATATGTATATAGTAAGTGATAATTGCAAATAAACAGATGGCTTCTGATGTGTTTAGTGGTCGCATATAGTAATTCTATTTCCATTTTTTTATTTACGTCATCCATTTCTATTTCTTTTTTCTATTATGGATTTTTTTTGTTGTACCACTTCTTTATTCACCTTTATTTCTCTGTCTCTGTTTCTACTTGACGTTTTTTCCTTTCTTTCGCACATATTGTTATTGACACACTTTGTCAATAAAAAACTCCATCACCATTAGAATGCCTACGTCATAAGCAATTAGAATATGTCCTAATATCAGTTTTATACATAGCTGTTGCCCTGACGCCTTTGCTGGGACAGCTGTGAAGGAGACATTCACACAGCTGTAGAACCAGGGATAGTTGTGAAAACGTTAGCATGACTGTGAGATTGCGCACACTTAACTATTCGTCTGTTAACTGTGATGTATTTTTACAGATACAAGCCTGGGTAGCCTCAGAAGGAATGGAGAACGTACGTGAAGTGCGTGCAGGTCCCAATGATACAATGGCAACCATAGATGTCTTACAGCCATACTCGGATATTCTGGCACAGATATTTGTTTATAATAATCAATATGATGGTGATCCTGGACAGACAATAAGCTTTAAAACTCCCGGGGGAAGTGAGTGTTCTTTGTGAATTAATCAGTTTTTTGCTTGCTTGTTTTGAAAGCAAATTTGATTTAATTGCAAACACCTTGCAATTTTGTTGCACGTTTTTAGGAAGAATGCTAGCCTCTTTACAACAAGAAATTTATGACCTTTAGATTTCCGTGTTCATGTTTTTGATTTGCAATAAATTGTAGCAGAGGATAAACACAAACTAGTTGATTAATATTTACTATTTGATTCATTGTTTGTTTCAGCATCAGGATCAGTAGCAAATTTTGTCCTGACTCCACTCAGTTCCAATGCCATGTTGCTGGAGTGGGATTATCCATTGGAACCCAATGGAATTATTATCGGTTATCGCATTGCATATCAGACTGTGCATGGTACTAAGATAGGTATGGTTGTTAAGTTCATGTCCAAACCTGTAGATGTTGGAATTACATAACTGAACTGTTCAGTCGACTTTTGGGTAACAAACAATTTCAGCAAATCTTTATCAACAGCAATTATTTGTTTTATAAAATATAAAAAAAAATTTTGTTTGAAACCTGTCTACAGTTACCGGTCTGCAGGTAACTGAAGTTAGGCAGTGCTGAACCTGGTTAGTAAATTTATAGGTGACTGCCTGGAAACTGTGCTTGGTCAGTCTTGTCTGCCATCTGCCCTTGGCTGTTTATATCACTGAGTAAGGGTGTATATTCATGCAAATGCAGTTGACACACGTGCCTCAGTACCTTATCTTAAATCTAATTAGCTGTGTTCTGGTCCTACTGCCACCGTCTGATTAAGTAAGCTGTTGGCCTGTCATTGAATTCTGAATACTTGGCTTGCAGGGTGCTAAACTATGTAAGAAGAGTTATATCTAACATTGTGTGAACAGCCTGAAAATCTGCAAACTGAGAAGTATGCATGTAAAAATAGTAGATAAGGATAATTCCCTAGGAATTCCTCGTCTTATTACTTCTGCGCCAAACAGTTTCTACATTAGTGAAATTGTGAACTAAGATAGGGAATGATTTTTTGAAACTTCACTGCGTTCGTTTTTTGCCCTTTGCATTTCTTGGTGCAAAACTAAGCATGTTTAACTGTAGTACTTTAATTTATGTGTGTAGGTAAAATGATGTTTCGGGAACCGGATATCTACAATCCACTTCAATTTTCTGTCAAACTTGCTGGTTTGGAGGCAGAGACCAAGTATCGTGTGACCATCTGGCCGCTGACGTATGCCGGCGTAGGGGAGCCATACTTCATTGAGAGGTCGACATTAACTGGTGGAAGTAAGTCGACTTTTTTAACAAGTTCCGCTGATGAGAACTTATTCTGTTAGATGTAGGTCCTTTGTAGAATACGATTTCTTTTGATTAAAGTTTTTTCATTTTTTATTTTGGTTCTGAAGTTTTTTTTTCTGGAGAGTGTAAGGCTTGTACTAAATGTTTGCTCAATTTGCCATGTGAATTTACAGTGTTTTGCACAAATAGAAAAACTTGTTTATTTCAGCTTTTCTTCAGGCACAAAGTTTCTCCTTTTCGGAAAACATGGTTCTTGAGTGGCTTTAGCAAAAGAAAGTTAAATTAAATTTGTTTATTTTGGTAAGGTTGTTTTAACCGATAGACAACTATAAGAAAGGGTTTAGAAATCCAAAATATGTGGAATTAAAAACGAAAACCTGTATCTTCACAATTAATAGATGAAATTTACTTCCCAAGTTATTTTCCTAACACAGTTTATTGATTTTTTATGATTCTGTGTTTTCTGCTTACCAGTGACATAGCAGTCTTTATAACTTCTAAGTTTGCTATTTATGCTGATAATATCGGTTTCTGTAATGCTTTCCTCACTGGATAACTTCCGATTAGGAGCATCCGTTTGAATAGGGGTGGACCTGAGATTATCTTATTATACAACACAACTCATTCTATAATGTTTGTCTTAACAAATCCACTGTACAGCCTTGTATGAAGTACAACAGCTAGATTAGCTTGTTGTATAAGGAAAAAAGATGAACTTGTAACTTTCCCTCATCATTGCAAGGCATGTCTGGTGTACATATAGGTGTTTTGTCTTCTGATCTGTGATATTTCCTTGTGCACACATGATAGATAGGGAAAGTATTCTACTCTAAGAACATAAAAAAGTTCAAGCTTGTATTGTATTGGAAAATATTTAAGTCCTTACTTTATAATCTGTGTTTTTATAAATCAACTGCAACTTTATGTAAACTACAACAGTTATAACTTGTTGACCCATTTGACAGATTATGAAAATCATCAGCACAATCACGTTATGAATTCATTTGGGTCTAATTTGGTGTCAGTGTTGCATTCTCTTGCTGATCAAAACAGCCATACGTTGTTATATTATGCATTTTTTATTGATATTTCTGAATGCATACAGTTCACTTTCTCACCTGGATTTTGTCTAGATGTAGAACAGCTACGCATGAATTCAGTTTTTTCTTTGTGCTTCTCATTTGTCAAATTTTTACCAGAAAATTGTTTCCTTGTTAAGTACAACCTTATTTTCTTCAAAAAGAACAAAAGCAAATGCCTCCCATTGATGTCTGGTTCTCATTTGTTTGAGAAAATTTGCATTAAAAAACTGGCGATTTGTAAACATGACCAAAATTACATTGTAAAGTTGAATGTTCTACTTTAAGGAAACTTTATTGTAAAAACTAACCTGCATGCTACATGTAAGATGGTTTTGTTGTTATGTAGTTCCAGCAATGCCAACATTGACAGTTTTGGGAAGAAACGAGTCGCACGTGAACATCTCTTGGTTTTCTCCTCAGCAAAGAGATCGTCAGGCAGCATCCATTTTCTATGTAAAGTATCGTCGTTACGGACAAGAGCAGTGGCACAGTACTGTAGATGAAGTTATTAATGAGTGGATTACAGTATCGGATCTTGAACCGGGAACGTCGTACCAGATGAGTGTAATAGCGGTAAATGACGAGTTCGAATCAGGAAGTGCACCTATAGACGTATGGACTCAAGGTTCAAGTGAGTAGCGATTTCTTTTGCTGATACGTAATTTGTTTTCTTGTGATCAATTAAGAGAAGTTTTGTATGACTTTTTTTCAAGTACACATCAACAATCTTAAATGCACATAATTTATTATTGTATTTGCTGGCACGTTTGTTTATGTTAGTGAAACATGATATGCAATTTCTTTTTAATATATTGACAATGTTAAAACATCTATATTAACATTGTTTGGGATGCTTATAAAGTTTCGTATAATGATTTTCAACTTTTGGGCTAACAAACTGGTGTCATTACTGCAATCAATACTAATGTTAGAGAAAGCAAACTTCTGACTTATAGTTTTAATAATTGTTATGTTTATTAACAGAAATATGATAAGATAATAAATCTTGAATCTCAAGTTATGTTATGTTATGTTATGTTATGTTATGTTATGTTATGTTATGTTATGTTATGTTATGTTATGTTATGTTATGTTATGTTATGTTAGTAACAACTGCTCGAGTTGTATTTGCTTTGGTTTTTTTACCCAAGTTTGGCGTGATTCTTCAAAATCGAGTAATGTACCATTTCGACGTAATATATATTATCTTCATTTATAAAATATTTACCATGTCATATTTTAAAATTTTTCTTGTCATACCTTTGCATCGCTTGTAATTTTTGAAATTATTAATAAAATGTACAAAAACCTACATCTGTGTGATATTTAAATCAATACAAGAGGTAGGTAGGTGGTGGCCATATGATAATGCCATCATAATGCAAGGTAGGTAGGTCATCCAAATCGTCCGAATGCTTGATATCATTATATGTGGATAACCTTTACGTGTCGTTTACAGAAGAGCTGTTATTGTACATTCTAAGCTTAATTAAATGTTTTGCAGGAAGTGAGATCGGTGATGATTCAGCAGTCGCATCAGCCGGATGGTTTGTGGGAATGATGATCGCACTGGTGCTTCTGATCTGTATTGCTGTGTTGGTTTGTCTGGTGAAGAGATGGAGGGATAGTCATTATCACGGTGAGTAATGCATTAAGCAAGATAGATTACAGAAAGTTTGAGCAAATTTGTAATACAGTAGGTGCCGATTAATAGACTCACTTTGCGATGGAAGAGTTTTGACCCAATTATCTGACTGAATCTGTTAGCCGATTGTATGTAGTATAACTAATGTAGATGAACGAGTCATCACTCCTCACTTTCATATGCACTGCAGAGGCTGCGAGAGCTTTATATATTGGCAGGTTTTTATGCTTATGCTCCATTTTTCAATGTTAACTCTTGCTTTTAGTTCCTCTATGATGCTTACACTTGTAAAGTCACAAGGAATACTGGCATATTACTGCCGCTGCATCAGTGGCATAACAGCAACAGGTAACTGATTAAAAATTCTGTGAAAAGAGCTTCAGAAGGAAACTGCTAGGCATGTAATTAAAAGTTTAGCTTCATAAATTCCTGTACAACAAGGTTAATTGCAGCGGATGAGCAGTTGACATATTCGAAGCAAAAACATGTTACTAGCATATCAGTGATGTCAATTCTCGACAGTTTTTATATACATTTGAATAGGAGTGGTTTGTTTCAGACGTTTTTCAGTCAATTAGGCGTCTGATTCTATTAACCCTCAGTCTGTTAAACAGCACCCACCGTATTGTGATACACCAGTGTGGTGTAATAGACTCAGCTAAGAAAATATTCTGCATGGTATTTGTAGTCCTTGAATATGTTATCCTATGCCACATGTTATTTATGTTATTATGAAAAATCCAAAGCTTCGGGGAAAGTCTCTTCTGATGTTTTATATTTCTGTCTTTACGGTCACATTTAGTTTTAAAAGCTTAATAATTGTTGGTTTGTTTCATTACCATAACAAGTGTTACCTAGCCTAAATGTGGGCTGCCTGTGACTTCTGTGGTACATTGTAACCATTTGTATTAGGTTTCCTGAAACACTAATTATGTATGTTTACCTTATATTGGTTTCTTGTTGCTGTAGATTTTTTTCTAGTTTAATAATGTACATTATTGTTGAAGTGCCGTATTTGTACAGTCTGCTGACATTGTCCCAAGCTTTAGCTTTTTTCGTTTTTAATTTAGTCTTTTTATTTTAAATTTTTATTTTTTATTGGTTTTCCAACATTAAATTACTAGTCTTTTGCTTATTTAAATTTATGATTTTGTTTACATTTTTGTATACCTAACATGTTTACAATGAATGTGTTTTTTTACGTGCAGGCGTCCCAGATTCAGACCCCGATGATACAAACTGGTCAAATAAGGGATTGGGTAACATGCGTATGTGTTACATATGTGTTTTTACTGGGCTTAGACAAATTTCATTCTTTTTCTATTAGGCAAAGACTGGCTTCATTTAGACATTGATAGTTTCCTTGGCTGTTATTTTTGTGGTGTTTTGCCTTTCTGTTTGTCTAGGTTGTCTTGGTTAGTTATTGAATTTAATAAATCTCTAAGCTCTGTTTGCTGGTACATATGTAAATGCACGCTTTTGTTGCACTGTCCCAAGTAACTGCACATTGATGGAAGGTTTGAAATTTCACTGTTTTTTTATAGTAGATTGTCTTTTACTAACATTTGTTCGTGAATCAGTTCATAATTGAGGTTAACTCCTGTTCAGTTTTGTCTTTCGTTATACTGGTTTAGTATTGCATCTTGGTAAATCTGTACGGCACTGCCCTCTTAATAACAGAACAAGTATATCTTTTGAGGCAACACAAATATGTCAAAAGTAGTCTTGAAGCATAGGATTACTTGTTTCCTTTTTGAAGTACTACCATGGCATAATATTCTTGTGACATGGTAGCAGTTTCTTAACTTCTCTACAAGCCAAGCTACAGCCATTTTTCAAAATTAGCTGTTGTAAAAATTGAGCGATGGTCGCAGATGCACACACTTATGTTTTTCTCGAATGTGTTTGTAAAATGTACGAACTTCAGTAACACACTGTTTCAGATGATTTCACCATTTCCTTCAAGCCATTCATTTCTTCTGCAGTGGTACTCTATTGTGATATCACAATGTAAAAAACACTCCATACCACCCACACCATGCCACAAGACAACAGCAACTATAAAAACATTTTATACAATGTTGAAACTGCATGACGAATGCTAATAAATCTATCCATTGATGATCAATAATGCGCAAAGATTTTACATAATATTTGCTTTCTTCTCCTGAAATTATGGTAATAAAACAGCTGTTAAAATACACACATTTACAGTTGCCTTGAATCTAAATTTCTGTGAAAGTTTAGCGATGCATTGGTTGTCTCACAATGAGTAAATGACAGAGTTTTGTATTACATGAAAAATGAAAATGAAACTGGCATCGTGGCAAATGCCTATTTATAGAGGTTATTTTTTATAAAGGCTACATTGCAAGCAAGTAACCCAGAAATAAAAAGGATGTTGACTGGACTTCTATGATTGTTAGGTACCATGCTTGGACTTCCACAATTGTTAAGGTACCATAACTGGACTTTCGTGACTGTTAAGGTATCATGACTGGAACTTTGTGATAGCTAAGGTATCACTACTGGACTTCCATTATTGTTAAGATACCTTTACTGAACTTCCAAGATTGTTAAGATACCTTTACTGGACTTCCAAGATTGCTAAAGTAATATGAGGGCATCCATGACTGTTTAGGTAGCATGACCAAAATTCCATAATTGTTAAGGTACTATGACTGGACTTCAATGTTTGTTGAGGTACTATGAGGGCTTCCATGATTTTTAAGGTACCATGATAGGACTTTCGTGATTGTTAAGGTACCATGACTGGACTTTCATGATTGTTAAGGTACCATGTCTGGACTTCCATGATTGTTAAGGTACCATGACTGGATTTCCATGTTTGTTAAAGCACCATGAGTAGACCATCCATGATACATATAGCAATGGATAGACATCATGTTTTAAATTCCCAGCTCTTGAGTGTTCTGTTTCGAATTTAAACTTTGCTCGTGAGCAGTGTCACATACAAGTCTCAATATCCGGTTTACCAGTTAAATGTATTTCTTGGCATCTCCATCTCTTTGCTTGTCATTACTACTTAAGTATAAGGCTGCTTAAGTATTTGTCTGATAATTGTTGCTGTCTGGTTTGTCCAGCTTATTATGTAATTTACTGCTCAATTTTTCACAGATTTCTTTGAACTGTTAGGATCAGAGATTGATCCATTGATTGATTTTTATAATATTGCAGGTATTCTTGATTGGAACAAAATTCTGTCGCAGTCAAAGTTAATACATGCTGATCTAGTGATGTTTATTTGCCAAATGTTCTGTATGTGTGGCTTATGTTGACGAATCATCTTTGTGAACTTTTGTAAAGAAACTTCAGTTTCTCTCTGTGTTCCTCTGCATAGTCGCTCCCAAACTGGGACACTTATTTGTTGGCATATTAGCAGGGCACTTTATTTATGACTTTAGTCATAAATTGCATAAATAGCTTATTTAATACTAATTTCAGATTTTATTTATGACTATTTATGACGTGTCAAATTTTGACCAAAAATGCCATCCTGAGCTAAAAGAAATACATATTTTTAATCAGAATCTTGTATTTTGCCTTTCTTCGTTCTTCATTACATTAAAATGTAATAAAAATGTCTACTTTCATCATTCCAAGGCCTGAAGTTTCTCGTATTGTTTTGCATGCAGGCATCCCTCCAGACTGAAATCCGTGATCGTGTTTATAATAATTATAGTATCGGTTTTAATTTGTTTAGGATGACCTATAAAATTACTGCTCATAAAAATCAATCTATTAATTAATTCGTACAGTCACAATTCGTAGCCACAATTAGTACAAGTAAATAATGTATTTTTTTAAATATCGATTTTAAATTTAATGTTGGAAAATACTATTGGCTATTACATCTTTCTAGGGAACCGTCACGTATGTTTTCTAATTAAAATTACATTAAGCAAAATAACTAAACAAGAAAAACAGTTAAATTTTAATGACAATGAAGCAGCAAATTCTCCCAAAGATAAAATATGCTCAAATTCTAGCAGACGGCATTATTCTTATTTCTTGAGGATGAGGCAGTAAGGCACGGGAAACGCTTGCGGCAAACTCGAGCTAAAACCTACACCCAAGCCATTGACTTACGCCGCTTAGGGGTAAGCATCGAAGTTCGGTTCGATTCGAATTCGAAAGTCACAAATTCGGTTCGATTCGAATTCGCTTTCTGGTAGAGAATGCTCACCCCTAACGCCGCTAGGATGAGAAAGGCACTGAAATGAACGTGCAAAGAAAAGAATTAGAAGTGTAGATTTCTGTTATTGTGCAGAGCGTAGGTTTGAGGCGGCAGAACTTTAGGACATTAAAATAGGTAAGCTGTCTTTAATTCAAATTTTCGATGGAACGACAACGATTCTGTCGGTGCCTATTTATTTTTTCGCGGTAACGCGCTCATTTACTTTTTATTATTTAGGTTGCTTCTAGACGAGTTAATGACAGATAAACGCATCAGTTAGACAGTCTCAGTTACTGTGTTAGTCCACCAAACAGTCACGCGCAAGCTTCTTATGGACTGCCTGTGTGTGTGGGAGAGAGAGAGAGAGAGAGAGACGGTGGAAACAGTTTTCTGTACTGAATTTTTTGTTCCATTCATCGGGAAATGATTATTTTTCTTTCGTTATTTATGACAAATTTGAAATCTTATTTATGACTATTTATGACTATTTTGCAAGAAAAGTCATAAATAAAGTGCCCTGCATATTAGTCATTTGCTGTCGATTGTCTGCGGAAATGATTGAAGCCTACAAAGCCTATAGTTGTGCAAAAAAATTTCCAGCAAGCATAACTTTTTACAATTTCTGTACATTTTTAAATTCTATGCACAAAAGTCATTTACAAAAAATGTTTGCATAGTAATATTGGAAAATAATTATTGTTGTGAATTCTTCTATTATTAATTAAATTTATTTACTCAATCTTCAACTTCAGTTCATGTTTATTTACGATATAAAATGTTAGGGGTTGCTGCCAATGTATTTAGTCTAATTTTTTTCTCATACTGTAATATTCTAGAACACAAAAACTGTAATATCTAAATAAATAGATATGTCTTTTAAACATAGGTTACTGTTGAATTGATAATTATACACAAGGTGTTTCAATACTTATATTTGTAGATAAAATTTCTGTAATGTGAAATTTATTTAACATTTTAGTTAAAGAACAAGTTAGACTAGTATACATAGCTGATATTGTTCGTTGTTACTGAAATTATAGCTAACAAATTAATAATGAACATGCAAATCAGGGAAATAGATGTTGATCTTATTATGTTGCTTAATTGCTCATTTTTTTATATTTAGAACGGGAAGAAAGAGAGAGAATTGCATATCCGGATAACGAGTATTCCCGGGGATACCAGCCTGAATACCGGACTGCACCATATCCTCCAGTACAGGGTTATCAGTAAGTTTCTCTTCCGTGATTTTACTGACTTTTAATAATTAGGTTTATTGGTACAATTGAAGTCGATGTTGTAATCGCTTATTGAGCCTGATCTTCCTGAATGCTGGCACCTTTTCAAGTTCATACTTTAAATGATCAAAAATCCAAGAAAAATATTGTAATTAAATGTATTTGCAAGCAAAACAAATATGCAATGAATTAACTGACCTATAGAAAAGAAAGAGTTACAGTTCGTTTAGAATTGGCAAGAAATTAAAAAGTCCTCCTCAGTTTAGCATTCATTACCATATCTTTAAATAACTGGGACCTATTTTAAAACTAATAAAAGAAAGTCTATTATACTCACAAGCCTTCTCTTAATGTGCAAAGTAGTTCTTATCCCTTAACTTTGGTTCCAAACACCTAGCTACACTTTTACTGTATCTCTCTCTTTTCTACAGTTCTGTTAATTCATTACATATTTGGCTTCCTTGTAAACACATAATAATTTCTGTACTGTAGGCTCTGCGTATATAAGTGGTTGTTCAATTAAATACATCCTGTAATGCATTGTGTAAGATATGTAAGATATTCTGGTGCTTCATAACGATTATGGTGTTGTAATGATGAATACCCGCTGTTTACTGTTTATTGCCAAGTAGAGCGCAGTTAATAATTAAGAAGCAATGTTCATCAATATTAATAATTAAGAAGCAGAATTTGCTGAAAAGCAAACTGAAATCATGAAGGCGTTCATGTAGATACAAGATCTCGTAGATCTCGTTTGTATTTTAGTTTATTAATTGATCGATTCAAGTTTTCCTGTTAGCTGAATAAGTCATCTGAGTAATTAGTTTGTTTAATTATTAGCTGAGCTAGCTGTTGATACTTTAATAATTAACAAAGGGTTATAATTTAGCAATGCTGCGTTAAAGGATGAAGAAGAATCAGGACCAAGGTAGATTATTTTCTTTCAGTGTTTTGTCCATTGTTACAAGCTTTCATATTTATTGCGGTTATTTGCAGTTTCGTGATTTTTAATATTTTGTTGTCAATTTATTTTATATTTCCAATTTGTATAATTGTAGTATAATAAGTATTTAGTTACAAGTTGTAAAAAAATAAAATTTACTGCCTTGTCTGACACATGCACACTGGTGTTTATGAATTCAAGTAATGCTTGTCATTTTAAACATTAGCAATCACTTTTTTATTTCACATTTTAATAAATCATAGTTACATTTTATTTATTCACAAAATGCAGCTCTATTAGTACATTTTTTTATGTTCTGCCTTAGTACAAATTATTTGGAATCAAGTTTTCTGATGATGTTGTTAGTATATCCTAATTTAAATCTTTTGTTTGGTTTGTTGAATAAATTGAAAAAGTGCTTAATGAGTGCTTTTACTTTTCATGCAATTGTTAATTATGCCAATTTAGTACATGTATTTGCATTTTTCGAAATAAGCTCTTTGTTCGTAGTGGAAAGTTAGCAATACTTGACACGATGGCTGCTCAGGATAATATCTGAAGAACTGGATGTAGAATCAGATTTACTAGGATGTTTCTTATTGGGTCACCAGATTGATTATTACATTTCTTGCATTTTTCAGTGGTGTTTCCCGTACTCCGGATCCCCCTGTCAGTGCTCATTCAGCCGACCAATCACAGGAGAGTGACCTAAAGCCACCCTTAGACAGTGATGACTCTGTTGTAGCGAGCGCCTCAGTAACCGAATCTGAGCCTCCTAAATACACTGAGGAGATTCCTCAGCGGCCAAAGAAGCGAGGAGGGCGGCGTCCGCCACCTCCACTCCCAGCAGAGGAACCTAATGAGAGTGGTTTTGATACTTTTGTTTAGGTTAAAAATGATCCCCTCACATAATACTAAAACTGTAATGTGTACTGTTTATTGTTTCATGGCGCTTTATGTAGTATTTTGTAGGTGAGGTTACCTCCAACTTTATAGGTTAGTGTATGATAAATAGTGTTAATTTGTCAAAATTTCCTAGGGAATTTTCCAAAATTTGTTAAACAATAATGGTATAGGGAACTGTTTGATTTAGAATGGCTGTCACTTTCTTAGATAAAGACTTGAATTTGTTTATTGCATTGTCAGAAATTAAATTAAAAACTGAGTTTGGAAATCCCACTTGTCTGGAATTATATGGGAAATTCCATTAGAATTAAGTCCATTAAAGATGAAAACGGGAAAATACTTCAGAAGATAAATTTCAAACATGTTGGAAGTATCAGCAGCTGCACAAAGTAAAAAATTTGTTCGCGTTTACGCAGATATTATAGTTTTTCTTAAAAGTGATATTTCACGTAGGTTAGCATCTACATTTTTGCCAAGTCAAAAGTCCATTTGTAATAGAACACTGTATATAGTGAGAACAGGACTTTTGCGCTGTGGTTGTTATATTGCAAGAATACATGAATTTAGGGTTGTGTCTTTATATTTTGTGTCAAATTTGTGCTGCTATATAACATTTTTGATGATGTAATAACTGACGCGGTTTTGCGTCTCTAATCTTACGGTTGCAATTTGAATCAAAATGCATTTTATAATGAATGATATTTCAAAGTTTTTACATTCAACTCATTTTGGAATCTCGTTTATTTTCACAGAAGTTTTATATTTTGTGCGCAAAATGTGTTTTAAAATTTTAATGTAAAAAGTTCTTTGCACTAGTTTTTAATTCCATTTTGTTTCTGTGATGTATCTTTTAGCGTTAGTAACAATAACTGTTTAAGCATAATGAATTTATGCATGAAAATTGGTGATGAAAATATGAACATTCCAGTTTTCAGTAGTAAATATTTTAATTATTTTAATATGATAGGCAGCTAAGATTATTCTATCACTCTTTAATATTTGATTTCCCCACAGATGTCATGGTTATTCACACTGATAATGGTCATCAGCTAGTTTATTCAAACTAGTTTAATCGTACACCCAAACCTCCTTATAACTCACGTCTTTATAATGCCAATCTCACTTAATGACAATTTTTTTCGCAAAACAAAATATCTGTATTTGCATGTATTACTGCACCTTGTTATAATACCAAACTCGCTAATGCCAACTTTTTTGCAGTCCCAAATTAGATGGTATAAAAAGGTTTCACTGTAGTTATTCTAAACTAGATTTACAATAGTTCTACATTTCTTGCTGGGCAGCTGTACTAAAGTTCTTTTTCTGAATATTCATAAGACATAGCTGCAACTGAGAACTGTATGATTACTTTACTGTTGGCATTGTGCTTTCAACTTTGTTGTGTAATCTGAACATGTAGGCAGGCCCGACGAAGGGCAGGGGACCAGTGCCCTGGGGCTCTGGTGTCTAGGGACCCGAGAGGATTAAGGACACCACCAGGGTTTTATATAGCTAGAGCTGCTAGTTTTTTCTTCTTAACATTGTCTACGTGGATTAGCCATTTCTCTGGGTTCCCTCATCAGTAGTACTTTTTTGATTGGTGGTGGCATTGGAAATAATGGGGAATTGGTGGAATCGTTCACAAAAGTTGAGCAAGTTGAGAGCTTTATAGTTACTTTAGTTAATTAAAAATATATGCATTTTGTGGTTTTTATTTTTCTTATAGTCATCACAGCATCAGTGTCTTACGTTCTTACAGTATGTCATCAATGGTGTCATTTCTGTGTTTAGTTCAGCTTTATGTAATGTTTCACCCCTTGAAATGGACCCCTTAATGCTTGCTGCCCTGGGGCCCGCAATAGCTCTTGACGGCCCTTCATGTAGGCAAGCCAATCAGACCAGCTGTCTAATCATTTTCAGTGTGAATAGACTGTGCGAACATGTATGTTTCACATGTTTTAATAGGGTTAGGATCTTTTCATTTTCTTTGCTACATTTGAATGAGCCTAATCATGCATATTTAGTGATTTATATTTGTATGTAATTCAGGGCCATTACCAGCTTCATTTAAGTTCAAACAATCTTATGCAACCACTTTAATGTAGATTGATAACATAGTCAAGTTCTAGATATCCTAAAACAAATTTTGTAAAAAACAGGCAGCTGTAGGTGATCCCTGGATCTACCTCTAGTCTTATACAATGGATATGGACGTATGAAATCCATCAATTTACATCACAAGGGTTGTTTTTCAAGTCTTTGTCACGTTGTAATATTAATGTGTATTGTCAGTAAAAAATGGTTACTGGCTCCTAATTAGCTGTTACCTTACTTATCTGGCCTCACAATGTGCCATTATACCAGCATGAATTATGAATTATTGATCATGCAATTGCATCATGTCCAGGCTGTAGTGAGTTCAGCTTTGCACATTAACTTTTCCATCAACATTTCTGCTACATTTTACTGTAAATAATCTATCAACTTGAAAACTCTTGTACTGTAGATAATTATTTTTAAATAAAATAGAAAATCATTATAGCTATCAGCTTTCAGTTTTTATTTTACTTTTTTCTATGAGGTGTACTTTTAAGCAATTAAAAATAGGTCACATGCGTTTGATTACTGTAGTTAAACAACATTGAGCCTGATTAGTAAATGGATGTGTGATATCTCAGAAAGTTGCTTCTGTAAAGCTATATCTATCTACCTGCTTTAACTGTTTAAACTACAAATTGAAAAGCTGGATGCCCCTAGTTTTTATTATTCCAGCTTTGCAAACTACAAAGTGCTTTTCTAAGTTCAAAGATGATTTTTATTTACAATTGCTAAAATACATTCATAAAACAATGTAGTGTATTAATCCATGTTTTTACAAGTGAGTTAGCAAAAAATATTTATCTTATGTATACACCATAGCACACTACACGTGCAGTCTTTATGGCCTATATATACTTTAAAAGCAGTGGTGTGAACAACAATTGATCTCAGTGATGTTCATAATGATGTGGAATCTGTGAACATGCGGCATTTATGAGACATTCAGAATGCGTTATTGCGTATCCTGCTGTGTACAACTAACCCAAAAGAAATAGCTGCAGAAAAAAAACGCAGGTCCGATAAATAGATTCATTGAAAAGAATGGAAACAATATAAAGTAATTTTTCCACAATAAGCATTCCACAGAGTCTGGGCGTAGACTTGCCTCTTGAAATGCTTGCCCTAATTTGATGCATTTTTAGCGGTAGATGGCAGGCCATTCGTTATTTACTGTACGCGACAGTCATGGAAGTGTTTGATGCTGAAGTTAGTCATCTATGAAATTTTGTTCGATTTTGCTAATATATATATATATATATTTGTGAAGAAAGGCGCCAGTTAGTAAACAGAGTGTTTTTGAAAATTGAGCATTGCATAGAAAAGAAATAATGTGATAATAGTGCTTACTGACTATGTCTGGTTTAAGTGTTTGTGAACAACATGATTTTGAAAGAGTAGATCCGAGAATTCAGGTACATTACTTATGCAATAAATAAAAAGCCAATAACAAATTTAATAATAATACTGTCACACTGCTCATGTTTAGGGCATTAGTCATTAGTCTAGATTGAAAGTAAAACTGTTTTTTGTACCTAAAAAAACGTTTTTTAAATGCGAGAAAAAATGCATATTCGTTAAATTTTTTTTAGCAATTCAGCTCATTACAAGCCTGAATCTGGCGCTCAAAAGTGCACACTACTAATATTGAACAGTTTGTTCCAAGCATAATTTTCAAAGGTGAAACATCCGTGCTAAGTATCTTAGCCACGTTCAAAATTTCAAATGTGCCTATTGTTAGTAAGCTAGATTTTTAGTTTAGTGTGATATATCAGAAGACTTTATCACATCGCAATTGTATCATTAGAGTTAACAATAAATGCAGTGTTTCATGGCAATAATAAATCTCTAAGTCATGTCAACAATCTGCTTTATGTAAAAATGAATGATGAATAACTATTTTGATAAACTTAACATTAACATTAACACTGTGATAAAATTAACATGTGAAAATTAAATAGTAAATAAAGCAGGGTGTTCATAGCTTTTTGTTTGCAGGTGATTTACTTTTTTTATATTCTCAGTAGTACTTATGTTTCATGGCTGATGCTGTAATTGTGAGTGGTTAATAAACTAATAATTGATTAATAACAATTAATAAACTAATAATTTTGCCAGAAATAAAACTAAGAGCTGTGCTTACAGATTTCCAGTATTTCGTTTATCATTTACCTGCTTGTTTGGACTGTATTTCATGGGTGCTGGCCGGCAAACGCACTGACGCACGTGCATCCACAGAATTCCTTAAGAAAATTTTTTATGGCTAAATAAATTTTTTAGCAGTAAACCAAGGCACACAGCAACCCCCGAGCAGCAAATTTGCATAGGAAGTTATGTTTATGCATGTCACTTACATAGTGTCGATTCTGAACTGTGAGTGGGCTGTAAACTTAACAGTCTCAAATCAGTTTTATGTTTGACTATCCACCTTTTGCTGGGTAGATAATCTTGACACTAAATAAATTAAGCTTAAGTAATGGGTCATACGCATTGCAATGTATTACGAACTACTACAGTAGAATACAATGAATATTACTCAGGTAAATGTAGATAAATATATTTATTAAAACAGAATTTTTCACGTTTGAGGAAGTCTATGTACCAGAATTTAGATCTCATTTGATGCCTCTAAAATGTGTTTAAATACAGAAAAATGCGTTGGTGGCCGGCGCTCGGCCTCCCCCCCCCCCCCGGATCCTTCTGGGGGAGCTCACAGCACTCCCCCAGTTACCCTAGCTGCTTATGTGTCAAATTTTTTAAACTCTGGCGGTGCCCATGCTGTATGTTGACTACAAATTTATGAAAGAATGCATGATAATGGGAAAAATGTTCTCTCTGGTTAAATATAGTTTTAATTGCTGTAGGTAAAACATGAAACACCCAGTATTTTGAAGTCTGAATGCATTATTTCAGACTTTTTTGCTATTTAATAAATTCATCAACAACTGCATATTTCTAGGGAGAGCTAGAAGCGCTGAACAATGCTACAGACGAAATTAATCGACTGGAGACTGAAGTCGACGTAAGTTGTGTAATTATAGACATTTTATAACATAACTTATAATGGTTTAAGTTTGCATTGTGCCAGCCCTGAACGAACTATCTACAGTACTATATAGTACTCTGACTCTTGAGCAATAGCGTAGCTTGGTGAAGATATTATGCAATGTTCTTTGTTTTCATAAGAGTTTTTTCCTGTTTGTCTTTGGGACAGAATAGTGTTGAATAGTGCAGTTATTTTTGTGGAACCTACAAAATGTGGGATTGTTGATTTAACCTGTTAAAACACCGTCCCTGCAAACTTTTTAACAAGCCTCATTATTAGTTACTTTTTGCTTTTCTAAAAGTAAATAATATTTAAAATTGCATTTGTGAACACAATCTAGTATTCATAATTTCGTTTGAATTGATTTCATAATTTTCTTACTTCCAGAGATCTGCTCAACTTCCTACTGTGTAACTAGCATTGTGTTATGTGATGTTATTTTTGTGGAACCTACAAAATGTGGGATTGTTGATTTAACCTGTTAAAACACCGTTCCTGCAAACTTTTTAACAAGCCTCATTATTAGTTACTTAATGTTTTTTTAAAAGTAAATAATATTTAAAATTGCATTTGTGAACACAATCTAGTATTCATAATTTCGTTTGAATTGATTTCATAATTTTCTTACTTCCAGAGATCTGCTCAACTTCCTACTGTGTAACTAGCGTTGTGTTATGTGATGCTCTATTTATTAACAATGGCCTGAATTATTAGTCTTGCAAAGGGCTCATGAATGGGCACAGTTACTCTAATTGATTGTTTTGCTTATTGACATCATTGCATTGTATTTACATTGTTTTTGAGCCTTGCAATAATGGATAGAAATATTGTTTGTTCACACTTCTTGACCCGCTGTCTAATCCTGTTTTCTTGTGTTGGAACTTTGCTGAATCTCTTCTTGATCTCTTCTAAAGCAAGAAATACACGAATCAATGAAATTTTTGTAACCACAAGATACTTTGTTCTAAACATCTGAGTAGGCTTTTCAATACATTTTAAAACAGTATCAACAGTTTCTGTAGGCGAGATGAATTAATTTACTAATGCTAATTTTGGAGCTTCCAGTTAACTTAGTGCTCTCAATTTTGCATTGGCCAGCTTATGAGATTGCCAGCATTTTATAATCACAATAGTCCATGTTTAGGGTTGGGTTATGTTCTAAAAGAATATTTGTAATAGGATTAGTTGTTGAGATTAGGCTGTACGTTGCAATAACACGGAAGACTCGCTGAACAGTTCCAGTTTTAATGCTTGAGGTTCGTAGCATTCATATTTAATTTGCTGCATGGGTCATAGTTGACGTTAATTGCTCATATTGTAAGTATGATCCAGTCTTGCTGACAAATTGATACTACGAAGTTATTAAATTGTTAGCACAAATTAATTCTGTCAATGGTGTGCTTTTTCAGGAGTGAAATGTGCTGTTGAATGTTTAACTTGTCAGTTGTCTGTCAAATTGGTCACATGGTTGAGTGAAAAAGTTGTGTTTTTTATGCTTGACAGTTTTGGCATGACTTTTAGCTTTCTTGTTTGCCACGCGCCAGTGTCCTTTTTTTATTAGATCTATGTATGTCTATTCATGGACTGCTCAATTTAAGCGGCTTTTTTGACAGTTTAGGGAAATGTAAGTCCAAGCAGAACTAGGTTGTGAGGTTATTATCGTGTTGCTGTCGAAAGAGACAGTCAGCTATGGTTCATGAGAGTTAGCACTTAGCACTCCAGTCAATTGCAGTCAAAAACTTAAGAGTAAATGCTGACACTTTGATCAAATTATTTTTCCTTGAGTGCCATATGACTTGAATGAAGTCAATGTAATTTTAATAAAAGTGTTGTTGGCTAAGGAAGTAAGCCAGTAAGCCTACAGATTCGGTATAAGCTATCTAGTTCAGAATGATAATTGAATTAGGAAAACCACTCGATTCTGTTCTCCTAAGTGGTTGACCCACTGGCACTGGCTTGCTTGTTCTTTGCCATTTCATCTATTGTCACTTACTGTAATCAGTTAAAATTAATTGTAATTATTTTTGCTTGTAAAAAGCAAAGTTGTTCATATGTTGTGTGAATAGATTTTATGATGGCTTAACAAAAATAATTTTTACTGAACAATAAAATAACTAATCGTAATGTTGACATGCACTGCACATGACACGCAGGCCTGTTCTCGTTGTCCGGAAGCATGGCTTCGTTATAACCGACTTGTCAGGTATCGTTCTAACTATCCGACAAGCATAAACGAGTCTGTTATATCCGAAGTCCATTATAACGAGGGTTTACTGTATAATTGGATAAAAATTATTATTAGAAACTATTTTTATCAGTTGTTTATTGAATTGCTGCTGCCGCAACATTTTATTAAGCGTAGTTCTTCTTAATTTCATTTTGCTGGGGTTTTGAGCAGCACCGTATAGTAGCAACGTTTCATTGCGTATGCAACTTTAATTATGGATTAAGTACATGTATTTAATTTTAAACAGTTCTGAGGACTGTAGCTATTCCAAAACTGTCTGCATTTAGCTTTTTGGGGTCAGTGATCGTGCGGCAAGAGTCAATAAACGCAATTCATTAAATTTTAAGAAAAGATTACTGCATACCAACGATTAATTCTAATTTGGTGATCGTGTTGTATTTTATTATAATTCATGCAGGTGAGATAAAATTACATGATACGAATGTGCCATATCCCTTCGTCTACAGTGGCACTAAAATGCACGTTAACTCAGAAGTTGAACTCATAAAATGCTGTGAATGATATTAACCAAGAAAACTAGATCACATTCTTAAAATGAGCATTAAATCAGCTGAAAGTTTTGCCTTTTTTCTGTAAGCTCCGTTACTATTTATGTCAGCTGAAACTTCGCTACTTGTGGTTGACTGGTGACATTGACCTCTGTACGACTTATTATAAACAACTAATGACTTTTTCTGGCATTAACATGAAGACACTTCTATAGATGGTGTAGCTCGCTTACCAGGGTTTTATTATCTTGCGTTAGCTAGGGGATACCCAGGGTGAAAAGTTTATTTAGCTTATTGAAAACAATCTTATATTCAACCTGCGATAAGAAATATTTATAAAGCTAACTATAAAAAGCTACCCATAAAAAGTTATATTTAACATAAATCTGGTTTATGACGTGTGTGAATTAGGCGTCATATAATATAATATTGACTTGTAATATCAAGCCAATGTACGGTATCAAACTTTCTTGACTACGTCTTAGGAATAAACATTTTCTTGTTTACAAAATATCCATATGGATTTACTACTCTACATTATAATTGTCATTAATACATCCAACCTAATATGTAACCTATAATAAAATAAAGTTTGGCACTTCCACTAGAGACGACCCTCTTAAAATGAGCATAACAATTAACTGTAGACATTGTTCGAACATTTATAAGTGGATTTGGTAAATAAGCTGCTTGTTGTATTGTTTTATGACGTTGTATAAGTGGGTGCTGGTGATTTCTCTTCTCGCCAAACTTCAACTTTCCAGGCACAGCTCTATTTTTTGGATTTGTAATGCACAGGAAATACAGTTGAAAAAAATCAGAACCGCCAATTACGCACCTAAATAGAAAGGACACAAAAAGCACAAGATGTCACTAACAACACGTCAGTTTCTTGTTTACTTGAACGTTTCTTATAAATAGCCAAAACGACAAACTGTGTCTTCTGTGGGACACGAGTAATAACTTATTAAGGTTACATTAATCACAATAGACCTAAGTAGTAACTAAGAAAGAATACATGTTAATTGATCATCAGAAATTCCAGGCCAATAATAGAATGGCCAATCTAAATGACTATGAGAGATGGAATTTTGGGCACTGTTGCAAATTATTGCCGAGCTGAATGGAAGACCTAGTTCTCCTCTTGAATTCCTTGTCTTTTGTTAATGATCTATTGTTTAATTGCTTAGATTTTATCGCTTCTAATAACACTTGCTAACTAACAATTAACATCAATTTGGTTGTGGATTGGCTTGCTGGTATTTCTAGTTCACTGACTTCAGTTGTCCATTGACCATTCTTTCATCTTGCTGTGGCTCTTTATATAGGTCAGTTTAAAAAGTGAAACCGACCTAGTTTAGAGTGAATTCCAGTACTAGCGTAAGCTGCATTGGTCTCTCGAATTTTACTTTAACCTATTTTCAGCTGTGAGTTGAATTTTACTGTGAGAATTTGAGTTGGTTTCGCAAATTTTATTCCCTTTTTATTGCCAGTTTTATAAGAAGACATTTATTTTCACTGCTGAGCACCACTTGCCCAAAAAGTGCTAATGTAACAAAGGAACTCGAACACGTAAAATGAGTGGCATACATCGGAACCTTCTGGCCACTGGTCATTTCTATTCGAACTGAATTCTTTTGATTTTAGCACCTAGTAATAGCCTAGGTCTGCGTGCTAGCTATGTACGTTTCAAGAACCAACCTATGTAAAAGTTGCATTGGCATTTGTCTGTTTTCTTTTATAACCTTAGAGACCTATCGAACATGTCAGTAGATTTTACAATATAAAAGAACGATCCTAGCATGTTTAACTTGAAATTTTTCTATCATTGTAGTCACCCGAGGCGTATTCTGCACTTTGCTTTCATTTAGTTAAACATTTGGCCTTATCCGGGCACAAGTTTGACGAAATTATCCTGTTTACTATTCGCTGTCGAGTATTATTCCCTATATGGAGCGTGCATCATGCTCTTTACAAATAGATCAATAAACTGATTTCGCAAATATTTACTTACATATTGTCCCTTTTTTTAGTTGCCCTGATATATGAATAGTTGATTGACACGAAGGTGTTCACATTCGGTAAAGCAATTTAAAGATTAAGTCATTTTTCTCACCAAAAGTGTAATTTTTTCTCTCGTAACATTTCCAGATAATATAATAAAGAGTTCGTTGATCTGTCACTCTGCATCATTTGAGCATTCGAACATTCTCGTTTTCCTTGAACTACTTTTATAATACATTAAGAAACTTGCAAGATTTGTTTGCGTACTTAAACCCTGGATTAACTGGTCGAACGAATGGGATTGGGATTTCTTTAAAATTTGCACATAGCGTTCATTGTAATAATTCAGATCAAATTTTATTGATGAGAAATTATAGGTCTGTTGCTTGTCAGAAGTGCCCTGTACAGGGTTGGAGGAAAACCTTAGGTAGCGTGAGAAACTTTTGTCTAGAATGTGGAATTATAATGGTGCATAATAATTGAACACATTAAACTTTCTTTGCATAAATAGTAATTTATTCATTTTTGAAATCTTCAGATCATAGGATTTTCTTAAGTGAAGTAGCTATTTGTGTTCAGGCCTTCTATAATAGCCTAATGGATTTTGGTAATTTTTCAAAATCGCTTCTGGGTTAAACTGATGGTCTGTTTGTAATAATTTTTTTCTTGTATTATAGGACCCCTCAAAGGCTCAAACATACACAACAACCGTTTACAACTGGAAAACTGTATTTATACAGATGATGTAGTTTATTTAGAAAATTGAAAGTATTACAACGAAAGTAGAAGCTGTAGTAGACAGTAATTTTCCCAGTTTGCCCTTAATTCGTAATCATTTTCATGTAGCCGAAAAATGCCAATTTTTTCTATGGAATCAATGTGACTCCGCTTTTCAGTGTCGAGCGAGGATCTTGGATCAGGGAACGACTAGCCGGTCTATTGTCACATTTGTCAGGACTTATTGTCCAGCGGATCTTTATCAGGGTATTTCCGCAAGTTCTGTTCCGGTCATCTTATATTAGAGATTTTCTACAGTTCTTTTGCGTTAAGCAACCTTCCTTTAATCAACTCCTCGACTGCGTTTTATCACACAAAGCTTAAAAAGTTTCATCCGGTGGTAAATTGTAATGCTTTCAGTTTTCTAAATAAACTGCACCATATGTGTAAAATACAGTTTTCCAATTGTAAACGGTCGTTGCGTATGATTAAGTGAAGCCTACTATATAAATAGTCGAAGGAATCCATTATTACAAACATCTGTCCATCCGTTTAATGCAGAAGTAATTATGGAAAATTACCAAAACACATTAGGCAATAGAAAGCCTGAGCAATACAGCAGCCATTTCACCAAAGGAAATCCTACTCTCTGAAAATTTCAAAAATGAATGTATGTCCCCATTTAGTTGGTTTTATACTGCTGAATTTGTACAATTTCACTACACGGTTTATCCGAACCGATATAACTACTTTTATGCCTATTCAAAAAACTAACACTATTTGCAATGAAATTTATTCATTATTTTCAACATTATATTTTATTTTTAGACTTCGTTTAACCTACATACATGAGTAATGGGGGAGTATAGACAAGGGTTTGTCTGTGCAAGCTAGCCTTGTAGCGGTTATTAGTTTTAGCGTAGACAGGCTACAGTGTTAATAGAATGAATTTTAACCAAATTAAATTTTGATTTCCTCGTGTCGTTGTGCTTGTACAGCGTCAGTTTACCATAATTGCATTTTCTCGAATTTTGATGACATATTTTCGGGTCACGTGACATGCATTCCGAACATTCCAATTCTTTGTAAATTGCGAAGTTTTGCAAAACGTTGACGCTTCGTTGTCCCACTTTCATTCAGTTCTTCATTGTTGGCGTTCTGGCAGCCTGCCAATTTCGTGATGTCCAGAGGACCAGAACTCGCTACTCTTCGTGGAATGATGAAATTGCATGAATAGTATACAGGAACTAGAATTCTATATTCCACCAAGGATGGGTGGCATTAAGGGACTGGTCTGACTGGAAAAAGAGAACATAATAAAAAGTTAATATTTGGTAAATTGTGCGGTTTCTCTTGGTAACGAGGTCCCAATACTGTATTGCCTTTTGTCGCAGTATTCCAATTTGAAGTAAGCAATTAGCGGCCTGTTGCTAAATTTTGATAGTGTACTCTTTGCGAGCATCATTTAGTCAACTTGAGTACTGTACCTAACCTAAATTGACCAAAATGGACCTAAGCTCAAACATTACTTCACCTTTCAAAAATGATGTTGGTCATTATGCCCCCCCCCCTCCTCCAATGAAATGCTTACCGAAATATCCATGTCAGCCTTAGCACTTTAGTAAACAGAATTGGTAGCGCCGAAATTGTTTGATAATAAGAATGAGAATAAGAAGTCACGAAAATGTAAAAGAAAACAAAAATAAGACAGAAGGGAAAACTTGATACACATTTCGAGTATTCTTCTCATGTTGATGATCGTGAGATCACGAAAGGAAATTTGATAAAAATAAAATAACAAATTTATATATTTCATAATCTTATTATATGCCCTACCTTGTTTCAAGTGCAGCAGCCAGTGAAATAAATTCTGCTGTACGTGTCTTTTTTTAATTTAGCTATCAGTAGTGTTCACGAGTCTGGTGCTCATAGAAGCTGCAATGTCAACTTTCTACCGCTCATTACCGTATTTCCCGTGTATAAGAGACCCTTTTTTGCTCAGAATTTTCGCTTTAAAAATAGGGGGTCTCTTATACATGGGAGTAAGTCTTTTCAATAAGATGCATAAATTGTGACACGTCATTGATACGTCGGCAGAGGTCAACGAGATGAGTCAGCCTAAGCAAGGCGTGTCGCGTTCGACTATGAAGCGGTTGTAAGCAATACAAGCATCGTGACACAGGCATTATCTCCTCGTTTTCTCTTTTCCTGTTACAGGTTTGCAGGTACGCACTTTAATATATACCAGTACTCTTTTTCTACAACACATTAACTGGTTTTATTTTGTTTTCAGTACCGCACTGAGTTGAAAAAAGTTGTACTCTACCCTCTAAAAATGTCCGAAGTTATTCATTACCAGAAAACTTTTTTCCAGAATTTTTGCCTAAAAATTGAAGGGGTCTCTTATACACAAGGGTCTCTTATACATGGGAAAATACGGTAATTTTCGCCATCCGCATTCTCGACCTTTCCAAGGATTTTTTACCTGTAGAATTTATTGCAGACAGTAGAGACTACGTTTCTTATTGCAGTTTGCGTTTCACCTGCGAAGTTAATGGCTTTCGTTTGTGTGTTTGGGCACGTAATAATGGGAGCTCAGGCATTATTAGCTTCTATAATTCTTTCCAGTGCAAACTACAGACACATGCATGGTATCTTGAATTTAAGATTAGCAGCCAAGCTTGGAAATCCGATAGTATAGCACAAGTTCTAGTAAAGTGTTAATGAAGCGTTAACTTGTATACCATGCTACTCATGACCCCATCTCTCCATCGACGACTTTTCAGGGTTGTATTTTTTACCACATTATATTTTGTTACTATTTTCATGTATTGTTTCGCTTTCTCATATAAGTTTACATGTTGTCATGGTTGGAAATGGGAGTTATATAGTAAGGAACTTTGGCATGGAAAATGTATATTCTTTTTATAAAAGTCTATATTTCTGAGTTATATTATGCCACTTAGTGGTCAGCGGCCAGGACTTCCTTTATTTGTACCAAGTACCAACTTCTTGAGCAAATTTATTGTCGCGTTTTTTGTACTATGATATAGTCATTCTGTAGGCCATGGCATAACCGCATTTTAGAAAATTCTGCTGGTCTACTAGTCCCATTATAGGCGTCTTAGGTACTTTGGCTGGTTGTGCCAATTGTTAGAAATTCGTTTAGTTCTAAATTTTTACGGACTGCAGGTAGAAACCGAACTGGACTGGAGGCAGTGTGGTCATTAATTTGCAATGACTTTGGACAGTCTTTGTCCAAGTTTCTTTTGGAGGTTGACTGATCGTAAACGTGCGAAGGTTGGACGGATTTCTGACTATCGAAGGAACCTTCGCATGACGCGTGACTTCCATCAAAATTCGGCGCGGCGACAGGCTTGGCCGTGATTGCTTTAATTTTAACGAGTTTATTGACCATGTTCGAAAAGTGGGGCAGAAATATTTGATCAAGTTTTAAAACCAAAATTGCAAAATTTAACTTTTGTGGACCAGCTTGTCAACATGCTTTGAAGCTTGCACATTGGCACCGAACAGCTAAGTCTAGAGTTTTAGATTTTTGGATAACGACAAATGGTGAACCCTATATATTGATATTAAATGTACAGAGTAGTCGGATGGTCATACATTTAGCTAGATATTTCACAGTTTGCTAAATCATATGTCATATTTCATGTATCTTTGCAATTTTTTGCGTTTAGTTATATGTCATTCTTTGTTTCTTTTCTACTGTTTTATAGTTCGTTTCCAATCTGATTACTCACCATATTCCTGCTTTCTTTGGGCAGTTTCTGCTACCCAAGAAAGACTCTGTGTAATCAAGTTTTGGGTTTTTAAGTGTTCACTGTTATGAACTTCGAGGTGTCCGGAGGTGTGACGGTTCTCGCATAACACGAATATCATACATTCCACATCGCCCATACAACACTGTATATAGTAAAATGCAAGCCATAAAGCTGTGTTCGGCTATTTAAGTATCAAATTATAGTGGTTACCACCTGTGTGTAAAGATTTATAGGCGTTTCATATTCTTAGTTTCCTATATTTTAACATTTTGCGAGATAAATACTTTAAATTTGGAATTAAATGATTCATTGCATTCCAAAATTATTTGGTGTTTGAATTGAATGCAGTCGTCTTCTCTCGCGCTGAACTTGAAATGTTTTCTTATGTGCAAATTCAAAGAAAAACCTGTCTGATAATTTAGTAAACACTTTGTGGAGTATCGACGGTGCGTGAAACTAGTTATTTTACAATGAGTCTAACAGCACGATCTAAATGTAGACCTGCACGCATCCTGCTTTTATGATGAATCTATTCCCAGGATTGGCGAAATTCCTCAGATTTTTGAAGCTTCTCTATTAATCGTATAATTTTATCTTGTTCATTGTCAGTTGTCCTAGTTCCATGTAAGTTGGGACAGGTATTCAGTACCAACACATTGTTCTATTCAGCTATAAATATCAACTGAGAAGTTATTCTTTTACAAAATTGCAGTTTTTTCAGCATTGATTCATTATATTTCTGCAGCAGGCAGCAGTTCGTTTGTTGTAAGAGAATGTAATACAGGGGTTATTTGCTATTTTAATGTATTGCAATATATATTACAACACGTTGCATTATATGTCATATGTTTAATATATTACAATATATATATATTTGATGTATGATATAATGTATACGCTTATATAATGTTGTTTTATACAGTGTCTTTAATAACTTACATTATGTTATTATTGAGTGTTTCGTGTAGATTTTTTGTCCGCTTTTGGACAAAATCCATTATCAATTTTTGTCGTTTCTAAATTAACTAAACGCATCAGTTTTAACTTGAACTGACCACTTACATAACGCCGTCAACCACGTGTGAATAAATACCTGAATAAAGTTCATTTTTTCAGCTTTAATTTTTCTGTTTACAAAATTATAAAATCGACGTATTTATTTATATTTTTGATATAATTTATTTTAAAAATATGCAAGGTATTACAATATTATGAGTATTTGTATAATATTAAGTAATATTGGAAATCTATTAAACTCAAACTCACTATAGCCTTGTATCCATTTAAAAATTTTTGTTGCCCTTTTTTCAGTCGTAATGCAATACTGTAATTAAATGTTACTGTGGTTGCTAATTAGCTAGGATTAATCTAAATAATTGTAGGTTTTATAGTGTTCATGTTAAGCGGGTCATCATCGTAAATAGTTTGTGTTGCAGTTATTCCACGGTTCACTGCACTCGGGGCACGCCACATTTACGTCAAATTGCTAGAATTTACGCTAAAATTTCCAGTTCTGGGAACTGTTTTTAGGCGTGCTGTGCGTTTTTTCACGCTCGCAGTTACATCCTGTTATGTCAACTATCCCATATCGCGCGCCCTCAAGCGATGAAAGTTCACACTAGGTTCAGTTATGAGCATTATCTCGCAGAAAATTTATTATTATTTCAAATGCTTAAAAATTTATATATTTATTTTACTTGAGATAAAATATAATTCATGTTAACTAATTAAGTAAAGGAACTTGTGCATGCAAGAAACTTGGGATACGTTTAGTTGTTTTTACTTCTAGGTATGATTGCTGTGCTTAGACTGCATAACAATAAATCCATCGCAAATAGTATAGTTTGATTTAAGCGCAGTTTGAACTGACTTGACCATTTAACTTTCGAACAAATCTCTCACTTTTCGTGCGCCGCCTAGAATGATTACGTTTCGCAAGGATTAATGAATTTCCCATCCCAAAGACTTTTGGCAGCGGTTGGACCAATTTAAAGAGTCAATTTTAAAGTGGATTGATTCTGGCTTCCTCAAAGGTTCAAGGGCAAGGGTTTAGGACACGTGTAAAAATGCATTGCACGTGAGACTTTAACTCCCTCTTTCCCCGTGTATTGTTTAATGCAAGAAACCCATCTGTGCCGTGGAATGAGCTGGTAGCAAGTGCCTGGGTGGACTGATACGTTATGTATGCTATTTTTTAATTTGCTGGTCTGAAAATTCATATATAATATAATCTATAATCTAAGTAAGTAAGTATTGTTATTTATCAGGGTTAGGGTAAAAATAGCACATAAAACAGTGATATAATACAAACTAACAAAACCATTATGATGTCGGGTAAATTTCAAGAATCGTGTTAAAATGGTTGGCGAAAGGGTGGCGAGCAACTAAAAGTATGTAGTGTATATGATGAAATATGCACTATTTGAACATGTACATATATGAACATGTACATTCGAACATGAATTGCAGCCTAATCTTTGTTTGTTTACTTGACTGCTTATTTGTCGGCTTATGTGCTGAATTACATGTAAATAGGCCATGTTGTTGACATAGCCGATTATTTAAGGGAATAACTGCTTTCATGTCATGTTATAATCCAAACATTTCAGTTCTAATGTTCACTGATAACTTTCGTTAAATTTCCTTAAAATTTTGTACAGTCGTCGTATACCAAAAAAACAGCGTATATTTTACTGTGAACAAAAACAAAATTGTCTACCTTTCATACTTATGATAGTTATTGTTTTAAATAACGGCAAACTAAAAATTACTGTTATTTTTATCGCAATTCCAGTGTTTTTGGTAGCTAGACAAATTACGCTATCAGTAGATTTAAATGTTCATCTTGTCATTTTAGTAGGTTTTTCCGTAAATTCAGCTTTTCATATAGATCTAGCGAGAGCTTTGCGTGGAATCTCCTGCGTTACAAATTTTGCTGTTTTTATAAATTTTTGAGTGTTATGTTAGGATTGTTTTACAGCTTCTCATGCAACTTCGTATAATTTTGTTTCTCTAATGACAATACAGTTACAGCTCAAAACACTAATGTTGGACAGCCTTGTTGGTATTTCGAATTTGTCTGCTATATTGAACCTTGCACTTTACAGTATTGCGTTATAAATATTTACTGTAGGTGTTTATCGCAGTTACGTAGCGCAGGTAGAATTCACTGACGTATTCTGGTAGAATTAAATACTTCGTATATTTCAAATTCCTAGTCTGTGAGTAAGGAAGTTCCGTGATTTTCACTTTGGTGCAAAATTGCAAATATTAGAATGTGATTATATTGCTTAATGTCATTGCAAACAACGTTCATGCAAATGGCAGAGAGAGGGCGGCGGGGGGGGGGGTAGAGCGGCAAATGGCAGAGAGAGGGCGGGGAGGCGGGGGATGTAGAGCGAGGGAGATTTTTGGCCTGCTTTGACACGTCTTTCAATTTCCTGTTACTTATTACACGTGGAGTTTATAGCTGATACTAATTGTTCCTGCCGCTGTATGACACTTAAATGCAATTATTAAGCAGACAAAAAAACGTGGTAAATTTTGATATTTACGTTCAGCACTTTCAGTTTTAATTTTCATTCTGTTGTGTTTCCTAAATCCAAAGATATGTTCTTTCATAAATCCACTAATCAATTTAATTTTCGCTGAATTCTTTTTTCTGTTTTTCAAGATCTTCTGAAGGCGATTAAAGCTTCCTTCAAGGATATTCGTATAAAATTCGTAATGTTGAATTTCTAACTGTTATTTTTCTGCATGCCCTTAATGTGCCGAATTATTGAAACAATTTCCCTTGAACTGTTATTACTGTGACTTAACTAAGCTGTGTGACTAAAAAAGTGATTAAACCAATTTATTCAGTTTTTATCAATTAAACAGCTGAGTGCTCACATTGCGCTTAATTAGTGATTGAAGTTGAGCATCGTGGAACCGGGTTAGTCGCTGAGTAGATGACGTCTGGAAAACTGTCTCTGTGTAGTTTTCTCGTGCCGTCTCCCACATTTTACCACATTAGGGGAAGGTGCCTGTGTGCCCATAATGTGCATAGGTAAAACTACTAGTTAATAAGATATGTTTCAATCCTACCGCAAGCGTAGATCTATATTTTGCCACTGAATTTTGGATCTTGACTTGTAGAGTGCTGAACTGCATAAAAATAAGTTTTGTTTGGTGTAAGATTTAAACAGCCCTGATTCATTTTCTTGAATTTCGTTTATTTTATAATAAATGATTTTTCTGTTTGCACAGGTAGCTAATGCAGCTTTCAGGAATACATTAAGTGAATCTAGTCAACAACTGAAAATTCTAGCGAAAAAAGTTGGAAAAAGCATCGAAAAAGCAAGGCCTTATTACGAGGCACGAGATTCTGCACTTAAGGTAATGTCCCTTGATAATTCGTTTTTCAGTCAGTAACACTGTTACCTCCATATAAATTATTACTTGTCAAATTAGAAAGGCAATTTTGACATCTTTTGCATTTGTTTTTGTGGTACGTGCATCTTTTATTTCCTATACATTAAAACCCTATAATGAAGTTAAGGATCGCACATTGCATCTGTTTATAAACTAAATTTCCTTTATCGACATACATATTTATGACCTGGTATTGTGTTGTGATCATAAGTTCTCATTTTGTATTTAGAACTGTAGAGCATTTTACCATAAAATGTGTTTTTCTGATATGCAAAATGGACTGTACGAGGTAATTATTTGTCTTGTTTCTTCACAGGCTCACCGGGAGGCGCAGGAAGCAGCGATAAAATACCAAAGAGCTAATGGCATCCACCGAGCGGCGAAAGAGACGATCTTTGTGGCTGAACAGCGTCTGCTCAATATGGCCGACAAACGAGAGTTTGACACGGCTTGGCAGCAGATGATCAACCATGCCACACAAAAGGTAAATGTGGGTTATCAGTCGCAAACCCCTTTAGACTATGTGAGGTGTCCATTGAAAAGGAGTGACTCTCAAAATTGTCATTCTCGCATGTCGCACATTCATGTTCAGCGTCGCATGTATAGAGAATTTGGCTTTCTCAATAGCAAAACAAAGCTCTAGTTTAAGCAGTGATCACGTGCAAAAAATTTGTAAATCTCACCATGAAAAACTCATGTAGGAAGTGTGTTACGTAAGAGTTATGCAAATTGAATTTCAATGCAAAGCTGTTATTTACACGTGTATACAGTGTCGGCACAGTGTATCACTCACTGACTTTCATGATGAATCATAAAGGTTTCCCTACAAGTTTAAATAGGGTTTTACTGTTTCTTTGTGGGGATGAGTAACTCTGTAATAACTGCACTGTTACTGTGAAGTTTGCACATGCCTGTTTTGTACTAGTAGCTTTAACATTATCCTCTTTCAGTGGAAATGTTTAAAACCTAACAACAATATATCTTTTGTTGGTTATTGGGTTTCAAGCCTTTCTGGTGGTGCAATTAATTGCGTCTTTTCTTAGAATTGGTCTATTTTCTGCAATAACATTTAGTCAAAATCGACCACTTGTACTCAAATTCACTCATTTATTAATTCACTTGGTCATTTAGTCACTAGTTGTTTTAGTCAAGAAGGTTAGTTTGACTAAAGGCAAGAAATCTTTCACATTTCTTCATATTTGTCCAGTCACTGTTTGGTAATTCACTCTATGAGTTGATTGGTTGGTCTATCAGTAAAGCAAATTTAAAATATTATTCAATACAAGCAATTGTATGATGATTCTGTACTCTCTGATATTTGCTGTGCAAAAAGACACGCATTGTTAGCTTCAGCAAGATCCTGCTTTTTATCGAGTTAATGCTTGTTTCTGTTTACTAATGACTTTGCTTGTTTACATTCGTCAGCAAACAAGCAAACATTTGAGTGTGGTAATTGCAATTAAGATGAAATTTCAGGTCTGCAGTTAAGTTGTTAGACCGCGATTACCACGTGACTTTGGCATAACTTTAGAATTTTGCCGTCACTTCTGATCGGTTATCAATCAACAAAAGTGAACCCGATGACATCATTATAAATCTATAAGAACAAGACTGACATCTTTATTATTATGATAGCAAAGTGAAAGTTGTGGGGTTTGTGGGTTATATAAACACTGTTAACCATCACCTGTGTGTAGAGACAAATAAAACTGGCTCTGATTGTTTATCTGCCAGTGAGAAAATGAAAGCTGTTCCCTTACAAGTTCCTGATAATAGCGTCTGCAATTTTCTTATATGTAAAATCATCAGAACTTTGTTTGACCATCTAGTCAACCAAAAAGTAAACTTTCTTGGGTGTAAACTAAAGTGCAAGTTTAGTTTTCTAAGCGACACTAATCTAATATTACTCACTGTATAACATTACGTAATTTGTATTTAAAACTGATTAGTGCTTGTAAAGTATTCAAGTTGTAGGTTATTTTTTAGGCCACTTCTTAGTGTACAAATTCTTAATATTATGAAAAGTGTGATTATTTTTGTACCAACTCCATGTGTCTTTTTATTGCTATTGAACATTGATTAAATTTGGTGTGTGCTTCGGCTAATTCACAGTTAAAAAAGTTATTTTTGAACTAATGGAATACTGTACACCCGTTATTACCTGTCCTAGCTGTATTGCTATCTGTATTTTACCACTACTTTTATTTTTAGTTAAACGAGGCAGAAATCGCCAAAATAGTGAACGAGCGTGAGCACATGACAAAGTCGGCCATCTTTGTAGAAGCAGAGCATAGGTTGCAGAAGTTGGAGAAGGACCTCCGAGCCGCCATCAATAAATCACGGTGACTAAATACAGAGCCATCTGGTTGTCAGCAATGTTTTTAAATATACACTTTTTACCTCAGCTTTGTACAATTGGCTCAACAGTGAAGTGTTGTAATTTTCTAGGTTTGCATCAAACAATTTTTTAATTTCACACCGAGGAATGAACCTGTTCTAGTAATGTTTTTTAAGCCAAAGCAGATAGCTAAGTTGCTGTGTAGTTTATAGATCCCATAAGTGTAGCATGTGTGTGAATGTGAAACACTGGTTTGTGTCAGTTGTAATTTAAATTTGCTTCGTTTGCAGTTGTCAAATTTTACGTTTATATTTAGTTACTACTTCAAATACCAGCAACATAGAAGCAGCAATATTTTTAACAAAAGTACACGTGAGAGATAACATAATAAACTTAAACAAAAGTTAGCCTAATGATAATAATTATAATGCACATCATAAATGATTATCAGCTCAGATTAAAAGATCACCTTGTAAGCTCTGAGCTGAACAGGTGATATGGAGTAATGGGAGTGCAAAAGGTGTGTAGGTAAAACAGAAGTAATCCTAAAAGGTAATGTAAATTTGAAAATGCTGTAAGAAGGATAATGGAATTAGTGAAGAACAAAAAAATTATATTTACATTAGAGTTTTAATAATATCAATGACACTTAGAAACTGTTAACATCGGAATAAGTTCTTACGGTAGAAAAGAACTGACGTGTGATAAATTCTTTTCTTGGGTGCAAGGTATTCTGTTTGCACAGAAATGAGAAAACTTCGCCTCTTTGGGGGAGATTATACTGCTTGTGTCATGTGAATTTCATTGTCTCATAACTCGTGGATAAATTATTCATGTGCCAATTATTCAGCAAACAAACTAGCAAGTAATAACACAAGTTAAGATGGATACATATTTGCATCCTGTAATGGCATTACGCACTGAATTGATTGCCCACTTTGTTGCTGACCAGACAAACACGTTTGTAGCAAAACTATTCACATTTTTATTAATTATTTTGATTATGACTGTGTTTGCCAGAAGCTCATGTATACAGGTAACTCAGCTGGCAGAGCATGAGAGTACTCCCAGGTTTTGGCTTCAAATCCTGACTAGTCCATAATTTTTCAGCATCTCCTTTCTCCAACTCATTACCCGCAATGGGTAATTGTTAAAATAAACTGCATGGTTTATAAACATTCTTGCAAACAGAGTCATATCTAATTAATTAATTATATAATTAGTTGCTAGCTAATTTGAGAAAAAACTATTCACATTTTTCTGTGTTATTTTTATTTTTACCCCAAAAAAGACTCGATGTGTGAATATTTCAGTATTTCTTTCAAATAAAACCTAGTAAGAAAAGTGGGCTCTTTTTGTGCACATGAGCATTTAGGAAAAGTTTCAATATTTTTCAGTTTGCAGGTTTAGAAGCATGTGTAATATCAGTTCTTGATCATGACCGGTATTTTGTTTTTCAGTCCGTACTTTGAAAAGAAAGAATTGTTTGATAATTTACTCTGGAGACAAAAACGTGCTCTGCAGGAAAAATGTAGCAAAGTGCAAGCAGCTAAACGAAGATACGCAGATGCTCTAAACAATCTAGAACAGGTAATCTTTTCTTCTTGAATTTGATGTTTATGGATTTTTGGGTCTTCTGAACGTTATTAATCTTGTTATATATATATATATATATATATATATGTTATATATCTTGTTGTTTTTAGAATCATGTTCTGAGGCTAAAAAATCTATTTTCACTTTCTCCTAATAGCTCCGAAAGAGCTCCAAAGTGGAGTAAATGTTTTGGCTCCCGTTTCTCTGCTTTGAATACCACTGCTAAGATATAATAAGCACTTGTCCAGCACCCCATCTTGAGCAGCTCTGATGGTTTTACTGCCTTCTCTTGTATCATTGAACATATTCTTGCAATTTAATTAAATATAACGGTGTAACACAAAACACACAAACGTATGACTAATTCTCCGAGCAAGATTTAAATTTCTAGTTATTGTGAATGTTTCTTGCATGTATTCAAAAGTTTGCACAAAATTGCTGAGAAATTGACTTAATGGGAAGTTTTCTTTCCTCAGATTTCAGAAGAAATTCACGAACAGCGATTAGCTAGGAAACTACGTGAGCCGGGTGTTGGAGCTGATGAGGTGGAAGAGGTGGAGCTACCGTCACCATCTCATGATGAGATTCTGGCCATGAAGGAGCGTGCGAAGTCATTCCGTGAAGATCCAAAGGCTTTGTCTAACTGTGATCTCGGTATGAGATTTTTCATAGAGTATTAAATTATGCTTATTGATGAATTAAAAAGCTTTTGCTTGTTTAAAACCATTTCTAAACATTACAAATTACAGTAGGCGCCGCTTAATAGACTCAGTTTGGGACCGAAGTGTTTTGACCCAATTAACTGACTGAACCTATTAGCCGATGGGTGTAGTATTACTGGTATAGAAGTATGAATCACCAGCTTAGTATGCACTGCAAAGGTTTTTAATGAATTTTAGAAATGAAGTAATACCTAAATTCCTTTGTGCAGTTAAAAATCAAAAAAGTATTTTAAAATATTAATTTATATTAGTGATTAGCAATAAATTAAAAAGTATACTTTTCTAAATCGCACAAGTCTCTTGATTTGCAAAATTTACAAAAATTCCTTCAAAGTCGGCTGCTTCATTTTATCGCGAAGAAGTTGGCTCACAAAGTTCTCATAATGATAAAAACTTTGAAAATCTGTTGCTGTGTGATGCACAAATTCTCATAAAATACTTGGCATGCTTAAACTGTTGGTGGTGCCCGTGTTTCCCCGCAAGTAGCTTCGTCTAAGTTCCCGCTTGCTATTGTGATGTACATACTGTACTGTACCTGTGTCCGTGGCATAACAGCAACATCTAACTAATCAAACTTTTTGGCAAAGACAGCCAGAGCTTTAAAAGCAAACAGCTAAGCAAGTGATTAAATGTTTAGCTTCCAGGAATTCTTGGGTAACGAGATTAATTGCAGTGGATGGGCGGGCCAAAGCAAACCATTAGGCTAGTCACACGAAAGTGTCTTATTGAAGCATGTGAAGCAAAAATATTGAATCATTTACCGACAGTTTTTATGTACATTTGAATAGAAGCGGCCTGTACAAGATGTTTTGAGTCAATTAAGCAATTGAATCTATTAACAGTGAGCCTGTTAAGCGGTGCCTACTGTATTTTTCAAGTTTTGTAACTTTGGTTTTTGATAAAATTCAGGCTAATTGAGTATATAAATGTATTCAACAATGTATGACCATTGAAAAACTTTTTAAAAGTTTTATTGGCTTATAATGGTAATTATAGTCAAACTGTCCTGATCTGCGATTGTATTGAACTTGTACTCGTGTTCACTGTTCACATGTTGTTTTATAATTATGTAATTGAACGCAGCATATTGGCAATTACATTGTACGTTTGTTATACTCCTCATGACCTTTCTAGCATCATATAATTAAACTATTGTACTATTTCTATAGATAACCTATCATTGTCTTTATCGAGTTTGCCAACTACGGATTCAAATGAACAGTTCGAATATTTAGAAGATGGCAGTACCGAAGCCATGGTTGCAGAAGGAGGTTGTGCGCTGGACAAACCCTGCTCGACTGATGTCACGCTTGTCAAGACTAGTCCTTTCTATGTCGGTTCAGTGGAAACTGTAAACGAACTCGATGACAAATGCGAATCATCAGAACCCTCTACTTGTGATGAATCAAACCAAATAGTGAATACGGACACGGCTATGGCTGAGGAGCCGTCATTTTTCAATAAACTTCGTAGTCTGACCGTAGCAGCTGTACAGGAATTACCTATCCTCTCTAATCAACGACGTGCTACGATCATCGGTAGCGAGAATCTAGAAGCATCTAAGAAAACTGAACGAAGCCAGTCATTGAGTAGTGCCATTGTACTCAGTGTGAGTAGTTTAAGTGTAACGTCAAATCAGGAGGAATGCAAGAAAGACGATGTTGACCCTAGTAAAGTGCGTCGGCAAGGCAGTGGTGCTTCAATGGGAACACAAGAGCGCCGTGTGGCAAACCTCGGAAACGAGGACGATCAGGACTCCGATGAAACCGAACATTATATTTAGTACAGCATTGTTCGGTGCAATACAGAGGTGACTCGACATTTTTATTAATCTTCCAGTGATTTGGCATCATCTCATTTCGTGGTGCAGAAGAAGTGGGCTGAGTGAATTACCTCCACATTTTATGTGATCCAACATGCCAAAATGTTTAAGTGACTTACAAATGTTATAGTGTTGTCTTAACAACAGAGTTGTTCGGGGAAAAAATGTCTTAATCTGTTGAAGCTGTTTTCTCAAATGCCATTAGTGTTATCTTAAAACTGTTATCAGCATTGGAAAAATAGGAGTGTTTTATTTTTAGCAATTTAAGCTTTTATGATTGTTTTAGAAGAATCAGCTTTGTTATTTTTGAGTAGCAGACTACCAGGTTTTAGTAAGTGTGTTTATACAGAATGTAATTTGATACATTTTGTTCTGTTTTGTTGATACCATTACACTAGACCTGTTGCATTTATATTCGATTATTTTTATTGTTTACTGCAGTTTTAAGTGTTACTTTTTTGCTGCCCATTTCTAATTTCATTTCTTTGCAATGCATGGTTTCTGCTTCGCTAGTTTAGTACCGCGTCGCAATTACTTATACACATTTTAGAAATTAACAGATCCTTTCTAAAACATCTTTGTTCCGGCGTTTTGGTCTTCCTTGACATTGTTCATCAGTTGTTAAGTAACCGTAAAAATAGGACCCACTGGAACCAACAATTAAGAGAGATCTATTCATAAATCTATGAAGTAAATGTTAAGTAGCCTTACTACTTGGTCCAATAAAGAACATTCCTAGCAAAAAAACAAAATGTCGTGGTTTATGATTCTTTTTGAATATAATCACTAATTTACTTTTTTGCCCAGTAGTTGTAAGAATCTATATGCAATGTACTAAATTATATCTAAAAATGGCAATATTTCTGTTACTTGTTAAGGTACTCTTTTAAACTTACACTATGGCTTGTTTAAGTTGTTTGTGCACATTGTAATGATAAGCTGAATAAGTTGACTGTGATACAGATTATACTAATTTATATCATGTTTTAATGGCTTATGAAGGCAATTTATGAATTGTTTTCTGTTAAAGTTGTCAATTCTAATAGAAATTCTACATAAAAAAATTATTGCCAATAGATGACCCCTTTGGGAGGTAGGTTAAACCAATAAAAATTCACCTTATTGCGTCAGTGCAAATTAGTGTTAATAACAAGTTTTTTTGATTAATTTGTATCCTGACAACGTAGCAAAACCTAATGGTAAATTGATTTAAATTTGTATTATTATTACAGGACTCCATTTGATTATTTTAATAGTGTTTGTGGTGCATTGAATTATCATCATCTTTGTCAGATGATTATCTTTGATAATGCGCCAACTTCCAGTCCTACCACAACTATCTACATTAGTAGGCCGGATACTGGATCCGAGTTTCCAGTGTTAATTTGTATAAAAAATTTTTACCTGTGTAGTTTACTTAAAATTTTAAGAAAAGCCACTTCCCGCCAGGGCCACCTAGTGAGTAATTTTACCAAGTTCTCATTTTATGCAGTTAATATTTGTGCTGAATTTTTTTAGCATCCAAAACTATCAGACATTTTGATTACCAGTAATTTTAACTGTCAAGCTTAACTGTGAACGCTTTAAATTTAGGTGACTTTTAAATCAGGTGCTAATTGAGATTTAGTGGGTATTTCATAATCTGCTGCACTGTATTTTGAATGAAATCTTAAATTAAACTTATAATTGGCTTTTTGACCTGCAGTTATGCATTGCGAACTTATGTGAGAAAGTGGTATTTGCAGAGCTAAACGTATTGTACCAATTAATTGCAGAAGATCAGGTAGTAAAATTAACAAGTATTAAAACTTTTGTAAATTTTATATGTAAACAAATGATTAATTACTCAATGATCAAAAATTATGCATATAATTAAAAAAATTAATAAAAAAACTATATCTGTTATTCGTGGTGTTGGTATTTTTAATTAGTGTTTGAGTGATTCACTGATTCATGGCTATTTATATGAAATTTAACGTTATTACAGTTAGTGCAGAGAAATATTTCAGACTTTAGTTACCATTGACTTCTATGTGAAATTTTGGCAAAATTTTGTTGAGGAATAATATGATAGTTTAACAAGCTGTAAAAAATATAAAACTAATCAAGCAGTTTTATGAATAATATCTCAAGTTTTACAGAGTCAATATAATCTCATAATTTGGCAATAATCTCATAATCTCATAATGGCTAAGACACAACAACATGATAATCTATATCAATACATTTTGCCCTTCCCATAATGCCTTGCACAAAGATTTCACTGCCACCTTGTAAAAGGCATGGTGGTAAAGGAAAACATCTACCACAATAGCTATTAAAATCAATAAGCCGAAGATTAATTAGTACATTGATAACTAAGCGAATAAACACAGTTAAAGAGATTCATTGATAACTAAGCGAATAAACACAGTTAAAGAGATTCATTGATAACTAAGTGAATAAACACAGTTAGAGATTCATTGATAACTAAGCGAATAAACAGTTAGAGATTCATTGATAACTAAGCAAATAAACACAGCCAAGATTCATTGGCTTAGTAAAAAATTACTAAAAAACTATTTATGATTTTAGATTCTTTACTTTGCATGCGAGTAACAAGAGATTCATTGGCTTAGTAAAAAATTACTAAAAAACTATTTATGATTTTAGATTCTTTACTTTGCATGCGAGTAACAAGAGATTCATTGGCTTAGTAAAAAATTACTAAAAAACTATTTATGATTTTAGATTTTTTACTTCTTTTTACTTCACATGCGAGTAACAACAGATTCATTGGCTTAGTAAAAAATTACTAAAAAACTATTTATGATTTTAGATTCTTTATTTCACATGTGAGTAACAAGAATTCTCAGATTAAAGTAAAAAGGCTGAAGGAAATTACATAATTACTACGAACTAACAAATAAACACGTGTTTGCAGCATGATGTTGTGTAACAAAGAGTGCAAACTTGACAAACACTGTATTGGAAGCCCATACATTTTGCGTCTCCTTTAAAAAATTGTATAAGTGCAATGAGTATTAAAACTGTTAAAGGACAATAAAAGATTTAAGCAATAAAAATATCCAATCAGTCGATAAAATAGTTAAACGTAATCTTTATGCACTTTCTTATGTATTTATGAAGTTCCACGTGGCTTCCTAGGACTTACAGCTATCACAAGGCTGGTGATTAGAAAAGAAAAGCAAAGAGAATTTGAAAATAAAAATTCTTAAATGCAAGTTATGATCACCAATATCCACTGAAAATATTTTATAAAAGAAATAGTTCCTTGTTGTTTTAATCACTTGTTGTAAGTCAGCCATTTGCAGTGGAAGCAGCCTAAAACATTACAATATATTTTTAAAAATTATGTGCATCAGGCAACTGTAGTGTATAAGTATATTATAAAAGCTTTGTCATCTAAAAACTAATGCGCCATCTTTTGGCACAAGTTAGAACATTACAAGTACACAAAGTCTTACAAGGAGGAAACACGTGCATTGGATTACAAAGTTCATACATAAGTAAAAAGTGAATCCAAGTTTTTATATTTGCTAGTCAATTCAGACTCAGCAATCAAAATTGCGGCAAAGAACTTGGTGTAAATTGACGCTAATATAAATTTATGAAAGGACACACTACAAGGTATATAAACATGCGGTCAATTCATGCAGATTTATCAGCTGCACAGAAAATGCCGCAATTTTCCGGCTTATCTGGACCACCATAACTTTTTTAGCTGATATCACTGTTGTACAAGTTGTACCATTTTTGGTGATCTGTAACAAGCAATGACTTGATCAACTCAGGTAAAAGAACATATGGCAGGATTTTGTTACGAAATAATGTAAAGATCTTTAATGCCAGATCTATGTATATATATAACAAAACGGTGCTATCCATCAAAAAGCCAATGTTTAACTGCTAAAATCTTGTTTAACATATCTCAGTCAAACATATTAACATTTGCTACACGAAACTAGAACACAAATTGATCCGCAGAACAGGGCAGTAAAGCCGATGGCAGTGATCGTATTGAGTACCATAAATATAGGGACAGCCATAACGGCCATCACCGGCGAGTAACATGAATGGACAGACAGAAATGCATAGTAAAAGAAATGAGGTTACTTTGAAAATGCCATAATCATCAATACAACAACAGGCTGCGTCCCAAAAGCGGTACGCATATAATATAAGTCATGTTAAAAATGCAGTAATCAACAGAATGCACAAGAAATAAAATTGTCCTACAGAATAAGTACATACATACTATACAATCATTATATACGGTAGCACCGTTATATATTATGCTTATAGAACGATCATTATTATACACAAATGCACTATCCAATTCGTGTAGAAATCATGCTCTCTACATACACCTACACTTTGCTAGTTTATTTACACAGGAGCTTACATGGCTCAACAGGCAATTACCAACAGGATATCAAATGTACTTCTTTGATTAACACAGTTTATCGTTAAGCTATCCTATTAGATTTCACCCTATCTCTCATATTATCTATAACACTAAGGCATGATTTAAAGAACAAACTGGCTAGTTAATATTAATAATTGACACTACAGTATATCATCTACAGTATGGGACGGCTAACACTGTACATTATACATGGACCAAATATAACATGTAACATAACAAAATTACTTGGCATGTGCACATTCTTTACAACAATAACTGCAGTGCCACGAAAAAGTTGATAAAACAGTTCTCAGGTACTTTGAAAAAAGAGAAACAAACACGTGCTTTTGTTGTATTTTATTTGAAGAAAAGCCGAAATGGGAGTAATTTAGTTTTCAAAAATACTACAATTTTTATATTAAAACACCACAGGCACTTTAAAAGGACTCTTGTGTGATGTGCATCCACTTAGCATACTAGAAATAGCTGAGAAGCATGCCCATATTTCCTTAGCACGCCACAAACAGTTGCATGAAAAGGATGATTATCATAGACGTTCCTTGTCGTATATAACCATAAAGATGATAATCTAAAAAGTTAATGTCTACTAAAACATCGATGTGGCGGCATCAGACAGCAGTTCTCTAAACAGTAATATAAAAATGCTACAATCTGTATAAATAATTTCGGCGGTATTTATATATATACCGCCGAAATTAATTATACAGATTGTATATATATATATATATATACCGCCGAAATTAATTATACAGATTGTATATATATATATATATACGACCGAAATTAATTATGGACATATTATGGATGTATTAATTATATATATATAAGATTCGAGGCTACAGCTCCGACTGCGGCACCATTTGCGGTGATCTATATACCAAAGGAAGGGTCTCGATCTAGGGTGGTTTCATTGGGCCCACCGGGACAAACCGGGGGCAAAAAACCTCCAAAAATGGCCATTTTTTTGCAAACTTATACCTCTTATTTCTGGAGAACGGGAATGGGCTTGGGGTGGTGCTGGCTATGGATAGATAGTCTGTGGATGGCGCTGGCTATGGATAGATAGATACCACGGCATCCCGTAACGGATGTTTTCCCGGACACAACTCCTGATTCTTTCGAAATTTTGACCAAACTGCCTGCAGAAGAAACGTTCTAGCGGCACCTGGTGGGACTCTCGAACGGAGATATATAGCTCTTTAGAAAGAGGAGAAACAGGGCTACACGTTGATGTGGGCTGCATTTTAGAATGCTTCCACTCTGAGGAGCTGTGATGAGTGATTGGAGGTTCCATTTTGGGCGATTTTCGCTTGGAAAACTGCTGATGCAAAGCCATTGTTCTGACGTCATCCATTATACTCTGTATATAACCTTATAACTTTAATTCAGTAAAAGCTGCTACTGGCTATGTGTTATAAATGAAGACTATGTAGAATGTGCGCACATTATTGATTATAAGTGTATTTATATGCAAAATTTTTTTGCGGGGCCTTTGCTAGTTTTTATATTAAAACACCACAGGCACTTTAGGACTCTTGTGTGATGTGCATCTACTTAGCATACTACAAATAGTTAAGAAGCATGCCCACATTTCCACATTTATTTTATAGTAGGGAGTCCTGGCATAAGGAGGCGAACAGAATCATGTTCTGGATGTATGATTCATTGGATGATGATGATGATAAGCAGTAATAAAATAAGTCATCATTGTGATGCCTGAGAACCGATATCTATTAACTTTTAGTGGTCCAAAGTACCTCATAGAACACTGTAAAAATAAGTGAATAATATAGTTATTTTTGAATAAAAAGAGATAAAAACTCACATTTACAATAGTAACAGTGTTAGTAATGTGGTCACTTTATTGCACTTGATGAGGATTCTGAAGTCTGGATCAAGTATGTGCAAGTTTCCAGGAAATTACAGTTCCTTGGAAGATTCTAAGGTTATAGCAAATTTTGATGGCATGTTTAGCGATCTTTGCCATGCCAGAAGGTATTTCACATACCGAATCCTTGTGCCATGTACTTTGCGCAAACTATAGTAAAAACAACCTTGTGCCAAAGAATTGGCATTCATCGTGCGTGTTCATAGTTCTCACCTGCGATGCACAAGTGTTCACATGACGTAAAACGGCTCAATATTGCACCTGAAAAAACATGTTCTACTCCCCACGTTTCCACAGCGAATAAATAAAATCCGACCTTTATATATATATATAGTGTAAAAATATATAATAGCTATTTTACATGTTAGCTTATTTACAGTACAGCGTTGTCGCTGTCGGCAATGGTAAGGTGATGACAATGATGAAGATGATGACCGCAGCAGCAGTAACAATTCCTGCAGAATCAAACTGAATAACATAATCTGTAAAAAACAAATCAATTAATAATTGTTTTATAAATTAGCTTAAAAAGTCAAACGAATATTCATATTTTATGAAAATTAAAAATGGCGTTTAGCACCGTTTGTGAACAGAACTCAGAATTGCAGTAGAAATGACAGGAAATACAATGAGAAATCTTTGACACTCGCATAAGAAGACATCACACTTACCTTTACTTTGAGGATCACGTCGGCGCAGTTTCTAATTTTAAACCTGTTAATAAATGAGGGAAGCATCGTCCACAGTAACCGCCACACCAGCCTTTAATTATTTTACCTTCCTGTAAAAATTATTTCACAAATTAGTAGCACAAATAGTCACTTTAAGACGTATAAGAATCATAAACAACACAAGTAGAGACTCGTCAGCATTGAACAAACAATTTACTAGTAAACTGTGCAATTTTAAGAATGTCATTTCAATTTTATATTTAAACAAATTCAAAACTTATAGTTAATTAGGCAGAAGCACAGCGACAATGCTACCAGACGCCATTGCAGAACAATCCTTAGATTCTCATAACAATAACATTAGATAACTCATATTGATGGACATGTACCAATCACTTATATTAACCAGCTATTGCCTTTTGTATTATCTTTTGTAAATTTAGCCATATGCCAATTATTATTTTTAATTTCATTAATTTTAATTTAAATTACCTTGCAGTTCAATTGTCATTTAATCTTTTGACTCATAGTATCTATGCAACATCATCATGTTACGGTCAGAATGTGCCAATGCACTTGTCTCGTCTGCTGGATACGATGCTGTCTTATAAGAAGGTCCCAGGCTTAAAGGGGGATGAAATACAACTGGACGTCATTGCATTTTCTCCTAACAATCCTTATATTCTTATAACAATGGCGTTAATCACATATTGGTAATCAGCCTCGAACCGCACCGTGAGCCAAAACCTCAGCGCGGTTCCTGGTGCCGACGAGTGTACTTCATTTGTGAATTCTAATCTGCTTGTATATATGCTTCATACTCACCTTACACATGTTGTTACACTTATAATAAAAGGTTTCTCTAAAATTATACTGACTAGTTTTGGGTTGGTTTTTATCGTTGTTACAAAAACCATAAGCTCACATGCAACACCTGATGCTCCACATAAAAAAATTTATTGCACCAATTTTAGATACGATGTTTAGTAGCTATTTTCATCGCTAAAAATTCATAATTAGACACAGGAAAGTGAGAAATTTGAAAACGTCTATATATAAAATTACTTATGTTTCTCAATTAGCATTAACCACAAATACGAAGTGCTGAGTGTGTACCTCTTGCCGTAGTATTCTCTGTGTTGGTCGATTACCATGGCTGTACCACATGCTGCTTCCCGACACAACGAATCCAGTCCCTGACAAGTTGATAGAGAATACTCCCTGGAAATATGCAAAATCAGTTAGTAGTGTTAACACGTAGCTTTGAATCACTGTGGTAAGCCTGATTCAGCGAGTATGAGCATGTAGTTTTTAAATTATTGTAACAAACTGATCATCCATAAGTCGGCAATTAAGCATTTCTAGTTATTCACATATCCATTTAATGAGGATTATTGTAATACCAAGCTCATCACTCTATGTTATTTCTAAGTATGTTATTTCCGAGAAAATCTACATTGAAGTTGAAGTGCAGGCTGCGCACTGAAAAACATAACTCTGAGAAAATCTCGTTAAAGTTAGCCATTGTTTTTTGTCTCATTTCTACAAAACACTTAGCAACTGTACAATTGTTGGCATCGGCAAGAACACATTGAAGTTATATTTAGATCCAGCAGATGGCTCTTCCAATAAAAAACAATAAATTGACATTTGACAAAATTTTTGGTGTATTCTACTTTAAAGCATCATAATGTAGTTTTAACTATGTCAACTTATGGACGGTTTTGGTTTGCAAGCACACAAATAGTATGGGCCTGTGAGCTGTATAAGATTAATTAACGAGCAGTGCACGATCTTAGCTTTTGTATCACTTTAACAAAGTTGTATCAGTGAATAGTATGCACTTGAACCTCTGACTCATTTTAGCAAAGCTAAATCAGTTTCATGTGTCTACGTCTAGACATTGCATCTCTTGACTCAATCTGGGTGAATCAGTAAGTAGAATGGACTTGCATTTAGTGGCTCACTGTACAAAGCTTAATCTGTACGTAGTATGGACTTGCATCTCTGGGCTCAAAGTAGCAAAGTTGACTCATGCTGAATCCACAAGAAAGTAGATTAGTAACACAGACGTCCAGCTTAAGAAATATGTGGCAGCATAAATCACCGAGTAGTATGGATTTTCAGATCTTAGGCCATCGTGAAAACAGTTAGTATGAATGATAGGCTTTTGGAAACTGAGGTAAAACCGAATGGGCTTCATCGAGCAGTATGTTGCTACACCTAGACCACAATAGCAAAGCTACTTTGCTTCAGTAATAATGGCATTGTCAGTAAATGCAATCTGTCATTTGTTTACTCCAAATTTTCAATTTATTTTGCCTACACATAATATTGTGGTAAAGAATTCTGCTGCGCCAGCTTGATGAATTCATTAATTTGCCAGTAAATGTAGCATGTATTGCTTCAGTGTAAGAACCTAACTTATGATAAATCAACAAATATAGCTGTTGTACATTGTGAATAGGCATTTTAATAGGGCTGCACTGGATCCACTTTTGCCGGTATTGGATCGGATCCGGATCTGTTAGTACTGGATTAGGATCTACATGTTAATGTAAACAATATTTCATTTGTTTAGGTTTTTGTCATCAAGCACTCTAAACGTTGATATACTGTAATTTAGAACACATGATGTTGCATTGGTTTAAACTAAAAATGCAAACTATGCTTTTATTTGAAATAAACGGGTATAATCTTTTAGCAAACATTTTTGCAGCCATAATGCTATCTTTGCACACTACTTGCTGCAAGGAATCATAGCATGAAGATTGCTGGTATTGCTTGTGCTACAAGCATGGTGGCATAAAAACTAAGCAATACTTCTGTAAATTTCTGAAGATTTTAACAGAAGTCCTTCAGATTCTGTAAAAAAAATTAAGTCTATTCGGGTATTTAAACTGTGACGTCTATTTTTTTCTTACCCACTCTACCGATTGTGAAAAAAAATTAGTTTTACTTATAGAAAAATAGAAATACAAACGGTGCAAAATCCGGCGAAAATTTCTGCTGAATCCGGATCCAATAAAAGTACCGGATATCAGGATCCGGATCAAGTACATCCCTACATTTTAGTAATCAAGGATACCTATGATCGCAATATGGAAGTAAATGCATAAGATTACCTGAGGGCAGTTTGATGCACTATAGCAATCTCCTGCAGTAGCATATGGTATCTGTTCACCAAATGTTGTTGTACTAAATTGCCAATCTGATGCTAAAATGAAAAAGAAATTAATGCTTATTGGCCCCAACTAGAATTAGAATTTTTTTATTTCTCACCTGTTAGTAAAAAAATATTAGTACAATGTCAAAACACTTGGAACAAAATATAACATAATAAAATTAATTTTCATTATTATATATAGGCAGGCAGAGGGGTGACGAAAGAACAAGTTATAAAGTCAACCATCCTAATATTTACTACTGTGCTAACTATTAATAAGGAGATGGATGAATGAACAATAAACTGATATAATTACAATAGTTAGTGTTTGAACACGATTAAACATACTGGAAGAATTCTACATATACACAGATGATGCTCACATCTGTTTGCTGTTTACAAAAAAAATATAAACCAAAGTGACATTAATAAAGCTAACGAAGTAGTTTCAATGAACCAGTGGCGTAGCAAGGGGTTTGGCACCACGTGCGTTAGGCAAATGTGCCGCCTCACTCCTTAAAAGTGACACACCTTCAACCGCTACAAACGCACGTAAATATGATAGATATTTATTCATATAAAACTAAGGTATTTATTTATTTATATAAAGACTAAGGTATTTATTCTTAATGAAAATATCAAAAACACTGAACAATAGATGTTCACTTTCTGACTTCTCGAACACGAAGTCCACAAAAAAGTACACTGACAATTTTTGTTAACCACTGAGCAACTTGTTAACACTAGCCACATGCGTTTGGCTGCGCCCTCATGGAAACCACAGCGTTATAATAACTATTGCGTTTTAGGTTTTAAATTAAAAAACATGCTTCTATATGACGAAACTAGACAAGTATATAGACAAAAAATTATACATTTTTTCGGTCGGGTGTGTGATAAAATAAATTTACATGGGAGATTAGAAGGAAACAGAAGTATTTTTATTATCACAATTATTAATTGAAAGTATTGGCCACCCTGTGCGGTCCAGCACACCCTGCACAACCTACATCATGCCACTGCATTGAACAGAACAAAAAGGACATGCAGGAAAACAATCAGTATAAAATTTGACTATGCAAGACAAGACAGTGCAATAATAAATGCAACGGGAAAGGAGAGAATGGGAAGGGAGAAATCAATCCTGTAAAAACAAGATAGCACAAGCAAGATACAACCAAGTAGGAGAACAAGGAAATACAGCAAAAGATTTTCCAAGAGACTAGCCGTAGGATAGGACACAAGGACAAGCCTTTGGAAAGTATGGTTAGCATTTTCTATTGGTTAGAATGGGATGTCTCACAGGAGAGAATGTAATAAGATAAAGCAAAACAGGAAAAGATAAGACAATACAATTAAGTAACAGGACAAATAAAGACAAGACAACACATAATAGGAAATAAAAGACAAAGCAAAAAAAGAGAGGACGTACATGGCAGGATGAAATAAAATGTGACATGGAACAGGCCATAATAGGACATCAGATCAATATAGACTAAGTCATCAGTTACTAATTGAAACAAGATCTAGCTTATAAAGTTTGTGATACATCCTTTTTAAAAACTAATGAAGTTTTCACAGTGATACTTACTGATTATACTAAAAGTAGTTATGTTAAATCGGATTTTTGAAAATGAGGTATAGCCTGCGCGAGGATTCACATCTTTGGCACAGTTGCAATTAGTATTGCGTGTTCCATTATATGGGCAAGTAAATGGATGATTCAGTCGTTTCTCATAAATCTCTGAATAGTTTTCGTTGTCTCCAGCAGGTAGCGTCACATATTCTTTCGGTGTAGCCGAATCCATGTTGAAACAGTACACCTTGCAGAAACAGAAACAGAAGTTAAATAATGTAACATGCATGGATAAGCTAGATTAACATAAAAATACGAAATAGGCATACTTTGATTAATTTATTTTCTTCCACAAACATATAATTTCACCACAACGTTTAATATCATGTATGACAACAGTGTTATCACAAAAAGGTGGATTGGCCGCTTTACCGCCTGTATGACGAGACTGTACCGCCATGAAAATGCTATTCTGACTGTATGAAGAGTCTGTACAGTCAAATTTAATATGCAAATTAAATGACACGTACACAAGTAGCAATGATACCTGCATATGCCAAGCACACTTATTATCAGGCTACTGAAAGTAAACAGTAGTGTTGTCCTCTCTTGGCCAAAAGAGTTAATGTATAGGCTACAAAATCCTATAGTCAAAACCTGGGCAAAACTTGCAGAAAAGATTGCTGTTATTATTGGATGGGAGCTGCAGTCAGTTGTGCAGTGACTTTTGTTTTCTACCCTATATTCTGAAAGTTCCTTTGAAATATATCACACAAAATATAGCTGCCAATCAGATGACTGGAAAAATTCCATCATTCTGATAGACTGATATAAACTAGAAAACACTCAAAAAGTTCAACTTGCAAATAGAACACAAATAAATATTTATTTGATGTATGCGGTTCACTAGCGGTGATATGGTGAAAACTCTTTGAGCTTGGCTAGTTACATCAATTATTTATTGTAGTACAAATAAGAATGCCAACTCGGCACACCATCTGTTTTTGTTTTTTCTCCTCTCAAACCCGAGGTGCAGCATACTGTATATCTGTAGCTCAGGCCAGGTGTGTCAGAAGCTGTTACACAAAATAAAACTAATATCTGTAGTAATAGCAATTAACTTTTCCTTTTCTTAAAATGTTTCCCTACACTATCTATAATGCAAATTGCACGGCAGTCAAGAGGTTAATGCTTGTTTTGCTTTATGAATAATGGAATCAACTGTGACATGAAAATATACCTTGATAAATTGACCATCAACGTAAAGGTTATAGTTATCATCGCGTGTTACATCAGAAATTTTCTTCAACTCAGCACAACTTGACGCATAACCTAAAACACACAATGTAAACTTCAGCCACAATTTGCATGCCAGGTTACGTTGTAAGAATTAAAAATGCGACATTAAAAAATATAAGACTAATGTTGTTAAAAAAGTTTTGATCATTACCTAAGGTTGTTTTCAAGTAAAGCAAAACTCAAGCATATTTACAAAAGACGTTTTGACAAGCAATGCTAAAAATGCAGTATTACTTGGCTCTCCCACTACTGCTTATAAGCTGCACTTGCTTTGCTTTATACGCAAACAGACTCAGAAAAACTTAAAAAATTATTTGACAATATCAGATTACATCACTAATGTTTATTAAAGTAAAATGGCCGAAGAAACTGTTTTTCTCATTCAATTGTTGTTGCTAAGGTTTTCCACACACATTTTCACAGATAACTATAATAGTTCTTATTTCAGCAATGAGAAAAAACTTACATGGATTTTGGCTGCATTCTTCTACTGCTAGAGGGCGCAGCAATGCATCACATGCTCTTTCGCCAACCTTATCTCCTTTACGATCGATGCAGACGACACGCCGGCGCTTGAAACCTCTTCCACAGCTGACTGAGCACTGAAAAGATATCATTTAAAGCGAGCATTTTTCAATAACGAATCAAACTCGTTCAATAAATGAACACTGATTACTTTCAGTACATTACCTATTTTATCACAAAATACTACACTTTTTTATGAAAGCAAATATATGGTGCAGAAAATGCCATATTCACTTTTATACTGACAACAGGTAATGATAATGCAAAATATGTCTGTATGATTAGATTTTTTAAGACCAACCATAACAAAGAATAGCCAATTATTTGTGGAATAATTCCTGGCAAAGATTTTATTTCTCCTGATGATGTTTTACATAAGCTTAACTAGATTACTCTGAAAAATCGTAAACAAAAATTAACTTGCATTTTGCTTCTAACGTTATCCAGTACCACGTATTCGCTTCCTGCTTCACATCTTAATGTAAGCAATCGTACTACTCGAAATTCTAATAAATTAGTCATGCTTAAAATTTGAATAGAACATTACAAATATTCAGTAATGCTTGTTGTAATTAGAACCCTAAATTGTAATAAGAAAATTTTCCTAAATAATGGTGAAAAAAATTATTGTCACAATTGCTTTTAAACTGTTTTACTGATTTTGTGATGTCATTTCTCCAATTTTTTATCTTGTAAGCAATGTCTCTTTGGACTCTTTTTCCCTATTTTTATTGTATTCACACCTTGTATTCATTTTTATTGCTATGATATGACTTTTTAATGAAATCCATTATTTATTTTTATTTATTTATAGACCAACAATGTTTCTTGAAAGTTTTTAAGAATTCAATGTACACAAAAATGCATTTTTTAACAAACCAGAAATAGATAATGGAAATTAAATTGCAAATACGGAAATACCTGATGCCAGGGGCCGGCATTCCAATAGGCACGGTCTTGACATTCGCCCATATTACAGGAGCGCACGGATGCTGGTTTTAAGCCGACATCACAGCGATTATTTATCGGAGCTGGAAGAAGCCAACCCTCTTTACTGAGAGCATGACATGTGACTTTGCGAATCTCTTGTCCAATGCCGCAAGTCGAGGAGCACTATGTAGAAGTGAACAGAAATTTATTTTTCTTTAGATATATAAAAACATGATATATGTACATTATTTCCATTATGGTCGAAGTATGTTAGGAAAAGTAAAGTACAAATATATATATTTTATATGATAAGTAAAATACAAATTAAATGTAAGACAAAATTTACATCAATTTATCATAGTATACACATTACATTTACATATAATACATCATAAAAATTACTTGTACGCATTACCATTTTAATTTACGAATTATGAGTTGCAAAAACTGGTAGAAGATATCATTGGCTTACGCTGGTAGGATTAATTGCAGCAATAAATAAGTAACAGAAATCTGCAGTTTTTCACTTTTAACTTCATTATTAGTAATACGTGTGAAGTGTTGAAAAAACTAATAGCCCAATAAAAACTATCAGAAATAGTACAGAATAATAGTACTAAAGGAGTAGAAATTAGTGGCTACATAACTGTAATCGTCTAATAATATAAATAATGAATGACAACACAAAAACCGAAGATGTCATAGCATGTGACGATTCAATTTTAAATTTGCAGTTCATTGAACTACAACAAAAATTAAAACAATACACATCTCAGGGTGAAAGACACCAAACTTTGCTTACCGTACTCCAATCTGTCGTGTGCCACTTGTACGGACACGGGCCCATATTACATCGTCTCGCCGACTTAGGTTTGAAACGTGCATCGCAGAAGTTACTAGGCATTTCGTGGCCGGTTTTACTCAGGCACTTGACGCTGCGTTGCTTCACACCCTGACCACATGTTGTCGCACACTGTGGGATAGCAAAAAGATAATTAAAACAAAATTCAGCAGCCATCAGTATTGTATGATGAACATGGGATGCAAATACAGACTCGCGTAAGGGTGGAAGAGCTTTTGCTCTATGAAGAGACAGAATTTATTAGCTGATAGGTGTAGCATAGGTAATATAGAAGTATGAGCCAACAATCCTCTGTTTAGTGTGCACTGTAAAGGCTGCAAGAGCTTTAAATGTTATGCTTATGCTCCATTGTGCAAAATTAACTCTATGCTCTTAGCTGCTCTGCGATGCTTACACTGCAAAGTTGCAAAAGATACATCGGTGGGAAAACAGCAACAGTTAACTGATTAAATGTTCTGCAAAAAGCAGCAAGAGCTTCAAAGGAGAAACTGCTATGCATGTGATTAAAAATTTAGCTTCAATAAATTCTTTGAAGTACAGTTTAGTACTGAACAACAGTTTAGTACTGAACATTAGTGTAACATATATATGAAAAGTGTCAATCCCAATGGTCACAATAGTGTGTTTATAGCAACAAAAGTCAAGCAATATGAAGCTTGGCAGAATTGTAAAGAAACTTAGTTCACGGACAAAGTTCCTAAAACTAATTCCTTCTTCAGAAACTTGGAAATACAACTAGTTCATTGTAACAATGTGGAAGTTGAAATTAAAACTCCTTCCTTATGTCACATTCGTCGAACTAAAATGAGTTCCTTTCTAAGTTCCTCCTATAGTTAATTTTTGCTAATTTTTACAATTTTGACATGTTTATCTTAGGTTTGTTTGGTTAGCGCCCTACAAAAAAGTAAAGTTAGTTGTTTCCAGGAATATTTAAAAGGTGCTAGCTATTTTACATTGTTTACCATGGATTATTCTGTGTATAATGGACGAAAAACAATGCAATGAACGGAAACTGAACTAAGTTCCTTTTAGTGTAAACGAACTTGGCTCTGAAATTAGGGCCTTTTCTAAAAAGTTAGAAAAACTAGGCATTCGAATTAGTTTCCTTTTGTCATAGAGAAACTTGGAATTGAAATTAGTTTCTAAAACTGAAAAAAAGTCTTACAACCCTGAAGCTTGTAAGTGGATCAATTTTCATTATGAGCAGTTCTGTTTGCCATACTGGCTATTTCTTCCATTCAGAAATGCAGTATTTATGTCTAAATGTAGTCTCATCTCAAACACTGAGCTTGAGTACTAGATAGGTTCAGATCCAACCACACCTATTTACATTCAGTAGGTCCTACCATGCAGTGTTCCACACAATTTGTATAAAAGAAATCATACCGGTGACCATTTGGACGCCACCCACTGATAGAATCCACAGGCTTGCTGATGGCACGCTCTCACTACGGGGGGTTTCCGATTAGCGTCACAGTACGCTGGATCTACAACTTTCGTTTTCTTCAACACACAAGCTAACTCGCGTGTCCTCACTCCGTCGCCGCATGTTACAGAACACTAGAAAATCACACATCACATAAGAGAATGGGTAACACTCATGTTTAGTGACACAGAAATCATAAATAACTGAGCAACAGGCATCTGTGGACAATTCTAGTCGTCTTAAGTAAACCTAAACTTGTTGTCATCCAGCCATGATTACGGTTTTTTGTCTAATTAGTGTATTTCTATTCATCAGTTATATCTTTATAATTTTAATTTGAATAAACCCCATAATTACTGTAAATTGATAACAAAAAATAATCTAATTACTTTAGCATAAGTAAACTTATAATTCAAAATGTCGGAGTGGGTTGGTGGACTATTAGGAATGAATAATTAGGATTTCCATTTCACAAGGGGGTGAGGGTGTGTGCTCTAGTGTTCATTAGGGGTGAACATCGAACATTCAAGTTTGATTCAAGCTAATTTTTTAATTCGCACCTAAAATTATGGATTGAAATAACAATTTAATACTTCAACTACATACGTCCTTTGTCATTAAAAGGTTTGAAACAGCATAAACTCAGCACGACGCTTACACTTAGCTGCAGAACAGAATCAAGCAAGTCACAGAAGACTTTTGTGAGACTGCTTTTTATTAATGATTCCGAAATCCATTTGAAAATCTCTAAAACTGAATTTGAATTGGATCTCGAAATGCTCACCTCTGGCGTTCATGGTAATAGACTTGTAATCTAAAGGTTCTTGGTTCAAATCTAAGAGCAGTGTGATTTCTTCACTTTTATTTTTTGCCAAGTCTGACTTCAAAAATTCAATAATTCTGGATCCACAGCATCGTCACATCACAGGCATAGTATATTAAGACAGGATTTATGATACGTAAAAAACTGCAACATTGGCAGTTGAGATACCATAGGTTTTGAAATACCATTGGCAGGTGAATGTAACACCAGCTAGGAAATCTAATAAAGGATGTGGCAGACAAAACCATACCTTAGACCATCTCTTTTTCTTCCAGCGAGGACATCTAGTGGGTGCTTTGCAACGTCGCGTAGACTTTGGTCGCTTTTTGGCATTGCAGAGGTTCTTGTCAACAGTGGCACCCTCATCATCAACACAGGTAACTCGTCTGGTCTCCCAGCCTTTTCCACAGGTAACCGAACACTAAAAGCAGAAGTGGATTCGTAAAAAAGTGCAGTAAATAAAATGATAAATATTTAAATATATATAATCTTTTTTTCAAGATTATTAATTTGGTTTGAAGAATTCAGAACTGGGGTCTGAATACAAAAATCAACAACAGAATCTGTAAAACACTGTGAAACATTTAAGGTACCAAGGCCATGGTTTAAATCCTGTTCCTATTTTTTCCCACATCTTTCTTAGGGACACATTTTCAGTAACTGAATAAATATGGATTTAATGCACAAGTGATAATAATATCTCTGCGCTTCTGTTGTTCTACTGACGGAAGGCATTGTTAAATTGCATATAACATTTTATCTTTAATGAAAAATGGCTGTATGGATGGTACGTCATGCAATGGGAACAAAATTTTAGTTACCCTTGACCACTGGGTACGTTTCCAGTGGACGTTTAGTGGACAGGCCGTATTGTTGCACCATCGCACAGCGGATGGACGGTTAAGAGAATCACAGGAGTAATCTGGTAACACAGTTCTCGTGTGATTTCGGCATCGAACGGATCGGTATTGAATGCCAGCACCACACGTTGCATTGCACTAGAAACAAAGAAAGACAACAATGGCAGTGATTTTAAAGATGTTTCAAATTTTTTGTTTGTTTGTTTATTTGGAACTTTTTAAAAAAACACTAAAAATGTTCTAAACACTATTAAGAAATTGCAGAGAAAGATATGACATAATACCTGACCCCACTTGTCAATAGACCACTTTGGACAGGCACCAGGGTTGCATTGTTGCATCTCATCGGGTTTCTCCCGGGGGTTGCAGAAGACTGTTTCATCTCCATCACCACGACACACCACCTGCCTCCTCTGCCATCCTTCTCCACAAGTAGCTGAACACTAGTGGTAGTAGTAGTAGTAGTAGTAGTATAGTAGTAGTAGAGTAGTAGTAGTAGTAGTAGTAGTAGTAGTAGTAGTAGTAGTAGTAGTAGTAGTAGTAGTAGTAGTAGTAGTAGTAGTAGTAGTAGTAGTAGTAGTAGTAGTAGTAGTAGTAGTAGTAGTAGTAGTAAGCAGTAGCAGTAGTAAGTAGTAGTAGTAATAGTAGTTGTTGTAATAGTAGTAATACTACTACTAATATTATTATCATTACTAAGTAATAAACAGTAAATAACACAATTACTAGATTATTTTGACTGCTTTGATTAAGTATTTAAAAATGCATAAGTGGAAGTTTGCAAACCTCTCTAAAGTTTTGCTTACTACTAAAGCAAACTTTCCTTGTCTGCAAAGGTTTACAGTTTCATTGCAAGACATTACCACTGCACACATAATATAACGTAGATTCCTATACAACAACATAATAAGGCATGATTACAAAGTAACGCATGGTAGATACTTACACTACCCCACGGACCTGTCCTCCAATTTGTAACCGGTGGAATTTCATTGGTTATGATGTCAGCTATTGGCTGTGGGGGATGACCTTTAGGGCAGTCGGGTTTCTCGCAGATTCGTTCACTCGCGGGTTTTTTAGACTCATCGCAGTGACTGGCTTCAACCACTTTGTTTTCGTTTGGCAAAATGCAAGCCACGTAACGACCGGTTGTACCAATTCCACACTGCACAGGACACTGGAAACATAGAAATGATACATGTGAGATGTGAGTGATCATTTGAAACTGCCATTAGAAAATACAATTAGTGCAGTCTAGTAATGCTGTGACAGTTGTCTTGAAATGACATAACAGTTTGTTTTGAAATAAAATAACAGTTTGCCCACTTTTGCAATTCTGTGATAAATTGTCCAGTCTAGAAATGTCATAAAAGTTTGTTCTGTTTAGCAATGTAGTGACAGTTTGTCCAGTCGAGAAAAGTCATAACAGTTTGTTCCAGTCTAGAAAAGCTCCAACAGTTTATTCAGTTTAGCAATGTTGTTTTTGGCACATCAATGGGGTGACATTTGTGTAATCTAACATTGTTGTGACACTCCTAAAAACAAATTTATGTAACTCCTATTTATTATTATTGTACTAAACAAACTGAACACTGTTTTATGAGTGATGTAGCTAGCATGTACAGAAACAGCGTGTTAACTTTGTTACCTATTACATTTACCGTAGAAGTAAGACAAAAATGTTTTAGACTGCTAAACACTAATGAAAATGTACACACAACATCACACATGTGAAAAGCATAATTCACTTTACAGTTCTAAGTTTGGCTTTAATTTTAAGTTGCTATAAGTAATGTAATAGTTTTATGTAACCTATTATTGTACGCAATTCAATTTGTAATAATTATTACACAAAAAATACAAACTGGTGCTTTTATATGACATAAACAAATAAAGTAATGACCATTCCAATTTTATTTTTGCCAGACTGTGAATAAGGCTAATTCGAACTCTTGTCAGTTCAACCAAATGTGCCTTCCTTATAAAGCTCCATGTTAAAAGATCATAATGATAATACAGTAAATTGTTCCAAAACAAATGCACTTCGTACTTCGTTCCAGTCACCAGTACGCCATATTCCGCAAGCTCGCACCCGACATGATTCCACCGACAACGGTTTCTGCAGGTGTCGACATGCAGCGTCGTCGCCCACAATACCGGAACTGTCCGAGCATCCTACATACCGGATTCTCTTCCCTTCTCCACAAGTGGCAGAACACTACAAATATACAGTACAAACTGAAGTAATCAACAGCAAACTAAATCATTAGATATGATGCCATTTTTGAAGGTAAATATTAGATCAATTTGCGATGCTGATGTGTGAAGCTGGCAGTCTCATTAACAAAAGACTGACATAAACTACATTACAATTTGATCTACTATATTTTTAGTGTTACACAAAGGATTAAGAATGTGGTATAAATGCTGGAAATATTTATTACATTTTTGAAGTTATTAATGAGGTCTTTTTTCATAAAATATTAACCTGTTAGTCTGAAGGAAATGACAAGCGGCAATGACAGTTCAGATTTGCACAGTGGATAGTGCACAGTGCCGCAAAATGAGAGAGCTTAGGTAAGATGGGAACTTGTTTCATAATCAAGGAAAATGAGACGCTAAAGTGGTGGAAGTGTCTAAGTCATGTTTGAATGTGTATACATCATCCTTCGATCAGTCAAACAGTCGCAAATAGTATGACAAATAGAACTGCCTAGAATATGCAGAGCTATTCTTTTGTCTACTGGCAGACACAAATTACTTACATGGGTCCATTGTCCAGTCCTCCAGAAATATTTGCCGGTGTTTTTCTCTGGTTTATATTTCTCTGCTTTACTCGGTTGCTCTTGTTGGATGTACAGCCCATCGTCACGAAGACGGGATGCCTGCTGTGTATGAGAGGCGATCAACGGTGAAGCCTTTGGTAGAGAAGTCGTTTCTGTGGGACAGGGTGGTAAGTTGCAGTCCTCGCGATCCACAGGCCGGCCTTCGGCATAGCATGCCGACTGGCTCATGACGCTGCCGACGTCGCTATAGCAACTGACCGCACGCATGCGATAACCCTTACCACATGTAACTGAACACTGCAATGTTGAATAAATGCAGATTTAATAATGCTGCTTTATTTGTCAACTCTTTTGGACTGACATTTACCGAAAAACACAAAAAGCATGACAAGATGGCATATTTTTAACAAAAAGTTAATTATTTGCATTGCAGCAACATGCCATCTTAGAAAAGCACTACAGATTTGTGAAGGTTAAGTAAACGTTGATGCTATTCTGTGTGAATAATGAAGCGCTTTGTATTTACACATCGAAAACACTAATGCACAAATCACCTAAAAATTGGCCAGTAGATTGAGGAATCTACAAGCCTTACATTATTTTAAAACTGTAAAAAAGTTATTGCTTATTAGTAAAAAGGTAATAAACCAAAAAAATATTTGTCAAAAATGTACAGCATCTACTGTTACATGGGCAACTTGAAAACATAATCAAATTAAAATATTAATTAATTATATCATTAAGTAAAAAATTAATATTTCATCAATAAGTCAAAGACGTATGGTCATTAATTTCTGCCACATTGATATATTTAAACTACTTTCCACATTTACATACATGTTACTGATTGTGTGTGACATTATATCTTGACATAAAATGTCAAAAAATTATCATTTGAATAGGGTCTATTAGCATCTTTGAAGAAGCTGGATATCCTTCAAATATAGAATGACTCTAAGTTATAGTAACATAAGTAGATGTTGACAGATTATAATTTATAAATTTTTAAACACGGAAAATCCAATATCTTCACCAGGTATAATTCAAATTTAGCTACTAATCACATAACATTTATAAGTGATTTTCAAAGCCGCTTGTTGTGTTATCCATGCATGCATAACTCACTATTTAACAAGATGCTGCTTAATAATGCACAAATTTACTAACAGACATAAAGAATGAAAGCTATCAAAAGTGAAAGAGTACAGAGAACATATGCTTGGTAAATAAAATTGAGAAATTATAACTAGACAAATCAAAGTGATTAGAGAGCAAAATATTACTAAATCTACAACACTAATGTCACATAACAATGTGAAAGATACACACCGTAAAAAATATAGCAAAATAAACAGAATGTCAGAAGCACCAGACTTTCTTGAACATAAAGCTTCACTCACATGACATTTCTGTTCAAATGTCTAGACACCGTATTTTTCAGAATGTCAAGTGACTACAGTGCAGGAAAACAAACACATAAGCCAATCAGAAACACATAAGCCAAAGAGTTGAACATAACCCATTTTTATACAAGAAATGAAGAGTTCTAAAAGAAAATTGACAGGCAGGCACTCCCTGTTCATGCTAACTGACTAGGATCAACCAGTGCATAGATGATCACAAGAATAGAAGCTACAACTGCCAGCACTTAGACAAACTTGTATTACACATTCCTGAAAGCCGGGCAGGAAACTGACTGACAATCATGGACTAATCTGTTTAAATTGACCTGGATAGAAGGCACCAGCAGCAGTACCAAATCAAGCACATCATTAGTTCTAAAACAGTACATACTAACGAAGACAACGGTCGTTTGCATGCTGCAATGTGGCAAGCGACTATTGCATGCAGCACGCCACCTTACCGCTTGCCACTCGCCGCTTCCCCATTTGGGACAACCCCCCTCATTGCACGACTCCGACAACTTCTTCTCTTTGCCTCTGCAAAACTTATTTGCGACGGTTTTGCCTTCCCCGTCAACGCATTTTGCTGTACGATGCTTTTTACCCTCACCGCATGTTACGGAGCACTACAAAAACACCCTCAGGTAACAGGGAGCAAAGCTGACCCCTCTTGACCCCACCCCTCGTGAAAACATTTAAATAAATGATAAGCAGTAGAACTCTGTAATTCAACCAGTTACTTGACTGGCTTCATTTTTTTAAATTATCCATATCTGAAGCTGGGAGGGAGTTCACTGCCGTGCTTAGCCGACTTTGGTAAACAGGCAAACCTTTTTAAGTTTTTTAGTAACAAATTAACCAAGAATACCATCCTTTTAACGTGTTAAAATATTTTTTATTAAATAGAAAATTTTACCTATGAGTGCCAAACAAATTGTATGGGACAAATGTCATTTAAAAATGTATAAGTAAAAATATTTGTAAACTATTCAATATTTTCTTAAAATTGAAGCAGAAATATCTAAAATCTCTGAAGTTATTCAAGATAAATAAAGTCAGAACAAAGTTAACTTTTAAAAAAGTTGTGGTAAAACATTTTGAAAACTTGAAATTTATTTACAGAGTTCTACTATAACATTAAAATGATTAAGATTACAAAATCACACTTATTATATTAGTGCAGAATAAATAGTGTAGCTGATAATATACATAGGAAACATAAAAAAGTAATAACTAAAAACTTTTTGCAGGAAAGAAATGTTACTGTAACAACTCAAATAGTAAAAGCCAGAAAATAGTCATAATAAGATTTACTTTTTATATTGCACACAAGTTTAAGAAAACAGCTAGGGAAATGTATAGATGCTAAAATAATGGTTCTAATCCTGGCTTTTACTGTAAAAGAAGCTGTTTTAATTAATAACAAATTAAGACATAAAATTATCATATCAAAAAGAATATTATAATCTTAGATCATTCAAGCCCCAAACCACACGATGCATTAAAAGATTAGATTTTGTATTATTATTAACAACTTCTATAAACGCCTTGAGAGTAATTAAAAAAATTAATTCTATTATGTTGCTTAGTTAATTGACATCCTCATGATTAGAACCTTGCAAGCAATTATAAATGTTTATGAATTTAAAAAACATGCACGTGTTGCAAATTAATCTTCATAACTCACCTTGGACCATTCTCCATACTTCCATTGAACATTCTTACATGAACCTTTGCATGGGATGTTATCCGACGGTCGTTTGCTTACTCTTGTGCACTCTTCCTCATTAACCTTCTGTCCTTGCTAGAAATAAGAATAGTGATACTGCTCATTCACGTTAACTATGAGGTAATGAAAGTTCAATAAAACACAGATTATAGAAGCATATATGGATGAATTAATGAAAAATTTGGCTTAGCAATGCACGCATTTGAATTTTGCCAGAAAAAGGCAAGTTATTTAATTTATAAGTCTCTTTTATTTAATAATAACTATGAATTCTTAGCGTAATCACAATAATGCATAAAAAAAACTTCAATGTATGTTGGGGTTATATAGGCCATTAATTACTGTCTGACAAAGATTAATTTTGTTTTATAACAACGAACATACATTTTGTAAAAAACATTCAGTATTCAAACAATTAAGTGTCACCCATGAATATGATATTAATAATATATCCTGATTGCTTATAAGAATTTCATATCCACAAATTAATGAAATTTGAGTTCAATCAAAAAGCTGTTAAATTATATGGAGGGATCATTTTCATTGTTAAACATTCAGTAACTACATGACTGTGACCGTTCTTCAGTACTACACATTACATTACAAATCTCTTTTCCCAGTGAGTACTTTAAGCAGCTGATAATGCGCCATACGTAACCAAAGCCGCAATAGACTGAACATTCAGATTCATCCGCCATTTGAGCCTGAGGCTGAATTTTTCAACGTCTTCTTTCTATCAACTCATTAACCACAATGGGTAATAAATGTTGTGAAATAAATTGCAATGGCTTATGGACATTCTAGCACTTCACAGTCATAATCTAGTTAATGATGTCATTAAGTGACAGATAACGTTTATAACAAAAGTTGATGTAACATAATATTTCTTTAAATTATTGAACATCAAGCAATGACTTTTGATATTAAAAATTCACAAACCTCTTTTCCCAGTGAGTACTTTAAGCAGCTGATAATGCGTCGTACGTAACCAAAACCACAAGAGACTGAACATTCAGATTCATCAGTCACTTCCCACCTAAAATGAATAGAATGAACCAGTTCTTATCACTTCATGCGTCCATGGATGTTGATCATTAGACTGAGAAACAAACTAAAAGTGTATTGCTGCTGCACTCTACACCATACCTTCACCACAAACGTGAACGTAAACTGACTTTTTTCTTGTAGAATTCAGCATTCTTCAAAGCGGTATCCAGGATTTAAGACCGCAGCCTACTTCATATGTTCATGGTTGTAGCAGGACCACAACTTGTATCATTATCAATGGTAAAATCAAATACTAAAATGTCAGAGATGTCGGTATGGCAGATTAAACCACCATGAGGCAGTAACTGAGTAACAGCAGTAAGTGTAGTAAATGAAACTGCTCGTTCTCTTGGCAGTCACCCATTCATTTACTAACAAGATCAACCATTGCTTAATTTAATTTGGCCAAAAAGCAAATATTGTGACATCACATCTATTTATACTGATGCACTATAGGTAATGTAAGTACTGGCATAAAACATTATGCACTGAAAAGTGGACTCAAAGTTTATCAAATCCAATATAAAATTTCTAATATCATCATGTTACACTTCATTATGAGCCTATTGAAAATAACTCAGTTTCAGGCTTTCTACCATTACCATACTTGGAAATGTTACACCGGAAAAAACCACTTCCGTTAGGTAATCGACAATGTGTTCTGGGGTCTTTGAAAAATTCATTACTTCATTCATTCAAAACAAAAAGATAAAGCTAGAGGATTTCTCTCAAATATGAAGAGCAATATAAAAGTGAGAGATGCATGGAAGTCATGTTGCCAGGGCCTTCAAGACAAAAATGTGCAAAGACAAAACAATGGTCAATACCTTAGAGTGCAATCGTTGTTGCATAATTCTGCGCTTGCCGTCGGTTTCTTTGACCCTCTGCAATAGTCATCGGACACACTCTTTCTATCCGTTTGTCTCACACACACAATTTTTCTTGACCTTTGACCTAAATAAAAAAGCTAGCATTACGATGTACCCGACTTGGCGTTTTGTTTGTCACTTTGAAGTGCATTCAATTACGAAGTAATGTATGAAACAGAGAGAGCACTTGTACATTTTCGCTAAGTCTAGTGGCAGTTACAACAAGATCAGTAATGCAAGGTCATTTCTTGCGGATTTGTGGAAACAAGCTGAACAAGTTTCCATAAATTTTCCACAATTTCTTTCCTCCCACTAAATTTTAAATAATCATTAAGCCTACCATTACATGCATGACTGCACTCGGTCCAAGGTCCACTAGCTTCCCACTCATAGGATGGAGTGGTACTGACACGATATTCGTAGTGAATGTCAGGGTCACTTAGATCACCCACTGAAAGAACCTAAAATCCAAAAAATGACTGTCACCAAAAACAAATGCAACCTCAGAAAACATACGCAGTGGTTTTGTATAATTTTAATTTCTTATAAATTGTTGTGAGTCAGCTTGCTGATATGCTGATTTAAAAATCATTTTGTTTTAATTTGGGACTCTCTAATCTAGTATTTTGAGCAAGAAAAGAGGTTCAGTAAATGAAAAACTTAATTAAAAGTCACCTACTTCTACTGTTAATTCGTCCTTGACAGATTTTGTTCCGTTAATACGTTCGAAGGCCGTCTGAGACCCGCTGTAATGCAGTAAGCCTCCCGGTACAGTAATATCGCGTCCATAGATGTTCACAATAAAATGTCCGTTCAGTAGATACTCTCCACGAGAATTCTTCAGTGCTGTAATAAACCAACAAACAGAGGTAGTAAACCAACAAATATGGGTATTGCAGGTTAGTCAGGATTCATTCACAGCTTTGCAAGAACTAACGGTTCAGTCTAGCGAGTTTTCTGTGAATAGAGAAGTCAGCTTACTGCAGGACAGTAACTCACAGTAAGTTTTGTTATCTAGTCTGAATGCATCATAAGAATCAACCGCTTAATGGCTCTTCTGAGATGAAAATCCTGAAAGGAAATCCTCATCTGAGAAGGAAATCCTTGATAATGAACAAAGTATCAGTCGTGCCACATTCTCTGAGTACTGGATTCCTGCTTGCAGTGTGCCAAAATATGAAAAAAATCACAAACTGTTATGACTCAAATCTATTGCATATCAAAAAAATTGGAGCTGTATGGAATACAATTATGGTATGCAAAAGTGTCATGCAACAGCCATTTATTCATTAAGATGGTATTACTGATAAAAAAAATTTGTTTTTTGTCCAGGAGGCCAACCCATGAGTTTAATTTTGCTAACACCGGGTTTGACTTGTACATTGGCTTTGTACCGACTCATCTTACTCATCAAACTTACGCAACGACGCTGACTTAGCTTCAAAAAACATATAAGACATACCTAAATAATTGTCATCCTGTCTGCCATGACGACCATATTGCTTGATGTCAACATTAGTGGCACCAGCCGGTATTCTAGTAACAAAATTGTAGCCTAATGGAATAGAAAAAGATTATGACATACGTTGAAATAATCACTGCATACACACAAAACATAGCCATGCAAGCACTCATATTATTATGCACTGAAAATTCGACTCAGCAAATCAAATTCGAAATAATTTGTAATATCATCATGTTATACTTCATCATGATCTTATTCAAAATGCCTCAGTTTTAGGTTTTTTACCACTGCCATATTTAGAAATGATAAACCCAGGAAAAAACTACCTGTCAGGTAAGCCACAATGTGTCCAGGGATCAATGTAAAATTCATTACGTCCAACATGCAAAGATTTATTATTGTACATAAAATAAAAACTAAACCAAACACTATATGTGTGCTTGCAAACCAAAACCGTCTATAAGTGGCATAGTTAAAACTACATTACGATGCTTCAAAGTAGAAAGCACCAAAAATTTGGTCAAATGCCGATTTTTTATTTTTTTATGATAACAAATGCTAAATATATTGAACTTTTATATTCTAACATCAAATTATCGGGAAAATGTCCAAAAATGCTAAAAATCTAATTTTATAACTCCTTATCCACTTTTCTGTCTAGAAACTAGCACTGCAATTATAAAAAAAACCTGTATTTTCTAACTCCGATTGTAGCTCGTGGAAGCAGCCCTTTTGCTTCGGGTTTTTTCTGTCAACAGGACCAGATTATCGTCAGGAAGAGCCATCTACTGGATTTAAACGTAACTTCAATTTGCTCTTGTAAAATCCATAGCAACCACACTTTCGTACGGTTGCTAAGTGTTTTGTAGAGACGCGACAAAAAACAATGGCTAACTTTAACAGCGATTTCCTCAAGATTATGTTTTTCAGTGTCCAGCCTGCACTTCAACTTCAACATGGATTATCTCAGCTTAAGTATAACATAGAGTGATGAGCTTGGTATCAAAATGATCCTCATGATACGGAGATTCAGGATATGTGAATAACTAGAAAAGCTTAACTGCCGATTTATGGACGATTTTGCTATGCAAACACACATATCTGATCACCTTAAGAATTTTTATAATTAATAACAAGTCGGTGGTCATCCAAGCCTATACGTACAAAAAGAAAACACTTGAAACTAAAGTATGGAGACAATTGGAGTCAAAGACGTTTTAACAAGTTAAGCAGTAATGACATTTGGAGTAATGATGGTGCATAGATGATATCAGGAAAGATAATTAAGAAAAACAAAGTTCAGACGGTACCATATGAAACTCTTCCATGGTTGCCTTCGTTGAAATGACCAGAAACAGCGCGACATGTCGTATTGTCTCCACCACACACTCCACAAGCATCTGGTACCCGTGTAGAAGCCAGCATATGATCACATCCGGCTCGCTAGCAAAGATTCATTATTGCATATAAAATAAAAGCTAAGTGCCGTATCTAGTCACTTTAACTATTTTTATAATTAAACCAAATGTTATCTATAGAATACAAGAGCAAAACTATGAAAGCAAATGACTAACAGTTTTAATTAGGTCTGTAATAATACATCGATGTACCAATGCATTGTGATATCTTTCACTACCATATACATATTGCCAAAGTGCACCCGTACAGTGATAATCTGAGTCAGTGATATTTAGCAAATTACCACATTCCTGATGCTTGACCCATGCTGATTAAAATGATGTGAAGTAATTCAAGCTGCATCAGTTTAATTTCAGTGACAAAAATAGTACACTTTTTAGTTTCATTTCGAAGAAACAGTGTTGTGTATTCTTACACGACAAATTCCCTGAACACAGATATCCCACGAGTCCTTAGTGCAAGGGGTGCCGTCTATCACTCGATCTTTAAGCAGATAGTAAGCGCTGCCACCTACAACTTGACAGAAAAGTTTGCATTGGTCACCACCTTCAACTGAAACAAAGAAGTTGGATAAGTCTTAACCTGCATGTCAAAAAAAATCATCAATTGCCAAAATCTGCACAAAATCATTAGATAAGATAAACAAATCACAAGAATAGCAAATATTTGAAAATTTTAAAAATTAACATTTAAGTATTTAAAAATTAACACTTTTAATATATGCACAAGCAATGATAAAAAATTTCTTTCAAACTGCACAATACTTCCCAATTACAATGCAAGACTTGACTTACTTCCTTCGTACTTAGCTGTCCACCTCACAGACGGTGATATTCCGTTAATGTTGAACGTTTGTCCGTTAAATGCTTGACATTGCTCGTGTCTGAAGTCAGTCTGTCCTGGACATTCCTATAAATAAATTAAGGACCACGAAATTAAAAAAAACATTTATTCACTATTTGTAATCCACTATATTAACTAGGTTTATTTATACTGCCTGCTTTTATTAATTTAGCTCGAATAGTTCAGTAGTCTATCAGTTCAATATACATTTTAAAGGAGTACGAGGTTATGTGTCACCTTTCTTGACAGTAGATACTGCCATATGATCAGGGCTGTCTTAATGCATGGACACGCTGTGCAGTTGCCCACGACCACACTAGCATATGGGCCCCATGCTAATCTATGCATGTCGTGACTTGCTGTCAATGAATGTGGGTAAAAATGGCATAGGAAAAAATGGCACAAATGGAAAAGCAGGTAAGAATTGCACAGGAAAAAAATGGCAAGGGAAAAATGGTACGGAAAAAATGGCACAAAAGGAAAATCAAGTAAAATGACACTGGTAAAAATGGCACAGGAAAAACTGGCTCACCTAGTAAAACATGAATTTAGGGGGAAATCTTTTTCCGGAAAACGTGACCGAACACCACATACAAAATACATTTGTGCTACTTTTTTCTGAGTCATTTTTCCTGTGCCATTTTTTCCTGTGCAATTTTTCCTGTGCAATTTTTCCTGCGCCATTTTTACTGTGCACCACTGTCAATATATAACTACTATACCATACTAAACTATAAATATTTGTTTTTGTGTTACAAGTGGGCATTGGTATCCGCTTGCGATTTTGTACCACGGTTACCTTTCCAACCTCATTTGCATGTACTAATGTAATAATGTGTTTGATTTTATAGACCATTTACATTTTTATTCCTGTGAGTGGTTGTGTAGGTAGAGGCCCCAGAGTACTGCTTTGCCTGGTGGCCTACAATGTTGTTAAGATGCTTATGACATATACCATTGTATTATCTATATGTTAGAGTCACCATCTATTAAACTTACTAAAAAACTGGCAAGAGCTAGAGTATCTTTACAAAAAGAATAATTAACAAAACACAGCTATAGTATAAGAAATTAGGTAACAAAAAAATTAACATTTTCAATAATAAACAGTACATCAACAAACTATTCTTAAAGACCATTGTTTCACCAATGAGGTCGTTCATCAACTGAAGAGAAACCAGAAAAACCAGCACAATGTCAATCAATCAAAAGTATAATAAATTTTTACAAAAAATAGCTAATTTTGTGGCATTTTTAATTAAACATTTGGTTAGCTGTAGAAGTCTGAATTAGTTTAAACAGTGCACATTTACGGAATGTCATGAAAAAGCCACAAAGTCCACCAGTTACGTAATAATTTTCAAGTGAGTGACAGTTACTACCGCACTTGAAAATTTTTATACAGCAGTAGTATAAATTAATTTTATGCTTTGTAGACATTTTTTTTGCAATTTTTTTCTTATATTTTTTCAAGTTTAACTAATACGAGTAAAATAAACCCAACATGCTAAGTGATTTGACTCTACCTTTAATGAGAAAAAAAGAATGTCAGTAATATTTGATTCGACTAGTTTGTCAGTTTTACGCACCTCTATATTACAAGAATTAAAGCGAACACGCTTTCCCACACAGAATTTTCCACCATTTGAAGGACTGAAAAAGAAAAATCACTTTTAGATAGGTATGCACCTGTAACATAAGTAAAAAAAATTGTTCAAAAGGGGGAAATCGTGTATCAATGCAGTGTGGTTCGATATCGTGTGTAGTGTTTACATTGGTGTAGTACGCTAAAATGGCAAAGAAACTATTCACACCTGAAACAACATCGGTAAAAATAAGGCCAAGAAAGTATAGCAATTCTGAATGACCAGATAGACAAGACACAGAGAAAAGACCATTAACGCCAAAACTTATTTATAAATGGTAATTATTATATCGTGCCAATCTAGTAAATCTATCCGCTTTAACAGTAACAACAAAACACGGCCACACGACCATCATTTAACTACAGAACTCTTTACTTGAAGAACAATGGTCACGTGCATGACGTATAAACAATCAATTTGTCGTGACAACAGCCGGTTTGATGATATCAAACTGAGTTGAGAAGCACGGAGTTGCTACCTTGGAAGAGGCCATATAGAAATTAAAGACATAAGAGTCGCCATCTTGGATGAGATCATCAACTTTGTTACCTAGCAACACAACATGCAGCTCCATCTAGTACGCCAGAAATGAGGCATTTAGAAGAGTTTGTTCGCTATTCTTTTCTATTAGAATAGTTGCCAATAGGTAACTTTTGCAGTCCATGTTTAGCCAAAGGCCACTAATTGTTAGTTCATTACTGGTAAGCTTTCCCGAAGTGCTTAACTCTAATATGGTGTCTCATGGACACCAGAATAATCACTTTCCTATCATTTATTTATTTAAATAAAAGTAAATAATTAAATGAAAGTACTAAAAGACAATCTTTTGTTTAATTGTATTTTAAAAAGAAATTCTGCTAGTCTAAAGCTTACACTGGACTATCACATTCTCTAACAGATTGCTTCACTCCTCCACCGCATGTCCTGGAGCATTCTCCATATGGCCCCCACTTACCCCATGCCCCATCAACTGGGGTGAGATGGTAGTTATTGCGATACTCACATCTACCTCGAATGCACCACTGTAATATGAAAAATTACAAAATCACTAAGTAAACCAATGTGACAGACACAGCAAGCTGTTTGTCAAATGTCAAAGCTACCCTCAAAAAACATTTGAATGCCCTTATTGCCATTACATCAAAAAGCACATTGAAGCAAAAAGAAAAGGTTACAGGTGGCAGCACCCTACATTAGCTTTATTTTATCATGAACTTCAGGTGATCTTGGGGTCAAATCAGAAGCAGGATACAAAATGGAGAAAAGTTTAACTGCCATGAGGCATATGGTATTAGTGCAAGCAATGAGTTTTGTACTCAATAGTAGGCCTCTCCGCTAACTTCATTTCTATCATTTGTGCATGAAACACTGCTCCATACATTTCCCTTTGTATAAAACTCTTACCCACTTAGTATTAATATAAATTAAATAAAATTTATAGAAATGAATTATATTGTTGCTATTTGCTTTCCTGAATATTATCAAAGCATTACACAATACACATGCTGACTAGTTGCACGTGGCAGAAGCAGCCAGTGTCCTGAATGTTTCAGCTCAAACAATGTCAAAAGTAATAGACAAATTATTTAAAATGGTAACGAAAAAAGAACAAAAAATCCACATTAAAGAATGACAAGACACTAATCCACTGTTAACTATTATTAGGCGAAAAAAATGAAAATGCATAAAAAAATCACAATTTTTTTTGTTTTCAGCATGGTCAGTCACAATTAGCTTGTAAGCAAGATTTATCAAGTTTATTAAGTTTGCCCAAGTAATTAAAGTCAAACTAAAACTATACTTTGTTGTTAGTGGTACTAAATTTGAGCCAGCATTTTTCATTGAATGCAGTAATGTATTCAAGTGACATAATGAATGCAGTCACGAGGTTACCAGAGATTGCTAAACAAACATCGATAACCACAGACACTTTCAACATATACATACGTCATTCTCGCTCACTCACGCCAAAGACGCAAAACATGGAGATGGACATACGGTTATGCACGCATAACACATACGATTATGCATGCATTTGAAATTTGCCAGAAAAAACTAAATAAGTTAATTTATAAGTTTCTCTTGTGTAAAAATAAGTATGAATTCTTTCTGTAATGGTAATAATACATTAAAAAGTGGGGTTAAATAGGCCTTTAAGAATTTCATAGCATAGTCTTTCGAAACAGTGTGCATCTTTGATTGGTCAGCCTTATTAAAAGCTTACCTTATTTGGCGCACATTTTGTACCATCGGCCCAAGGTAGATGCTGCGTTTGACATCCTTTCCTGCCTTCAAGGATCCCTTTGCACCAAAGTAACGCACAAGGTGCCTAGGTTATAAAAACAGCACGAACGAAAGTACAATAAAGTGCAAGAATACATTCTTACAACAGTTGTTATTATTTTTAACAGAGATTAAATATGAAAAACTGATCATATGAATAATTAATTAATAAAATTCATATCTGGCATCAATTCTGCCAGATAAATTTCGTCATCTAATGGCATATGTACTTAATTTATCCTCTACGTAATGACTGCATAAAAATTGGTTACATAGACGTTATTGTATAAACTCTTATAACAGTTAACAGTACAGAGTTTTTAAACCACGGCTTATGTATTATCCATAAATGCATACCATGTATGGACAGACAGAGGTATCTGGTCCAAACACTAACTGGCATTGTTTGTCAATGTTGTAAGTTTCACCAGGTAGTTGAGGTGATAAAGAGTTTTTAGAATAGCGAGTTTCGATGGGTTTATCCATCAGACATCGCCCAAAACCAATGCTGCAAAAAAAACAGTTCTGCATAGTTTGTTGTAGCTGTCTTAAATAAATGAGGTTGATATGAACAGCTGAGTGATCAATGGCGAGAGGTCACAAGTGAAGTTAAACAACACTGAGGTTAATCAGTGAATGGACGGGTGACTACCATACTTATCATTTAACCAATTATTTTAGCTATACATTTTGATAACTTGTCTAATAAGTTTCTATCTGGAGAAGTTTAAAGTCATCATATAGGTTTTTTGCGGAAAAACTGTTTTCACTCTGGTAAGCTAATGTAGATTAGTCTGTTATTATTCTTACAGACTAACGTACAAGGCGGCCATGATAAACTTACTCTAGGAATTTGGTGAGGATATTTCGGCTGCATGGTGACCACGACCATGGACGGGTGTGCTGATCCATCGTCGGTGCCATGACATGATATGACTTCTTTGACGGATCATCCTGGAAGAATGTTCTACACTTACTGTCATCATCATGAGGCATATTGAAACTGCAAAAAAACAAAACAAAAGAACATCGAATAAACTTATTTTGCTGACTATTGCATGCTATGGAAAAAATTTGAATAAACACCCAATTCTAGGCTGTATTTGCAAACTAATGTATGAAATGGACATGTTCAAAGCGCTATAGAAATTTAGGTGACTTACCCACTAAGAGATGACAGCACTTTATGAGCCAATTCTGGCATTGTAATTAAAAAATAATCAAACAGTCAATTGTAGATGGACAAAAATATAAAACTTAAAATAAATAATAGTTAAACGTTAAACACTTTTCAAAAGGGATTTTGAAAATTGAACATGTGAAACAGGGGAGATGAAATTCAGTGAATTGGTCTGATCAAGGTTTGCTGAAGGTGAGTTTGATGCCGGAAAGATGAAAAATTTTCAATTAATCATCATTGCTCAAAGTGAAATAAGAAAATGTTGTCTTAGCACCGGAGATTTATTGTCAGCTAAGAAGACTTTGGAAATTTTTCATCTTTTTAACAAATGACCTTTACTGTAATTACGATGAATTCATTTATTTTCGTCAAACAATGTTACAAAGAAAAACTACACAACTCCTAAAATTTATTAGCAGACTGAAATATTTTACTTTTAGCAGTAAACAAATATAACAAAAATGTAAACAAATATTAACAAGTGGCTTTTAACATTGTGAAAATTCAAAATTGTAGTTGCCTTATTTGTTTTTGATCTAGGTTCATTTAGGCTTCAATTTGCGTGTGTTCTTGTAGGTTTATTTTGTTTTATTTTTTGTCTTGTAGTAGGTTTTTCATACATTTTGGCACTGCGAAAGGTGTGTTAGTATGTTTATAGCTATGAGCCATAATACTTTTGCACAGGCAACTAATATGAGAAGAAACTAATTACAATTAAGTGCGTTTTTATTAAACAAAATGACAAAATAGCATTGAAATTTTTTTACTAAATATATGAGCGTAATTCAGAAGACTTAACAATCTCATTCTATCAACAAGTGCCCTATTAAAAGCTCTCATTTTCACACATAAGAGAGGAATGTGTAACCCTGTCTAGAAACGACCTACTTTATTGATAAGATTTACTCTTTTTTGTGGGTTAATGGGAAAAAGCCGTGTCAGCAAGCACTTTTCAAGCAATCAGACATGTTGCTCTTAATATAGATTAAGTTTCCAGAAATTGGGGAAGGAGATTAGACATATCTGCAGAATAAAGTTAGTCTCTCTGTGGCCTACATCTGAACAGTAAACTTCAGTGACTAGAGTCGTTACGAAAACTACACTTCACAGCAAAACTGACACAAAGTAATGAACACTTCATTAATTCAGGTAGAAATGATCGTGGGAGATAAAAAAAAATCATTTAAATAATAGACTATCGAGATCAATTAATAGACTCCAATATCAATTACTGTGTTGAATATACTCGAGTGGAATTTTAATAGGAAAGTATATACATTCTAAAAAAAGAATTACTATTTCTAACTATTAACTATTTTTAACTGTTACTTAGCATTGTAATTATCTAATTAAGATAATCATTCTCTTTAAACATGGTTTCTTTTTGTAGTTAACAGTATTGAGTAATTAGTTAGGAAGTTTGGAACACCTCAGCAGTCACTGAGATAACACTTTTACTTAGTCCATAGATGGGCCAAACGTTCTTTTAGTCCTTTCTGCTACTGCTTAATTTATATCGTTTCTGAAATTGATATAGAACAGCAGCAAATCATTTGCCAAAAATGTCGTCATTAGTATAACATGTTATCTGGCCGATGTACCACCAAATTATTCAAATACAACATCTATAAGGGTTACTCACTACAAAGGTTGCTATCTCAGAGCAAAATTGTAATGTATTAAACGGTTGAATGAATAAAGCTAATTGAACAGCAGTACAGTGGATTAGGCGATAACGTTATAGTGATTGTACTCACACATGACCAAGTTCGTGAGCAATGGTAAAAGCAGCACTTATGCCGTTATCCTCGATGAGTGCGCAGCTGCGAAGCGGATCACACATGGTCCCTAACTCTGCCAATCCTGCAATAAATCGGTAATTACAATACAATATATATACGCATCAACGATTCGTAGTCTACAAACATTCGTTTATACAGAAAAGTAGCCGAGTTGCGAAAAATAAAGGGAAGAAAAGTGAGGCAATCAGCCTGGCTTACCTAACGTATCACATTTTCCAGCGGACCTGCAAATATCCGCCCTAAAAATAAGGAAAAAACAAAATAATGTTATACATCATAAGCTGCAAACATGAAGTTCTCTGCAATGTAAATGTTAGTTAGCTGTAAACTATTACAGCAAACAGTATCTTATCTTCAAAATGGCAGTTTTTTTATCAACTATAAATTTGATGCTGTCTGTTTGCTATTAAACAATATAAATTCTGAAGTGATCACATTTTGGTCTTTGTTTCCAAAAATTAATATTAAGAATACACTATACGGTATTTGAAAAATTTAAAAAATTCAAATAAATTTTGAGTACCTACCACACCATTGTTCACCATTCCAATAGAAAGCAAGCAAAAACAAAACAAAATGATGCTGTTAGAGATACATCGAAATTCAAATTACAAGTATTTCAGAAGTTAGGTAATATAAATCAACAAAAATGTATAATACCAGTTAATACAGTGTGAAACAGCACAATACAAATGCACGACAATCTCTAAAAAGCAATATCGTTTCGATACCGATAGCTGTAATAGAGTCATAGTTACAAGAAGGAAAGGGGCGATTCAAAGTACGGTTCTAGGCCGGCTTACAAATTATGTAAGAAATTTTGCTTAAAAAATCGAGCAGTGAAAGTAATATTTCAGCTAGCTCTGTTGTTGCAGTTTGTATATGACCTCTAATGTTTACATTTATCAATGAAAACAAACCCGTCACACTAGTAGCTTGGATTATTAGCTGCTTCAATGCACGGCATAAACACAGAGAGTAGTGAACTAGCCAGTAGTAAACAAATGAGCGATTTTACCACCAGGTGGCGATATTTTTACGCAAACATCAAAGTCTCGTAAAGCCAGAACGCGCGAATGTTTGTCATATGAGCTGTTACTGCACACTTTATTTGCATGTTATTGTAATTTTGTAGGCTTAGCTTTCTTGGACCTAAAAGATTATTCTGACACTCTTAAACATTCATCATGTAAACTTTCATTTATATATCGATACATTGATTTAAACCAAGCGAAGCAGTCTCTTAGATACATCCGAGTCAGTGGAGTTACTATTGTATAAATGGAATATGTTACAGCAAAACTCATTTTAGTCAGGCTGTCATCATGCCAAAAGTCTCAGAATACATCCGAGACAAATGGAATAAAAAATGTGGGACAGTTCATTTTCTAATGTGCATTTTAAGCCATTTTTACACAGTACAGGTCGACCATTTTGATGCAAAATAGCAGAAAATAGCTGCTAATAGGACACCCACAGAAACTTATTACTAATGGCAGTAATACCTTCACTAGCTGATAACTAAACATTGGTAGGCTCACATATCACTGGATTCATTCTTATGTGCAGGGCCGGTTTATCCTACAGGCTAATATAGGCTACAGCCTAGGGCCCCTCAGGCTTTGGTGACAATTGTAAAAAAATCTGTTTTTTTCACGAAGATTGTGTTGAAATGTGTGCTAATTCGGTTTGCAGTGAATAGTAAAATAAAGTAGAAAATTTTTATTGACAAACATAGCCATTCTAGTTTATTAACAGAATTTGCATGTATGTAAAAGTCATTAAAATATAACACAGGTAAAAATATTCTAGATGGGTGAAGGCCAGTTAGAGGGTGGCTTCATCTGAGGAGATTTAGCATCATTAGCCTAGGGCCCCAAAAAGTTTTTGTTTCCCGGCCTTCAATGTATGTATACAATACTACATTTAATGTTTTAATATACTATTGTCAGGCTTAATGAACCCAATATTTATCGCTCATTGCGAGTTTCCCACATAGCTTAAAACAGAATTTCTGCTTTTATTCTTTTGTTCAAATTCATTTACTTAAGAGAATATGAATATGAACCTCACCGTGTTATAAGTACGGCAGTGTCGTAATGGTAGGGCTCCATATCGTCTAGCACATTCTGGTCATACTGCCATGCACAAAAGTGCTTCAATGTCTGTGCCGCATTAGACGTGATTGTTGGTCCTTGCTGCAAGAGACAAAGGCAGACAAAGTAAGACAAACAAAGAGAAATAAATAAACACATCAAAGATCAGGCACAGTGACTGTTTCAAAGTTAACGAACCGAGAGTTTATTTTTCTGAACAATGCTAATAAGAGGAATCTTAGCAAACTGCACTAATAAGTCTTGATAAATAAACACATTCATGTGGGACAAAAGACAGCAAAGAAACACATGGATTTAGTCACCAGGATTTATTTTTTTAAATCATGTCAGTCAAAAGAATTCTTGGCGAACTATACTAATCAGTCTATAAAAATAGACATTTTTGAGTGAAAGAAAACAGTCAAGAAATGGACATAGACAAAGTCACTAGGATTTATTTTTCATAATTGTAATTACGAAAGCTCTTGCTGCATTGGAATTAATAAATATAGACATGTAGATAAAAAAGTTAACAAAAATGAGATACCCATGAGTGAAACAAAAGAACTGCCAACAAAGACTCATAGGAATCATGTGTGAGCAAAAAACACGGCTTCGTGCACCACAACGTTAAATAAACAGAAAGGTTAAACTGTAAATAAAATAAACAAAAGACAAGAAAGCAAAACAACATATGACACTTGGTTGACATTGTCATCTTGTGAGTAAGATAAGAAATCTCGAGCCTTTATGTAGTACTAGCAATGGTTATTGAACTTTACTGGTAAACACAACTGGAAGTGCCTGATGTACATGAACTCTTCTCTTTATTTTCATAAAGTTGATTTTAGCGTAATACAAATGAATCTAGATAGACTTGTATATAAAAATTCAGTGAAGCAAATAAAGATAGTAAATGCAAAAGTACTAAGAAACTAAGAACAGTGCGCCGAAGCACAGAAAGTATGAGGCAATATTGTACTAACAGCATGAGAAACGCATTAAAAAGCATGATGTACCAAGAAAGCAATGCATTGCAGTATAAAAAGCATAGGGCACTAACAGCATGAAGAAAAAAATGCAAAAAAGCACAAGCTATTAACGTATGAATAAAGTAATGCACTGAAACATAAAAGCTTAAAAAGATAAAGGTACCAACAGCATGAAGAAAGCAATGCAATGAAGCAAAAATGTGTGAAGTAGTAATTGGACGACGAAAGCAATCCAATGAAGAAAAAAGTATGGATACTAATAGCACGACAAAAAGTGTGAGATACTAACTTTATTTTATTACATAGGGAATAAAATTAATTTCACATTTTGTATTCAAGAGATACATTGAATTACAACTGAGTAGTATGACGCGAGCTACTAAACTATAAATGCGCTGACTGCTCAAACTTGATTGTGAGCTATGCCCCACATTAAAAATGAAAAAAGCAATGCAGTGAATCCAGAAAGGTACGATGTACTAACATTAGGAAGGAAGGCTTCAAGTTTTACCATCTGTTTACAGAAGATCATGTGTCATTAGAACTGTCTCATTTCTAATACGATAAAGGATAGACTAGGATAAATTTCTTATTTTTAGAAGATTACACGTGCATATGGCCTTGATTAACATACAATGTGGCATTAATCATAAACCAATCGATATGACAATAACGTAAATGCATGCAAATACCACTGAACAAAAGTACCTACATAAGTATAGAGGCAAAGATTTGGAGCTGAAACAGTGCAGAAGAAACTTTGTGCGTAACAATAATAAAAACATTCAAGCAAAACAATGCCCTGGAACTCTTAAAAAGAGCGGAGCATGCTAATGACAGATGCTAAGTTTTGGAGCCTGGACATACCCAAATAGTCTCAACAGCAGAAGAGGATGCAAACTGTTAGTGGTGAAGTTACAATGGTAACAACCACAGCTGTCAGAAAGAGAATCGCTTGCGAAACTCGATGAAAGTTCAAACGAAATGGAGACACAAAATTGTTTGGCTGCATGCTGAGAAGGGGTTAAGCTGACACTGCACTAGTAACAGAAACAGTTGAACCATACTCACCAATACATCTCGAATTACAAGCAATTTAACAACTACTATATTGATATTATTGCCTATACTTGGATCACGATATATTGTTGCTACCTGGAAAAAACAACAAAATATATTGATAAACACGACAAAAAAACACAAACAGAAAATTTCCAAAAACCTAGAATGCTGGTTGCAGGGTACGGTTACACATAGGTAGTTCTTTTCAATATATGTCAAGCTTTATTGTTTTGGGGAGAAAGAATTTTGAAAAGGAAGAAGAAATGAAAAATAAAAGCCTTATTTGTAAAACTAGTAGATTTCTGAACTGCACTTTCATTTGAAGTGTAGTAAGACAATTTAATGTTAACTTCAAGCATGTAAAGTCAGTAACAGGAAACACTGGAACTTCAAAGATTTAGCCAAAATAAACTATTTTATTGAAAACAGTAAAGACATTTCACAGCAACAGACTCATCAGCTTAAGATCCACATCAAAATTTCTTAATGGGAAGTTGCCCACTAAATCATTCTAGTTTACTGCTAGACTGGTAAGCAGCTAGCAAGCTCGGAGTGTATAGAGTTTGACCAGATCACTGATGAACAATGGAAACAAAGCAGGACCTATTATAGAACCTTGAAAAGCACCAGCTTTGATTTCACTCATAGAAGAAGATTGCTTTCATAAACGTTGTCGAAGTATGAAGATATAAAGGTTGCTGAAGTATGAAGATATAGTAGACACCATACATGTTAGTAAACAGGCTTTGTGCCAAGCTTAATTTAAACGACTTGCTGATCATAACAAGAGCTATTTGCCTCTCAGCAAGAACGTGCTTATTGCCTAAAAATATAATAAACGTTCATTTAATAAACCTTAAAAGATCTTACAGTAGGCTAATGAGAAGAAAAACTGATTTCTCATATTCAGGGTTAATTCATCCATATGGTTCTTTCATATGCCCTGAAATTAAAGCCATTTTCCATGAAGAAGAAGTAGCTGGTTAGCACAGAAGACAGTTCACACTTGCACATTTTTAAGACTAGAGGTGAAATTCTATCACACACAGAAGCAATCCGTCAAGGTGAAAAAAGCAACTTTTCCAGGTATGATACAACAGATCAGAGATTAAAAAATCGGTTCATAGCGGATATAAAGATCCATCCTATCTGTGATGGATCTCATTGAAATAACGGACAAGCAGTTCAGTTTTGTCATAAAAAGAGGAAAGAACACAGAGTTGGATAACAAAGAATAGCAGACTTGCGGCAACCAAGGACTCCGTTACAAATTTGCAAGAAGTCTGTTCAACCTGGTTGAAGTCTTTGAAGTTGAACAGTGGATGTAAGAACCATATAATGAGTAAAACAGAAGCACAACACAGGATAATGGAAAGCAACTGTAGTGTGGCACCTGCAGGAGATTAACATAAGAGTAAAACAACGTTAAAAAATAATGTCTGTTGATGTGTAGTGATCACTCCAATATGGCAGCTATATAAGTTAGGCGCATGGCACCATCTTTTGTTAAACTTTGTGAGTTATAAGAAACAGGTGCTAGCAAGTCTTCAATGAACATATCATATTGCACTGAAAGTGCTGCCAACCTAAACAGGACATATACATGTGCATCATTTAACTGCACTCATTTCATGATACCAATAATACCATATGTCTCGTTATACAGTTTCATATCTTGTTATGGAGTCATCAAGTTTAACAATTGTATTGTAATAGTTCAATTAAACTGATTTTATTCATACTGGCCTCAAGATAATTGCTCATGCAACATAAGTTTATGTTCAACAAACTAGTATTGGTAGATGATATTTCATCAGTTCCTTCCTTAAAAAGGTAAAAATCTGAAGGTCATAGAGCCCCAGGAAGCCATTCACTGGCTTCCAGCAACTCACAGTACAACATTTAGACATGTCTCTCATCTAAGTCCATCGACCTAGTTTTTATTAACGCCAAACAAATTTGTCTGCTGACAGACTAGAGAAGGAATTCCTTCTAGTAAAGAAACCGCCACAAGAGGAGTTTCTAGTGAGAGCACATTATAGCCTTTTTTGAAGGGTCTGGACTCCTTCGCTTAAGTCATATACTGTATGGTTTAGGCTAGCATTTATATGATTTTCTATGCCATGGCATTAGTGACCATGAGTTGTACACAAGGCGAACACTGCTAAATTTTAGAAGATGTGAAGTCAACCACTTCTTTATTTACATAATCTCTGAGAGTCTCGATTCTATAAACACTTTCACTAGAAATACTCACGATATTCATTAGTGTAAGTAAATAATGTTGTAAGTCATTGCCGTGGTACTGCCACATTTTTACATCGGCTACAACCATTACTTCTACAAAGTGTTCCCATGACACCGAACGCTTGCTCCGCCGCGTGTCGTGACTACTCCGATGGTGGAGGTGATGCTGGTGACGATGATGATGCTGCTGGTGCTGCTTGCTCCTGGTAATGTTGTTATGCTTGTGCTTATGAAAGTGATGATTATGACCTGAAATAAAGGAAAAAATGTAGCAATACATCTGGTTAATTTTGTACACTTGACAAAAATGCTCGAACTTTTATTTTGTGATGTAAATAATTTATGATATAATTTTTTATACGATATTTATGCTGATGTCAAGTAATTTAATCTAATCTCCTGTATTCCAATCCAATCCAATCCAATCCAATCTAATCTAATCTAATCTAGTCATATTGACGCAGATCAAAACATACACAAACCATATATAAGTCTTCCTTTCTAAATTCAATTGATTTTTTTCTGGTTTTCTATTACAATCAAAAGTTTAGATTTTGCTTATTTTACAGTAATGCTTTAGTCTTTATGTAGAAATTTGTAAAATGAAAACATACGTATAAAAATAAAATTATAAAGCTAGAAGAAAACGCCAAAAGAAACATAACGATTACATAATGAGAGATTCCCAAAGCAACACTGAAAGTCATTAAAAAATAATAACACGTGATGTATGAATTCACGAATAATAATAAGAAGATGCTACATTGCATCTTAGGTAATGCTTCACGTTGGTCGTAAAGAGTTAAGCAGACGTAAATGTAACCGTTCATTGGCCCCGCTACTCAATAGGGAGTTGTTTTTTTCTACGCTTATTTAGATGATCTTGTTTTCCTAACTTTTAAATTTCAGCCAGCGCGCATCTTGTAAAGGCGTGTTGCAGCTGTGTGTGGAATGCGTGCTCGCACGGTAAGTATAAGCTACAGTAAGCGCGAGATTTGTGCATGCGTGATTAGGCATAGATGTTTCCAAACTGAAGAATGACATAGGAGATGTGCACGCAAAATTGCAGTGCAATTGGCATGTGTAAGACCGAAGCAAATCCAGTTGCGTTAATACAATCACACCATGCACGCAGTTATGCACGCACGCGTGTAAATCTTGCACACCACGTAAAACATTTAGTGCAGGGATTTCTCAGAATTTACTGATTGCTGAAGAAGCACAGGCTTGACACCGAACATCGTAACATTAGGGTATGTTGTGCAATTTGAACTTTGTTGTTGTTAGTAATCACCAATAGAACACAGATTACACGTGTTGCTCGTAGGCAGCGCCACGTGTCCTGCATTAAATAAAGTAGAAAATAATCAAATTCTGGACTTTTCTTCACAATTATGCAGTTTAAATGGATCAGTATCATCGCCGTCAAAATGACCAAATTTATTTCCCTTTTTCCTTTTGCAATTTAGAGCATGGCTTATCCTCATGAATACGCCTACACCATGATATATAATGCACCCCGTTATGGCAAGTAGAAGGTTAATCTACATCTTGCAGCTGAAGACAGAAAGGATACAGAGGCGCGTGCCTTTATAAACTTCTTAGCCTAGTTTTTCTTTAGTTTTTCCACAAATCCTGCCGATTCGTTTCAACTATGTAGGTCAAAGCGAGGAAACGCGAATTCCGAATCTGATCCGGTCTCCGCGTTGTCTTCACGATGCCATTGTACAGGGACAGTTGCGTGACAGGCGAACAGACAAACCGCCTGTGTACATAATAGACAACAGCAGATAGAAACCAAGCACATTAAAACTTCAGAAGTTTTTGGAAATTGTGAGTATTCTAAAAAGACGTATAAGGCACGGCTGTGCAACTATATCTCTAACATAATTAATTTAGACAGGGCACAAGTTCTCGTCCTCATTCGTGGCTGTGGCATGATCAGTTGCTAGACTCCATTAAAGCACTGGAATGCCACTAAAGGACTTCGAGGAGATAAAAGTACAACAGAAGGGCTTAAAAATGACCAAGGTTATAAGTCGTCATACCTATCCAAATGACAAATTACTGGCCTAATGGTGCTTGGTGCTTAGTATTTGCTGAAGCAACAGCTGAGTCTACCTTGAATGCGGGCAGATTTAAATGAGATAAAAACAGAGAACGCAATGAGAAAAACCATTTAGTTTTGAGTGAATACCACTTCATATGGATTTATGTTGGATTCCCAATGGGAATGGACTCCTCAAAAATTCTGTTGACTTTTAATTCCTGGCAATAGGTCAAAAGAAAAAACACATTAAATAGGAAATACTATTTGATTCAATGACGAAAAACAGGATTATATGTACTTGAGAAAATTTTTAAGATAATTTGTACACCACTCTATTATCCAGCTTCAGCAGATTCAGTAGCATTGCCTTCGAGTTATGACTGATGGACAAGCTGAAGACGTCACCCCACTACATCAGAGACGCAAAACTATGTCTTAAAAACTTTGAACGAATTGACGTTCTTGAGTAAATACGAGTTCTTCGGCCCGACTCAATGTCACTATGAATTACGTGTACATTCAATGAAACTGTTCCAGGGTTTTTACCATAGTAACACAAGAGATCACTTTTTCACCGAAAAAGTTATTTCCTTCTGCAATATCTTGCCAGACGATGTGATTAATGCCCAAAATGTTAGTATCTTCAAAAGCAAATTGAGGGCTAAACGTCAAACCCATGTGGCCAGTTGAATTAAGTTTTGAAGGCAAATTTGAAGTATACCAGAGCTATCATTTCCTAACACCCCCTGCACGTAGTATGATGAGTTCGCTGATTATTTGACAGTTTTAACTGAAGTTATTGAACTAACAATAGTGGGCCGCCTGTAGGCGTTAAGCCGAGCTTTTAGCTGTTACAATAAAAGTCGGCAATATTTTCAATTTTTTCACAATTACTATAATTCTGTAATCACCAAACAGGTACCATATACAAATTCTCGTTAAACGCTTTACAAAATTCTTGGTTGCTCTCACCTTGGCACAATGCCAGGGTAGCAGGAATTGAAAACACGCCAATTAAAATCGCACAGTGAATATTCCCACATCTACGCATAAACCAATCTGCATAAACAGTCAACAAAATCTGGGAAACAAATGGCAAATTTATTTTATTATGAAAACATACCAGATTCCAAGAGCTGGCGTGATGGTGCAGATATCTACCACAGATATAATGATGGCAGCATAAAGCTAAAGACCGGTGGAAATGGTTAAACAAATAGTCACATAGACAACAGTAAAGAAACTTTGAAATAGATCAGAAAATGTGTAAAGAGTGGAAACACAGGTCTTAATGGAAATTCGAAAATAGCTTCGTTGGCCAATTTGCAAAAAAATCTGTCCAGTTTATGACTGACACATTACATTAAACTCTACCAGACAAACTGCTGCGCTTTTTAAAGTATAATTCTATAGCATATCGCTGTACAAGGGCTTATTAAGAGAATGGTATAGACGCAAGGCAAAAATTGATGGTAAAAAACGGTGATTAATTACTGGAAGCCGCGAAAATTGGTCAACGGATGCAATATAAACCTAAATTATCGACGAATACTTCGCATTGGAGTAACTGATTTGATATCGCTTTTTCACTGCTGGGTATTTTTGTTATTTCGTAGGTCTCTTTTTCGAAAGGCTTATCATTATTAATATGTAAAAATTAGAAGTAAAAATAGTAATTAGCTATTGGAGGCAAAGAAAGTTGGTCAACCAATACCTATGAAAAATTAAACAAGCATAAAGCCTATGAAGTTTTTGAAACTTGATGTATTCTATATATTGATAGCTTTTATAATTCTTGTTCCACCGCAGATATTGCACAGTCTATTATATTATATTTTCTATTTTTATGCAGGTATTTTGTGAAGAAATATGAAATTTCCAATCAGTCAACCTATCAATGAAACCACTGATGAGCAGAACTGAAATAACTGACTGTGACACCGCTTTCTAGCTAAATAATTATTCTCCGAATTCCAAACCTCGTTCACACGGTTATTAGAAGCCCGCATTGGGCCACATGCGCATCCTGGCGGAAAACCGCGTACACAGAGGTGGTAAAGATATGAATGAAGACCATAAAGATAGAAGAACCTGAAAAAAGCGTGGTATGTTCTAGGAAAACCACAGTTCAACATAAGTTTCATTGTAATTCTGATTCCGATGCATGTACATATTAACCATAAACTTTTTACAAGCAAGTGAATGCCGCACCTGGTGTATATATGGTAGCAATGAAGCCAATTTTGGTGACCTTCGTACGACTTTGTTACAAGACTCACGTAGCCCAAATATACTGGCATCAAAAGGAGGCAATTTTGATAATTTCTGATGCATATAAGTGTTTTTCTTTTGAGCTGTAAAACATATTTGCATAAACTTTATGTAAATCGATCTGTATCGTCTGTAGGTCAACATTCGTTTGCCAATAGAGTTGTCAAGTACTGGAATTCTCTTCCTGGAGATGTAAATGGGTCTCCACTGGTAAATGCCGTCTGCAGTAATTTATTTTAGTCATAGATTAACGAAAATTGACTTTTTCATAACATTTGCATTTTTGCTGACATATGTTAAGTAGTAATTTTACTATTTGTGCCTCTTTCGTATCCATTTTAACCTGTCTTGTTTATTACCTGTTTAACCATTTTAACCTGTATTGTACTTATTTTATTGTTTTATGCATTTAATTTTTATTGTATGTATGGAAACTTTAAAAAAATAAATTAATTAAAATAAAAAGAATACCTAGTGTCAACGCGAACTCTAAAGGTCAATAACTCTAACTGAGCTAGAAATATTATTTAATGAAAGGCAATTCAACGTGAAAAATAGCTGTTAATCTTTTCTGGTGTTGCCATAATGCCCGGAACATCTGATAGATTATGTGGTGCTGCCCCTGCTGCTTCCATCAACAATTTTCTCAGTTGGGTTCCTAACCCCTGAAAGGCGAATGAAAACTGTGCACCATTTACTCTATGGCTATTACTCTTGCGGCTACTACGAGGATATTTTTAGTTCTCTATAGCTCGGAAACCGCAGTGTCAAATTTACTATAGGTTTTGGCTTCCCGCAATTTAAAGGTTTCATACAGTGTTTCCCCATACAAGCTAAGACTATTTAAGACTATGTTGTATATGCTACGCTTTCTAATACAAACTGAGTATCCACGCGCTTGCTCGGGAAGACACCCCATTTCACTAGAACGCAAGAGAGGATATCTCGGGCAGCCAAGTGAATGGATCCACCACAGCAGGATAACAACAAATGGTTACAAATTATCTAAGCAGCGGAACACACAAGAAGATGAAAGGACCAGAATGGTCAGAGAAGCAATAAAATCAATTCACAGGCTACTGCGTTGCACAAACTGACCATAGTTAAAACCATACAGGTTTTTCTTACAAGATCACCCTGAAGTAAGGAGCCAGTTTTTTTCAGGTACTATTTATCCTGAATCTAACATCCGTCACTCAGCCGTTTTTATACAATAAAATTAGCCCTTAAACTCAAGACTAATTAAGTGGTGCCCCGATTAAGAATTCGGCTAAAGTTAACAATTCCCCACACTTAAGAAATTGGTTAGGGTTAGGGCTAGGGATAGGATAGGGTGGGTTAGGGTTAGGCTATTTAAACTCGTGGGAATTAAAAATTCCTTCCAAGAATTCTTTAAGAAGTACAACTGCAAGCCAACAAATAGGCCTAGATGAACAGAAATAGCGGTATTCACCGTTTATGAAAATGAACTGCCAACAAGGAAGTTGAACCCACTCCTGCTGATTCATACATCCCTCTCTAAAATGAAGTCTAGACAGTCACGGTACTTCTTTCATGGTGCTACGATATTTTTTGAAAAATTATTACTTAAAAAAATCACATGAAAGATTAGGGAACACATCAAGTTCAGCAGCCACAGATACCAGAGATTTTTCTCAATTTTCATCCTGCTCGTACTAAGCCACGAGACACAGAGTTTTTGTCCTTCAAAAATGTCGTTTATTTTAAACCCAAAGATGTCTTAATTGGAGTACACGAGAACCTTATGTGATATGATTTCAAATAATAAGTGTACAAGGAAATGTTTCAACCTAAACAAAAATTTCTCTTCCATATGTTCGGGTAATACACTAATACGCTAAGCTACATTTTTGATGCTTGATTTCAAATAGAGAAAGGCAACTGCATAACATGAAATAGTAATCAAAAAGGAACTAAGAATAAGCTAGGGTTAACATGTGTATACAGCATGGGGTTAAAAATTGAGTTTAAAAAGGTCAAAAGACGAGTGTTTACATACTTAAATGCTTATACCAAAGAGTAAGCTTAGCAGCCCACGAGGAAATATGTATGAGAACATTTACGATCTGAAGTGTAATTTTTCTTGCCATTTTATTAAGTACGGCTTCATCAAAACTACAACAGAAATGATTAGTCACTGGCAAAACTTTTAGGCACAAAAACACCTCATCGTGCACAGGACTGTGGATTAAACGTCAAAAACACCCGGAGGAACTACAATAGGCAGAAATGGGCTACAAGGACAAAGAATTTCGAAGAAAAGCGTCGGTCAAATTTCCCAAATAATGTAACTGAAACAGGGTGCCAGGTTTTGCATCACATTTTGTATTTGCATTTCATGTGGTTCAGGTCACGTGTACCATTTTCTTCAGAAAAGATGCTGCTGCTTCCGTTTCCAAGTGAAAACAATCTAACCGACTAAAAATACCATCTTCCAATTCATGCTTTAATAGCGTCCAGACGGGCAGTTAGCTGGGCAGCGTAGTGGTCAGATGGTCCTGGTAGAGAAATGTAGAAAATATTTAGGTTGGGGCGGGAAACGCTAAAAGTAAACAAGATAGTGGCAGGAAAAAATAGCTAACTAGTTTTAGCCGCTAATCATTATTGTGTTATGATAACATGGCTTCATTTAACAGATTTACGCGGAAGTTCTGATTCCTTGGGGATGGGGGTGTAGACACAGAGGATGAAGTGTATGGATAAATTAGATGTAGAATAATACACAACAAAAAACAAATTTGATAAATATAAGATTTATAAAGATAGAATTGAAGAAGTTCACACTGTTATTCCAGAATAACTTCACTGTATATAATTGGCTGACATATACTCTGTGATGTACCGATCAAGGTACCATGCAGAAGTATACAAACTTTACCTTTTTACAATGCCACCCACAAAAACGAGGTTGGAACGATAAATGTTTATGAGTTCTTCTATATCGCTTTACAGCACTCATTGAAGATGCTTTCACATGACACATTTTGTAGGCATAAAACAATAAGCAACAAAATCGTATCACGATAAGCTTTTTAAGAGGATTGAATTCAGATGGTCTTACAACGCACATAGGCTTTATATCAACCATCGAAGGATATGGTGCGTTTGTCGTGAAATATGTCACTGCAGTTAGTGATTAAAAACGAAATCCTTCTATTATAGGTTACTCTTGATCTTATAAAATTAACAGGAGAAAGAGCTCTTATATGTTATGAATAATTGGCCTTCGAAGCAAGCAGTGCTCAACTGATAAAACGGAGACAATTACCTTACTTTAATATACATAATGCAATATTTATTTTCCACAACATATAAAATAGTATTACAAAAAATTTATGCTAAAGATAGTCAAATTCTACACAATAACAGACAAGGTAAATGATATTTCGTTTGGTTGCCAGAATGGAAGAGGACTTTGTGCATTCTGACAGAGGAGTGGAAAGGGGTTAGTTAGGCACACAAAAGACAAAGACTACGAGAATAACATCCAGCAAAAAAGCCAAGTACATTATAAGAGCGAATAAAAAAATCGTGTAATAATAGTTTATTCAGTAAAATTTCAGCAATTTCACTAAACTGGGAACTTCAAAGTTTTGTTGTTGCTCATAGTCAGCAGAGTCCGTCATTCTCTTTCAGTCGTATCTCTGCATTTTCCATTGTGAGATTTGTGTAACACTATGTGACTATGTCATAATATCCATAATATCCAATATGTCGTAATATCAGCTACCAAGTCATGTCCCAGTACGTGAGAAAGCTTATGACGTCTGAGTGACGCTGTTTCTTTTTTCAAAGAATAATAATGCCTGGTGTTGCTCCAATTTTCAGCAGTTAAAAACTACTTACGGAATTCATAAAAATGGGTAGGACCAGAAGCACTTGAATTTAAATTTGTAAATTCTTTACGTACATTCGCAAGCCAAAGACAGACACAGTTGTTACGAGAAAGAGGACGAATTTTTTTGCAGATTCACGGCGCGCGGGCTCCCCAATCATGGACACTCCCGTCGGTTTTATATTTAAAAAATGAGAACAGCTTTGCTAATGTTTATGCTAAGTGGTAACTGTTTAATATTCAAGCTTGTGAAATAGGCTAAAAGTTAGTAGGAATATTTTTAATGACTTGTAAAAAGCGGAAAGCTATCAATCTGATCAAAAGCGGACGATGTGGGAGGGTGACCGATTGATGATGATCCTTGTCGCGTTTATGTTGACTGAACATGGAAATAAGGTCAAAATAACGATCTTTAAGAGAAAAGTATGTCAGTTGACTTTATTAACATGTGTGCCGATTAAAATTACGTACATCCTTTGGAGCGTATCTAGAGAAGTTTGTTGCTTGTATGGCACTGAACTATACTTTTTTATGAATACAAACAAAATTAGCGGTCATACAAGGTAAATGATTATAGCAAAATGCAGGATATATGAATACGTCTTATTGAAGTAAGTGAAGTTGCAGTTAACAGGGAAACAAGTTTTTGGTAAAGAAGAGGAAAAGTAAAGTACAGATAAGTAGGGAAAAACTGGATTAATGAGCGGTAGTTTTGCATGTTCAAGATAAAACACGAGTTCCAAACAAAAACAAAAACGGGCACTCTGAACAAATTGTGTGTAGCATCTTCCATTACTAAGGAGCAATGGAGGACGCTTAACGATGCAACTGACTTCACTGAGGAAGGGGCTTCAGGGTTGACGCCAGCCCTGTGTGGTTTTGCGTCCGACAAGTGTTGAGGTACCCGTCCAGAGCTGCTGTATTTTGAAACATCATAAATGCAAGTTACTATGAAACAGCTAATAAAACTTATCACCCTGCCCTGAAATGGGGCTCCTAAAAGCCACCCACGAAACTTGGCTGGATTCAAGTGATTACAGAGATTTGAAATAATGAATTCGATTAAAAAAATTGCACAAGCCCCCACGAAACAATAGTAACAGTAAAACAAAACATAAATGGAGTCATCAGAGAGAAATCTAGCCGGACAATTTTAGGTTTCGGCTGCTAATCTCCTATCTTAGTCCCAACAGGAAGCAGCCAAGTGAGCAAGTTGTAATTGGCTCACTTTTGCTAAGACCGACAGAGAAGAACGAACATTAGTGGCGCCTCTTGGCAAATTCGAAACAAAGGCTATAAGGCGTTCCAGGATCTTTAGTTGTCGTCACTCGGATCACACAGTGAAACTCTCTAGGTATTCTCTCTAGTGAAAAAACAACGCCACAGACACGTACCACGGACTAAAATGATGTTACTAAACGGGAGAACGAGGTCTTGGTTTGAAGCAATGATTGGAGTGAAATTACATGCGACACTTGCAAGGACAACTATTGCATTTTAATCAGTGCAAAGATACCTAGCACAAATGATACAGTTTGCCACACAACCGGCACAGCACAAACTTATAAACTCTGTGATGACCCTTGACAAGCAGGCTACCACACAAACACAAAGTACGCATCTTTTGTTATGACAATGGTTACTCTACTCAGTCTATACATGTGAATTCTACAAAGACTTTTGCTGCTTAAGAAGCCAAGATACTTCAAAACGACAGATGATGTTTTAACTAGATTTAGAAAATCTTAGGCCCAACTCTAGTCAATGGAATAAATTACAGTGAAATTCTCGCATTGCAACACTATACATTTAAAGCTGTATATATGCAGATGACAATGGGCGTAGTTTAATAGACTCTATGTATTTTACTATGAACTAAATAATAGTTTTTGTTTGTTTAATTTATTTAACAAAAAGAATAGCAGTTCTCACATGAGCAAACAGTATATAACAAGAAGTCTTGTGATTTGTTTTGTTCAGATCGTTTCATTAGTAAATACTGTTAAAACAAAAACGGCGAAAAATTCGAGATAAGAAGTGATTTTAACAGCATATAAGCTGACACAGCAATCTTTATGTTACCATGTCAGCACAAATACGTGTTGCATAAACAAGTCAATGAAAAGCACAACCTCGGTGTAAAAAAGATGGACAGCTGCAGTTGCTGTACTGGGTGGATCAAAAATGTGCGCCTTGGTCCCTAGAGGACAGACAGATAAATCATAAACAAAAAAGGTTTCATCAGCTAACAAGCAGTAGCCAATAAGAGCATTCTTCATTAGAACAGTAAACAATGGTAGCGTGAAAAGACGGTATTGTTGGAATATTGAGATAATGTACAATTAAGCATTAGGACGGAAACAACATGACACAGCAGAATGCGCTTGCAAGAATAATTTTGGCCAACGTTTGTAACTGCTGCAATACATTAGCATATAATGACTCCAATATGATGCTAGGTATCATCTTCAGTTCACAGAAACGCACTTGCCATAACTTAATAATGCCGGCAGATAGTTTTGCCTACGATTTAAGTACCTGGTATGTAATACATCACAATTTTGGATTAACAGTTATTGTGCAGTGAGTCTTAGTCACTCTTACCACCATTTGGCTATACACTGCGCTGACAAAGTACAATACATAGATTTACCTTGTCATCAAAATGACGATCGATGGAACGACTGCCTGCCAACTTGCCAAGAACTTTTCTTGTTAGAATAAGTGCATATCTTGTTTCTTAAATTTATTGTTGTACATACTATCAATATTCTTCCATGCTGTACATCTAGTGGCGTATCCATAGCAAGAGTTAACAATTTAGCTTTAAATAATCTCAGGAGTGAATATTTTCTACACCTATTATTAAATGCTTATTAACTAGCAGTTACTAGGAACTTTTCCGTTTTCTTTGTTTTCCAAATTCTACGATGATCTGTTATCTCGAGGTCATCTCTGATATCTAATGTTGTGAGACACAAATACGCCCCACGTTTAACACATTCTCCGTAAATAAACCTACAGTTTCCTCAAACATAAAGTAATCAGGTGACATTTAGTAGCAGTAATAGTTTTGTTTACATAAACAAATGATGGTAGCGCCACGATCGTCTGATGCCGCAGACGGAGTTTGTTTTTAGGAATGGAAAACTCTTCTGTGTCATTGAAACTCTGTGCAATATTACTATGGTTTACAATGATGAACCACTGTATAACAGAAGCGCTTGTAACGAAAATATGATCATCATGAATTTCTCAACATTCTGCGTCATTATTTTTTTACAACTTCCCAACTCACAAGCCATCAGTTCTGGGTTACCACATATCAACACCTACTAAAGATGATGTTACTAGGTTGTACTAAAAACCGCATGTAACTAAACAGGGCCACCAACGTGTACGTTTAAATATCGTATATAGTTGCAAGTATGTGGGGCACAACTCGTAGTTTCCCACGTTTTCTTAATGGAGTGTTTCAATAAATCTTGAATGGTTGTAAGTACTGTAAAGCATAATATTATGAACTGTAAAACCACCGCAGGAAAAATCCAGAGCAACTTGACATACTAACACTTTTAAACTTAGAAGTCTCCCTTTTTGAGAAACTGAATGCACACTGAATGGTTGATAATAGAACGAAGCCACAACTCCTGAATTTCAGAAACCAAACTTCACCAAAAGGAAGCAAAAGTGAACTTCTTAATCAATTATATAATTCAATATTCAATTAAGTTTGTAGCAAATTAATCAATCCTGTGTTCATTGTATCATTATTTAACAATTTTGAAATTAGAATTATAACTAACTAATTAATTGGAATTCCAATTCGTTTGCATTTATAATAATTCGTCGTCAAGCAGTAGAAATAAAATCTAAGCATGGTTTAACACCTATACAAACAACGTTCTCATTTGGTTGGTGAGTTCAGGTCTTAGGGTAAGATGTCCCAGGAGTAAGCTGTATTGTGTGGTCGCTTAAAAGCTTAATTGTTTAATAATTAAACCGTCCAATGTTGTTGAAAAGTCATGTAGATGTTGACCCCAACAAGGTGGAGCCGATTTTTGATTACTAAACACACATCTAAGCATCACGCTTGGACGCTTTTTCACTAACCTCTCTTTATCTTTTCCACACCAGAACCGGGCTTAAATCCCACAACGACAACAATCCAAGTTTTTCTACCTTTTAAGAAAAACTAAATGTGTAAATACCGTGTCCATACATGGTCATATCTGTTCTAGAATCCGCTGCGAAAAAGAAAATATTGTAAAGTTGGCTCAAAGAGCAATCTTCTGTTTCAACAAACTCTCTCGAGGCGTTGCTGGGTGACCCAATGAGCGAGGTACCCCAAAGAGCCCGTGTTCTGGCATCGGGAGTGTTGCAGAATACCCAACGCGTGAGTCCTCCACTTGTACGGGTCTAATAGAATGGCATCCTGATATCCCAGGGGTAAAAGTGAAGGTAAGGAATTCGAAATGTAAATGCGGTATGTAGGAAGCTGCATCAGAAAGAGGAGACAACAAGAGAGGCGCCCAGGCGGACGCTTTGGGTGGGAAATTCTCGCCGTGTTGTTTTCGTTAGTGTAAATATTTGAGTTTTTGCGGAGTTTGAGAGTCAATTATTCGAATCACAGTTGAAGTTGTGTTTGCTCTTCACGAAATGATAGCCAAAAGCTGACAGCAAGACAAAAGATGGAATTCGGCTGAAAGTGAAGATAATCCTGAGATTAAGTAAAAAACGGCAAATCTGGGTGCTTCTTCCACCAGAATACGAAACAATCACGTTTAGTAATGCGTTTGAATTATGGATCCTGCACAAATAACAATAACCTGCAAACACATAACAATGACAAGCTGACAAAAGCTACCTCAAGTCATATTCCGTTCTGAAAATGTGACAAATATATGATATAAGCAAACAAGCTGTCTCTATTCAATTCTTCTTTTCCCTCTATAGAAGTGAGTCGTAAGAAATTCATTGACGTCTTTGATAATAAGACACTAGGACAGATAGAGATCTACCAGCTGATCGAGATTATATAACTGCTTTTGGTTTATTACGACTTTGAGGCAATCCAATCTTTATTTCGAAGTCTATCTCGCCTAATGAAATAAGGAAATTAACTACTACCTTTGCAACCATTCTTTTCTATATATAATTAAAGTGTTCCTCTCTTGGCATCTTTTCCAAATCTGCTTTTTCAAGTATGAAATTTTCAGTTATAATTATATTCATTAGTCGTTGGTCTGTTCGTGAATTGCTTCCTTTTTCTTTTCAGTGACGTCATTATGTGGTCGCGTTACCAGACTGCAAAGCCGGCAGCTGGAAACAGGTAGTTGGCTCATCGGTCCTTTTGATATCATCCTTGCGAGGGGCCACGTGTGTGATGGTCATATGCAGAGTATTGCTTATGGATAACTTAGGCTTCTGATTTTAGGTTGCTGTCTTTTCAATTAGGTATGTGATTACTGACTTATTATCAGCTACTGTGCCAAACAACACGTGCAAAATCTAAAAGCATTGTTAAATTAATTGCATTTGAGTCATCCAGAAGAAGAGGTCCCGTTTGGAAGCAATGGCGTTTGAACAGTCGCAAACGAAACAAAACGAGTACGTAAAAATTTGTGATTATCTGTAGACGAATAAACGAAAACAGCACCGAACTCTCAAATACAAGAATGCGAAATCCTCAGATCAAAATTTTTAAACGGAAATATGTCAGAAATTCTTTGGAAGTTGGCTGTGTGAAATCCTCCAAACATAAATAACAGAAAAACAAAAACATCAAGAGTACAATATTCTTTGTAGTGCTTTTACATGTAAACGTTGTTTGTAAGCGTTTGCTTACATGTAAACGCGCATTTGCTTGAAAAGTTTCGTTAGTTTTTTAATCTTTCTCATAATAAATACAAAATGAGAGGATCATTAATTTAGTGGATATCAGTAACTGCAACTGCTTTGAAGTAGCTAGCACGGTATGTTAAGCATGCGGACTGTGGACAATGCCAATTAAAGCCAAGTAAAACACGAAACGTTATTGAACCACATTTATTTTTCACATCCAAGTGTTCAGTGGCTTGCAGGCGTGCTCAGATTTGGTAAAAAACATACAAGACGAAGTAGGGGTTATATTTGTTGTGCAGCTGTTATACACAATAACCGTTTCTAAATAACTATAGAATTCGCATTGTTTTGCAGATTCGGAGAGGGTACTGTATTGATTACATACCCAGACTATCTAAGAGGTTTTGTTTCCCTATTAGTTCCACCGAATCCAACAAATTGCTGATCGATATGTGAACAGTGAACCCCAGTAACAGCAATTGCTAAATTGATTCCCGACAAAAGAGATTTGCGCAAGCATTATGTAAGGATTACTATATCAGTGTTGGAAGGCTGCGTCACTGTATACAATCTTATAACACTACAAAGCAGACCAATGCTGTAACTTTCATTTTTTCCTCAGCTTCACTGGCAAAAGTGCAAAAACGATGCAATAATACGGCTTCTACGCGAGGCGTATGACTAAGATACACATAACAAATGGTAGAATGATGCAGGTCGTATGTGTGTGTGACCCTAAGTCATGACAGCAGTCAAAAGTCACCAAAGGGCAAAAATTCGTTTAAGCAGTCCTATAAAGCCGTGAGTGATTTCGTTTTGTCAATTAAGTGAATCATTTACAGAAAAGCACCAGTTATAAGGTTTACAATGTGGAAGTCTCAGGTCTGTTCTCTCATGTTGAATTTGTAGCTCAGCTAGCAGAGCATGAGAGTACTAGGCTTCTCAGGCTAATCCCAGCCAGGATAATCCCAGGCTTCGGGTTCAAATACCGACTAGTCAACAGTTATAATCTAACTAAATAATGAAGGTTAATGATCCACACATGTGGCTCTAATACTAAAACTTTTCTTTAAATTAATTTATTCGTTTTTAAACTGTTTAATGCACCCAAAGTTTCTTAATTAGACAAACTGTCATAACTATGTTTTCTAACGATGTACAATGTATGTTGGTGTAAAAAAATTCATAAATTCAAATGGCCTATTAAATCAAGTTAAGGTCATTTACCAAAATGTGATATTTTTACTCAATTAAACATTAAGACGACGTGTGCGATTGATGATTAAAGCCTTAAAAAGACATATTCGACAAATTCGAGTGGAATTACAGGAATCTTACAAGTAACACAAAGGCCAATGCTGAAAATACACCAGTCAGGTGAAATGTGGGACAGACTTTTTGGAGGACTAAGTAACTGCCTTTGGAATAAAATTGCTACAAATTATCTACACAATTACACAAAGCTTCGGGGTTTCTTGTAGATGACGTTTGTAGGACCAATGCGTCATTATTATTTGTAAAAGTTTTATTTAAAGGAAAATCGGATGATTGTTTACACTCAATCTCATTTTAATTTGCTGTCCAAAATATACATTTTTTGTCCGTAAAAGTTAGCAATTATTTCTTATATTTGAATACTGAGCTTTGAAAGTTAATTAATGGCAACTGAAAACAGGTATTGCTTATGTCAGAAACTAATCACAGTTTGTGCAATGGCAGGCATCTCCCTTGCGCGTCAAGCATGTTTGCGTAAGTGTTACAGTACTGCTTAAACGCTTGATGTCACGAAAATGGGTTCTACGTCATATGACGTCAGAAACTAACACTGCAGTTTATGATATGGTTATCACAGTACTGCCTTCCATTTGTCGGCCACGCGAATGTGACAAACTGGCGCTGTTGCCAGTCTTAGTACATTCACTGAGCCGCGCGTAGCTTTGAAAGTTTAACAAAATTTGAGTATCTGAGGTAATTATTACTTAATCTAAGATTTGATTTAAACAAGAGCTATTGTAGTTTTTCAATATTTTAGAGCATTCCTTATTCTGAACTAATGTTTACACAATCGCCCGGTTTTCCTTTACTATTAGCTGGCTTACTATTGAAGTATTGATAAGTATATTTTGTGTGTATGCTTTTCAATTTTCCGTGTGCATGTAATGCCTAAATAGAGAAATCTCGCATCAACAAAATTTTCAATATTGTTAATTAAACTAATTTTACAACCATCAACCATCTAATTAGCTCTCAGCCTCCCGACCGCCTTCATTATCTTTTACTGTAGGCCTGTTGATATAAAACACCGAAAAAACTTTACATACAAATAAACCATAATTCTGAGACATCTGTTATAGAAATGAATCAGGCTCGATCCAGGCACAGTCTTCCACCTGTTACCACGGCCTGAATTCAACCTTCTTCCTCCCCCTAACAACGCCAATCTGCGGCATCTGTTTTATCTACATCCTCTTTTACTTTTGCTAAACTAACAAATAAAAAAAGTCACAACAACTTCATGAGTAAGGAAAGTCATTTTTGTACGAAAAAAAAGACACGGGTGGTTTTTCTGCGGCAAAATCTAACCGTCTCGGCTCGTTTCCAAAACAGTTGAAAAAATAAACTCCAAATCTGTTTCATCCTCTGTCTCACTGTCTCAGTTTTCACAAAGCTAACAAATAAAAATGCCGTAGTAATTTGGGGACGGAGAAAGTACTGTTGGGAGAAACGGGAATTCGTTTTTTTTGTGCAGAGAAAATCGTACCACTTAGCGAATAGTGTCACAGCCTGATCCGACGAAAAAAACTGTTTAAAGTTGTGTTTAGTGAGAAATAACAATTATTTAAAAAAACTTCAGCTTGCCGTATAAACATCATTAAGCAGCTTTTTTGCACAGAGGCAACTGTGTACAACTGCCTGGGTTAAACGTTAAACGGTTCCCACATAGTCACTCCTTTACAGCTCATTCCTAGCCAAAGTCCAAAACTCATAATTTATTTATTTCTACAAAATAAATAATTTGCACGGAAACGCAGTGTGCATCTCTCGAAACTTTAATACACCAAACAAGCATCAAGCCGTCTGTGTGAAAGCTCACGGAAACCTTTCAGCTCGTTGCTCCCTAGACCTGATTCCGCCAATTGCCGGCAGGAGGCTCTAGTTTGCCCTTTATGCGCCACACCGGAACGCAAATGAAAACAAACGGATTGGCGTTTTTTCTCGCGGTATTTTTAAAGTTTAATGCTTTTCTGTGAAGGTGCGGGAATTCTGGCCAAGGTCCTCCAATGCTGAGCAAACACACAACCTTTTACACAGTTACTTATCACTATTACAAATTTCTGTCTAATTCCTGGGGCGCATCTAAATACACAAACTAGCCAACCAGTAGAAAGATTTGACTTGCCCACATAATCTTTGGTCACTGCTCAGTGCTCACTTGCTGACCTCGAAAGGACTTTGCGAGAAAGCTGCCGAGAGTGTTAATATCGCGATTTTTTTTGTTGAAAAACAAATTAAACGGGAGGGGGTTCTGTTTTATCTTACTACAGTAGACTCAGTTTCCGGAGATATGCAACGCAGTAATGGGTTTCAACTTTTTGGATAAAACCAAGGAAACACAATCACAATTAATTCATTGACCTCACGACAATTAGTGCACTTGCGCTTTCTGGATTCGTTAGTTAATAAAGTAAAATAATTAAGCTGGGGAATTATCAGTATTTAGGAAATTACTACACAACACAGTTATAACGACGTTCCAACGCATCAACTAAAAGCTGGACTAGTTATATTAGTTAATTTTTAGTCATGTATACAGTGTACACGTATATGCGTACATACGTAAACGGCCAACAACAATATCAGCTGGCTGACTCATAATACCTCACTAATGTTACTGTGTACACGATAACCGTACACGAAATTATCATCAGAATAATCATTAAATGTATGTACAGCATCTTTTTTTATAGAAATTTGCTCCGTCCTTGTTTTTATTTCACTATCATATTTTTCATCTTATTTTTTATAATTTTGTGATATTTAATGCAAATGAACGTAACTCTACAGTACATGGTTAAAGAAATTGCGGTTGTTGTGTTAGTTGTATGCGTTGTTGTATGAGGCTCAGTAAGTACACCTCTTACCCCACCCCCAAAAAAATGGGAGTCTTGTTTTGCAGAAAAGTTGTTTAGGAGAACAGAAGACGATGAAGCCATTTCATAACACAGCAACCTCATCTTCTCCAAGAACAATAAACCCATTTCGGATGCAGATATTCGGAACAGATGCCCTGGTTGCTAAGCACCTGTCGTCGAAGCGTCTGTACCAACTGTGCTCTACTGACCTATATAACTTTCTCTGCCAGGTCCGAAATATGACTTTATGACGGTACGCAATGGCTGAAACGCTCATTAACTCTTTTATATGAAAAACTTATTTTAGAATGGACCTTGTTTATGTATCACATGAGAAACACCATTAAAAGTTTAGTATGAGTAGCAAGCGTCTAACAAAAATCATAGATTAGGCAATACGCTAGCTTTAGACAGGTATTACTATATCTCCTTTTTGCAAACTTTAATACATTAATGCAGCTTCAACTTATTTCATATGATAAACTTAAAGGAAAACCGGACGCTTGATTAGACTCAATCTCATTTTAATTTACTGTCCAAAATATACATTTTCTTGCATATAAAAGTTAGCAATTGTTTATTATATTTGAATAATTAGCTTGGAAAGAAAATTAACGTCAACAGAATACAGCTGTCGCTTACGTCACAAACTAACCACAATTTGTGTAATGGTATCTTCCCTGGGCGTCAAACATGTTTGTGTAAGTGAAGATTGCTATAAGACGCTGATATTTCACCAAAATGGGCTCTACGTCACAGACGAACGATGCAGTTCATGATCATACCCATTTGTCGGGCACGCGAATGTGACAAAAGACGCCATTGCCAGTCTTAGTTGATTCCCTTTATCTGCGCTTAGCTTTGAAAGTTTAAAAAAATTTAGCTATCCGAGGTAGTTATTTAATCTAAGCTTTGATTTAAAAAAAGCTAATGTAGTTTGCAATATTTTGCAGCATACTTTATTTTGCCGCATGTATTTATTTATAATGTTTACACAGTCGTCATGTTTTCCTTTAACATCACAGTTGTCAGGATCACTGCAAAAAGCTAAAATTAAAAGGGAATACAGGAAGACAATAATATTGACTAAAGATCTCGTGTAACAACCCTACATTAAACAGCCCTACTACCTTCTGAGTTCAGGTGAATAAAAAGGAACGCATAGCTTCTTTTATTGTAGCAGCAACCAGCAGTCAATGACATTCAAAACAGCGTAGTAAATGGTCCAATAAACATGACTAAACTTATACACCAGTCTGTGGTTTTGTACAGCAGCATCTGGCTAATTGTAATTCCCTGGGCCAAGAAACTCAGCCCGGACGAATTTAACGATGTTTTTGCATTTTGATTTCAAGCCAACTAGACAGGAATTATAGCGCTGAGGTAAGGAAGCCACGCTGAGGCTTGCGAAGTCCTTTGCCGTCGTACTATGTCAATGTCCTGTGCTACCCAGTCCAGCGACGAAATAAAAAAATAACAGTAAAATCGCTTGTTGTAATCTGACAGCTCCATCGATAATTACAATAAAAAGAAACTACACTTACATTATTGTTACTAATGTGGTGGGTTTGTCACAGTTTTAATAGAAAGAAGAATGATTTAGTTGCATAAAAACCTCCTAAAAATTCATTAAACATTAATAAACTGAGAAATAACTTTATTTTGTTTGTTAATTACAACAAAGACCTTATGAAATTTTGTAAATACTGATGCGTCAACCACGTTGTTACAAAAACGTTTTAAAATGTCTAATAAATAAATTTTTTAAGCAAGATGACTAATATGAATTAGTATATGGGTCAACGCTGATGCTGATGTGTTGCTATGGTTGAAGAAAACTTTTCAATGTATTTATAAGCAGGATAAAAACTTATTAAGCACTTATTTTTAAAAGTAAATAATCTTTTAACAAAATTACTAATAAATCTCTATAAAGGTTAAAGTGTTACATAAAGTATCATATAGTTACTTTCAAAAACGTCACAAATGAAATAAAACAACGAAGCTAAGTCGCAAACATTGAAAGCAATTAGAAGCTGAGCGGTGTTTAGTAGCCCTAGGTTGAGTCTACCGCGCCAGCACACGTTCCTCAGTGATTAGCAGCCCCAGATTGAGTGTGCTATCCCTTCATGCACACGTTCCGCAGTTTTCGGTAATCTCGAGGATTTCGAGTGACTGGAATTTCACAGGGACTAAATAAGTGAACATGCTGGCATGCAGACGACAGCAAGGTTTCAACTTAATTACTAGACGTAAATGAGGATAGAGTCACTGCAGACGACAACTTGCTGATGCGCGCTATTAGCCAACGTACTTAGAATGTTCAGGGTGGCACGTTCGGTTCAAGGAAATGAAGACCTGGGAAGATGGTGATGAAGTCTCAGGACTCATCGTCTTGGAAAAACCACTAAGTATTTGCCAATTAAAAGGAACTGCTACAAGAAACTGATAAATACCAAACGAGCGTGACGTCACTAGGAATGTCTGCCAACTTGTTAAAGGACCTCAAAGACCTTAAAAAAGGCCGGTTACAAAAGAAGGGTGGAGAATTCTGCTAAAAATGCAATGAAAAACGCCGAAGAGGAAGAGAAGAAAAGGTTCGTAAGGGTAGAGAGATAGGGTTTAAAAATATAGTGGGTTTACATTTTATAATATAGAGAGAAATTAATATAAAGACAATGAGAAAGAGGTGGGTGGGGTTGGTACAGCTGAGAAAATTCCTCCAACTGAAACATACCTAAAACACACGAAAGAAGTCTAAATGAACAGTTTATACACAATGGAGGTGGAACAAATGCAAGAAAATGATATGAAGCAGGAAAAGAAACTGAAAGAAAAGAGCAAGAAAAGGCAGGAAAGCGGCGATTAGTGGAGAGAGAGAGAGAGAGAGAGAGAGAGAGAGAGAGAGAGCGAAAGCAAGAGAGAGAAAGAGATGAAAGAAGAAGCCATAGAACCATGCAGAGAACACTCGGAAGCGCTTGGACAGAATGTCTAATACTCTTTGATGGGTCTTTAGGCTTTCAGCATCTAAATAGCTTCATCTAGTTAGAAGCTCTCGGATTCTGAACGTGGCTTCGCGCCGTTCAAAACCAACACCACATGTCTGCCCTCTGCGCTGCCAATTAGGCACACATGTCTCGCTGAACCCAACAAACTATGCAGTATATTCCGCCTGGGGAGGACGTTAAAGAACAGGGATGGGGCTGCTCTTCTCACGTTATAACAGAGATCAGCAACAGCTCTTTTTGAGTATGAAAATAACGATTTTATACAAAGTTTCTTACCAGATCTTGACAGCTTTTGGGTGGAGTCATTCATCCTCTCCCTGGTGGCAGGATTCTGAAGAACCGCCCAATATTTATACTTGTGTCAGTGTAGAGATCAGGCTGTGGTTTCCCTAGCATGCCTGGTTGAGCTAACCGCCAAGGACACCCGCCAGACTCCTGCAGAAATGTCCGACGTGCGAACACAACAGAGGTGATAAGATACAGGGAGGTTACTGTAAATAAGAGTGTAGGGAGGTGTGAACACAGCACAAAAGGCGGCGTGAAGCTATGTGAACAAGGCATAAAAATTCATGAACCCGAAACGAAAATAGGGGCAATGCGCGTTTTTTGTCGTTAAATATCTTAAAGAATTTAAGAACCGCAGTTTCACTAAGTAAGGAAAGACATGTGCAATATGTTGGTTTTGTTGTAATAAGAATAAAACCTAAAGACATACAAACGGTTACAAACAAATTACAAACGACATACAAATGATACAAACGAATTGAAATAAAGAGCAGCAAGTTCCCAAGCTGAAGAAGTATAAGTTGAAGTGGCTTCCTATGAATCTATGCACCTGGACTTGAAAACTTTTGGCATCACATTATGGCGGGTCAACTGATGGTCATGATAGGACAGCCAATCATGTGGTGAGGAAAGCGACAGCCAATGAGATGAGGAGTTTTCTAAGCCTGGAATGCGATCAGAAAGTTATGAGATTTTTATCATAAGCCGAGATTTTTATGGCGTAGAGAAAGTTGATACTGACAAGCTGTTATGAAATCGAAAGCACTTTGCTTACTATTGACTGCTAATCCTTGGAGTGCCCTTAACCTATTTAGCCCCTTACTAAATTTTATTGTAAATCAAATAAATTTGTTACGTAACAGCAATAGCTGTTAGCCATAATGTGTAGCATAGCCACAATAGCGTACAATTTAAAAAAAGTCGAAAAATTGCGGATTTGGTGGATAAGTTGAGGTATGAGTCTGGTGGGTGCAATAAGCAATGCTCAGCAGTGAATGCGAGGCTAATCTATGCCTAGGCTAATGCAAGCCTGAAATGTAAGCAATGCTAAGTCACTGCCGGTGCAGTAACTCAATGCAAAGCTACTTGGATAATAAGTAATGCTACACTGCTGGTGCAGTAACTCAGCGCAAGGTTATGCTGATTAATGAGCAAGCCACACTGCTGGCGCAGCAACACACTGCAAAGTAACGTTGATTAATAAGCAATGGTGTACTGCTGTGAACGCAGTTCAGACAGTTTCAGTACATTTTTCGAAAAAGATGCATCCTAAAACGGCTACAAATACTTGTTCTATTAAGAGCTCTGGTCCATTCCTTCTCAGCATGGTACTCTGGCTGCGCATAAAATCTCAGTTACTATTTTAACACCTGACTTCTTAAAACGTAATCACTGGTATGTGCCTGACTGGCTGAATTGGGTTAGTAAAATGCTTAGCTCTATGTAATCGAGAACCTCTTATCATCCAACCGGCTTGCAAATAATTTTTTCCGTATGTTTGTTCCCAATAAGCAGAATGCATTTATTATTGGCGCACGCGACTCCCCGTAAACAGTTTTTTCTTTTCCGAGAGAAGCAAATAGATAATCGATGCGAGCACGTCCTACTTGTCAGAAAAAAAATCAATCATCCATATCCTCAAATCTGATATAAACAATGAGCTCTGAACAAGGACGGATGGTAGCAAAATTGACTTCCATGTCTTCTATTGCACTTGTCTGCATCTACATTTATAATCATGCAAACAGGCAAATTTGAAACGTGTCGCTGAAGGAACGCAACAAGTAGAAAGACTGGAACATGTAAAACATCCTTTTAGGAATAGACCAACAATAAAATAAACTGTATATAAATATCATATTGCTTTAGTATAATACAAATTAGCACATGCTGAACGATGTTGGCAATAAGCAGTAGGTAATCCTCTCATATGAATAACATTCGTGGAATTACTATATGAAGCTATGTGCAATTTGGTATTGTAAACAGTTTAGCTTATTGTTGGTCCATTCCTAAAAGATGTTTATTACCACATAACAGTAGTAACATCATTATTACTTATTGTTACGCTACTTATTATTAAAGTTACTTATTTACGCACTACATGTGAGCCAACAGGGCAACATAGAAGTCGATAAGTAGCCACAAGAGATTACTGCGCCCTTTTCCCGGCAAGGTACATGTTGTGCTACAGGTAAGCTGATTGATTCGGGTAATACAGGTAAGCTCGCAAGCAATATTAGCAAACACGGCTTACGCGCCTACCGTATATAAAGACTGACCCAAGGTCATCCGACAGATCGTCCTGTACAAATCCGCCAGCGCCCGGATATTCCATGCCGGCACCGTTATCCGCTCCGCCCGATCGTTGTGCGCTAAATTAGTATCTTAACATGACAATAGCGGCTCCACGACGTGGGACCACAAATGCACAAAACAACTATTCAGCACCATGTGAGAAGGCTAATAATTACTGGTAGGAAAGGTAAACACAAACAATGCAGTTCCGATGATTGCTACACATGTGCCGAAAGTAATTAAAGGAAAATTTAATGTCACGTGAGTTAGTGTTGAAGTTGTTTAGAATGTGGCTAGACGCGACTCTTGAACACACAGTAGGCAAACCTGAGCAGAATTTATCAAATGTAATCGTGCGCATGAGTTAAACGGTCACATAATAAACTTATAGTTTATAGTATTTCAAAGGTGAATAATGCAGTAATTGAGAGGCTATATTATTAGATTCGGTGAAAAATGTGGCTAAGTGTACTTGTGTTTGTTCGGTTGCTAACTTAAATAACATTGTGCCAGGGTAGCGAATGGATCTGTGACCACTGACCACCGGAAAAACTGCTCCCCGGTGATTTCATTTGCCACACTGCCCTGACAATGCACTGTTGTAGAGGAAGGAAGTGCCTTTGCTCAGATCTGGTTCATTTCCGCATTACAAAGTTATTAACAAATTCATTATTATTAATTCATTCATTATTAACACAAGTTAAGTTAGGTTCCAACACAATTAACTCCCGTCTTCAAAGTACGCACCCCATATAAAAATGCAAGTGCTAATCACTTCAATGCAAAATCCCACTCAAATAGCATGAATCAGTGCAGTGCAAAGCACTATACTCATGGAGCAGCAGTGTACAAGTATAAGTTAGGTTCCAACACAATCAACTCCCCTCTTCAAAGTGCACACCGCATATAGAAATGCAAGTGCTAATTACTTCAATGCAAAATCCCACTCAAATAGTATGAATCAGTGCAGTGCAAAGCACTATATTCATGGAGCAGCAGTGTACAAGTATAAGTTAGGTTCCAACACAATCAACTCCCCTCTTCAAAGTGTACACCGCATATAGAAATGCAAGTGCTAATTACTTCAATGCAAAATCCCACTCAAATAGTATGAATCAGTGCAGTGCAAAGCACTATATTCATGGAGCAGCAGTGTACAAGTATAAGTTAGGTTCCAACACAATCAACTCTCCTCTTCAAAGTGTACAAGATCCTATAAATACGCATCAGCAATTCTTATTCCCACGCGTGCATCAGTAGCGTGCAAAGCCCTATTCTCCCAAGCCTCCCCTCAAGCAGCCGGGCACCGCTAGTATAATTCGGTGCGTTCAAAAGACCAGTTACACTCTTCGAATAACTTAGAGAGCACACACGTATGGGCTCGGAATAGCTGATGAATCCGAGAACCAGATGTTTCCGGGTCATAGTAACTTTGTGAAAACAGGCGAATGCCGTGCCAACTTTTCCGTATTGGACGCAAGGCATTTTATACATGTAGTACATAATTATGTATCCTAATATGAAATTGCAAAGCACATGCAATTGGTCTGCTTGTATAGTGTTTTTTTTTTGTATTGGCCCACTTATGCATTTGCAAGGGAGAACAATTTCTGGCACGTTTGCAAAGGAAAACAAGATTGTGAAATAAAGCGTTTATTATTATTATTCTATGCCACTAAATGTACATTCCATCATTGACATAAGTACTTACACTTTAATAGGTTGCGCTGAAAGGTTCGTTTTATTAAAAGTTGTGACGAAATGTTCGTTTGAACGAAAAATTTGCTAATACGAACACTTTAGTATCAACACTGACTAATATTGTTTACATTTAATCTTGTATTTTTTTATTTCAGTGTATTTTATTCCATTTTGTGTGGTTTTAATTACTAGAATTAAAATTTAAATTGCACTGAATTGAATTAATATGAGCCTCTTTGATGCCACCATTTGATTTGCAGTACAAGCCATTGCAACTTCAGATATAGTATCAGCAATAGTGCTGACAGCATCAATAGTGGTAAAACTGAAGCAGACGAAATTACAGACATCGCCAGTAGCAGACAAACATGCAATGGCAGAAGCCATTACATCAAAAGATCAACTATAGCAATGACGTTTGTGGCAACAGCAGCGTCGGCAGTGGTAACACCAAAAAGAGAATTTACCGGGTCGGGCATCGGCCTAGCATGGTGGTCGGTTTATTGATACTGGGATACTTACATGTGTTTGTCATCGAGCCGAGTTGAACCAGAACAAGCAGCCCAGCCATGTTTACTGTAAACATTTGACATTGAATGTATATGAACAGAGAGAATCTACTTAGACTAATGATGCAAGCTGCATGACGATACAGTGGCGAAACAAGAGCTTATCACACTTAGTAAGGGTTTGTTCACATAATACGCAACACTAATGGTGATGTCGTTTTCCGAATACGAAATGAGCAACTTTTTCCCACCCTGTTCTGTTCAATTGTTTGTTGCATATTCTTTAAGTTAATTATCCATTTAACTACGTCACAACACATGAACATGCCTTGTATTTTCATATTAATACTGTCTGTTTCTCATGGTCTTCTAGAATATAGTGAAGCTACTTCTAGGGGGAGAAAGATATATACAGAGAGGGAGAGAGAGAGGGGGGAGAGAGAGGGAGAGAGAGGGGGGAGAGAGAGGGGAGAGAGAGAGAGAGAGAGAGAGAGAGAGAAAGAAGAAAAGAGAGAGAGAGAGAGAGAGAGAGAGAGAGAGAGAGAGAGAGAGAGAGAGAGAGAGAGAGAGAGAGAGAGAGAGAGAGAGAGAGGAGAGAGAGACTGGCTTTCATTATTGGCCGTTTCAAGTTTTCAAGTTTCATATAATTTGTTTTTTATATAATCATATTTATTTAATTTGATAGTATCGGAATTAGTAATGAAGCCAATAGACTTAATTTAATTCTGTTTTGATTAATTTATGCTTGAAAGCCAACATGTAAGTGGCAAGACTTTGAGGGCAGGCTTCGTAAACTAAAACCCAAAAGATGGCAAATGAAGATGATTTGATTCTAAAGAACGAGTTTTGTAAGGACCGGATTGACGAACAACCTAGTTCAGGAAGTCACCTAACCAGCAGTACTGCAAAGAATGTGAACGATGCTCTTATAGACTCAGATCCAGCAAAAAATACACGAATAAAGGCGCCAAAACAGCAGATGATTCGAAAAGTTAATTAAATTCCTTGTTCTCAACTGTGCTTCTCCTGGGGCAATTTCACAGGCACATGGAAAAAACCTGTAGGAGTTCGGAGCCTGGTCAAGGTCAAGCAGCACACTGATATAAATTGATTTTGTCGTTCTTTAGGAGGAAAAAGCTTTTCCTAGGCAATTTCGTGGGGCACTTGAAACCTCAAGGTAACCAGTTGGCTTCGATAAATTATAGCGAGGATGCACTAATGTTTGGAATGGTAACCAAGAACGTTATGCCACCAGTAGACAAAATATCTACAATGAACTGACTTGAACTTTATTGATCCAGTGTCCTAATAATTTAAAGTAATGTGGAGGACCAAACAAAAAGGCAGCATTCATTTACTTTGTAAAGGCATATACGCTAGTTTTTATAATAACATCAATTGCTTTTTGCTTATTCCATATGGACAAACGTTCCGTTCACTTTTTACTCATAGCTTGACAAGCCTTTAAAGTTTTAATCTAACTTATGTACATTCTACGTTCAGACATAGATGCTTCTCTCGCAACTTGTTATAGCGTGTGAAGCGGCTTGGCAGCTTCTCTCAGAGAGAAGATGCTGAACAAGTTGCGAAAGAAATCTATACATCTAAACGCGCCTTTACAGACTCTGCAACCTTAGTTTTACTCGGATTGCCTGGATACATCATATAGCAAATCATAATGTTATGACTCATGGTTTTACTGACTAGACATCCAGGCTACTCGTTTTTGTAGTAATAATTACACAAGATGAACATTTATGAGACACTCAAGAAACGTGAAAGATTAGTGAGGGCGAAGGCTATGCCACATGACGGAATAGAAAATGGAAAGGATATGAGAGTTGCGAAGAGGTATACCACGGCGGCTTGGGAAGGTTACGAAGAAGAAAAGATAATCGACTTTTTTTGATAAAAATATATGATACAACGTGACAGGTTACACTTATACAACTAATGGGTAAACAAAAACGCATGTTCATTTATTGATTTTCATTAAAGTAAGAAGTATGTCAAAGATGAATTAAATAAAGACTTACAGGGAAATACATTTTAACTGGCAAACGGTAGAATTTGACCATTAGTACGAACTGAACTACGATTTAGGATTTCCAGCTATACGTACGCTAGCACAAAAACTATGTTTGCAGATTGTTCAAAACCATATAATTTCATAATGAAATGTGAAATCGACTCATTAAAAATCCCAACCTTCAACTCATTCTATTTTTTCTGGCATATTCCTTATTGCATTCTTACAGAGCTCTACGAAACACCCAAATTACATAAAACGCTCATTGTAAAACCTGGGAAGACTTGCAAAACGCGAATGTTCTTTTTTGTTTGAAAACGAGTGTCAAGTAATCTAGGTATTACGCAGTCGGTTAAAAAATCACCAACAAAGACGAACATTTTCTCTTGAAAGCAATTACATGTTGTAAATTTAAAGAGTTTGAATGCTTTTCACACTAATAGTCAAGGGTTGAACTTAGCAGGTACTACAACAATATTACGCCACTTAACCTTAACTGGGGATTAAAGTGTTCACAGTATTCGTGTGTGTGTGTATGCTGCTACAAACAGCATTAAGGGTGCAGTCTCAAATGTAATTCAAAAACTCTAATGTAACAAAGAACTTGCGTATCGAATTAGCTATCGTCCTCTACCCGTGTACATGCCTACATGTGCAGTAGATATGCACTAAGCAGCTTTTTGAACATAGCGGTATGGTATAGATGCACAAAATTTTGGTTCAATTCTTCCGGAAAATATAAAACCCGACGGAGTAGGTTTTTGCACCACAAAGTACTTCAGACGCAGAAAAAAGCGCGTGTAGATGGTATCTTGCATCATCTATTCCGCTTCTTAACCGCTATTAGCAGCCGAATTTATACAAAAAAATCTTAATCAAATTCCAGGGACGCGCACGTGCTTTCAATGTGTGGCTATCAAATCTCTGAACTGGATGGGTAAAAATGGCACCAACCACTTGTCTACAGGTTGCCCACATTAACAGAGAGCTGCTCAGGAAGATAATGTTAATGTTAGTCGAATAGGAAAGGATGACTGCTTCCTTAGATAAAAAGTAAATTCCAACAGCTGAGCTATCACAAGGGCTACCAAATTATTCATAGAGAAGTTGATGTTGATTTTGACAGACTTTTTAGCCGTCTATCTTGCAATAGAACAAGGCAAAATCATTCTCTGAAGCTTTTCGTGTGCTAAAGTATCATCTGGTCAATTTTTCTCAGAGCGAGTTGTACCGATTTGGAACTCCTTGCCTAAACATGTTGATGGTACACCCCCTCGCGACTACTTAAAATATTAGATTATTTAAAAGCCCTTAAATAAAGTTAACTTACATAAATTTCTTGCACTTTGTATCTTCACCAGATTCTTGTAAATATTGTATTTGCAAGCATTTCGCCAACACGTTTTATACTTATTGTTTTTATTATATTGTAACGGATCCGGGGTCCGTGCGCGGATCCGCCTCAGGATGTATAAAGCGGCATACAAGTTATGAAGTACTACAGCAGACGAGAAAAGTAAAAAGAATACGAATGTAAAATAAACTTTGTATAAAAATCAGCAAACCTACAGCATTCACTCTTACAGACAGAAAGGCCAGGTTGGAATCGTCAAATTACGGCGTGCATTCTGGGCTTCTAGACTATTATACAGATACATTTGCATTACTGGGCTTCTCGACTATACCCATTACTAACATTATGGGGTTAGTCAAAACCCGTCTTCGTAACAATATTTTATTATTAGTGTGAATAAAATAAATAAATGAAATATTATATTTTATTATTAGTGTGAATAAACTAAATAAATGAAATAAACTGTGCAACCAAACTTTATTCATATAAATCATTCTGACAAAATTCAGTTTTGAAAGCTCCTCCAAGAGACATTGCAAGCATGTAGCTAATAATATGAACACCATTATTAAAAATACGAAGCAGATTTTTAATCAAACTTCGTTTCCCACCTCAACGACATTAAATTTTCTCTGTAGGGCTAGATTATTGCTTCATGATCATGTCAGAAAATGGTAGTTTCTATGTCAAATGTTGCAAATTACACAGTTTGTGAAATATAAATAATTTGTTCACTAGTCTTGAAAGAAAAAACACGAAAAGCTGTTCTGGAAATCAAAAAGTCTTGTAAAAACTTCTAATGATCGCTACTGTGTTCAAGCTACGCGTCTGAATTTCTCTAAAATACAAGAATTTGTGTAATAATCTTGTTTAGATAGTATATAAATTTACAGCTTCTAAATAATGAACATTACTATGAACCGGTTACACGTATCACAAACGTGTTAGGAAAAATTACGGTTTATAACCACAACCGCTAGAAAGAGGTTTTCCTCTTTCAAACACGGGTTTTCACAACACACGTCAGGGCAATTTTTTCTTTGTCATTGTGCCAAGGTTTGGCCAGCACCACCCGCCAAGCACTTAACAAGGGACTCTTTTGTAGGAATTAAACTCCCGTTTATACGTTTCAGTGACTTACTACTAGTCAGAAAGTTAGGCAGAAAGCAAAAAGTGGGTATGTGGTAAGTTCTAGCAAGCTTGTAATCTACACACTGAGAGTAATGCATGGATTGTAACAGATGAATGCATTCTCGAAGCTCATTCTGATCAAATTATTTTAAACTCAAACATCGACTTGATGAATCGGCTGCAGCTTTGAAGCGGCAGTTTCTAAAGAATTCATTTTGCTGGCATGTAAAGAGTTATTTGCATATTTATTCGCTATTAAGCAGTGTGTTATCAATGTTTACAACGCGTTAATACAGTGGAAAAAACATAATACTGGCAGAATATCTCATCAATCTATAGCTTTTGCACTGTCATTCAAAGAGGCGCGGAAGAGGCAGAGTGATAGCAAAATGAGAGAAGACGACGATAAATTTGTCAAACTAAAATAGAAAAAATAAGACACAGAGCTTGTTCACACTGAAATCTCTTTTCATTTATAACGTACATAATTATACAGATAACCAAAGTGTTCATAAATTAATTTTAAACATAAACACCTGAATGGACTTTAATAAGCAAAAGCTGTAGAACTAAATGTTGAGTACTTCCCCAAGTTCTTTTTAAAGTTTGCACCCAAGAGAAAAAACATGCTTATAGTCTAATAAGATTGGTACCTATAAATGTAATTATAAATGTCCAGCTTTTCCAAGGACAAGACTAACAATACTTTCACCTTTCCCGAAAAACAAAATATTACGGAAGGAGTTTACAATTCCCCATACAATTTAAATACCCTAACCCAGCCCGAACCCTAACCCTAACACAACCCCTACCCTAACGCTAACCCTAATCCAGCCCTAATCCGCTTCACGAACTAATTTTTGCGTGGGGAATTATAAACCTTAGCCAATCATTAGCATGTGCTATAGCATACAAACGTGCATAAAGAATCAAAGATACATCTTCCCTTACCTTTGACACCACAATGTTCTGTAGACGAAGAATTTCTAAACCGTCTTTTGTATATAACATGAGGTTTCTGAGACGTCTCGTCAAGACTGGAAGACGTTGACTTAAGAGGTTCTACAAAATACTCCTCTGTGCTGGTCCTGAAGCTGCCAAACTGAAACAGAAGAACAAGAGTGGTATAACTAATATCAATGAAGCACTGCATTTAAAAATTGTTATAGTTGATGACGATGACAACGACGACGACGATGATGATGATAATGATGATGACGACGACGACGACGACGACGACGATGATGATGATGATGATGATGATGGTCAGTGAGCTGCTGCAGATGCTGGTAACGATATGTAAAATAATTCATTTACGATCCAGCAAATTACAATACATTACAATCATACACATGTATGATGACGATAACAATGACGACGACGACTACAACGACGACGATGATGATGATAAGAATGACGATAATGAAGTTTCGATAAAAAGGACACCGACAACGACGACTACGCCCTCCTGACCAATATTACTATAACGTTAGTCAAAAATAAGGTTATCAAACTCATATGCAATTATTTTAATTCACATCAAGAAAGACGCACATAGCGATGTTGTAACAGATACTATTTAGTACCCCTTTGGTTCAGCATAATATACAAGCTTGCCATCAAAGGCAGCTTTGCTTAAATGTACAATATTTACTGCAGTTCAGCATTATAAACTAACACAGCACCCCTGGTGATAGTCACCCAATATTTTACCCGTGCAGTTGCGGTTAGGATGGAAATAAACAAAAAGCTGCGAACTTGTTGTCAGAATGGTTTTTCGGAAAACTAAACAAAGCAAAGGCAAGCGGTCATGGAGCGGAAATTCCCTAAACCTGAAAGTTTTATAAACACGGTAGTAAACAGGATTTCAGCTGTTATCATCTATCATTGGTAATGTTTCTTGCAAAAACTATAGTGGACTCGGGCTACAGAAGAATGAGCCGTTAAGTAAAATACCTCGTTAATTAAAACTAACGAGAGGCGACAAACATTTATTATGGGTGAAAGTTCTGGCATAAATCACTACTAGTGGACATAGCAAACTCTCTCTGGTGTATCTCATGATCTGCCTCTTCCTTTTTGTCTTCTTTTCTTCTCTTTGTAATTCGGATGGACTGAAGTTCTATTCGCATTCAGTGCAGATCCTGAACTAGAGACGGTTTCGTACCAAATTCAGTATGAAGTTCTGCACCAAGTTTAGGTTTAATACGAACTTACGTCGTACGATTTCAAGTGGTTCTTTTCACAGACAGACAGAAAAATTGACACCTGACAAGACTGGCCAATAGGTAAGAATGGACAGTAGACAAAACAAACTGACAAGAGACAAGTACTGTTACCATATTTATATAGCTTAATATAAAACAAAAAAAAAACGCTAATAGCTCAAGTAGACAGGGTGACCGAGCGAGTAGTTGAAGTTTTATCTCTGGCGAGGATTCAAATACAGACCAAGATTTGACCTTGAAAATCAATAACTCACTCGCGGTTCTTTCAGCAGTTAAGAATCACTGGATGAATGTTCATAACAGGTGTCAAATTAAAGAGGATAAAACTTGGAGAGATCATTTTCAAGATTTTCTCTTTGTAAGGCATGTTAGCCATGTTTGCATAACTGATAACAACCTGTAAACTGTCAAGCTCAGCCAGCCTCCTTTTCAATGTTCAATTTTACAAATAGCGAAAGTAAAATGTTTTGTTGGATCGAATCATCATCAAAAACGAATTAGTACAGATAAAAATAATAAGAAAGTCCTACAATAGAGAAACGAAAAGGCAAGGCGTTTTTGTTCTGTAACAAATCTGTTATGATTTTAACGTGGTCTCTGGTGAGCACCCGGATTAGTATGCTTGCTGAACTCTGCGATTTTCTGTCTTTTCTCTTCTCTTTCTTCAAAATTTTAAAGATAGTCCATACTGCATACTGTTATATTAATGTCTTTTAACTGGGAGGTGGTGCTGACAAGCCACTAGCGTAACAGTGTTTAGTTTTTTGCTGGATTACTGCTGCGGTTACCTGCCTGAAGGGCAGATTTCTTTTATTTTAGAATTCTGCCTGCCCAACGTCTACAATAGACGTGACGGGCGTATGATGATGATGATTTCACTTGATGTGTTTTTATACGGGAACCCAATGATTATTTTTAGTTTACTCACCTGGAAACATATATAGCTAAAAGATACTGAAAGTATTTTATTCTGCAACTTACATTATTTTTCTTTAATCAACTTTTGTATAATTGTGTTAAGTTTCTGATATGGTGATGTAGAACTTAAGTTAAATGCTTTGTATATTTTAGAGTCAATTTTACTTTAGCTGAGAATACATCTTGGCAGAGGTCAAAATGTCCTTACGGATAGTTTTTTAAATAAATTTTAAGATAATTTAATATATAATGATCGTGAAATAGAACCACCATTTTGGGTAATCAAACACGACCAAAAAAAGAAATGTGAGACTGTCAGGAGTGAGCTTGTTTTTAAACCAGAGACATTTGGATTAGTAAGCCATGACCACTAGACTCCACATCTCCTTGTGATAATGACAGGTTTCACTCAATCCTAATGGCTCACAAGCAATACCTGCCAATTTCAAGTGTTAGTTTACCAATGCTAAGGCAATTACTAACTGGATTAATTTTTTGCGATTCATTTTGAAATTATCTGCGGGTGTAAATTATTCAAAGTGTCATTTAAAGATAGTATTATGCTATTTATAGTAATTATTAATTATTCCATCATTAATAAATAATATTGAACAAGGGACTGAGTAGTTTAGTGGACAGGATACTGGACTCGTAATCCAAAAGTTCTTGGTCAAATTCAGGCTCAATAATGACTTTTTTTGTATTTCCTTTCTTTTCCGTTGTCTAGTTTACGAAAATACAAATGTCAGTATATGGCATCACTGTGTTGTTTTTTGTGTTAAAAATTAAATTTTTTGACCATTTTACCCACGACAGACTTGTTGTTAATTCGGCGATGTTCTGTGTGGTGCGCTGCTGCAAAGCTGTAGCATGCGGAAGTTGCACGGCGGTTTGTTGCAAAGCTGAAACATGTAGTGGATTGTTGCAAAGCTGCAAGATGTGGAAGTTGCATGATGGTTTGTTGCAAAGTTGCAACATGTGGAAGTTGCACGGCAACTTGTTAGAAAGCTGTAACATGGAGTGGGTTGCTGCCAAGCTGCAACATGTGGAAGTTGTATGGCGGTTTGATGCAAAGCTGCAACATGTAGCGGGTTGCTGCAAATCTGCAACAAGTGGAAATTACACAGCAGCTTGCTGCAAAGCTGCAACATGTGGCAGTTGTAAATGCCAATGTTTTGTACTGTGGGTTGTTCAATGTTCAACTACATGCGGCAGTCGCAGGCGGCATTGTTCATGCGGTGCATTGTTGCAAACACGCAACACGAGGCAGCGGCAGACGGTTATTTTCTATTATGGTGGGCTGTTGTAAAGCTGCAACATGAGGCAGTCGGAGACTCCCATCATAATAACTCGATGTTTATCATCTTGCGGTTAAGGGAAAGTATTTACTGTTACGTCTCAACAACTGGCAAAAATGCTCTAATTTAATCCGTCTTCAACCCTTAATGAAATCATGCTGTGGATATCTTCACCGGAATTCAGAAACTGTGAAGCGCCTGGATCAATGGAGGAGGAAGCTTTTACGATGGACGAGAAAGTAGAAACAGAAAAAAGGACCGAACAGAGGAGAGTGTAAAAGAGTGAGAAAGAGTAAGAGAGAAACAGAGAGCGAGGAAGGGAGAAAGGGGTGGCGGTAGATACAGAAAAAAGGAGAGATCACTTTGTTACAATTAAGGATTAGTCGTCGTTTTTATGGCAGACGCAAACGTCTTTAAACCGATAATTCATCATCATTACATACGATAATCTACAAATTGATGAAGCACTGAACAGATTTCGATGCTGATGATGATAACGATGATGAAGTTGAAGATTTGCTGATTGATAATCAATGTTTATTGGCGACGACAGCAATTAAAATATTTGGTCTATGATAACAATTCTGTTGCTGCTGCTAATGATGATATTAATAACACTGATGATAATGATGGTGATAATAATTATTGTGAACAAGAAGAAAAAAAGAAGATGATGATGACAGACGAAAGTGATAAAGTGTAGTAAAATCCCTTCAAATTCTGCAAACTATTTTTCTTTTCAAACAAACTGAAACTCTCTTTGAAGTCTGTAGTCTCTGTTGGACCGGTTAACGAATTCAAGTTTAAGCTTATTCGTGCAGTTTTTTTAAGAATATAAACTGTCTTAATCATTACAAACGATCTCACTGACATTGTTAGTGGTGTTAGAAAGTGAAAAATTAAGTCCTGTCTTTTTAGTTTTTAAATGTGCATTTAACGAATATCTTTTTTCAATTGAGACTGATGCAAGATTATCCGAATAATTAGAAAAATCGAATACTTGTAAATTTCGCATGCATACATGTGCTCCTACCCTAAACACGCATGCTGTATGTAATGTATATTCTCCTCCAGGGCAGTGAAAAGCGCATGCAGGCGGTTATTCGACTTTGTGAGATACATGGCCATGAAGCTGTTCAACTAATCAAACGTGTAATGAATATCCAATCAAACGTGTAATCAATATCCAATCCGCTAATCAGTCGGATCCGATTCCCGATATACGTTCATTTTCGCTTTTCCAAGGAAGATGGTCCTATAATATTTTATAGGGGGTATTAATGGTTGCGATAAATGTTGTAAAGCCGTCAGTCAAAAAGTTCAAGCTAGTGTCACACTTAAACACTGAAATTACACAAAAAAAACGTTGATAAACTTCACTGCTGGTGTTGCCCTCGTCAGCACCTGTTGCAGCTACAACTGTTGTTGTTGTTGTTGTTGTTGTCTTTCCTGTTACTCTTGTACTTGTCGGTTTTTGTTGCTGTATTTTTTCCGTTTTCTTGTTTCGTCACCATCCTTGCTGCTGTTAGTAAATTTTTGCAATAATTCAAATCCAAAAAACAAAACTGCTCCATCCAAGGTAGTGCCATTGTTACTTTTATTGTTACTAGAATGAGCTGCCCAAAGTACTATCTCCAATCAAATACTATCTTTTGGCAGGTGATTTGAAAAAAAGTTATGTAGGGAACAGGCGTGTGAGCCTGTGTTGTTGCCGGATGCCCTGTCGTCTATACAATCGCTTAGGTATAGAATGTTGGATTGTCGTGCCCTTTTCATCAAGGCGAGACTCACAACCTCAATAATTTTATGACGTCTTATAATAGCTTTTGTAATTATTCCTTGCTGACGCTCTTCTTTTTCAGTTTAAATTTTTTGTAAAGTATAGCTGTTTTTCGCACAGACCTAGAACACTGTTTGAAACGTTTCCGCAGAAGAAACAAAAAATTGCGAAAACCCAATAAAATCATCACCCAATAGAAATGAAGCCATGCTAACACCGCCCACCCATTCATCAAATGAAAATCTGCGTTCTAGATACCATCGTTCCTGACCACCACGTTCATCTAGTTCAAAGATCGAGCGACAAGATAAGATTCCAGGCCATTAACATGTCGACTTTACTAGGCTATGTGACGCTTCATCTAGTCAGCGAAGCCAAGTTCAACGACGCGACCAACGGGAAAACCCATAACTCCGACATCCTAATTTTGCTTGAATTTTGTTAATTTCACACCAAATTCAAATACTGGTTTCCTCCTCAGATCGTGTTAGAAATATTTTGCTGCTTACCTTGCTCAAGTTGATTGATAGTGATAGTATCGTTTACGTTATGCATTTTATCAAGTTCTCTTTAATTGGGTAGTAATTATGCATCAGCAGTAAAACAAAATGTCCATAATGAAACAGAGATCAGAACCAAAAGTACTGTAGATGTTCGCCGGGTGTTTCAGAGTAACTTGTTACAAACGGGGTTGGTTTTGTTGTAAACATAGGATCTAGGCATGATCTGGCTGACATAATTTAGCCTGCAAGAGCTCACCGTAGTGTCAACATACGTAAGTCTAGAGTATTGTGGACTACAGCCAAGTACCGGTTGATGGCAGTGTTCGGCGAATCTGACACCAACAGAAGAATTTCAATGCCGGATTTTGGCGTAATTTACTGGCAAAACTGCAACTTGGTGGCAACACCAGCGCGGGGTAGCAGTGAAAACTGGTAGCAGCCATCGAACAATGAAGCTGACAAGATTCCTTTTACGACAAGTCTGGGCGGCCTCGATATCAAAATGGCTTCTTTTGTCAGTGAAGCCCGACCATACAGCAATGAGATCATCAATCAATGATCCCTAATAGGTATGCCATGGACTGTGGAACTGACACAGATATGGTTGGGGGGTTGATGACCTGCCGGGTCTGAACTACATTTCCCTTGTCAATGAATTACACGTGGTAAACGGATGCCTATTTAAAAACTCGTGAAGCCAAAAGTAAAGAAAACCGACAATGTACTTATCAGTTGGCTAGCGTCCAAAAAAAAGCTGGAAGGTCGGAATAACAGAGCACAAGGAGGAAGTCGGTGGAAAGGATGAAGTCGATAGACTGCAGCAATAGAGAAGGCACAACTGTAGAAAATGCAAAAATCACATTTTGATGGACTGGAGACTGGAATGGGCTGGACATGTGGTTACCACTGGTTAGTGGGAAAAGTACAGTTCATTGATACAGCTCAGGCAAATGTATTAATGTTAAAATCAACACAGCTCGGTCGTCACTTCACAGTTTCTTCGACAAAATTAAGAGAAGATGTTAGGAGCAAAAGAGTAATACAAGTAAGGGGAGGCTATATTTACCTGATAAATTTAATGAAAGAAAGAAGAGATTTAATGCAAACGTAATTTGATAATGAGAAACGGCGATGAAAAAACAAGTATTTTTTGGAATAATTAACTTTTACGGTTCTAAGTGTGACAGGAAGCCAGTTGCTCCGAGTCATAGCTGCATGAGCGACAACATCATTAAGACCATCAAATGTTACTGTGGATCCTAGGATAATACAAATCTGTTGAATTCGTGTAGAACTGCATGCCTTACATTTTCTGAAAAGAGATACAATCATTAACCTCAGGACCCCAGGAGAAGAGTTCACCTCCTTCCGGAAATGCAAACACGAGACGAAAAGTCTCGGATCTCTTGCTAAACTTTTTTCTTCAACTATACAAAGTAGGATATTGGTGTAAAAACTTTTATAATCTTTTTACGGTTCCAGAGCAGTGAATTTAGTGCAATGTTTACGACTGACAGTGATTTATAGAAGAGCGGAGAAGGCAGGAAATCTTGATGTCTACCAAGAAGCGTTTACAAGTCTGCGAATCTGACACGATCTCTGAAGGAAGAAGTCTCTTAATGAAGCCAGTAGGGCATACTGAGAAGAGACGGGTTATTCCAGGAAAATTACTGGCGAATTCACTAGTAATGTACTGTTTGTATGAAGACTTTTTCTATATGACTACTGACTGAGAGTATTGCATTCCTACAACGTTTTAAACATTATAGTGAAACCTGCTCCAAACGGTCAGATGGATCTTTATAACATCGTTGGTGCTTCAGTTTGGGATTGACGCCCACCAGTACAGCCACTGTACTGCACAAACTTTTTAAAAATAGACATAAACTAGCCCAACTCGATTCAGTTTTTCCTTTCTTTTCTTTTCCACTACCTTTATACTTTCTTCTCTCCTAAATCCAAATGCACCAAGAAGAAGTTGACAGGGTCTTATTATTGTAGCTAAATGGTCTTTAGCGCCAGAAATTCTGTGTCAATGCAAATAAATTATTTCATGCGCAAACCCAAGCAATCGTAATAGTGTTAGTTACCCCTGTACATTTAACCTATAATAGTCACATGTGTAAAGAGATTTACCGTATATTAATCATGTGCTACTGCAACCTGTAAACTACCTACAGAACGATGCTACTCAAGCAAGGTTGCCAGTTGCAGCACTTTACAAAAGGAAGTTAACAAGTTGGGCTCATAAAATGATACGTGCACAGTGTATTTAACTGAATTAATCTGGTAATCTAGGACACAAGCTGACTTTTTCCCCTTCTACATATGATCGAGTTTATTGTTTCACTGAGATAAGGTATTACGCTGAGCAAATCACACTTTCTTCAGGGTCCAAAATAAAATTATCATTGATATTACTGTACGCAGCTAAATCTTACCTACACAGGTAAGACAACAAAATAGGAAAGCTAACCTCGTAAAAAACAGGCCCTATTTGTTTTATTCCAACAGGCACATTCATGGGACTACTCTAACTAATGCTAAGCTTATAACATCCCACATAGAACATATCTGGCGTGGGCCCCCAGACCATGGACATTAGCTATCTATAAATATCAACTTTATTTTCTGAGTGGCCATTTGCCTGGCTGCGGCCAGAGAAATGTATACACAACTAGATGCACATGTCAAACACGGAAGAAAACGGCTGTAATGTATCGGTTACTATCCGCCCGGGTTTCCACCAGTGAAATTTTCTAGTTGTTACACAGCACGTCAAGAGCTCTAGGAGTAGGTTTAATTTGGTGTTTTGACAGTGTACAACTGCTTTGAGGCTGTTTGAAAAAGTGTTAAGCGATTGAACAGATCCGTCGTCGAAATAGTGGCCATGACTTCCTTAGTTTGCAAGCAATGCACTATTTTCGTTCTTGCACTAGCAATTTAAAACTTACTAGGTCTAAATTATGTATGTTCTACAACTACGTAATAAAGTAATTGTCTAAGATTCAGAATTCTTGTGTAGGTTGTCTAGTGGCAACGACAAGGCTTTATGTAAAAACTGGTTAATGGCATTATTCAGCAATGGCTCACAGGAGTAAATAGACTAAGCTGTTGCTTCAAAACTATAATTTTGTCATGAACGGTTTAACATTCTGCAGTCCACATTAATAGTATACACGATTCTGTGTTAAAAGAGTTTTGGTATACATTCTAGTTTCAGTTCTTTACCTGGCTTTTTTCTGCCTCATTCTACCATTCTCTAAACTAAACTTTTTATTAGTAAACAAAAGTGAAACTGACGTGTTGCACTCCTCTCTAGTAAACACTACGTTTTTGCAGTCTCCCTTTTCCTGCTGACTTAGTAGCACCACATCATCCGGGGAGTTCCCTCAATGCAGCTGTCGTTTTTGTCTGTCTGGCTAGTCTGCAGGCTTGCAGCTGTCACGGGGGTGAAATAATTTCGTTATGAGGTACAAATTGCACGACAAACGATGCACGCGAACACGTGTGCACGCAAGCACGCATGCGCACGCGAGGTCTAACTGCTTCCACCAGCAAGGTGTGAGAAAACACTGGTAATTAAAATGTTTAAAAGTGTGAAAAGTAACAAATGTTGTGGTTAAAAAAGGATATGTGTCAACGCTTTGAATAAAAATACGCAGGTGTGAACGATAATAAACAAGCACTCATCACTTTCCTTCGCTATTACTTCATGATATATTGATGTAAGTAACAAAAGTAACACAAGTACCTTTTGCTACTTGTAGCAACTAACACCGAACTACTTGTACAACAAAACTTAACAGAGCTTTGATTTTGGTATATTTTCATACTAGAACTAGAACTGCATTTTCACCTATAAACAATTGCTTAAATTGAATGTGCACTTCAACCGATTAGTGCAAAGTGCTCTCAGGGACTACTACATTTGCTAAAATAATGTTGGTTTTTCTCAGGATATACCTGTTCTTCTTTAACATTAAAGCATTTAATTGCTTATAATCTTAATTTTAAGAATATCAATTAATGTTTGAAGGAACAACTATGTTCTTTTAGTCAGTAAAGGAATTCTGGTCAGCCTTCTTGTCAGTTAGGCTTGTTTCAATGTTGGCGAAACAAGTTAGAAGAATTCAGTAATTCTGACAGGGGGACGGACGCTCACAATTTGAACGCCCATTCTTCCACTAATGACGTTTATAAAATCGGCTGAAAAAAGTAGGACACTATCAATTTCGGCCTAAAGTGTAATAAGTTTGCACGAACGTTAAGTAAGCTGCGGAAGTTCGAATTTAACCTTACACAAAGTCACGATGCGCCTAGCAGAAGTCGCGAAGTCCACCAGTTACGTCACAATTTCCAAGTGAATGGCAGCAACCACCACACCTGATAATTTTTATACAGCGGTAGTATAAATTAACTTTATACTTTGTAAACAGTTCTTTTTGCAAATTTCTTTCAAATTCTTTGTTATATTTTTCTAAGTTTAACTGATAAAATAAACCCAATATTCTAAGTGATTTGTCTTTTCCTTTAACTTAAATTGCTAGTAAAATGAATGGTACTGATTTCATATATACAAATCTGAATCCTGCAAGACGAAATCCAACATTTAACAATGGGCCTTACTCAGATAGGTTATAAGTGGCGAAGACGGGACATGACTCCATATCAGACAATTGCATTTAAGATGAGCCACTGACTTTTGTCGTTTAAAAACTAAAAGTCATTATTTAGGTACTAGTTATATACACAACAATTATGAACAATATGCAAAAATACGTATTTTTCAGGAAAAAAGAAAAAGACTGAACTTTCCTACTATAACAATACTGATTCGGTGTAGTCAAACTGGGGTATCCTTACCACCCCCCTTGTTGGCGTGGGACACAAGGTCGCGGCTATTGAACACAAGAGAACAAAATATCGAAAGCTGTGTCTTTGACAGGAAGACATCAACATAATTTCCGCTCGAGTAAACTGTAGAAATTGTTTGCAACAATAGTACAAGAGCCGGCGGTACCGGCAAACACAGTGAACCACTAGTCAACAAAGGAGCTAATGTTGATCTTTTACAACAAAAGGTTATAACTGTCATTTAAAGAAATTTTGAATATATGCATTTGAATTATAAGTTGTCAAAAAGATTAACTGCTACATAATTATAGGTACTACACTTGTTGTGGCTTGCAAGATGTTGATCACATTCAAGTTTTAGAATCATTAATTAGAACATGACTTACGCCTTCGTGCTTACAGGTAGTGTAAAACAACTTTTACTCTAAGCTAAAACAACGTCTCTATGGAAAAATCGACTTGTATCTGAGGTAACGAAGCAACTGGCATAATATATTTAAAAAAGTAAACAAAACTTTTGTAATTATTTGCCCTTTGTTTGAGAATTTTACAGTGGCTCTTGTACAAAACCAAAATCTGCAGTAATTTTTTATGTGTTTGTTCTTCTGAAAGCTTGTTTTCGTCATTTTTGCGCACTGGTCAAAATTGAAACAAAAGCATGTATAGCAGAAGCAGATGCGCACACAAGAAGCAAGCACTTTGTTTATTAGTTACTCGGAGAATAGGCGCATGGGGCTTAATATTACGTATCATCCATAATAACGTTTATTCCTTACCAACATTGCTAGTGCATTGTCAGCTCATCAGCCAAAAACAAGCTGTTAAATGTAATCATAAGGTAAATATTGTTAATCTGTAAATAAATTACAAAGTACTGAATCTATATACCGTTTAACATGTAAAAACATATAGAGCGCCCGAGGTTTAAACATAACTTGGGATGTAGCCGTATCTTAAACCCAGAGGAAGTTAATATTTATTAATTAGCACATACAGAATGTTATCAATTATCAAGCAAAACCGAAACAAGTTTATGTCCAAAACTGTTTACTTTGCGTGCGTGTGGGTCATCAACGAAAGATTTTGCTGGCCTATTGACCACTAGCTCTGTTCAAGGACACGCACTCACCTCAGAGGGCAAGAAGTTTAAGAACTAACAGGTAACTGAGCACTATAGGTGGTCGCAGGATACACGACTGTGGCGTCCCTAATAACATTTTACAGTAATTCTATGCTTTAATCAGTTGATGCAAGGTTGGGAGATGCGCGTTTTTGTTTCACTGACAAAGACCAAGTAGTTCTTGAACCACATTAACCATAGTTAAAATACAAAGAGAAAAAATCACAAATTTCATTCACAAGCGTTGCATCACGACATGACAACAAACAGCATCTCACTTGAATAAATAATCATTTATTATGTCGTGAATTTGTGTAAACAACAGCAACTATCATAATCATGTATGTGGTTACTAAACAGCCAGTGATAGCTAAAATTCTGCTACCTTTTAGTTACAAACTTGTATCATTCGCTTTAGGAAAGTTTAGTCACGTTCAAACAGATTTTCATTCAATATAATCAAAATCAAGATGAAACCACACACACAAGTGGCATGACTAACTGTATAACTGCAACTGCATATTATTACCAATTGAAAGACAGAGCCGCTATCTGAACTAACATTAAAACGTAAGATTTTTTTAGATACCAACTTTAACACACAAACCTACTGCAAAACAATCATGCATAAGGTCACCATTGCCAAAACCTCAGATAAAGTAGGTAAACTCAGACTAGATAAAGTCACAAAATGAAGAATTAACCATAAAATTACCAATTCCTAAGTTCTAATACACAAAATAAAGTCACAAACTGCAGTACACAACCACATACAACATCAATAATCACAAGACATAATCCCACATGCAATGTTACAAACTCCAAAAGATAGCCACTCTAAGAGACAACATCACGTGATGTCACCTAATAAAACACAAGAACAAATACGGTCGCCAACTCCACGCCACAACTTCATATAAAGTCACCACTCACTGTTTGCAATGACACAAGCTTACCGATAAAAATCATAGAATCACACAATGTAAGATACAACAACAACTACATATCCGCTCACAAACAACACCTAACATACACCCACAAGGCAAAGTGAAAAGCTCAAGGAACAATTACAAGTAAGGTCACAGTTTGAAGATACAAGTACATGTATCATACAACTACAAGTAAGGTCACAACCTCAAGATACAAGTACAATTATATCATACAACTACAAGTAAGGTCACAACTTAAGATACAAGTACATGTTTCATACAACTACAAATAAGGTCACAATCTCAAGATACAAATACACGTATCATACAACTATACGTAAGATCACAATCTCAAAATACAAGTACATGTATCATACAACTACAAATAAGGTCACAATCTCAAGATACAAGTACACGTATCATACAACTACAAGTAAGGTCACAATCTCAAGCTACAACTACAGGTATCATGCAACTACAAGTAAGGCCACAATCTCAAGATACAAGTACATGCATCATACAACTACAAGTAAGGTCACAACTTAAGATACAAGTACATGCATCATACAACTACAAGTAAGGCCACAATCTCAAGATACAAGTACATGCATCATACAACTACAAGTAAGGTCATCAATCCAAAGATACAACCTCGAAACAAAGGTGCCAGCTCTAAGTGCCAGCTGTAAAACAATCACCAACTCCAAGGCACACCGTTATTTGATCTGAGACAAAACCATGATACTTAACTGTCACATAGGTTAACGTAAGTGCTTCCAAGTTATCGTTTACACAGTGTGCGACTTTTTTTCAGATGCTTTATAAAAATAGGACTTCGTTAGAAGAGAACAAAAAGCTCACGAGAAGGGACGGGGATGATGTGAGAGACGATCGAAATATGAAAGAATGGCGCACAGAGACAGTTGTAACTGTAGCACGGTTTTTGCTACATGATAAATGGGAAGGGTTAATTACTGATAACACATCACGCGTCAACTTTTTGTCTAACACAATCGCGTATGCGGGTAATTTATCACTCAAAAACTCGGACAGATGGCAAGGCTCAACAGATCCCGAATTCTCGCCAAGAATCTGTGCCTTGAACCGCAGGATTCATAGGTTATCTAGTGAAATGTTGAGTCTGGTCGGTTTGAAGGCTGATTCACCACTGTACAATGTTTGTCCGGCCATGTACGCAGGGTTATGGTTGCTTCTACTGTACTAGCCGCATTATTATTGTTTTTGCAGCTTCCTAGGGAAAATATGTAGTTATATTTCCAGACTAACCTTTCCAGACTGTGCAACTCTCATTCCAGGACTAATAAAAAAGCAATAATAATTGAATCAAACATGTGAACCCCAGAAGCGTCCAGATTTCGTTTAACCTTAACAGATATTTAGTTCTTACGTTAAAACAGGCGAAGCCATTCAAAAGCTGAAACAAAATACAACAGTGAACAAATACACTTGAGATACAAAAGAATGAATCATCTAGTAGCTGCGAACTGGTTGACAAATCAGCAAAGTGGCGTTTACATAGCAACTGATTTTTTCCCGCAACTATTCCGCACATGGAAACGCATACGCATGCAGATGCTAAGTAAACGCCGCTTAATGAAACAACCAATCACTAATGAAAGACAATGGCCAAACCGTCCAAACTCCAAAGGTCCTATTCATTGAGAATGCTAAACAACATAGATACGCTTGCGAAGGTTTGGAAATCGTGTGATCAAAAATCAAAAATCTAGAGGCAAACTCTCCTAAACATGTGAGATTTGACATAAACTGAATTGTAACTATACAGACGAACGACAAGTTTTTCTGAGTCCGCACATTCCAAAAGCCATTAATTGGGCTGTTTAGGCGCCGGCCAAAGAAGGCATGAAATTAACCGAGTGGCGTGGCGCCAAATTCAACTAACTTACAATATCTCATTATAGACAACTTATCTATAATGTCTATGATTGATAAAGAGTATGTCAGCTTTGTTGGAAGACGATACATTGCATGCATTGGAGAAGTGATCTCATCGTGCTGTGCACCCCGTTTGGCGTTTTTAATACGAGTGTATATGTGTGGATACAGCGACGTTTGCGGTTTTTGACAGAGGGTCGTTTGGATACCAGTAAGAATTTTCAGACATAGAATGCCACTCATGTCTGCAAGTGTGACGCAGGACGATTGCAAACAAAGAGATTTCGACAAATGTTTCGGATACTTCTAGTACTGACTTACGTTATTAATTCTGCCATTCTTTCAGTGCCTGATTTAGGTATAAGTTAAATAAGCTACACCTTAGGGCCTCACAATGTACATGGGGCCTCAGGAAGATTCCAGATTACGTTTTATACTCATTTTTATAATTAAGTAATATTTTAGTCGTAAGATAATTTGTATTGTTCACTTTGCTATTAAATAATGAAATGGCATATATACACTTTCAAGTTTTCTGGTAATTGATGTAATTTTAAAAAAGGGGGCCTCATGGCTTTATATAGCTTAGGGCCTCACCGATTCTAAACACGGTACTGCATTCATTATCAATCATTATCCTAAATTTATTACTCAGGTGAGCAAAATTAACGCGTCTTGTCTTTGAAAAACTCCTTGTCTTCATAAAGTTTACTCACTCGGAATCCCTCTTAAGTTACGTAGGCTACAGATAAACGCCAGTAATACCCTTTAAATACTTTTTTACATAAAAGATTAATTTGAATCACCCAATCGATAAGGCAGCAATTTGTTCGGGAATGCATTGCTTGATTACTTTTTTGGCTAGTCCTAAATACTCGACACAGGTCCATCGTGCTAAGGTTTACGTTGACCCGAAAATTTCGTTAGGGCTGCAGTTGTGAAAATATTAACGTTTACATGAGTATAATGAAACGCTTTGCAGGCGGTCATAAATTCTCTCCTTCAAGAGCTGCAATGTGAAAGAAGAAAGAGAGACCGCAGGAAGAGATCATTCAAACAATGATAACAGTAGTGCATGTTTAAACAAGGCATTCAAGCCTTCAAGACCCTCCGCTATGCAGAAGGTTCCAGCAGTAGAAACACCACGAAGAAGCTACATTAGCTAATGCAATAATATAAACTCAAAGCCTCTTCGTCAATTTCAATTCCTTAGTGCTCTGAAATAGTTCTTACTATTCACTGATGATAGACAAACGCTGATGATAAATTTTCTATTTCGAATAATAATTTGCAGAGTCGCATTAATTTTTGGTCAAGCCCGTGCAAACCATATTGTGGTCGGGTAAATCACAATGTGCCCGTGCAAACCATATTGTGGTCGGGCAAATCACAATGTGCCCCTGCAAGCCCATGCACCCGTGAAACGGTGTGAGCCCAATGACGTCACATCCGGCGTGCTGCTGGCAGGAATTCCTTTGCGGTAAACACACAATCTTATGTTAACCAGTGCCACCTTGACGCTTGCATCAACTAGGCTGATGACCGGGAGATTTCACTACACTGCATGTGTATCTCATTCACAGCCATCAGCGGCAGGTCACATTTGGTCCAGAGCAGCGAGTCAGAAGCGTAGAAAGTTTGCAGGGGTCGACAAGTTCCAAATGGAATTGCACCTTGATTTCTGCCGTTCATCCACTCGTGAAACCGCAAATCAGCAATGAAAGCAAACACATAGAGCACCTGTTATGCCAAGTAAATAAAAAAACGCACCTGCATCACAATTTAGCACAATGTTTCGGTGCAACCTTTTGAAAACAAATTTTTAAGTCTATGCGAGTCACGCTGAGTAGTACACGTTAAACTTAAAACCTGATGTGATACTTTACGATTTACGACCTCAACGGTGTGCGAGGAAATTTATCCTAATTGTATAAAAGATTTATATAAGAAAGTATAGCTTAGCCAATGAGTCCAAATGTCCATTGACAAAAGGAAAATATTATTGTAATAATAATTAAGCTTGATTATTATAATTATTGTAGAATTAACTGAACCGGGGAATATATACCTTGTGCTGATTACAGGTGCGATGTGTTTTTTTTATAACTGACAAACTTCTGCATAGAATGCGTGAACATTCAACTTTTTGCTCTCCCGTAACATTGTTTACGTTTTAGAGCACGTATACGACAATCAACAACTATTAAAAAGTTTCTAGGTTACCACATTGCCTACCCTGGCCAACTCAGAACAACATGACCAGAGTTACATACCAGGAATCATTCGATCATGTCTTGTCCAGTGCGCGGAATTTGGACTGGACACTGTTTTAATTTGACATGACAAGTCCAACATGCAATCAAGATGTTCATCTGGTCCAGTTACAGGGAGTTAGTGTAATCCAACATGAGACTGGTATGTAGAAACACGACTGCTTTGACCACAATGTCCAAAGGGAGTATCAATAAAGAATAGTGCGCATCCTTTATTAGCGTATGCACTATGCACTGAATTATGCTCAGATACTAACACCAAACATTTTGTAATTTTTTGTCCAGTATTTGTGAATCTTCACAAGAACTGTGACTCCTATACAAAGCTGATTATCTGACCCAAAAGCTGGGGATACCAGGTATTTTGGAGAGAGTAAGAGAGGAGGAGAAGAGAGAAAAATAGTCTGTTAGGTGCCGTGACCACTAGACAACCATATCTGCAGCATGAAGAGGGAAAGAAAGACTCATGGGAAGGTAAGGAGCAAACAGATGAATGGAAAAGGCAGTATTCTTACAGGATGATGGACACAAATGAATGAAAATGCTAAATTATTAAATGTTATTTTTTTCGCAAAGCCAAAAAATACGAGAAACGTTTAAGAGTTCCACGTGTGTGCATTAGGTATGAGGTCAATGATGACAATTATAATTGTAATTATAATTAAGAAAATACTTACCAAACCATGACATAAGCTCACTGCCACTTGTGAGTCACTATCAGATTCTATTGCACCCGTGTAAAAACAATGAGACAAGTTCCCCTCGGGTGCGTCTTCTCCACGAAATATCCACGTAACATTGTTGTCCCTTTGTTGCACCACAAAATTTGGCGCTATGAAATCGTTAAAAGGCACAAGGTTCAACTTAAACTTCTGCCCGAAAGCTTCAAATATAAAATTGGCAGTACTTGAAGCACTTTCATGAGCGGAACTGTCGCTTAGGCTGCGACGGCGACGACAATGGTAGTGTTGGTTATCGGACATTGGCTTTCCTTCGGCGTCCACACGGATTGGTATAGTGATTTCATAGTCATCAGTGTCATCGAGGTTCAACATAAATTCTAAAATAAAGTAATTACAACTAACAATTAATAATTAATTAAATTAATACGATTATAATTACGTGTAAGCATTTTAATTAGTAAGTTTTTATGTTTATTTGTCACTCAGTAAGCTTAACAAGTAGTTGAATGTTGGATGAGCCTACTTAACAGATATATTTATGGCACGACCACAATATGGCTGATTACCTATGACAATTCTCTTCAATAGCACTGAGCAGAGATGACTTTCAAGGGATTCTACACATGCTCCCTCAACGAGGTACATATGTGGAAGTAAATTAGCAGACGCCAGAAACAATCTTCTGGACAGTTGTTTTTTAACCATCTGTTTTTTAACCAGATTATTAACTCGCGATTTTTTCGAAATTTTGACCAAACAGCTTGCGAAAAAACTTTCTAGCGGCGCCTGGTGGGACTCTCGGAAGGAGATATATAGCTCTTTAGAAAGAGGAAGAGCAGGGCTACACGATGATGTGGGCTATATTTTAGGACACGTTCACCAAAAGGAGTACTGACGAGTTAATTAGATGTTCTATTTTCGGCAATTTTCGCTTAGAAAACTGCTGACGCAAAGCCATTGTTGTTGTGACGTCATCCATTATACTCTGCCTATAATCTTATAACTTTAATTCAGTAAAAGCTGCTGTTGGCTTTGCGTTAGGTGAGTAAACAAACACTAGGTAGGATGCACGCGTATTTTTGATTATGAGTGTATTTATACGCAAAATTTTTTGCGGGGCCTTTGCTAGTCTATATATTAATTCTACTGGTATATATATATATATAAGATTCGAGGCTACAGCTCGGACGACGGCACTATTTGCGGCGATCTATACACCAAACGAAAGGTCTCGATCTAGTGTCGTGCCATTGGGGGTTTATTTTTCGAATCGGGCCTACTGCGAGGAACGGGGGGGGGGCGAAAAACCTCCAAAAATGGCTTCATTTACTAGAACTAGGAGCGTTACTTTTACATTCAAACCAATGTTGTTTTTGTTCCTCCATGAAGTCCATCCTCCAGTGGCCTAGAAGTTAAATAATTGCGATAAGTGACACGCGAGATTCTTTTTCATTTTAAATTAGATAATTCCAACTTGAATGAACACTCGTAATTTGACAGCTTTTAAATAGGATATAAAATTCTAAGTACTAAGTGAGTAATCAACACAATTATTCGGATACCTTGGGCCAGTCTGTCGTTTCCCCGGCGTCAAGCAATAATTGATAACCATGTCTGTAATTGTACTAGTTATTCAGATTCGTTGTGATAGGAACTAATTACACCCGGATTATCGACGCCGGATAAAAACTTCGGCACACGTGGGTCAGATTAAACCCAAGAACTCCAGAGCTGGAGTCCATAAAAGCCAAGAGTTACAAAGCCAAATAGCTTTCACAAAATGTAATTGAGATGATTGCATTCCTTGAAACTTTGTAGGTGTCACCTAACCAATGGCATACTGACAAACTATAATCAACAACTGCCATTGTAGAGATGCAAAAGCTGAATCATGTAAGCACGATTACTATCACATTTACATTATTTTCTGATATTTTGCACTATTAGAAGTGGCAAAAATAACAATTAATTGTATTTGTAAATCCTAATACTTCTGTAGTATTTTGAAAATTTGAGTATTTTTACCTGAAATCCTGAACCTCACTTAAGACAATGATTTGGTAACGTAAGACAATCAAGGAGGTACTGTCTTATTTATTACTACAGATATTGGCAAAATCATCAAACCAGGACAGATATAACACTAAAATATTACATGCACGATTATCTAAGAAGAAAAATTGCAAGACAGAAAAGCCTTACAAAGCGTCGATTAAGCTCCACTGGTGTAGCTAGTAAAGTGGTCAATGCAATGTCAACAAATACGTTTTCTACAAAGTTTACTGCCCCGATCTTTGAAGAGAAGGAGCTGGAGGGTTACAAAAATAGCACTTTTGTCAATGCAATAGTAGACAAAAATAGTATCCCGGATATAATGCACTGTAAGGTCATGTTTTTCTTACTGTAACAAGCTAGTTACAAAAAGCTGGGTACAAATAGCGAAATCAGTTATAACACGATTGTAGCTAGTGGGCCTTTTGTTATTATTATTATTAGTATTATTATTATTATTATTATCATTATTATTATTATTATTATTATTATTATTATTATTATTATTATTATTATTATTATTATTATTATTATTATTATTATTATTATTATTATTATTATTATTATTATTATTATTACAATGTTTAAGTAGCGTAGAACAATTGCAAACTTTTGCACCCAGTTACTATATACGCCACAAAGCGGTATGCTACGCACATGCTTATAACGCTCGTACTGAGTTGATTATGTCTTTGCGGTTTCTCACAGTAAAACTTATCGTTTTATCCTTTACGAGTGCCTACAGATTAATCAACACGGGTTTTCTCACCACATGAAAACCTACTACAACTCATAACAACCTAATGAGAGGCTGAGAATACGGCTGCGTTTCCACTGCGCTCGGACAGACACGCACAGACACGGACTTTTTCTGTATGACTCACACGGAAAAAATTGATACAATGGCCCGCTTTTGAATACCATTGTTTTACGTGTCTGTCGTTTCCACTGCGTCCGCACGGAAAGACACATATATGCACGGATCCGCACTTTAATTGTTCACTTTTTTGTGCGGACGGACAAGCTAATTTTTATAATGGAGGACGAACAGATCGTACACGCTGTGCAGATCAGACCTGCTTTGTATGTCAAAAGTAATCCCAAATGCTGCCACAGTGATTTTACAAGACAGCTGTGGGCCGAAGTGGCCTTTCAACTTAATACTGAAGGTAGAATATATGTAGCTTTGTAATTAAGTTAACGTTTCTGTACATTTAGGCTTGATTTTGCGATGTTATGGTGCATGCATTTTTTAATTTTGTAATATATACATGTATTTATACTCTCTACTGCCACAGTATTTCGACTTTGCTCTGAAAATTGCATTGCTTTCTTGTGCTGTTACAGGGAGAAAATAATAAGCTTCAAAACATTATTAGTTTTATAATAATAGCCACTCTTTTATTTGAAGTGAACTCAACTAGGTTATTTAAATTCCCTTAGAAAACCCGCTGTAAAAATTGCAACATATGGGCGTGCAAAATCATAATCAACTGCAACAAGTAATAAGAAGGAGAAAAGCTACCGTAAATAATTTTAATGCTTAGCATAAGATTTCATTGAAACTGCTACCGTTTGTCTTCACCAGCAATTAAAAAATAGTCATGAGCCTTTTTCAAAGAGTTTAGTGCCAATGATGTGACAACTTGACCCAATTAAGATCTTACAGTTTCGTATTGAAGTGCAACAACTTCTTTTGCGTTATGTAAAAGAAAATGCACCAGAATATGGTGTTGGAATGGTGCCCATTGTTAGCTTGAATATTTAGGCAATTATGCATAATCCAGTGCTCAAAAACCTATATTGTTGCATAACACAAGCACAAGATTACAACATTTCTTTTGTTTCGAGTTTCATAACGCACATGTATGCTAACCAAATTTAAATTTGAATTGTAAGTGTTAATGTAAATTGAAAGCCTCAATGATAATTAAAATTAGACATTAACTATATATAGTACACTTATAATAATATTTCTGAAAATTTGAATAATAATTTCGTGCTAAGATACAGTTAATTAGTTGTTGGCTCTGTTTACCTTAGCGTAACAACAAGACGCTGTTCTGGTGAAATACAATCCCGAAAATTTGCATTCTGTTTCTTAAGATGTTCAGAACACAAATCAAAGTAAGATTAGAAAGGTTGTAGGTTTGCAGGTTGCATTCTCAAAAAACAAATGCACTTTTCTTCATCCATTACAACATGTTGCAACAAATGATGATATTCGCCTAGCTGTCCACAGTTTTCAAATATTGGATGTACCTAAAGATGATGTTGTTGCTTCCTGTATCGCCTACTTGCATTTTTCTTTAACCACCACAGCAAATTAAAAATCTTCTTTCTTCTAGAAAGTCTCATGTTTAGAATTTCGCGCTAAAGTTTTGGCTCATTTCTGACGTATTTATGGAATGAGTGCGGTCCCATGGAAACAACTTTGCCGATGTAAAACGTGCGGATAGAAAAGTCTGTGTCTGTACGTGTCTGGGCGGACGTAGTGGAAACGCGGCCTAACACACAAAACAACTTCAAATTGATTATACACCACGAAAGATTCTGGAATTATACAAAAGGCATGTTAAGCAACATACACCAGACAAGCTAAGGATAGTAAGCTTATTCGGCTAGTATATTGCTTTACAGTAAAAATTTGGCAATTTGTCAAATTTGTTTCCTCTCGAATTGCTAATAAAAATTAATTATGACGGAAAATTAGGTAAGCTGACGATAAGACCTTCGAGATTCTGAGAGTTTGTGTCAGGTGCAAAGACAATGAAATGTTTTGCACTGGTTAGGCCTACAAAATAATTAAAAATGTTTAGTTTTATTAATAGTTGTCTGAGTTTTACAAATTTTTTCATGTTATAGCCCAATAAAAAGTAGTTAACGTGAACTTCTCCCATGTTTAACGATGTTTCAGTAAACTGGTGTTAAACAGACGTATTTCAGGGGGTCACAACCACACGTTTACTGTACTGTACAAATCTCAGACGGAGGTCATTCCTTCTATAAATTAGGCATCAACATAAGAATGGCGGTTGCTTAGAAGTTTCCCTTTTATGACCGAACTGGAGTGTTAACACTTGTCCCGTACGGTGTTTGTATAAGCCTTTCTCAAGTTCTGCATCGTCCGAATTTTGTAGGTTATTTGAAGGGGTTTTTAACATAAGGTTCTCATTGTAGAATTCAAGCTACGCTCAGCCTATTTCAGCCCCTGACTATTTTAACAAGAATGAAAAACTATGTATTTAAATAAGAAATCGCATAACATTTACTAAAAACTTTCGAGCTGACAACCAAAATAGAGAATTGCTGATGCAAATGCTTTGGAAACTCAAATGGCTCTGATCAAAAACATAGAAAGTGATACGAAACATGAATGGTTTTTATTATAACGATGCAATACTACACTCACCAAACTTGTGAAATAAAAATATGCCGAGTGCAAGAAGGCATGTAAGGTCATGTTTTTACAAATTCTCGAACTCAAGTTCAATTCATGAGAATGTGTCTGCCCCATACTAATGCAGGGCTTCATTAATGCAGCACTAACTATCATAGTCACTAATATCGAAATACTGGACGGATACAAATTTACCTGGGCATTAAAGAATTAATTTTAGCTATATGTTTAGCTTATGTACGTATGGCGATGATTAAGATGCTTATTTGCCTTAGGCGTGTGAGCAAAACTTTGTCGATTCATTTCAGGACAAGCAATTCAAATTTTGGGTTGAATGTTGAAGAGAGGTTGAGTTAACAATGTGCAAAGACATGGATAGCATTCTGTTTTACAAGAAAGTTACGATACCAATATCAGTGACTTGTAATTGGCCATCGACATACTTGCGGTACGTCCTACACTGATTCTTCATGCCCTAAAGCAATAATTGCATTGTTAAAATGAAATGAAGCCACTCTGGAATCCGGATAAAAACGTAAATTATATTTTTACGTCTGAATGTAACTTACCACCCGACACATCCAAGCCGTTACCGTTCTGTGAACTTATCCGCAGTGCACCGGTGACACATCCGCATAAAAGAACCAGTGACGTCACAGCCAGAACAGAACGCATTGTTACACTGTACTCCGCGAAAATTCACCTATTGTTTTATAAACACGCATTAGTATAAAGTTACTACTGTTGGGTACCATACTGCCGACACACCAAAAAGTTGCATGCTATACGCACGCATTCTGAAACAGCGAGCATTTTGCAGTTTACGGCACGCATTCTGAAAGAGCGAGCATTTTGCAAGCAGCAAACGGCTCAGCAGAGTAACCAGCGTATCCGAACATATCCGTACCTAAGTACGTATAGATACGCTGCCGCCACCTAAAGGGAGTTTTCGGTAATGTTCTATACTTTGGCTAGAATACAATTCGTCGGCAGTCATCACAAATTTCCCGGAATCTTTCGGGCCTCTTTGGGTTTTAGCTCTCTCTTTTCATCTCTCCTCTCTCTTCTCTCTCTTCGCCACTCTCACTTTTTCTTTCTTTTGCTCTCTCTCTTGCTCTTTCTCTCTCTTTCTTTCTTTCTTTTGCTCGCTCTCGCACTCACTCTCCTTTTCACTTCTCTTGCCGTAAAATTACACCAAGCAACATTTGCACAGGAGTTTCATCACGTGATTACTTTTGATACTAGCTTTTCTCACGCTATCAAACTCACTAGGTGCGACAAGCTAACTTGCAATGTTACGCACAAAAGCAGCAAAAAACTTGCTATGATCACTAAAATTCCAATTGGAATCTCTGCAAGTTTCACAAACTGTACTGCATCATATGACTAACAAAGACTAATTCCTCTACCACCAGCACGCGGCTCTTTTATTCCATCCATAGAGTTGTATTAGTTGCTTTACTAGAACGTGTTTTAATGGTTCGAATTCTTCGCAATTTACCCCGTAAAGCTTGGGGCGTATCTTGATCCAGGAAAATCGAGTAGTTTTCAGGATGTGCCTTTATTGCCTTGTTAAAGAAGTTTAATGTTTCCCATGAAAAAAGTGAGATGGTGCGTCGGGTGTTGCAATACTATGCAGCGAAAAGTAATACTGTTTGTTAACAAAATTTTGCAAGTCTCATTGAAAGTATACATGGACGCCTCATAATTCTTACAGCTTATAAAATCTGGCTTCTACTGAATTATGGCCCCATTTTATGCGAATTCAGTCAGTGAGTTGCGTTTGTGTGCTGCAGCGTGATTTGTAAAGCTTTGGTTACTTGCTTATCATCAAACTACTGAGCAACAGCCACCTTGGGAACAAATTTCTGCATTGAATCCAGAAGCCAAGGCGCTCTGATGTCTAGCAACATGGGGAGCTTTGCGTGTTGAAAATGGCATTGTTCAGCCAGTACGGTAGATTATACGATACTGTTTAGGGACCCCTCCGGGATTTCTTTTTTTTGGGGGGGGCGTAACTTTCTTGACTTTATTAACTTTACTCGTAGCACCCCTTTGAATAATGGAGTTTCCCTCCAATACTGTCTAATCCTAACCCTAACCTCACCCCTTCGAATAATAATGAAACGGTCCAAGTGTGACCTTCTGCATTGAGTCCAGAAGCCAAGGCGCTCTGATGTCTAGCAACAATGGGGGAGCTTTGCGTGTTGAAAATGGCATTGTTCAGCACCAGTAGTGTAGATTATACGACATTGTACGGTTTTAGGGACCCCTCCGGGATTTCTTTTTGGGGGGGGCAACTTTCTTAACTTTACTCCTAGCACCCCTCTGAATAATGGAGTTGCCCTCCAATACTGTCTAACCCTAACTCTAACCTCACCCCTTCGTATAATGAAACGGTCCAAGTGTGGGGTCAACCTTAACCCTAGTTGTTACCCCTACCTCACCTCTTCAAATAATGACTAACCCTAAACCTAGTTGTTAAACTTAACTAAATTAAAGTATCCATAAGTGAGATTCGAACTCGGGTTCGATTGCATGCGAAGCCTCCTCCTTACCTCCCAGGCCACACCGTCACATATTTCTTTGCAGGTGTTAAATATGGTATAAGTGGTGTAGGTTTATTATTGTGCATGTGTATGCGGTGGACTTTGCTTTGCGCGCTTTGCGTTCTTCGCGTTGAGCGCACAGGATCGTAAACAAACCCGCATGGCAAATTACATTATCGTCAGTTTCAACAACAATTTTAATGGTATAGAGTGCTGCAAAGGTGAGTTGACTAACAAAATAAAATGAATTTTCAGAAATCAGTATGGTGGCAACAACAATGACAGCAAATCTAGTCTGATGTCATAGCATGCAAAGGATATAGAGCGATAATGTTTATGTTTTTTCTAATTTTGAATGCTTTATTATGCACTAATGGTAACTGTTACAACCTTAAAAAGTCAATGTTTCTTAAATTAAATTATCAGCAGTAACTTTGCAAATTCACCAGTGTCTATTAATGATATTTATGCCCACTGAAGGATAACTAACTAGGTGACCTAAAGACAGAAACAACAAACTGAATAAAAAAATTAAACAAAAATTATTTATTATAAAGCTATTATAATTTACAGGTTTTCTGCAGTGGGAGCATGCTGAAAATGAAAACAGTTGTTGATACGTGAAGGATTCTGGCTATCATCAAACCAAAATGCAAAAGAGGACTATTATCAGTGCCACAGGAGTGGTGTATTTAAAGGACTTGGGTAAAGAAAGCAGCATCTGAAAGTACAAGGATCAATGAGGCAAAGATTTAAATGCTCTGCAAGACTAACATTCTGGACTAATAAAAATGGTAAGAAATTGTAGCTGTAAACGAGTTGACAATTTTTCTGACTAAGTAGTAAACTAAAATGCATTAGTGATTCATTACTTACTTTCGATTCTGGATGCATTCTTTAATTTAGTTTTGCATAACTAAAACTATAGATGCCTTCAAGTTACCAGAAATTTCTAGTGACTAAAAGCTAAATACGGTACTGTCCATCTTTCTGGTGAAAGTGCAAAGTATTTTTTATATATGAAAGCTGAATAAGGAAACTTGTAAAAGACTCATATTATTATTATTTAATTCATATTATACTCACATTGATATTATTTTTTTAAGTTGCTATATTGGGTTCATTTTTATTAGCTTTGTTTATTATATATATATATATATATATATATATATATATATATATATATACAGATTAATACTAACTATAGTAGTAACTTTTTCAGGAACAAAAGTAATATACTAATTGGTCCACTCACATAGCTTGGGTGGCATCAGCCATTTAATTCTACGGAAGGAAGAACAGCATGAAATAGTGGACATGTTGCCAACAGGAATATCCATTGACAAAATTGGACAACCTTGAAGCTAAAGTGTGTTGAGAGAGGAAATTTACTTTTTACTGTATGTAAAACATAAGTAGACATTGACAAGCTGCAAGCATCGAGTTATCATTATTGTAATTCAAGAGCTGTGTTACCGTTGTGGCAAACTGATATGGCTGCAATTTTTACTATAACAAAGAACAATGTTAAACATTCCACTTAATTATATGCTTAAGATTGATCTTAAATGCTGTCGAGTGCTAATACTGACTGACTGACTCATTGACTGACTCACTAACTGATTGATTGACTGAAATGACAGACTGATTGATTGCTAAATCGAGTGATTGATTTCGCGCTCTTTTTCTATTCTGTTTTTGCTATGTAAACACATAAACCTAATTTCTGGGCTTCTAAATTGCTCGTGCTTGTAAGTTAATTATGGTTTCATTTTGGTTAGTTTCTACGTAATATGACAGATATTAATCAGGAATACGTGAGTAGTACTATGTATCTATTAAGGCAGTGCAGAGGCTTCGAGAAACGTAACAGCTGGGGGATGGTGGTGTTGGAAGAGTGATATTGGCCGAGAGCTTCCCCAATTGGGTCTGCCGTGGCTGGAAATAGACAAAAATTAATGTTCTATATTTTTTAAGCTTTTAGAGGACCTTTTTGGCAACTTAATATTAAAAATACAAGGCTATGTGAGTTTAATTCAATTGAAGTCATAACCGTACTCGTACGCGTTGGGCTTATTGGTTGACTGACTGTCTGCAGAGTGCTAGACATACATGTATATCTTAATGCAGATCCTAGCGCCATCTGTTGTGTCAATAAATTACTGTTAAGACAAGAAAAATTTTTGTTTCAGTACTTTTAATGCTTTATGCCACCGAGGTAGCAAATGGCTGGATTATCACGAAATCAGTACTTTTTATGCGGTCGTCATTTGGTGTGATCCTTATTATCGTTGTTATCATCTTTGTCACAATCGGGTTTTTACGCTTTTTGTTTTAAACAAATTGCTAACTGCATCAAAAAGATTTTCATACTAATTTTTATACCAAGCTGTCAAGGCATGAATTTGGTTCAAATCTGGCCAGGCTCAGCCCAATTTTTTCGAATTTGTTTTCGCCTGGCTGTTTCAAAACTATTAACAATGCTCTGCTTACATTGCTACCCCTTGAAAGTGACATCTTACTAAACTTACATAACTAAGATCACTTCGTTTCTAGTTGTGCTACCTTACTACAACTGCTCAAATATGTGGCAATAAAACCATTACTTGTGAAATCGGCATCCGTTGCATTTATTACCTTGACAAATTTAAATGTTGTCCATCGTATCAATGTCTGTATTATAAGTTGTGTATGGCTATTGTTTATTGTTAGACTGATTATTGAGCAATAATTACGTTTGGATGATTATTAATACTTAGATTAATAAATTGTTTAGATTGTTAATCTTTGGCTTGAAAAATAATATGATTCTGCAAATATGGAATAATCGATCAGCATGCCGATACGCATGACGATAATCAGCATGTGCTATTGCATGATTCTGTTCCGAGGTCCGACGCTCGACAGAACTCTACGTAGGTCTTCCGAAGGCTGACGACTCAGTTCGGTGGGCGGTCGAAGCCTGCACCCCCCAATTGGTGATGCTGGTAGTTGTTGCATAGTTTACAGTCAAAAATCGTAGAAAAACAAATCAAACCGAATTTTAGAGTTCAAAAGCGACAATTTAAAGCCAAAAAACATAAACCCAGTAACCATGCCTAAGATCTAGAAAAATTCCCGCCACTAGACAGGCAGACAGGTGTGAAACACACTATAAAACTGAATTCCGACAACTGGCAACGTCACGTGATAGTTTGTCCTTTAAAATTGTTTTTGTACAGGAAACAAATAGCTCAACCAATTGCAGATAATGTTATTGGCTTCCTCATTTAACGCTGGATCACGACATTACCTGCAGGTTGAATGGTCAGGTATGCATAATTATAAGGCACGTTCACAACTTTTCGGGCTCATATTGCTCTATATTATAATATCGCTTTTCATTTGTGTGTGAGGTTTTATTTCCGAAGCTTACAATTGAATTTATGTATAGATAACTAGTCAGAAATATTTTTATTTTCTACCTGCATAATACTAATCCAAAAGGTAGTTATTTTAACTTTTATTAATTTCTATCATCAGTAATATTGATGAAAACGCGTAACAGTATTAATGATAACGTAGCACTAATTTCTAAGGAAATGTTTGTTTACATAAATTGTTTTAATATCGTACCGGTTTACTGTAAGTTCTAAAGACAGTTGACGATGATCAATGATATAAGGTCGAAACGTTCTCGTTCTGGAAGTTGTGTGGATGATTTAAATAAACTCCTTTATAATCCTAAAAGAATAAGTTAAAATGCCCATAAATCTAAAAAAATCTTTATTTTTTCTTCAGTGCGCCCTCTCGGACTTCAACAGTTGCACAGAAAGATACAATAATAAAAAATTGCAGATGAAACTACATATAAAATAACGGTGTATAATGTCAATAAAACAGGATACAAAAAGCATGAAGAGGCTGAATTAAAAACTAAACTAAGAGAAAAAGTAAAATTGCCAATTAAGAAAACAAAAGAGAATTAAACTGACAAACCTGACATCCGTTAAATATAACTAAGATCTTGAAAGATAACCAAATGTTTTCAAGCTATTACGATATTTAATTATTTTCAGGCTAAATTCTTTTATGCTCGCAGTTACTCATTATCAAACTTTCTTCCTCGTCCAACCCGCAGCACAAGTATAAGGCTTTTCGAAATAATGTTTGGATGGTGAACATACACACACACACACACGCACCCACACACAAATAATTTATGGTGTGCATATAAGGATGTGTATATTGCAACAGATCGAGTTACTGCTTGTTAATTTTTATTAAACATGCCATTTTCTTATTAATTTTTTGGATACGTGGAGTTATGGATATTGAAATTATATAACTAATAATAATTCCTATAGTTGGCAATTGGCCAAAATTTCTGACGGATAAGGATACGGATACACTATGGTACGGGTCGCTTCAATGGGAAATAGATTAGACTATAAATTCTATAATATGTGAATAGCCGCTGAATCATAGATGGAGTTGTTGTGCCTATAGATAATTATGAAATGCATAATTATGTGTTCTGATTAATTATCATTTTGGTATGATTCATCATCGTGCCCTGATTATTGTACGGAACTACCCATTGCAAAATACTTTGATCCAAAATGTCGTCCAGTCACGTGTCATAACAAACGCACGCCATTCGCATTTTATAGGTTCTTGTTGCTGCTGTAGTGTAGCTGGTTATACGAAGCACGAAGCTTAAAGTACATGTAAATTTAATGTAAATCTCGTGAGGTAAGCCTAAGATTTAGAAATTATTTGTGGTGTATTAAATTTTTAAAATGTCAAACTGTTATGCGAAGTTGTCTGCCACGGTTGTGCAGTGGGCCTAGTGCATTGGAATGGCTGATGCAATAAAAAAATCGACGTGAAAACGCCTATTTTACACGAGCGTTGCACTATTCAAATTGTAAATTAAGTGGAGAAGTGTTTCTCTTCGGACCCAGATTTACAATTGTGTACTATGTGTTTGCAGCGTTTTTCTGTGCTACTAAATGTGAACGAAAATGGTGTGATTATTGCTCGACCCTATGTGGACAACACTTCTTTTCAAGACGCATGCCCCTAACCATTGAATATTTTGAAGGTTCTTTGAAAACTTATAACACATTCAAACATCTGTTGTTGAAATCGGGTGTAATTATCTAACATTTATACAGTTTTTTTACTAGCTGATGCTTAATTTAGTTTAGTTCGTTCTATTTGTAGTCGGGCACAATAAAGCAATCGGAAAAGAAAATGTGCAGGTGCAATCCAGAATAAATGTATGGCAGAATTATAAATACAATAGGCAAAGGGAATGAAGATGTAACGTGAAAATGAGAATGAACATTTGATTCTCAGGGGAATGTAATAAATCTGAACATATCAGTATCGCAATGGCAAATGGGGAAAGGTATCATATTAAGTCCACTTACTTACTAATGCTTATTTTAATTCTTCTTGTTATGGACTATAGTCAACATTCTTCTGTGAGTGTGAAACTTTATAAATGATATACTTCTGTTTTATGTCTATAATGCGGCCTTTTTTATATTTGAAAATATTTTGCTAGGATTTTACATGGTCAGTGAGATTGTTCCAAATTAATGGCCCAGTAAATGCAATGACGTGCTTAGCAACATTCATATGGAACTAATGATACAACTCCTTGACTTTGTTCAAGTTTTGAAAGTTATCTTCTACTATATGTAGTTTTATCTCATATTTGAAAAGCCATATCCCAGGCCCATCATCGTTTTCATCTTTTGCATTTTTAAAAATCTTATTAACTTTCTTAGTTTGAGTAGCTATCCTTTTGGTATGGTAGGAAAACACCTAAAAAGGTGGTGCATTTTGCCTTGAGCACTAATTTTTCCTTAGATGCAAACTTGCCATCATGCCCTCTGCTTGTTTCGTCATCTCCATGACTTTTTTAGTTTTCAATTATTTTAATCTTTGCATTTCTTCCTTGTTCAAAAGTGGTATGACAGTGTGACAAGTGACTTAGCATGTTATATTTATTTTACTGGTATCACTTAAAGCACAAGAAAACCCTTCATAAACTTAAAGCTTAAAAAATTCCTTTTGAAATTTCATATCACTTACATACTGCCTTTTTGCATGCAGGCCTTTAATCGACAGTCACGCTGTATAAAACATGTAAATTTGAACTCCCGCGATGACCGTTAGACGCAGCCATTTTCACGACAGGTCATTTGAAACAAGTTTACATAATATTCTGTAAAGTTTGAAAAAATAATCAGAGCATTCGTAGCTCACAAGTCACTAACTACATAAAATTTAAAATTACTGTATCTTGTCAATAACATTAAAAATACGTTTTTGGTTAGTGAGTGGTGCACCTTGGAGGGTGAGTCAGCGACATTTTACCAATTGGTGAAAACATTTTAAATAATTAATAATTTTCATTTCTAGTTACACCAGTCTTTCTAGCAGGTAAGCGGAAAGCTAAGTAATATAGATTTGCATGGAAAAATTTTTGAGACATAATTTAACATTGCCTTTTCTTCCCTTGATTTACGTTTTCATACATGACGTCATGTAATGGCCACTTCGGAACAGCATTGCGGGAGATTTAAAATGAAAACAAACTAAAATTCCTTTCAGTGCGAGTACGATATATGCATAAAATTGCTATAAAGTAATATAATTTTTTAAGGCGATTTTTCTGAAACCTACTTCAGGTACCCCTTTTCTTGTCCTTTAAACTTAGAAAAATTTGCAAAAGACTGTCTATAAAGCATAAAGTTAATTTACACTGCCACTGAATAGAAATTTTTAAGCGTAATATTAACCGCCAGTCACTTGAAAATTATGATATAACTGTTGGACTTCGCGACTTTTTGTAAGCGCATTGTGGCTTTCCTTAAGTGCCTGCTTCTTAAACTAATTCAAACTTCTGCAGCTTAACTAATTTTCATGCAAAAATATCACAAAATTAGCTGTCAATTTTTTTGTGAAAATCATATTTTCGTATGATAGAAATTAACAGTGCGCTGCTTTTTTCAGTCGATAAACCATGTCATTGGTTTAAGAATGGGTGTTCAGAATGAGGGTGCCCAAGCGAATGAGTTCACAAATTGCACAAGGTGCTTTATTACTAAATCCTTTTAACATTTTTGCGAACATTGAAATAACTTCTCAGACGGCTTGGCCATTCTTTTAAAGATTGAAGCTGTGATGTGTTACAGATGTGAAACCTTTTGGCATCTTGGGTTCACACGTGTGTATTTGTCAACACATGGGTTCGTCTTATTGGAATATGTTTTCTTCTATCCTTATTCCACTAACTAAAAAAACTTATGGTAGAAGTATATTACATACCCAAATATGTCAGCTGGAAGATTCATTTCTTAGCCAATCATTTTGAGAGGCATCCAACTTTAGTTAGATTGACTTAAAATTTTCACATTTGTACCTAAAGTTGAGTGAGGTTTTTCAGGTGAGCTAAAGTCTAGTTTAGCCAGTTCTTTTTGAATTTAGTGTAACATGTGCACGATCCTGCTAAGTAACCACTTCTAGATGATGCACCACCACATTAACAGGCTTTACATTTTTATTAAGAAAAGTATAAGGCTTTTAAAATTTTTGAATTTTTTTGACCTTTTATTTGCAGTGTAATATGAATTTTTATCATGGAGTCAATGGCTAAATTTACCCGACAACTTTCACAGCATATTGACAAGGCAGTGAAAGCATCACAAGGTGGTGTTACATCAGATTCCGACACAGACAGGCTGCTAAAGCACAACCATTCGGACACCAGCTTGTCCAGTCGTAGCAGCTGCAGCTCTGTTCCTACAAGTGGAGGTTTCTCAAACAAAATGGCTCCAACTCATCGTCTACCAGGTAGTTATGCTAGCTACTGTGTCTTTAAAATCAAAGCAAGTGTGCTTACTAGTAGTGGTACATTGATTTCATTTTCATAATTGATTAACTGAATACAAATTTGATTTGAAATCTGCTGTAATCGGTTTTCAGGCATAAAATTGATGGTTTTTAAGCATATATTAGCAACTTCAAAATTTTTAATAAGTAATTGTTTGAGTGTAAAGGTTTATTACCTTAACCATTCCTGTTTTAATTACAGTGATGGTAGAAAAAGTAAACAGTATAAAGAATTAGTTTTAAATGAGACTATTTTTTTAGTTTGGAGTTTACAAGACAGTCTAACAGAACTGCCATCGTCATTAGCTTGTTTATATGTACTTATATTTTATCATCAAAATCACATGCTTGTGCTTATGAGAAACCTTCTTGCCTAAGCAGCATTGCCAGATTGATAAATTACTGTGCAAAAGTAGTGCCATATTGCTATTTCAGAAGTAGTGCTGACAAGCCACTGGCATAGCAGAGTCTAGTTTTTTGCTGGATTATTGCTGTGCTTATCAGTCTTGATGGCAGATTTCTTTCATTTTAAAATTCTGTCTGCCTGTTGTCTACAATTGACATTATGGGCATTTGATGATGACGATAATATCGTGCGGTTTTACGATTTTTCCAAACAATAAATGCAAATGGCATTGGTAATACAGTCGATTTGTATCGGCAGCTGAAAAAAATCCGTGATCATAAATAAAAACCCAAATCAATTATAAATATACTCAGCTAAATCGATTAATCAGTTCCACCGTTAGTGTTTACTTGTTTGTTCATGTGTTTATTGTATATGTGTGTATGTAGATAGATAGATAGATAGATAGATAGCAAAATGACTGAATGGGTTGCCAAAAAATTTGGTACAGTAACAAGTGGACAGGAAAAGTGACAAGGGCACAGTTTTATTTTTCAAAAAGCTTTGGGATAAAATTTAAGCAAACTTTTTGCCTAACGATGAATTTCTGTTGAAAAAGTTTCAAGTGATACTGGAATGAAATGCTGTAGAAAATTGCTAAATTATGTGTGCGGCTTTGCCCAATTGAATTTGTAAATTCGTTTTGTTATCTAAATTATACAGGTAAAAAAGTGGCCAGGTGTGATTTATTGCATCTTTAGCTGACATACCCGCCATGTATAGCCATTTTACCGCCGAATTTATAAAAATCACGTTATTTGTGACGTAAAATATTCAACTTAGACAATCTAACAAAAATTACTCAACTTAATCTGTGTTAAACAAATTCACTCAAATGTACATACTTTTTCTTGTGTTATCTACAAGTGTTTAAAAATGGCAAACCTGTCAACTTACCTGTACTTCAACACATACTTCTTTACTTTGACATTGTAGCAGTCATGTTAAGTATAGTCTTCTGATGATAAACGTCAGTATTTGTTCCCTGTTCTGTAGCTCAAGTTCAGTTTTTTCTGTTAGCAAGAGATTTCACAATTTTCTGTTAATTGTGAAATAATTGTGAAAAAACTTTCAATAATAATAATAACAATAACAATAATAATAATTAATGACAATAATATTTGTTTTGTACAGTGTCTAAGTCTACAGACAAATGACTGCACATTCAAAGACATTTCACAAAAATACAGCTAAAATCATCTCATGACAGAATCATCTCAAGTTCACAAGATTGAACATTAAGCCTACGAAATTTCATAAAGAATTACAATAACTAAATACATAAAAATGCACAGACTCATAACATGCGAGCATATTATGACAAATAATTTGATCACTTTTTTAAAGATAGTATGCTATTCTAAATGAGTACGTTTTAATCTGTTTTTTAAAAGCACTAGTGTTTGAAACTGTCCTGATGCAGTTAGACAGACATAATTAAGCCCAGTTTAGGTGACATTTGAGTGACGTTTTGCTGAAAGGATTCCAAATCCAGAGGTTTGGCAGCACTCTGGAAATGCTAGAATCACTGTAGACGTAATGCAATAGATCGAATGGATTGTAAAGTGGGGAAATAAAATCTTTTAGTATTAGACTGCCATTTGCAGTGGAAAAATTGTGCAGATTTTTACAGCAAAATATGACTCGCAGTCTCGCAATATGTTACGTCACATGAGTCACGTTCGTTTAAAATCCAAGTATAAGTGTATAGGTATTTGAAGCAGTGAATTTAAATCAATAAAACGCCCTGAAAAGTCTCTGATTTTAATTCGTGTTTAAGCTAATGCTGAGAAATGGAGGCATTTTTACACAGTTTGGCTTGCTGCAACTGCCATTTACCATCAAACAGCAAGTCTTCTAAATGTAGATGGTTGTGGTGGGACCAGAATCTAGCTCTTTGTCAAGGCTTCTCCATCTAAAAGGAGAAACTGCCCAGTTGCAGTTCAAATTGTAATTTATGTTTTTTTGTTTAATTCCCAGAAGGATTCTCGTTGTTAAATAGTTTTAGTGTATAGTAGGAAGTGCCTGCCTTTATGATTTTATCGTACACATCGAGTATCAATCAATTTGTGGTTGATTCTCAGTGAGTTTATGTAACCGAGCAATTTTTATGTGTATCATTGAGAAAAACTGAGACAGTTGACAAAATTTGGAAGAAATGGAATTTCCTGCAGCTACATTACACATTGGTCTCTTTTTTTTAGTTAATTTAGCTTAGTTTATTTTACTCTTCTAACATGGACTCTCCATATCTGCATGCTCTAGCACGCTTTACAATGGTTACAATGCTAACATTACATACCACTAAGATAATAAATTTTTGTAAAATTATAAAATGTCTAAAGTGGATCCAAAATACGGCAAGAATTTAAAAATGTTAAAACCAGTCAGTTTTCAATTTAGATTAAAATATCAAAAAACTTGCATTATGAAGTTAAAAAATCTCTAAGAAGCATGCAAACATTTCAAACAAGTAAGCGTTCAATTCATGATTTATACAGTTAAAACTATGAAATTACAAAGACAATTTAAAATAGTTTTTAGGAATCAGAAAATGCTTTTAAGAACAAGTTTTTAATTTGGATTTAAAAGTATCAAAATTGGTGCACATTCTTAGTTCATCAAACAAATTACTTAAAGAGGCAAATAATGGCTATAATCTGTTTTTTTTGCTGGTACACAAAAACGACTTATCTGTACATTGCTGGAATTAGTGCAATTGTCCAATATTAGGGAGCTTTGAGACTCAGAACAAACCTGTCATCTATAAAAGCCATTCTTTGCTGCAAAGTATATCAAGAACTAATATATGTGGCCGAGTATTTGTAGCTTGACAGTTCAATATATCGTGATTAATGTTGTGGTTAAAACCTAGCCCCCAGCATTGAATCAGCATCAGTTCATGCAGAGCGTAGCTCGACGAATTATCACGTTCACATGCAGGCAAGCCCTTCATTGTATGAAACGATCATTACGGAACTGCTGCGTTTTACGTGCTGAAACAGCTAATTGTGAGTCTGCTATAGTGTAATAATGACAGTTTTGTGTGAGGGCTGTTCGTAGATGAATGTGAAACCATACCTTTGTTGTGCATTCACTTGGGTTTATTCACGCTTGAATTTATCATTGGTTTGCTTGAAACACATTATGAACTACTTCGCATGATTAGCCGGTAGGAAAATTCGAAATTAGTACTATTAGCATGATGATAAGAGGAAGATATGCTTATTTAGTATCTTTTTATTGTAGAATTTAAGGCACTTATACAAAAAAATTACTTATACAACCATTGATCAAAGATTATATGAAGAATTATTCTAAAAGCATTTTACACATGCATAAGTCCAGTTCTAGTAAGTAAGCGTAAAGATATGGTAGAGTTTTAACAATTTCCACAACACATTTTATCTCTGGATAACAATTTCTTGAAGGTTTTTTGACAAGGATGTTGATAAGATGTTTGGTAATGTCGCTGTCTAAATAATTTTAGGCTAAAAAGTGATGTAAAGTTAATACCACATTTAACAATGAGTCAATGTAATAGATCGCATATTAAACGTCCCTGGCATTGAAAAACCGCGTGATTTTTTTATTATGGATTTTTTTCTAGGTCTTGCCTTGTCTCCAACTCCGACATCTTCATCGTTGCCACGGACTCTATCTAGGAGTATTTCCGTGCCGCTTCCGATGAGTCATTCGGATTTCGAGACTCCTGATCCGTTTCCTGAGCTGGCGTCACCGCCTGATTTGAACTACCGGCTCAGCATGTTTCAGGTGAGCAGTCAATCTGCAGGTGCAGACATTTGATCACCATTTGCCGTGGAGGAAATATGTGCCGGGGTCCTGAAGCTTGAACTGCTGTGGGAAGCCCTTTGCAACCAGTGATAATAAGGCAACATTCAGCAAGAGTCACTAGTCTTTGCTGCTGTTATAATGACTTTGAGGGCCCTGAAAGTGGGGTGGTGGTCGGGGGCTGAAGGGGAGATTCTTTAAAAAAGAGCCCATTATTAGTAAAGTCTGGGTAACCTCTGTTGCCTTCTTCCACCAGGATTCATCTAAAAGTGATGTCTGATTAGCTTTTGCTCTGAAAACACTCCTGGGGCTTTTTTGAGATTTGCATCGTTTAACAATTTTTTGCAAAATGAAATGTATGACAATTTTAAGATGTGCTATAGCTGATATTCGTTAAAAGCTGTAGCAACGATTTTTCAGAATAATAGCTGTGGCCAGGTTTAAAGTAAAACAGCAACTCATTTAAACCATGGCAACCAAAATTGACCTGGATTGAAAATGTTTTAAATTAAAAAATTCTTACCTCAGAAGACTAATGTTACACATATTTTTATTTGTATGATTTACATCAGCTGTTCCCAAAATACCCATTTTATAAAATGTGGATGCTATATTCCAAGCAGTAGAGCTTTGGATTACTGGATAACACGCCCATGAGTCATCACCTTGGAGCTTAAAATTTGGAGAGTAAAATTTTGTGTTTTATTGTCATTGTTCATCATTATTGTCAATGCAATGTTCGCTCTTGCAAACGTACTAAAAATGCCTTTGAAAAATTATACCCAATGTAATCGTTATTTAAGTTTTTAAGGTATTGTGTTATCATTCTGTAAGAAACAGTTTGGCAAATTAGTTGGAATAAAATGTGTATTTTAGAATAAGTGTGGTCTGTTTTTCTTTAATCTATTTATTTATTTTTGTGTTGTATTTATTTAAAGTTTATTTTGGTATATAAAAATGCTATAAAAAGTTAAAATTTATGCTGAAAGCTATGGTATATTATATGGCATGCACTATTAAAAGAGCTGCAACATATACAAAAATATAATAAATACATTCAGAATTTAAAGTTTCAAGGCATCAGATAAAAACCAGTGATTACTACATCAGTAATTCAGACTGTCGCCTGTAATATAACATATTTAATACATTACTTTACATAGGCTAGAGCTAAATCCACAAAAGATTTAGTGGCATATGCTGAAAACATGTCAGTACAGTAAATCTCTTCTGTAGTTTATGCTGGCCATGAACATTTTATTGCCTAACCTTTGGTTGGCTACTGAATGCTTGCTCTTACACAGTAGTCTCATTTAATCTACATTACGTTTGATGTAGAGACTCTTTCTGTTTCTGTGGTTATTAATTAACTAAGCTCTCTCTCTCATCATTCATGCTGCACAGCTTGATATTATAAGCAGCTGTAATTACGGGACTCAGTGCTTATTTTAATTACTCTTCAACATTCTTGCATATCGGCTTTGGACAATATGATGTCACTGTTAAGAATTCTGCATCTGTTATTGATATTGTTTGCTGCATTTGATGACGGTTAAGAGTTTACATTTACAAAGTACGTCGGTGTGATTGATTGATTGATTGATGATCGGACATGTGAATTATGGCTGTTGTAGTCTTGCACTTTTAATCTTTATTACACCGGAACGTCAAACTAACACAGTGTCTTATAAATTTTTCCCGTGCATTTGTAGTAAATGTGTAGTTATACTTATTATTTGAGATTCATTAAAATGACTGGATAATGTGGATACCGGGACAATATTTTTATAATTTTCCATTTTTCCGGAGATTTTAGTCACATAATGCAGGACCCAGCATGGTTCCCTGCCGCAGTGTACCATAATAATGGCTGCTCTTGTGGTGTGTTCACAGGTAATGAATTTTTACAATAATGATCACAGCTACAAATCATTGCCAGTTGAAGAGCATCTTCGTGCAAAGGATATCTGTGAGCTGCTAGCTGTGAAGAATCACGTTCAGCATGATAAAACTTGGAGCCTCGTGGAGTACGTAGGCGAATATAACTTGGGTACGCGTGCTGTCTTTGTCTTAATCTCGTGCATAAATAAATTGTTTACTTTCTTACCCACTTATTTACTTATGTTATAATTTTATTCTGTCTAGAAACATAAAGGTGCTTCATAAATCACATGATTACACTGGATGAGAGATTGTCTACCATGAATTACTATTTCCGGTTTATAGTATACAGAAGGCAGCTGTAGTTTGTTATGTTTTTCACTTTGTAATAGACTTTAGAAAAAGCTGAGTTGTATCAACAGCTTCAAATGTTCGCATGACACTAAGTTATAATTCGCTTATTAAAAATAAAGCTATGAGAACATTAGTCTTTTCTTGACATTGTTCAGAGATATTACTAAATTTTTATATTATTCGCAGAGAGAACACTAGAAGATCACGATGTTGTTTTAGATGTCTACGAGAACTGGTCTACTTGCAATGATCCTTCTCTCAACAAATTCTATTTTCGTAAAGATTTTCGAAAATTTGAACTTTTCGAAAATCCTGCTGTAAGTATATAGAAATAGATTATGAAATATTTACTTACGGATAAGATAAAAATTATTATTAGTAATAAATAAAGTTGTCGTGCTATATGTAGTTGGCAGTGAACAATAGTATTTAGCCTTCCTTTGTTAAATAGCGACCATTTTGTCAAAATATTTTCATATTGATTTCCAGATTACTATCAAATTGAATAGGTTTTGTTATTATTGATTCATGGTACAATGTACAGTGTAACATGGCTAGCATCAGTTTTCACAGCATTATAATTGTACAATTTACTTTCTAAGATTTATTAACTTTGCATTGCCTGCCGAAAAAGTTTTTGGCATATTCAGTAGTTTAGTTGCAAAAGAACAATGAAATTTCTCATGTATTTCTAATTTAATATATAATGCATAGTGTAATATATAATGCATTATAATATGCATGTGTGATGTTATGTAATATGTGTATATATATATATATATATATATATATTGTGTGTATGTGTGTGTGCGCGGACGCGGGCGTGTGTGTGTGTGTATGTATGTTGTGTGTGATGTAATGTGTAATGTCATGTAGAACCTATAATTGTAGATAGCAATGTCAAAAATTTGTTTTGTGAATAGAATAGTGACAACTAAAAGGGGAAGGAAAGTATAAGTTTTTACTTCGTCTGCTCCTTTTCCTGAGTACTTTATTGTTTTATATGTAGAATGTATTTTTAGAAGAGGGTGTGCAAATTTATGTGTAAAAAATAAAAAAACATTTTGTAGTTTTCCCACATTTGTAGCTTTCAAGTAAGCTTTAGAAAAGTGTGCCTTTTAAATGCTTTAGGATGGTATCTAATGTTTGCTTGAATTTCACATTTTACAGCAATTTTTTCCGAGCCACATGATGGACTCGCCAGAACAGAAAGATGACCCACTTGGTTTAATAGAAACATCCGAAAGAGCCAAGAAGCGAGTCATACAGGTATTAATCATTTACTCATTTTTCAAACCTTCTTACCTTGAAGTAGGCCTTCCTTGAGTTAACAACAGTTTGCTAGGTGAAAGAGAAGCGGGTCAGTCGATGCTTTCATTTGCTGTGACTGTGGTCTCTTTAGTATTGCAACATATATATTTTTGGCACCGACATTACATCGAAACTTGCATAAATTTTTTTTTGTAGTATGGTATCGAATAGGCATTTGATGGTCTGAAATAAAAATCTTTTAACTCTGCAGAATTGGAGAGAAACAAAAAAGCTGATAGCTTTCGGTTCTGGTTTTTCTATTCAGAATCACTTACATTGATTTTATCTTTGAAACATGTAAACCTAGCACTGAGTTCTACATGAGTCATTTATACTAGGTACATTTTTCACCCAACCTAATTAATTACAAGTTTTCATATGTAAGCTTGCATTAGCTTATTAGCCCAGTAATTTGAATTATATGTTTGCTGATTAGTGATTTTTCATGTAGTTAGCAGGGGTCATCTTTCTCCATGATAGCTCAGCTAGTTACCCGGTGATTCTTTATTGATCCTCATCAAAATAGGTCACCTGAAAAAACACTCTGTGGGACATCACAGTAACCAATAACATATTAAAATTAATTAACTAATTATGACTGAGATTTTTTTATAAACTATTGCAGTTTATTTTACCAATTATTTCCCATTACAGGTAATGAGTTGGAGAAAGGAGACACAGAAAAATCGTGGACTAGTCATGATTTGAACCTGAAACCTGGAATTAGTACTCCCATGCTCTATCAGCTCTAATTAGTTCAACATGATAGAGCAGGCCTGAGATTTCTTCCTTGTCACAATCCAACAGGCCACCTGTATTCATGACAGTTGGGGGTCACTTGTGGTATCAATGCTTTCATATTTTCAAATTATCTAGCAACTAACAGTATCATTAATTAATTATGACTGTGACTGCCAGAATTTTTATAAATCATTGCAGTTTATTTTACCAATTTATTACCTATTGAGGGTTATGAGTTGGAGAAGGGAGACATTCAAATCTCGACTAGTCCACAATTTTTTAGCGTCTCCCTTCTACAACTTATTATCCGCAATGTGTAATAATTGGTAAAATAAACTGCAATGGCTTATAAAAATTCTGGCTATCACATTCATAATTAATTAATGGTATCGTTAGTTGCTAGCTAATTTTGGAAAGTATTGATACCATAAGTATCCTCTTACTGTCACGGGTACAGGTGGCGCTGTTGGGTTGTGAGCTACAAGGAGGAAATCTCAGTGCTGCTCATTCGTGTTCATCTGGTAGAGGGTGGGAGTTCGAATCCTGACTAGTCTGCAATTTTTCAGTGTCTCCTTTCTCCACTCATTACTGCAATGGGTAATAATTGCACCGTCATAATTAATTAATGATATCATTAGTTGCCAGCTAATCTGGGAAAGTATTGATACCATATCTAAATTAAGCTTGATATTTTCTGCTTCTGTGTTAGACAGTGTTTACTTGTAATGTTATATAAATTTGTTCTAGTTTTTTTCAAAGGAAGAGATTCAGTGAACGAATGACCCAGTTTATACTCCCACTTCCAACCTAACGTTTAGGCTATAATTAGTACTATTAATGAAACCTTCGAAATCAGATCTTAGTGGCTTAATCAAGGTATGATTAAGGTAGGGAAACCTTAAGTGTAACAGATCAGAATAAGGTCCAAAATTAGAGTGTCGAGCACTTGCAATTACTTTAAACTCATGAGAGATCAGAATTACTGAGCGACTGTTGCTGACAGTGGCGCAGTTTTGTAGTGGTTAATCATGTACTTAGCTTACTAAGTTAGCATCTGTATGTGTGTGGGTGTGTGAGGACGGTCGAGGGTTTATCGTTAGGCATGGTCACTGTATAGCACATTTTCTAAAATTTTAAGTTGGCAGAATTTTCGTCAAATGTTGTGTTTGACATTGATTATAGTATTTATGTGAATATTGTTAATTACTAATAACATATAGAATCATTAGACCTTTTTCTCCAGAATTGAAAATTTATTTGTTCATTGCCCAGTATATTTTTGGGGAGGTTTAATGGTTGTTCACAAAGTTTTTTTTTGTTAAATGCAAATCTTTGGAGTGCAAATCTTTCAGACCTCTATTGCCTGTGCAGGACACCTACTATGTCTTTCGCTTCTATCATTAAACTAGCACCACTCTAGGATCTTCTGATAATTTACAGAATGTTCAGTTGGTGTTGAGGCAATTAGTACTAACTGTGCTTGTTGCTGCCTTCGAGGAGAGTGTGCAGATGTTATTGGCAATAGTGACACGGTATTATTGACTATGAAGTTGTAATAACTTATTTTCTCACCCATTTTATTTGGAGGTGAAGCACCGTATCTTATATTAATAATCTACTATCTACTAGATTCACTATGCTAAAAAAAGTCTCATAAAATTTGTATTTTCTTAGGCACGAGGTGTCATTTCTTTTGACAAGAAGTGAGAGTATCACAGGTGCTACTTTAGGTTCTCATTAATGAACAATATATTAATTTTCATTGTTTTTTACAGAATGTTTTCAATGATACGGGTCAGCTGCCAGATATACATGGCCTGCTTTACACCCGAGAAAGTACATCTCAGAAAAAGTCGTGGAAGAAAATGTTCTTTGTTCTGCGCAATAATTTGTTGTACTACTCAACTAAAGGTGCTTCAAAGGTATGTTAATTGCTTTAAGTTTCTATTTATTCTTTAATATTATGATGGTTAGAGAGAAAAGAAAACAGTCAAGTGGTCATAGTGTGTGGTTATTGGCTGAAGTTTAAAAATGCCAAGCTTACTATCAAGAACTGTTCTTAGCAGTTTCAGCTCCTTCGGCTACTTGCATCTTCGAAGTCTTGTACTTATTCAAATGTGGTACGTCTGCCAGCCCAATGTTTCAGCTTAAGACGTTATATTTAATAAATATGATAAGGCACTATCCTTACTATAGGGAGCTAGTTTGTGACCACACTCAATGCTCATTCATTTGTATTAATACACTCAGTGTTTGAATCGTAGGTTGCATTATAAAGTTTCAAGATCTAAATTCAGGCCAAACAGAATTTTTAAGATATTGTCTCAGTTTTTCATTGAGACCACTCTTACAGATTTTTTTGATAACTAGTAGCTTTGTCGCATTATTCAAAAAATCACTTTATTCCATTGTTTGCTGAGGAAATAAGTTATTGCACTGTTGACAAAATCACTTGCTGGATTGTTAAGACAGTTACTTATTGCATTGTTAAACATTCTTTTATTGTATTGCTAAGACAATCACTTATTTCTCTTCTCCAGGCAGTCTGTAAAGTTGAACCTAATAAACTTGTTTACTCTTGTTGTTCTAATGCTATTGTAATTATATGAGTTAAATTATTGAGAGACCAACAGTGTTCACTTTTAAGTGACCAGTGTTGTCAAAAGTTGACAATGTTATTTGATTTGCTGACAGTGGTTGTTTAGTTTGAAGACATATTTAACAGTAAATTTAGCAAACTATAATAATGCCTTTTATTCTTTAACTTGTTTAAGTCAATAGAAACATTCATACGTATCATTGCTAGTTCTTGTCGATATAGGATTTCATTATTTTTTAAGTTTTGAACGTGCATTTTGAAGTAAGTTCACATCATTATTAATTTCTAGGATCCCAAGTACTTGGTGCAGTTTGCTGATGTTCGGCACTGCACTGTTTATTATCAGATTAATGCGAGAAAATACCAGTCATCACCTACGGATTTCTGTTTTGTATTAAAAGTAAGTATTGCATTGATTTTGTAGGGATCAGTGTAAACATTGGAGAAAATTCATAACACGAGAAATGAAATCCGACATTAGGATAGTTTATTGCCAGAGAAAGAACAACAGATATCAGCAAAGAACACAATAGTGCTTTGTGGTATTTAGTATGAAAATATTCTATAAAATAGAATGCTACAAAAATCTGTGATGAATATGCAAACTGCAATTATGTTATAATAAACGCTTAGAAAACAAAAATTGTATATTTTATTCCATATGCATCTAGAAATGTTTGTTCGCTAATGTAACCTTACAGGGTGAACTGTTTCCATGCAAACACAAAGCAAAATATCTTGGTCATGTAATAGTAAAGATGGTGCTGATATTTTAAATAAATTGCGCCTGTTTTATATTCACTCTAATACTTTTTGCAGAAACTTTGGTTTTCGATCTGTTCATGCCAAACGTGTTCTGTTTAAATCTTGTTGTTCATCTTTTTACTGTTCTACCCTCTGAATCACTTTTAATATTGCTACTATTAGAAAATTAAAGGCAGCCTACCATTTTGCATTGACAAACATTTTGCTTACCACAGGGCACCACAGTATCTAGAATATGTGCAGAGAATGGCTGTAATCATTTTAAAGTGGCTTTACGTAAAAATACCTTTAGCCTTCGTCAGCCGGTTCTAAATTCAAACAATGAAGTTATTTGAAATTTTATCCTTTGATGTCATTTTAGCTTCAAATATTTTTGCCCATACTGATCCTTTTTTACGAACGCGTTAGTATTGTTAAGCAATGATTTACTGTACATAGTCACAGAATGTAGTCAGATAGATCAAACAGTCGTTTTACGAGCATTATACTTCGAATACCTGTTTCAGTTAAGCAAGGATTTACTGTATGCACTCATGGAATGTAGTCAGATAGACCAAACAATGGTTCTAAGATGCATTACATTTCAAATAGCTGTTTTCGTACTTGTAAAACAACTATCACGCTTTTTGAAATGAGTTTATTATTAATGAATTCTTGTTACCTTTTTATTATTTAGATGGATTCAAGCTGGTCTAGTTTAAAGTACCTTTGTTCAGATGAAGAAAGTAGTCGTCTCTGCTGGGTATCCAGTTTTCGATTAGTTAGTGTAAGTATGTAACATTCTCAACGTTAGAGAACTTCAAACTAATACTCAGTATTACAAGTGGACTGTGTTTTGACCATACAGTTTGTCTGCTAGCGGAGGAAATGATGGTGTGGAAGCTTCACATTCCCAGAAGTTGATTTTATATGGAGTCAGTCTGCATTGAAGTTAAATTGTTCACATTGTCTACTTTATAAGTACTGCTTGAACGAAGGAAGGACCTGCTTTGGATAGAATTTAAATGTAGTGTCACATCTGTAGTATAATTTGCTGTAAAACATAAGTTGCTGTAGTGTACTGTCTGTTAAGGTTTGAGCAATCCAAGACTTTTGAAAATTGTCTCCTTATCAGTAAAAATATCGAGCACCAACAAGAGCACAAACTGATTTTCTACGTGTTGTACATCGTATTAAGTGAAATTTTCTTTTCACAAGGTGATTTTTTGGCAACCATGGATTTACAGTGCTTTTATACAAAAGCCAGACCGAACTTTTTAAGCCACCTGCTTACAGTTGATTAAAAGACAAGTGCGGTATCAGGGAATATGTTGCAGTATCATTGTAAGATCAAATCTAATTTTGTAGTGCTTAGTTCTGCAAGTGTGTGTTTTTAATAGTATCCCATTTGGTACATCTGTCATTAGCCACTATTTTTATCAACTTTTGTACTCTTTTTCTAAAAGAAAACAGTGCCTTAGTATTAATTTTTTATTCACCATGAGACAAAATTATGCCTCTATAACTTATGCCTAATGTCTGAATAGGTGTAATGTTTTTTCACGTATAATGTTTTTCACATTTCTTGTATTTTAAGAAGAATGAAATTAGGAACACAATGTCTGATTACTTATTAACTTCAACATTTTTATGCTTACAGTATGGTAAACAGTTGACAGAGAATTACACATCAGCAGTAAAGAAAGACTTGACACTTGATGAGTTGAGCATACCTCAGTTTGTAAGTTGAATTATTATGTTTATAAACATCATTTTATTTTCAATATTTAAAACAATATATGCATAATAAGCCTTTCACAGTTTCTGTTGTTGCAGTTGCTGTAGATCAAAGGTTGGCTGAACCCAGTGCATCTTACTTAACTATACATCAGTTACATGACCTTATGCACGTAACTACATATAGGTGAAATGGGTGAAACACGCTGTTACTTTTATTACATACTATGCATGCATAGTTTTAAACTAACAAGTTATTCTTATCAGAAAACAGCTAGTAAAATAACAGCAGCAATCCGTGTAAAATGAAATAACTGAAACAAAAATGCCAAGAACTGTTAGTATTACATTATCATGGACCTCGAGGCATTTTCAAGTGTAAACAAATGTGTTGTGTGGTTCAGAATTGTTTATTGTGTACCTTATTTTGTTATTGTACCCATGTATGAATAAATAGTTAAGTTAATAAATTCTGTCCTAAATGACATATTCAGCCATTTAGGCAGACAAAACTCAATAAGCAAGTAACCCCGTGCTACTTATTCTGCACTAGTTTATTTCATGCCAAACATAAATAGGTAAATTTTTTAAAAGATAATTTGTGAAAAGAAGCTTTTCATAGTCTTGCTTCACTTTTATACATTTATCAACAGCATGACTCTTGGTCATTATACTAGTCCGTTCCAGTCAAGTCTGTACTCCCTGAGAATGTGATCTAATGAACATGGGAAATGTGGTAGGAACTGAACGAAGTAATGTCTTTGATATATTGGACATTTCATTTGTTAGCAATTACTTTTCTTATTAAACAACACTTTTTGCATTTCTGTGGCAAATGTAGTCATTAACATTCAACTGATTAAAAGAAACACCAAGTCTTTCAGGAAGTTAATATTTGAGAGTTATAAGCACCTTGTGTACAGTGTTCCCTCAGTTATCGCAGTATTCCATTCCAGGCCCATCTGAGATAAGTGAATTTCCGCAAAGTATGGACGCTATACTTATTTTAGAAGTTATACATTATTTTAAGACTTTATAAACCCTCCCCACACTCTTATACATAACCACGGTATATTATGCACGGTACCTGAGCCAATCAGCGACTGAGATACAGAGCAGCATTCTCTGGTTGGTCGCTTTCCATCAATCAACCAATCGTGTGTTGTGTACAATCTCACATTTGCAAGTAGCATCTCAAGCGGGCACAAGTACTACATTTCGTTTTTGGTGTGTATTCATCCGCCGAATAAATACACTATTTACTGTAAATGGTATTTTTTATGATTTATAATATTCTTTTAATGTTAGAATTAATATTTTTAATATATTTTTATACATTTTGTGATTTTTATGCAAAATTCATCAAATCTATATATTACTGTACAATACATACTACGCATGTGCAAAAATACTTTAGACGGAGTACTGCAAAAACGCGCGAAACAGCGAAAATGCTGGGATAAATATTTTACATTAATATTTTTGAAAACCCGCGAAACAGCGAGTCCGTGATAAACGAACCGCGAAGTAGTGAGGGAACACTATTTAGTAAAATTAATTTAAAGTTGCAATCACTTCATGCTTGGGCGCACTTAATGCCCACTCATTTTGGGCAAAAAATGTTGGCGTCTGGTTACTATGCAATACAAACAGCTAGAGATTACTAATACTATTTTTAGCTTTATGGTGAATCTTGTTGCCCACTATGTAATGGAAACCGGATACCGACGATAATATAATAACATCCACCTCGGCTTGCGAAGGCTTACATAGTAACGGTACAATTATTTTAACAGGCTAAAACTGAAGTCTGTATAAGTTAAGTAGTCCCAATCTAGCCGACACCTACTGTAAGCTCACAGCCTCATAGAATCCATGCTTGTCTGGAATTGTATCATATGTAGTATTTATATATTATATATATATATTATATTATATATATATATATATATATATATGTATTTATATATATAGTATTATATGTATTCTGAGGTATAATCCTGTGGATTAAAGCTATACAAGTACTTTAAACGTGTTGCTATTTGATATGCTGACTAATTTTTACATAAACACAGTTAAACAGAAAGATTTAATCAGCTAGAGTGGTGGAACTATGGAAGTTTTGCTACGGTGAGCCTTTGTGCTATCTAACAGCAGCCGTCATTTTTTTTTCAAATATGCCTGTAACGAGATTCATTTGACAGGAGATAAGAATGATTTAAATTTCTATTGCATTTTTAAACAAGGCACTTCATGCACATTTATTATGTGGTAATTTCAATATTTCTAAGTGTTTATTAAAGTACAGTGAAAGATGTTCAGGGGTTAGTTTTTCCTTCAATACCATTTTTTGTATTTGCTATGGAAACTCATATGGCACAACACGTTTTGATTATTTCCTGAAAACATTACGTTACCTCTTTTTTCCAATAAAGAACTGTTTTTCATAAGATTTTTTTTGAATTATATATACAGTAGGTGGCAGCATAGACCATTGTATTTATTATGCATTGTCAATTGGCGATGTTGACAATAATTAGTTCCTTTTTTTTTAGAAACAGGTAATCGGTGATAAATGCCGGGTGGCAATTGACTTCACCGGTGGAAGTACAAGAGTCATTGAGGATCCAAATGAAGCTTTTGCCATTGCTAAACTAGAAGAACATGAGTGGAGAGTAAGAGACTAATGACAAATTCTGGCTAAAGTTTATAATTTCCTACAACAAAAAATTAGTTCTTTAAGTGGACTAGAATTAGGATTAGGATTAAGATTATGGTTAGGGTTACGGTTAGGATAGAGTTGGGTTAGGATTAGGGTATTTAATTTGTGTGTGGAATTGTAAACTCTGTCCCAAAATTTTCTAGCAGAATGCTTAATTTCTCAAACAAATTTCAGGACGAATCTTGAGCAAAACTTTTCCACAAGTTTGTGATATGGCAAATCAAGGAGTGTCCAAACTTGTCAGTTCTGATTGTTGTGTGGTGTAAGTTTTGCAGGCCTGTACAGTCTTGCATTCAAGGCATATTTTCAAAGCATTAATTCACTTAGTGTATCATTATAGCAGTATTATATATAATGATTATGGGCTACTTTGGGGAACGGGTTAGTCAATATGAAAGCGTAGATATTTATCAGTGCAAAATGCAGACGATTATTATTGCCAGATGTCTGTTAGAAATTAGCTTTCCGAAAATTGCCCGTGTGCCCACTGTTTCATGGAAATGACTTTTCTATTGATCTGAACTGCAGGTTAGCTGGCCATCGATTGTTCAAATGACCTGTATATAGTAAGTAAAATATTTACCAGGTAAACAAACATAAATCACAGGCTGATGGTTGGGACAAGACTGGAACACAGCTTATTATCAAGGCTAGGCTTGTCCTTTAAGATCAGAGCCTCTCTCGATAAGGTAGACAGCAATAGGAATGTTAATAATAATGATACATATCGATAATTATCATTTGTCGCATTGATGCGAAAACTTTGTTTTTATCGTTATTGTATCGATATTATATTAGGAATATTGTTATCGTATTGTTGCTTATCGCTTACCTTTATAAAATCACTTCACTTTGCTTTTCTATTTATTTACAGTAATTACACACGATGTGGATAAAAAGAATTATTTATAATTATAAGCTTATCAGACCCTGAATAATTTTCTTGTACTTTCACCAGGTAGTAAGGGCTATATTCATTCTGAGTCATATTGACAAAGTATAGAAACCCATTTACACACTTTGATATTGATGTGCAGATGCCAAATTCACTGTTACCGTATTTTTAGTTCATTTTTCCCATCACGTGCAGCTCACATAGAAATATTTTTATTGTAGTAACATGTTTATCTGTCACAGCTGAGCGGACTTATTTATGAATCATTATGACAAACAAACTTGTGTTACATATCTAGCAGCTATTTTAGTATACATCACTGAACGCACTAAAGCACTTCATAATTTCAATTATTAATGGCACTTTTTCTGTTGTTGCATCAATTGTCAGTATCTTCAATATTGTCTAAAAATAGTTTATCGTTATCGTATCGTTGGAAAAAGTATCGCATCATATCATTATCATATCACCAAATTTGTAGAATTTTAATATCCCTAGACAGCAACTTTAGCCATTGTGCTACTACTTTAGCGTCACATAATCTTTTTAGTATAGTTAATATGTCTAGCTTTAATATTGTATTGTCATTTCTTGTAACATTATGAGTCTGCAAATGTTGCTAAATTTACAGAAGAAGAAGGCAGCCATTCGACCAGTGAACTCTCCAAGTCTTGTATCAGCTGTTCAGTCGTCTGTACATAGTGCTGAACCGTGGTTCTTTGGCGGCATTTCACGAGAACAGTCAGTTGAATTGCTTACTGCTCAGGGTCTTGTAGATGGGTAAGTTGTTTGTATAAGAATGCAATCTATAAATAGTGCATTATAGCTGATGAGTAATTTGACTACTATTAATTTTTAGTTGTGTTGTGTTGTGTTGCATTGTGTTGTATTGTGCCGTGTCAAATTGTGTTAGTCGTGCTGTATTAGGTTCTGTTATGGATGTTATACTGAGCTGTGTTTTGCTTGCTACGTTACGTTATCATTAAGATTATCGCTTTGATGATTCTTTTAAGAGATTATTGCCTTTTTTGCATAAAGAAGCATTATTATTACTTTATTACAAAAATTAGTAATCGTCAATTACCAATAGTATTGTAAGGCGCCTAACAACAGAATCAGCATTATTGTTAAAATTTAAACATATCGTTAAATCCATTGAATTTAAACTAGACACTGTACAGTGTAGATACAATATGAAATTGTACAATAGTTGTAACAGACTTAGTTCGAAAAGGCTAAAATGAATAGACAAGTTTTGAGTTTTTTCTTGAACACATCAAATTTAGTTCAACAATGCAAATCAAGTTTTGAATTTCTTCCATTCTCTGAGACCAGCTACTGAAAAAAATCTGCCTGTGAAAGTTTTACAATGATTAAAGGATACATCGTTAGTGGTATCCTATTCAGCCTGACCAGTAGAGCGTGTTCGAATTGAGAAAGCTTTTACGTTCAGAATATTTGATAAATAATCTGGAGCCATATTATGTAAACATTTGCACACCAAGCATAAAATCTTAAACGACTGCACTATATCTGATTGGCAGCCAGTGTAAAATTTTTAAATGTTATCATTCAGTTGCTTATATTATACTTCAGTTTTATTGTTTTAGGTTGTTTCTTATTCGAGATAGCCATACGATACCAAATGCCTTTGTTTTGACACTTGCTCATGGACAGAAAGTCAAACACATACACATTAAATTAGTAAGTTTATGTTATATGTCAACTATTTTGCATTTGCTTAAACTTTTTTTATTGAAGTTTGAAGTTTATTATTATTACACTCAGTGCAATAATACATTCAACACAAGGAGACAAACTATCAATATCATTACATCATATGGTGGTTTTATGTCTCGTGTACTATCATTACACGAGAAAGAAGCAATTGTACTGCAGTGGGCTTGGGAAACAAAAGCTTGTTTAAATCCCAAACTAACAAGCTTTTTCTGATTACTTGTAGCTCGCAGAACAGTTTTATTTCTAATAATCGAGTCAGGTGGTTGTAAACGTACTTGAATAAAAGCAAAAAGTAAAGCTTTATCAAAATCTTATTTGAGCTAGTCGATTTTACAGCAACATAAACAACAGCAAATTATAACATTCTATAACAATGGGAATCTATTTAAGAAAAATCGTATAGCTCTGTAATGTGATAGCTCCGAAAATTTGTTTAAAGGACAACCGGACGATTGTTTAGACTCAGCCTCATTTTAAGTTACTGTCCAAAGTATACAGTTTCTTGTCTATAAAAGTTAGCAATTGTTTCTTAAATTTGAATAGCTTAGAAAAGTAATTAATGGCAACCGAACACAGCTATTGCAAACGTCAGAAACTAGCCACGGTTTGTGCAATGGTAGGCATCTTCCCTTGCCCGTCAAGCACGTTTGCATAAGTGTTACTGCTTAAATGCGTAATTTCACGAACATCAGAAACTTACACTGCAGTTCATGATCATGGTTATCACGGTACCGTCTTGTATTTATCGGCCACACGAATGTGACAAAAAGGCACCGTTGCAAGTCTTACCAGATTCATTAAGCCGCACCTAGCTTTGAAAGTTTAACAAAATTTGAGTAATTATTATTTAATCTAAGCTTTGATTTAAGCTATTGTAGTTTTCAACGTTTTAGAGCATTCTTTATTCTGAACTAATGTTTACGCAATCATCCAGTTTTCCTTTAACCAGGATAATCTTAGCATCGCAAAGGTGCCAAAAATGCAATTAAAGCAACGAGTAGCATTTTTTGCAACCACAAATGAAAATTGTTCTGTTGCTTTTGTCTTATTTGTAGTGTCTTTTGTAGGAAATGAGGAAACTATGTAGGAGATATGGAAATGTTTTGCCCATGTATTTCAATGCTATAACATTCTTCTCTGTCTTTTATTAATAATAAACACTTATATTCAGTACTAGTATATCCCTAAAGTTTACAATTTACCACACAAGATATTAGTTTGTGAAGCGGATTAGGATTAGGATTAGGGTTGAGGTTAGGGATGGGGTTAAGGTTAGGATTAGGATTGGAGTTAGGGCTAAGGTTAGGGTATTTAAATTTTGTGGGGAATTGTAGACTCCTTCCCTAGTGTACTCATATTTAGAAGTACTTATAAATGCAAAAACAATATGTATTTTGTACACTGCCTGTAAAACTGCTAATGCAACAGATTCCTGCATTTTTTTACAGTTGCAAGATGGCAACGAAGGTTTCTATTCAATCGACGAATCTCTGAAGTTTCATGATTTGATACAACTGGTCGAATTTTACCAAGCTAATGTTGGGTGCTTACCGTGCAAACTGACACATCATGTTCAAGTGTTAGCTTGATGCAGACTTGCACTACCAAGCAGTATTCTTCTACATTCTACCGCATCAGTATCCATCTAACCATGTTATTACACAAAACAACAAACTTATTGTGTTTTTTTACTGTTGCTTGCTGTTACTTTCATACACTATAGATATAATAATGTGTAAGCTATTGTTCGTGTTCACAGTGTGTGTTTAGTGACCAAATTCGGGCAGTGCTGATTCTGGTCAGTAAATTAATTGTTGACCATTTGAAAAACCGTTTCATGTGTTGTCAGTGGTACTGTCCATTGCTGAGAAAGGATGCATATAAATTTGAGTGTGCTTGCCATCTGCTGTCTCATCTTGCAAAATGTCTTTCGTAACGAGATAGGTTCTGGACTTGCTACAACCGTCTACAGTAAATAAGCCTTTCTGTTGATTGCTGAACTCTTGCTTGCAGAGTGCTCATTGCATTCAAATACTTCAATGTACTTTTGAGTTCAAATACTTCTTGGCCCATAATGTACCCGAAGAAATGTTTTGTACAAAAAGAATCGTCATTCAATCATGCTACAAATTTTTGCTCATTTGCTCAATGCTTTTTAAGTCTGCTGACAAAATCAAATTAAATCGATCGAGTAAACTGAAATTTCGCTTCTTATGGACTTTATGACATTCAAGATCTGAAAAGGGTGTAATAAATATGGGTCGCCAAATATTTTGAAAAAGCTGCACTATTCTAAAATGTGTGAAAGGTTAGCTGTCTTTGGGAGTGCTTTCATTGCTGAAAATGTTTTTTTGCATCCGGTGTGACACATTTTTACAGTCATTGTAATATCATTTCGGTAAAGAACTTGATAACTGAAAAAGTACTGATTCGTAGTGCAAAAATCTGTTCCTCTAAACCCATAATCTGAGGCAGTTACTCCTAGATTCGATGTACAACAACAACATTATTGTTTTGAGCTATTTGTTTTTTTTGTTAGCATTGTTAATTTTAATTTGGTGTTATTAATGCATTAGCTTCGAAGGTGCTGTAATGCAACTTGTATTGAGTGATAACAGTGCGCACTTAATGACTTCACTTAAACGGCACTAAATTTGGTCAGCAAAATTACTTCTGGATGGATTCACTGTTATAATGCCACCGACTATTTACCCCTTTAAGTGGAGGATGTATATATATACTCGAATACCCAAGGCATCTTGTCCAATTCAGTGACTCAGATTAAATGATGAGCTAGGTTTCAATTCTGCCACAACTGATCGAGCTTAATTAGGCTTTGCTATTTGAGTGCTTGATCTCGGCTTGCAAGGGTGTATGAAAAAATGTTACGATTTATTTGCATACAGTACCGTAGTTGATAATTGATGTAATATGACACACGTGGCTGTCAGCTGTGACGCTTTGTAGATTGAAAGAAGATTGTAAGAAAAATAGCAAGAAAGAAACTATTGAATCGGATGAATGTAGATTAACCACAACTCTCCAGTGTTGAGTGGTATGTTATTGTCCTTCACAACTATTGGTTGCAGTCTAGTAGCACATTGGCATTGCCATGATATTGCAAAAGAATTAATGTTCTAACGAGGAAAGATTAATTCTTCAATTGAGCAATAAATTTTGTAACTTTTAATTGTATAGCTGTAGTGTAAATCATTTACACCATGCCTTGTGTATAAACTCCTCAAGTGCTATTTCAGGTTACTCTGTCACATGATTTCTTATAACTATATATATATATCACTTTTAAAGTAATACTATGAATCACCAATTTTTAGTGCTGTGTTTATTTTTCTGTTGCAAAGAAGCAGTTTTCACTTGCATATAAAGCCAAATTTGGTATAACTGTGCCATTTTCACTAAAATCTTTGAATGCATGTAATGCAATGAGAACATTGATGAAGAACAAAAATTGATGTTGAATTGTTGTAACAGTAGGCAAGATGGGTGCTTTTTTACTCGTTTCTCATTTTTTGTGTTAACAAACTGTTAGTTGTTGCTTGCTATGGGTGCAAAAAATCTCTTTTCTGAATTGCTCTACAGTTATTTAAAAATTTTGCCTTATAGGAAACGTAGTTTTGTAACTTGTAGTCTTTCTCAATCTGATGTTTGTAATTGTTCCTGGTTTTATTTGCTTAATTGCTGTATACTGATTTATTGCAAAGAAGAGGAAATGTGTGATGTGAGCGTCACGAGTTCTGTCTCCAGTTTAGAGGATTGTTATCAGTAATTGTTTATGTTCCAGTCCTGCTACAACTATTTATCTCTAGTTGGCTCAATTTTGGCTTTCTAAACTATGCATATAAATGAAGATTCTGTATATGATGCAAGTATAAATTTATGCAAATTCACTTAAAGCTTTCCTCTTTTCTAGTTCAAAAAGTAAAAAATCTCTCTTGTTAGTGGATTGGGGTGCATATTTTATACAACTGTTTCTAAGTTTTTTTGTGTACGTATGTTTGTTTTGATAATATGCTAACATTGTTGCAAGGAGTTCAGGCTTGAATAAGAATTTTATTATATTGCGAGGAGTTCAGCATGAATAAGAATTTTGTTTATGTATGTATTACATTGCTACTGTTGCTGCTGTGCATATATTGTGTGTAGTTCAGTTTCTTGACAGAAGATTTCCCCTCTTGTCTATGTAATTTTGTTGACAAAGACTGCCTATTTTTGTATTACCGTACAAGTTGCTCACAAAGATAATATCCAATGTATATATTTCTACACTGAACCTTTTCATTTTTTATTTATGTGTATTTTTACTATGACTGTAAATATGAATGAAATTGTTGCGTGCAATATTGTATTGATAATCATGTACTGAGTTTTTTAAAGTAGCGATGTTTAGATGATTAGACCTAGATAGTAACTTGGTGGGTGAATAAATTGATAGTGAAAGTTCAGTCGGATCTTTCTGCGAGGTTTTAAACTGTTTTAGTTCATGTTGCATTTTAATGTCGTCTGTTATGAACTCCAGCAGTAGTTTCAAAAATGTTGTTTGTATGTTTGTATTGTCCTAGTTTGTGGACACCCCGAATTACAATGAAAATTAGTGATTTTTTATTGATTCTGTGAGTTGTGAATGCTCTTGTTTTGAAAGTTTTTTATTATGCTATATGAAAAATGCTTTGTTCATGGTTTGAAATAAAATGTTTTTGAACAAATATTGTGAAATCAAGATATTATACTCTTTAGTATAGAAAACACATATTGCAAATTATGAAACCAAGGATGTTAAAAGACAGGAAATTTATTTTGTAGGAACTTAAAAAAACTTGCGGCATAAAACATTGATTCAAATCAAGTTAATCAACATAAAATCATGAGAATTTTAACAAATCAATAACTGAAGAAGACAAAAGCTTTATAGATAGCAAGCACACGACACTGACTAACTAACTGACTAACTGATTATGCTCAAGCTACATATACATGTATCATAATACTTGAACAAAGAACATATTACTTTTGTCTTTGAAAGACAAGTAGTTAGGACTATGGCAAAGGACTTTGAACTCAATTTCACATTTTTTAAAGAATTTCCATTTGTACATTTATTATTAGTTCGTTCCACGTTCAGAATAGAAAATTATTTATAGTGTGACTGCAAAATATGTGAATAATAATAATATCCAAATAATAATTATTTAATTATTTTAGAGCTTATTTATCGTCGAGTCTAGGCAGTGTATTAATGGGCAGTGGTGTTATTTATTTCCAATCCTTTCGTCCTTGTTTCATGGGGTTCATTTTATAAAGAAAATTATATCTGATACGGGTTTTTGTGCGAAATAAATTCCCGAATATATCGCAAAAAGTGTTTTTCAAGATATACAGAGTCTTGCTATCCCTTACGTCTCGTCCGGGTAACCAATAAGTGTATAGTTCTCATGCGTGTGATCCAATCAGTAAAGCCGTAACATGAAAGTTAGAGCAGACGAGCGAGAAGCACTAATGAACGAATGGTCAAAGTCGATGATTGGACGGTTGTCCAGCTTACAATTTGCCCTTGTATTTGAAGTCAATGCCCTTGATGTGGTTGACCAACCTGTAAGAATAAAGATGATGATGATGGTGATCATTAATAATAATAATTATAATAATAATGATAATAATAATAATAATAATAATAATAAACGTAATACTATAGTGATGAGAATTACTAATTATTAGTTAAAATATTGTTAGTTAAAAAAGCGAGTCCTCTTAATCATATCACAGAATGAGGCCTCAATAGAGACGTGCTAGGACATGAAACTACTGTGGGCAAAAATTTGTTTTGACATAATTGTAACCTTAGTCTTTGACATTCGAATCCGAAATCAGTAGGCTTGCAGTTAGTACTCAGAGTCAGACCTATCCGTATGCCAAGTTTGGTGATTGTAGTTTTATCCGTTTTGATTTTTTACGAACATATACACAAACAGATACACTAAAAGGCATATTCAGAAGAATACTGAAGCTGTCAAGTCAGTCTAAACAATAGTGTGCTTCACAATAATAACACAAACGTGGTTCATAACTGTAAACATAGGTCATATTGACTGTAAACATAGATCAAAATCATAACTGAACATTTTTATATAAGTGTTGAAATTCTCGATTCGAAGTATATTCACGACTTTGCTATGCAGCCTACATCTATGCCGCTGCAAATAAGTTCCTATAATATACACCAATGACTAGTGACAAGTATATAGCTCTACCTTTCCACCATGTTACAGGATGGAAAAGAGGCCAAAGATACCATTTCAGGGTAGCTGGTAATACTTAGTGTTAATTTATTATTAATAATGAGTGCCATAGCACGATACTAATAGGATTCCATGTATGTATGTAGTTTATTGACAAAAAATATTTTCATTAACAACAAATGGGGTAAAACTTTAACTTTCTTTTTGTCCGTGACAGAATACTACACGTCATTTAATCTTAATCATATTCAGTTAATATTCTGGCACAAATTTTAAGAGATTCATTATTAAAAATTTTAAATTTATTATTATTATTCATTAGTTTTAAAGAATGAATTTACATCATAAAAGTTAATGTAAGTATGACTGTCTGTGATGTGCTGAGTTATTGAAGCAACTACTGCAATACATGTAGCTCAGTAAACCAACTCCAGAAAAATGTAAAAGACATGATCTTACATTTGCATCTAAAAAATCTAGTTGAACTGAAGTACAGTATAAGGTGCTCTCTCTCTCTCCAAGAGATCTTCGTAGAACAGAACCGAATTCTCGCATAGTACAAAAGTGACAAGAATATTTATTACAATTAAGAGAAAGAAGAAAGATTTACCAGTTTTTGGCAAAATCGATGGTGGCGTCATCTACTGGATTCTTAACTGCACCGAGTTTGCCGACAAAGTCATCGTGGGCAGTCTTGTGGTCTGTAAAGTTGGGATAGTTTTTCGCCTGCATCATTTGCTATAAGTAAAATAGATAGACATTACACAATAACAGCCCGTGGCGCTCGTATCTGCGTCAACCTGCAGATTCTGCAGTTCTGAAGCAGACTTCTGGTTGATCTCTTTCGAGCATCCTGCATCAGCTTTCGGTTACAAATTCCACTTTGAAAGAGGTCAAACAGAATTGTAAACTGACACAAAGATCTAGTACAAATATAAACCGTAGTACCAATAACTAAACATCGCAGGTTAATAGTGTATCACATTTAAGATTCATAACAGTCAACTCGTACACTCGTACAGATCCTTGAAAAAAGGCTCTTGCAATTATTGTGCAAGGGTTAGTTCCCCACATGTGCTCCAAAATTAGAAATGCCCACAAAAATGACTGTAGTCTCCGTGACCTCTAGATCCATTCAGACCTACACATCACTGTACACAACGCATCACTAGAGCAACATTGTAGTGACTCCTACAGTTATTCGGACGTGTTTCAACTTTGCACTGGGCTGCTTAAGAAATGTTAACATTATATAAGCTAGAGGACCAATGAAATTGTTTAAGAATGTCAGGTGAGGTATTACACTGTCCGTTGGAATTTATATCAGGTTGCTTCATGTAATACTATAAAAAAACGAGTTACATCTTTTAAAATGGCAGAAAGAAATTTTGACACTTTTTGTGTCCTAAGCGACTCGCTTCAAAGCCTGAGCAATAACGCTTGTGAGACAGTAATCTTCACACATTGAGTACCACTTCTCTCCAAAGTTAATCATCAGAAAACTTTCAGTGTATCTCGTTCTCTGTGAATGTTTGTCGGCCTACAAGTCGCTATAGTTACGCTACACTATAGTCACAGTCAAAAATAATGTCTGCAACTTGGCCTGTGTAACTTAAGTTCATCATAGATTCTATCCATGGGCTATAAATTTTGTTTATAAACATACACTTACTAAATCATCAATCTTTCTTCAACAACAAACATGAACGTCATTTAAAAGGTCTATCAGATTAATTTTCTATCTTGCAAATCTGCTAAGTCAGTGACTCAAAAATAAATGTCGCTTAAAAATAGTCACTGAGACACTATAGTGACTATACCATATCTATTTTAGAGACAAATTATTCTCAGCTAAGAATTGACTAACACAAAGCAGTACAAATTTGTGGCTAACACGGAGTGGTACAAATTTTCTGGCTAACACGGTTAGTACAAATTTTCTGGCTAACATAGAGTGATACAAATTTTCTGGCTAACATGAAGTAGTACAAATTCTCTGGCTAACATGCAGTATTACAATTTTTGTGCCTAACACGGAGTAATAAAAATTTTCTGGCTAACGTACAGTATTACAATTTTTCTGCCTAACACGGAGTAATAAAAATTTTCTGGCTAACACGGAGTACTATAAATTTTCCGCCTAACACGGAGTAATAGAAACTTTCTTTCTAACAAGCTCTAGTACAAATTAACACGGAGCAGTACAAATTCTCTGACAAACACGCACTAGTATAAATTTTCTAGTTAACACGAAGTAGCACAAATTTTCTGGCAAACACGGAGTAGTACAAATTTTTTGGCTGACATGGAGTAGTTCAAATTTCCTGTCAGAACACACACAGAGAGAAAGTCTTGTCCTGATCCCACAGCTGTTAAATCGAACAAATTGCTGAAATTTTTTTCAAGATATTACATAATGTCTTAAAGCAGCTGAACAGATCCCGGGCAATCAAGATTTCAGTTGATACTAACATATGGCATAGATCTCATTTCCCAGCCAAAACATTCGCATGTTGATTCAACTTAGCTGGTTGAAAACGATCCCTGGGCTGGTTGGTTTCATCGTACATGGCAAAGAGTTAGCTTAGCAATAATATTTGTCTTCTTTAATGGAGACACAATAATCATTCCTGTTGGGTTTTCATTGCGGAATCCTGTTTCCAGTTAGCGACTTTCAACTCACAGGGCTGCTGACGTCATTTAATGCTGAGGTCTTAAAATACCAAGAACAGTAACCACTAATTTGAAAGCTCTTTGCTTTTAGCTTACCCAATTTACTAAAAATTTTCCTCATCAGGTGGCGTTGCTTGTGTCGCCTGGGCTCACTTCACTTTGCCTTGCCTTACCTTACGTGATGTTACGTTACCTTACCTTACTTCGCCTTACCTTGTCTTACCTTACCTTACCTCACCTTACCTTACGTTACGTTCTCACCTTACCTTACCTTACCTTACCTTACCTTATCTTACGTTATGTCACCTTACCTTACCTTTTTTAGTTTGCCTTAGCTTACCTTACCTTACCCTCCTTACCTTACCTTACCTTACCTTACCTTACCTTACCTTACCTTACCTTACCTTACCTTACCTTACCTCACCTCACCTTACCTCACCTTACCTTACCTTATCTCACCTTACCTTACCTTACCTTACCTTATCTCACCTTACCTTACCTTACCTTACATTACGTTATCTCACCTTACCTTACCTTACCTTACCTTACGTTATTTCTCCTTACCTTACCTTACCTTATCTCACCTTACCTTACCTTACCTTATCTTACGTTATGTCACCTTACCTTATCTTTTTTAGTTTGCCTTAGCTTGCGTTACGTTATGTTACCTTATCTTACCTTATCTTACCTTACCTGACTTTATCTAACTACTGCTGATGCGTTGAAAAAGCTGTACGAGCCTCCCAAAGCACCAAAACCAGATTTCCTCTTAGGGAAATAGTTGCATAGCACCAACTTCGAGCAGAAAGTTCGTTCCTTTCCTACCTTGAACTGTCAGTAGCCCAGCCACCTACTAGTGGATAAGTTTCAACTTTAGCATTAGTCTAGAATGGAATGCTTTGACAAACAAAGGTTTGTTTGTTTACTGCACCTAAGAATAGCTTCTTGTTTAAGTAGATCCGTGGCTTCTAGAAAAACAAGTGATCCATAGTCATTTTAAGCCAAGAATATGTTTGAAATAGTGGTGTTTCTCTTTTTAATAAAAAATTACTTTCGTTTTAATTACATTTGGTGGTTCTTTTTAACGTAGTGGAAGTAAATACTCATGTTAGAATAACCATGGTAATTGGCACACTGCTGAAATGTATTTTTAATTGAAAGTGTAGTCAAAATCATAGATTATACAAATTACGGCGTTTCTAAGTATTGTTTCATCGTTTAAACGAACTTAAAAGTTCAATATTTCATTGGAATAAAATTTGGAGATTTTCACTCAGTTAAATGTTTGAAAAGCGCTTTTAAAGTTTGAAATCCCAAGACGAAAGGTTTATTTAGCTTTAGCAATAATCCAAATCTTATGTCTGAGTATATTCTTTAGCCTTCTTGAGAATAATACCGGAGCCGGTGCTCCGCAGACAAAGAAGCACCGTAAGAACGAATTGCAATATAAAACGGGACACGAAATTTCGCTAACTTGTAAATCACTTAATGAAAACACTGAAATGCTTGCATCTTTATTATTTTGTTTATCTTTACTAAAATCATTGGCAGTTAGATTTTAAAAATTATTTTAGGTGCACAAAGCCATCATATAATGGTGTCATCTCTCATCTGATAAAATTCTTTGTGGATATCCTTTGCGACTCTCAGTTTCAATCTAATCGGAAGATAAATTATTAGACTTAGAGCCACTTACTAAAGACAGTCGATTAGATTTAGATGTCACTTATGCCATTCAGAAAAAGTTTTATCTGACGAGGGACGATATAATTAGGATGTTATCATATGTTGATACTGTGCACATAAAACAAATTCTTTTTAAATCCAGTGATACGAATCTGAAGAGATAAAGTATTATTCAGCAAAGAAAATAATGGTTGTTCGCAGTATTGAACTATTTGTACGTGAGATGGACTGCTTGCTGCTGTGATGAAAGATTATTTTACAAGTTCAGGCGACGTCGCCACGGTGTCAGCGTTATCACCCGCTCATATAAAGATTTAGTTAAAAAAACAAGGACTTATCATATACGCATAGTCTCACGACACCAAGACTTCCTGAGGCATTTCAGACACACCCTGATAATCTCTTCAGTTGCTAAGGTAAACAATGTATGAAAATTGGCGCCTTGGGCCTCAGCAAAAACTTGGCGTGAAAACCGTCTGTCACGCCAGGAAGCCAATAATTTGTTTGCTTAAACAACGATGAGGTTTATAGAGCGTGGATGAGCAGAGATACGTGCGGAGTTACCAGGTGCCTATTTTTCTGAAAGGAGCTCTTTTTACGTGAAATAAGAATGTTGTCCAAGGTTGGGTGGCGGAGTGGTTTAGACTTCGGACTGCTACCACTCGGTGTTGAGTTCGAATCTAGTGGCTGCCAATGCTTGGGCACCGTCTTACCTGTGTTGTTGTAAGGGTAATTCACTAAATAGTCGTTAGCCTTAATGTTGTCAGTTTAATTGTTCTCTATGTCTTGTGTTGTGTTTGGACTTCAGCCAAGTTACTTTCGTTTGCGTCATCGCGTTAATGATTGCTCTTATTGCCAACATCATCACTTTTCACAACCGACGTTGCAATTATCAACACCAACCACTATCATCAGTACCACTTCCACTGTCATGGTGTCAATGCCTTTAAGAATGGTACCATTAATACTATCAACACTATCTGTCGTAGTGAATTACTGGCTCGTCACGGTGCATGCTTGAGAAAGACAGCTAAGGGGAGCAGAGCCTGTAAATGAATGTGTAACCGCCGGGAAAAGCGCTTCTGGACGGTTCATTGACAAAATTCGTTGTGGCTATTTCTTCCCGCACGCAAATATGGCTAAAACACCTTTATTCAGTTCTGTGTCATATCCTAGAGGATTCTCCTTGTTAATGAACTAGATTCTGGTCCTGCTACAAAACCCAGCATTAGTCGTCGTAGTAGCCTTGATCTATATGAAAAACCTCTCCCACAAGTACCGCTATCGTCATCATCATCAAATCACCACCCCCGCCGCCGACACCACCACCACCACCACCACCACCATCATCATCATCATTATTATTATATTCGATATTGTTGAAGTAAATTCTTGACTCACTTACCTCCTCTGTCTTGAAATGGCTGACCACCTTGTCATAGAGTGACTTCAGTTTTCCCGCATCGGCACGGTTTCCAGCAACTTCAAAAATGCCATTGAATAGACCCTTGTGTTGCTCGTCCAGGTTTTCATACTGAAATGCATAACTCGGTGTAAATATGAATCAAGCTTTATCCTTCGATCTTTTCATGTGTAATTCTCTAATAGAAATTTTTTTTACTGAAAGCTATAACAAGTAGATTTAAGAAGAACCTCAACAAAAAAGACCATTATCCTTAGCAATTTGTACGAATTTTGCTTCTTTGGACATAATTTACTTTTCTAATGCCATCTCTCATCCTGAGTTGTCCATTGGCCGTTTGGGGCACTATTTTATAAAAAAAAAAATCGGTGTTTTAAATACTATGTTAGCTGTAAGCATTAATGATTTGTGTGAGTATTAATTAGTACAAAATTTACTAATCGGTGTCAGCTTTATGTAGGGGTCGTTTAGAAACATCAACCTGAACCTGCAATTAATTAATCTTAAAACCAAACTTGATCAAAAGGAAAAATACAAAACGGATGTGATTGAGTCGGATTTGAACCAGGAACCTTTGAATTATTGTCCTATGACACGAAACTAAATCACATAGCTCCTTGTGATCTCATAAGATCTTATTTCAATCACCTATTTTCAACTGTTAGTTTATTCATGCTAGAGTAACTACTAACTAACTAACTAACGAACTGACTAGATTATTTTGTAATTAATACCGAATTGACGCGTGTAATTAATTAGTTAATTAAATAATTAATTATAATATTAATTTTCTGATTATCGGTGAATGATGGTACGAAGAAACTAAACAATTATTAAATGTTCGAAATAAAATTTTCTGATAGCCAATGGTGTCTGACAGCAGAAAGCGGATTGATATAATTACTCAAGGCTTCTGATAGTTACCATTGATTGAGAAAAATCAAACGTCACACATGCTAACCTCACACCCACGAAGTCGCGTGGTTTCATGAGCTGCAAGATTTGTGAACCCGCCGTTCATAACTCGATTTAGCACTATATATTAGCGCTATAACGCACTATGCATATTTTTATTTACAAATTCTAAAAAATTACTGAAGCTACTACGTGCAACTTTGCATACACTGCAACGAATATTTGTAAGTTGTTTTTGGCAAAAATTAGTTGAATAAATTTTTGTAATGTTAACTTGCAGGGATCGAGATAATTTTCTGAGCGGTAGGAGTGGTAATGATGATTAGAATAAGTTAATTAAAAGAAAGTTAATTTAAAAAACTGGTTCCCAACTTGCTTAAAAATAAATTAAATTTGTCAGCAAATGCATTCGACTAATAATCAAATTTAAAGCTCGTACATGCAATGAGCTGGTAACACAGTTCTATTGAAGTCATTTAAACTTACATAAAAACTGTCTTACTAACCTTAACTGTGAATATACATTCAATTGAAGTATAATAAAAAGTTAATTAAGTCTGTAAAATTTAAAAAAACTTTGTTTTCTTTTATAAAAGTGATTTTATCGAGTACTTACGAAAACCTTGAAGCTCTCATCCCAGCAAAATGGTTCTGGAATTGGGAAGCTCATGATGAGGATGCTGTCGTCTGCTCTGTGTTGCCTAGGTAGAAAAAGTGGGTACTCAGACTGAAGTCAGGAGACTGTGTCCCAACCCGGCAGTGCAGGTCCTTTTATAGATGCCAAAAAACGCCTCATCGGTGGATTCCATTGCAACAAAGGGGAGAAAGGGTTAAGTAGCAAAACTAAGGTAACTTACGTTTGACTTTCTCGTATTTTCGTCAGTAGATGGCAGCATCGCATCACGTGTGCATGCGTGGGCGTATGAGGAAGAAGATACGAAGGGCACGAAGGTGTTGAGGTAACATCTACTCCATGTCCTACCTACCCCCGTGCGCAGTTACACTGGCCTCTAGGACCCACTGAGACTGGGCTACGTGTTGCAGCGCTGCACGCTGCCTTGTCGGTTGTTTAGAGTCAGAAAATTTCAAGTCATTAGTGGTGAAAGCTTTAATTGTATGTTATGATACGTTTTGCAGCCAAGCTTAGTCTAAACAGATGAAAAATTTTGAGCTGGAGTGTAAGGTGCGGCAGCTGGAAACATTACTTACAATATAAATGCAACAGTTGCACGTCGCTTAGCGATTTCGTATAGTTAAGCACAGTTGGCCTGAAACAGTAGTTGAATGGATGAGTTTGGGGGAATATTTTGCCTAAAGGTTTTTGGCAAAATATATACAGACTTCCATACAGTCTGTATATATATATATAAACAATACTTGTCGGTGGGCTCAGCTGGTACACTAATCAAGCAGCTACACACACACACACAAAAACAGATGTGACAATTCTAAGAAAAAAAGCAGAAATATAGAGTCTTGTAAAGACAAAGACATCAAATTTGCTAGTGCGAGTTACGGTAACACAAAATGGGCAAACTCTTTTAATTCAGATAAGACTCGAAACGTCCATGACATTGTTTTCAAGTCCGCTTAGCGACTAAATTACTGTTCTACCTCTAACAATTATCTATAGGTCCAATCGCGTTGCACAAGTTCGAAATGAACATCATTCCATTAAATTTACAAAAAAGTGCTAGGCGGATTATTCTTTAGGTCCACAATAGTATAAAAGCAGCAATTCTATGGAAAGTAACATGTTGTGAAACTTTGACTTATATTAATTGTATACAAGAGTTTCAGATTAAGTCAACAAATTTACGATTATTTACAAAGTTTATGTTCAGATTCAGTCAACAAATTTACGATTATTTACAAAGTTTATGTTCAGATTCAGTCAACAAATTTATGATTATTTATTAAGTTTCGGTTTAAGTTTATTTATGTTTGCACAGCGTAAAATCCACATAAATATGTGTTTGATGAACACTGTACAGAAAAAATACATAAAGCTAATATTAAAATGGCTATTCGAAACAGCTAAATAACACAAAATTTCAAGAATTTTTTTTTAGTAAAATTAAAATGAAAATATGTATTCCTAAACCTATTTGGAAAAAAGCCTAATCAACAGCAGCTAAAATATAGCGTTAGTATTGTAAAGCTGTTACAGTGACATTAAATGTGTCAGCTAAACAGCTACATATGTTTAAATGTAATGATTGAAAAGTGCAAAGTGAAATCAAGGAAAGCAAACAAATAAAGACAAACGAATATCATCTATAGTTGAATATATATTTAAACGGGCGCCATGATGTATCTTTTTAGTACATGTGCGTAGTTTTTTTTCAAGCCTGGAATCTAGTACTCAACAGCAGACCTGGCTAATTTAGTTTCTTGTAGCTGCACCGGAACCTTTATCGTTTTCAAGGATAATCACCCAAGATGAGCAATTCCTAACTAACTTAGCTATGCGTTGTATATCCTCATCCAACAAGGGAAATAACCTTGGCGGTATGGCAGATGAAGTCGCCCTTCCATTTATTAACCAGTTAAGGCTGCCTAGCGTCGAGGATCTGTTTAGTTTTTAGTAGATCATGTAGATGGATTTTGGTGACGTCAAGATTTTTCAGTCTTATTTTATTATTTCTAAATGGGCTGTGCGGTTTCAAGTTCTCAAAAAAAATTCTAAATTTTAACTTTTCTAAAGCAGTCTCTTTGACCAAATATTCTTATTACCTTTCTACACGCGTTTCACTCAGGGATTCGTCGTGAACTATAAAATCATCAAAACACAACATTATTCGCTAAAAACAGAGTTACAAGAAAAACACCTAGGCTGTGCACTAATAACTCATTTGAAACGTTCAAAAACCTTTCGCACATCATCAGCATTTTCACACATTTATCTACATTCTTACAAGAAGATGAATATATTTGGGTATAGTTAATTTAGTAAAACTTCGTACTAGCAACCGGTAACTTTAAGACTAAAATGGCGTTTATCTAACATCCGGAATGTGTTATGCGTTATTTTTTGCAGTTATTTCCCATTGATTTTTTTATATGCAGCTATTCCGCAGGGGATAACGCATAAGTGGCATAACCCTTTCCGATGCCAGGTAAATGCCATTTCAGTGTATGTATGTAGATCTTATGAAGGTACTAGATCGAATCCAGTTTGGCTGTTTTCAGTTTTTATCTCTCAGTTTTATGAACTGTTGATGTTTTGCGCTTCGTGTCAGGTGATTTATAGTTTTTATACCAACATCCTTCAGCTCACTTATTTCAGCGAACTGCATCTTTTTTGTGTTTTATTACGTTAAACTTGAGCATAAAAACTAATGCAAATCACTCTGAGGCAAAGTCACCAAAAAGATGATTGTCATGGAGAACAAAAAACAGTGATTTTTATCCTGATTACAGCTTATTCGATTTCACTTAATATTGCAATTCATACTTGTGAGGAGCTTCATTAAAACAATAATAATCATGGTGGGATTAGTTCTGGAATTTCATATAACACCGGAGCACCTTTTTTCGGCAAAAACTTTTCATAATGAGTGCTGACTTTTATTTAGAGAGAAATTTTAGAAAACCACAAGGTTTTTACTTTTTTTAACCGTTGGTATACTGCAAACTGGAATTTAACACTCAGTGACAAAGCGTACTTAAAGTAAATGGTTGTGGCAAGAGGAGTCTGTCTCATTATCAAAGATAACCATCTAAAATGAGCGTTAAATTTTGTCATTACTCATCCATTCATCGATAAGCTCAGCGTTGCTTAACTTCACACATCGCCACACAACTGAATTGAAGTGCTGCCAGAAAATTTGTTGAACAGTGTGACATTAATATTAATGTCATACTTCCCAGCGGCAAGTGGGCGTATTCACCTCCTATTATCGAGCTTTTATGGCCATGCTAAGTTTTAATGCATGTACGTGTATGTATATAACACTTAGGTTCATGATTTTAACCTAAAATAAACTGACAGACTAAACTAAAGCCGTAGCGATGTAGCTCAGGCGTGACAAACGCAATATGGAAGCCGTAAGATTAGTAATTTAAATTTTCTCAGTTTTTTCTCAAACTGAACGTGATCTTGGTCATGCAGTTTGCATTTGCATCCGTCAATAAGCTGATTTCGTAACCCAGTGATCTCAGCTGTGATGCATTTGCTTTAAAAAGTTTCCAATCCGTCTGTGAGTTGATTCACAGCTTGAGATGCAAAGGTTCATTTGAAGGACGGTCAATCCTCTTTACTAACGCGAAACTTAAGAGTAAACCTCGAGTTTTTATATTGCTTTTTGTGTCATTTTAGCTTCCTGATTGAGGTTTATCTGTTTTATCGGTCAGGCAGGCACACAGTCGATTAGTCAGTCAGCTTGTCGACTAGCTAGTCTGCCATGTGGTCGGTAGCCTGGCAGTGGCCAATCAGTCAGTCGGTCGGTCGGTCGGTCAATCAACCAACCAACCAACCAACCAACCTACCTACCTACCAACCAATCAACCAACCAATCAACTAATCAACCGACCGACCAACCAATCAACCGACCAGCCGTTCAGTCAATTGCTCAAACAATCAATTTGTCATTCGATTAGAATCCTTTTATGGGAGTGTCTTAAGAAATTTCCTAGTTTTATACTTCAAATGCTAATTAAACTAAACTGTTTCGCAAAAGACACGAAGAACATAATAAAAAGATGTGGCTCATTATTGTCTACATGACAGTTGATGATTGTTAACGGAAGCTGCATGATCGCTTAACGACCTTAATGTTACGCTATTTGTCAGATTAAACGCTAAGATGTTCGGAGAGATTGGAAAGAATAAACACACAACTTAGTTTTCTTGAACTCTGTAAGACACCTCTTTGAATTGCACAGAGCGATATCACACTTAGGTCTTAGCACATACCAGGGTGTTTCTTCTTTAGAATTATATAATTTAGTAAAAACTAAAGTACATGTCATATCAGAAATGCCATAACCACAAAATAAAGGTTGAAAACGATGGGTTAAAAATGATAACTATGTAGTTTTACGAATAATGATAATAATAATTACGAATGACAATGAAGTTTTGTGTCATAGGTGGTGAAGAAGTTCGGCCTTAAAGACAGATACGCCTTTTCTAGAAAATATCTGGTAATCCGACGCAGTTTCATAAACAAACCTTACAGAAGCAGACAAATTGTTAATGTCGGAACTGTCAGTTAGCGAATTTTAGCGCTTTGTGCGTCGGAAAAGTCGGAAGCTCCAACGCTTCGGGTAAAACAGGTGTCGGCGGAGGAAAGAGTTGCGATTTGTCAGTGAAGATGCGCAGAGCTTCCACCCAAGCACGTCTTCCCAAAATTATTTTTTAATCATGACAAAGTTTCTTAAGCTCGTAACCCAGTATGCATTTGTAATGACGTAAGCCACAGCAAGATTGCAGACATGTTAACGAATTTCTCTCTCTCTCTCTCTCTCTCTCTCTCTCTCTCTCTCTCTTTCTCTCTCTCTCTTTCTCTCTCTCTCTCTCTCTCTCTTTCTCTCGAGTTTATTACTGTTCTTTGTAAGTTATTATAAATAAAGAATTAAATCAAATGTGTGTGCGTGCGTGCGCGTATTCTCTATCTCTCTCTTTCTCTCTCTCTCTCTCTCTCTCTCTCTCATAATAATAATAATAATAATAATGATATTTATTTAAAGCTGGTTTTTTGGATCAACAAATAACATAACCTCCGAAAACCTTTTGGGCCGACTATAAACAACAACCTACAGCTACATAACAGACACGATTTTACCCTAAATACCACGCGTCAGGCAGGGTAACAGCAGGTAACATTTTTTAAAAAGTCTTTGGTATGAACCGACCGCTGTATCGAACTCACGACCTTCCTGATGGAAAGCGAACGCTTTACCACTAGACCAAGCCGTCTGGTCGAAGTGGTACTACATGAAGATACCACAGATAGCAGATACCACATGAAACCTCTCTCTCTCTCTCTCTCTCTCTCTCTCTCTCTCTCTCTCTCTCTCTCTCTCTCTCTCTCTCTCTCTCTCTCTCTCTCTCTCTCTCTCTCTCTCTCGTTCTCTTTCTCTCTATATTTTTCTCTATCAGTCTCTCTCTTCCCCCGTCTCTCGAGATCTGGCTAAAGGTTCATCAAATGTGCTACAACCGTCAGGTGCATCAAACTCCAAGAATTTTAAGACGAGAAGCGTAATAACAGATGTTTTAAGCAGCGGAAACGGTGAAGTGTTTTCTGTTTGATTCTGCATGGGGTTTCTGTAATAAATCAGTAAGGGAGGATCAATTTGGTGCAATTATTAGGTGATCAAGATGCAAGCAGATGCCACATGAAACCAGTTGCTGACGGAAGCAAGTTGGTAAAGAGTTACCGCAACTTGCCACGTTTGGGAAGTGCAGGCGGACTAATACATTTTTCACAGGGCAAAACGGTTTCAAAACAGCCACATGGTCACTGGACAAAACGTTTTGCAATCGTTTTGCAATCGTTTTACACAAGGCATATGTAAAACAGTTTGAAACCGTTTTCAAAATTGTTTGTGTGATCACTGAATTTCAAAATTTCGAATTCGAATCGATTTCAAATTCAATTTTAAAGATTTTTCTAATAGATATTTGAATCACAAATCAAAAGCATCGCTTGATTTTGTTCTTTACTAAAACACTAACATTTGTTTGCAACTTTTACACAAAAATCCCACTAAGTTGTGCTGATTGCTTGATGTTTTTAAAATGCTTCAAACATTTTAACGTTAAAGTGGTGAAATATTCGAATCCATAGTTTTAGGTTCGAATCGAATTCGAATTAAAAAACTCGTTCGAATCTCCACAAATCAGTAAGAGCGTTGGTTGCTTTCACTAAATGATCAAACAGTACAGAATAAGAAGTTCACAAAATATAATAAAGTTGACAAGTGTTAGAAGGTATTAAAAATATTAACAAAATACCTAATGACTGAGCTGAAAGCAAGGTAGATTTGCTTCTGTTTAAATTAATCACACATGAAATTAACTTAAATTTTACAGGCAGTTACTGGTTTCACACCAGCTGGATAAACCACACTTATTATTAGAACTTTTTTATAAGTTGCACAATTTCCAAAGCTCAAACAAATCCATCAATGCAATTGACTAGAGGAAAATAAACGTTAGAGTGTGATAGGCACTTTCGATTCTGATAAGCGCTAATAAAAGAATAATGGGCATCACAACTAATATCGTACTTGGTTTGATGAAATTACGATCAGCAGATAATGATTAAACTTGCATACACAAACGGGAGTATAAAGGCAACATTTTAATAACAACAGTAATAATAAAAATACATTTGCAAAGTAAGTTGGTTGGTTAAAGTTGTTTTAGGTTTTTGCGTAGGCTTCTAACGTGCGAAAAATTGAACTTTCGTGCCCGAATTTCATATCATTTTGAACTGCTAATTAATGCGTAAGACTATTTTTAGCTTTGCTTATCAGACTGCAAAAATAACTGGAAGGCTTCCTTTGGAAGTGCGGGCAGACGGAACTATTTCAAATAAAATAACAAAGAAGCAATACTTTGAGGAAGAGATCTTTTAGCGCACTTTGTATACGGTAGCACCAAAAGTACTGTCGAATCCATTTTGCACGCGCATATATTGGTTTTAGACAGTTATATGGTGATTTGTTTTTGAAAGGCTGTAGAGTTTCTAGTCGTCTCTCCAAATTGTGATTGTAATTATTACTTTGAAAATTCAGAACATTTCTTCGTAGAATGCCCTCAGTATTATCAAGCCAGAGACGCTATGTTTAGTAAATTAAATAACATATTGCTGCCTTTAAATATCAATATTTTACATTATAGTAATAGTGAACTATTGTCATTGTATCTTTGTTGAAGTGACGATTTTAATGTTGTTATTAAGAGTAAAATTTTTGTTTGCATTCAAAATGACATTAGGAATATTAAATGTTTTAATGTGATCAGACCTTAAGATCCCTTTTATGTGTTTCACGATAAATTTTAAGACAGTTATTGTTATTAATCAATTGCTGTATTATTCATTGTGTCACATCTGCTAACTTTGTATGCTTAATTATGTTATTTGAAGTTTTGCTGGTTTTCCTGTCTAGATATTTTTTATTTTTAAATAGCACTTGTTGAGATGAAAAGTTGCGAATGAAATCTTAACTATGCGCAAAATTGTTGTGATTATGAATTGCACTCTAATAACAACCATTTACTCAGAAGTTAGAAAAACCAGTGAATTTATAGAAAACAATCCTTGGAAAAAACGGCGGTTTTCGTTTTGAATTTGAAGCCAAGTAACAATGAAGGCTAGAAGGAAAAAAGTTAAACTAAACAACAGAAAACCAGCAAAGAAGCCCTGGATTTGTCATCAGTATTTCCAGTGTTGATATTCTAGCTAATTTCTTACATTTCACCAGAATCCACGCGAGTACAAATAAGCCAAGGCTTTCTGAACAAGGTCCGACGCCGACGCTTCCAGACGGTGGTGAAAAATAAACCCGACTTGAGTGTAAATACAGGGAGCTGAGCCGTGACGTAATGTGAGATGCGACGGCAGTGAAAAAAACTTCACAGATTGTTAGACGAGAGAAGGTTTAGGGGCAGATTGCTTGCTGATATTGTTAAAACAACAAGTGAGGCTAAAATTCTTGAAATTATTGCGAAGAAAGTGATACCCACGTGGCTAAAAGGGGAAAGGGGTGTAGTAAGGTAGCAGGGGAAAAATGAAATCTGGTTTCCGAAGAAAATGGCTGAGGCAAGTACGCGACTTGATACAAGGAACACTGATTTTTCTTTCGATGCTCGTCTTTTTAACCTTCTTTTTTGTTTGTCTAGTATATCTGACTTTTTTATTCTACAACACAGCAGGCACGTCAGCATATGGCAAGGAACATCAATCAGCAATAAAAATGGCCTTCAGGCTTCACTACATTCCAAACAGATCTCACCACATAGCGAAATTCACAGCAACCGATTTGTTATTTTAATTTTTCTTACTAATGATGGTAATCCAGGTCTAATGGAGTAGTGATAAACGATGATTCAAGCGTCTGTCAAACATTTCAACTTAGCGATAGACACACACAATGCCAACAGACTAAACTCTCTATGGACTTTTAAGAAAAATCGTCCGCGTTAGCTTTTTTCTGAACTTTGCTGATCGAGTTAATTTTGCCTGAACATATTAGGGCTTGGTGTAGACAAAACAGAAACGTGAGATGGAGAAATATGAAATGAGAAACAGAGGGCCTAAAACAACTTAACCAAAACAATAAAATGTGATGAATTAGTATTATTGCAAAATTTATGTTAAGCAACATTTTACAACAGGCAGTAAGAGCCACAATTGAAAATGGTGAAATAGGTGAAACGACATTATTTGTGTGACAAACCTTTACGTAATGACAGATGAACACAGCAAATAAACTATGTTTATACTAAAACTGGTGATGATATCACCAGATGATGTTATTAAAACCACAACAACAACTTTCTTATGACGTAATAGCATGGTTTCGCTGAATTTAGTGAGATAACTATACGCGTTAACTATACAGTCGCCCGAATCAAAAGCAAATAACTTCTAACGATGAAGTTAGATTGGCATTTTAAATTTGATTAATAAACATCTTGAAAAATGCACGAAGGTTTTTTTGTGCCCTCTGCAGCAGGTTTTCTGAGAGAAGCGGTTCACCCCCCCCCCCTCACCTGAGACGCCCCGAGGAGGACTTGTTTCTTGCCAGCACATTTCAGGTCATATTTTATTAGGAAATATTTTATCAGGAATTAATATAACTAATGCGCGCAGAAATTGTAAAGTACATAGTACGCTACTTTAATTTAAGATTTGAACGTAGATATTACGTTGTATTGTGTTGTGTTACGTTATGTTATGTTATGTTATGTTATGTTATGTTATGTTATGTTATGTTATGTTATGTTATGTTATGTTATGTTATGTTATGTTATGTTATGTTATGCTATGCTATGCTATGCTATGTCATGTCATGTCATGTCATGTCATGTTATGTTATGTCATGTTTACGTCATGTCATGTCATGTTATGCAAATTTGTCACAGATTTCAAATGATCACAGATGGTATTGTTAATTTTATCAATAAAAACGAGCTATAAGTGCAGTTGCATTACAAAATGAAAGCACTGCGTCATACATAATTATATGATTTAGGATGAACTTTGCTTTGTAAACCCTTTTTCTCATAGTGAAAGACGAACGTTTCCGCCGAGGTTCTCGTTCCCGTAGAAGAGTTCCCGCCGACGTTCTGGTTTTCGTAGACATTCCCGCCGGCGTTCTTGTTTTCGAAGACATTCCGTAAACGTTCTGGTTTTTGAACACGTTCCTGCCGGCGTTCTCGTGCCCGTCGACGTTCCAGTCCTCGAAGACATTCTCATGATCGTCGCTCGTGGCGAGTACCAGGACGACCTATATGGAACGTAATTCCAGGTCTAATTGGCAGACCAGGAAATGCAGGTTGGCAGCCGCCTGGAGACCAAAGGCAATGGCATTGATGATGACACAGTGATGGAGGGGAAAAAGCCAGTGCAGACCGGTAAATGTTACATTTTCCACGGCTTCTGGTACGTACTATTAATGAATAATGTCAATATAAACTCGAATTATAGATTATTTATTACGATGTTAAATAAAATTGTACAATTTTTTCCTCATTTGAGTTAAATTTACAGAATTTTTAATAAAAGACAACTAGTTTGTGCTGTTGAGTTTTTGGGTCTACATTCTTTACATCATTGGACAATTTTTGTTCCAGATTCCTCTCTGATAAGATTTCGTGAGCCATAATACAAGGTGACAATAAAAACAATGAAGTTTTTTGTGGCAAAAGGATTTCGACTGCAAACTAATACCTTTTCACGCGGTAAGTGCGAACCACTTTGAAAATCTTTTCAAAACCGGTTAAGTGTTCACGGGAACTCAAAACGTAGCCTTTTCTCCAAACCTTTTTGAAATCTGCCGGGGATGAAGTTTGGAAACGTCTTCAAACCGTTTTGCAGTAAAATCCTGTGAGCGGTATGGCGTCAACAATTCACACAGCGCTCTCAAAACGGTTTCTCCAATGACCGAGTAAACACTGAAACAGTTTTGAAACCGTTTTGTCATGTGAAAAGGGTATGAGTGAGGGGAGATTGCCAATAGCAAAAATAAAATGTCTGTAATTGCACCAATATGCAATGGCTTCGTAAGCGGCGATCTATTGCAATATAAAAGTGGTTACCTGGAAACCTGGCTTCAGTGCAATATTTTTAAAATTTTACGATTTGTCATGCTAACGTGGCAGCGTACTAATTTGTTTTTCTTATCTCAACAATTTAGCAAGAACGAGAAAATGAGCCAGAAGAGGTTTCCTAGCACAGTACACCCGCTTTCCCCAACAAAACAAATACCCGGAACTAATTTGGATAAAGCAGTCCAGAATCGGTTTTCCCAGCTGTCGCCTATCTATTCAATGACTAGGCTTAACATTGCTTGATTTTGGTCACTGAGCATCTACTGTGACCATTTAAATTTCCATATGTCAATTTACAGGTATTCTATAAGCCTATTAGTAAAACTTTTCTAGCAGCAGAAACAGACATTTTAAAACAAAATAAATGTCTGACGATATCACACAATATTTATTTTAAACAAGCGAAATCATAATAAAAAATTGTGAAAACAATAGTAGAAAAACAACTCAACTGTGCTACACAGGCAGTAAAACAAGATTTATAAAACTATACTCATTGAAAACATAAAAACTTTAACATCAATTGAGCCATAAAAATAGAGCTACGTGAATATAAAACTAAAATAGCTTCAAAAACAAACGATGTCAGAATAAATGTTTCAATATAACTATTACATAATATATATCCAGCGCCTATAGTTTTTTTATCAAATAAATGCTTAAGGCCAACAAGAGAAGTCGTTTGAATTTACAGGATACTCTTACATTCACATTGAACAATTAAATGTTACTAGATAAAGCCTATTTCTAACACCTGCAAGATGTAAAGTAATTACACATTAAAATGGGAAAATCGTTTTAGCACACTAAGCTAAATCATATAAGTTACTCTTTAATCAGCGTCTAGTGATAGAAGGCTTAATTTCTAGAGAAAGCAGTAAGATGATTAGCCTTATATGTACTACAAACAGACATTACGTGATCTGTAATCCTAATTAACGTTTAAACCATAAAGTACTTAACAGTAAAAGTTGTAAAGACTGTCGTAATATGGACATTGCTCTGAAAGTCTGGTCACCTCTGTGAGAACTGACAAGATTTACGTAGTTGATTTTTTTCATCTTAAAAGATGCCTGCGGGAGTTGTGCTACATACATCAGTAAAGTTGATATATGGTTTCACTCATACTGAGAGGTGCCAAATGCCAACGAGTTGAAGTCATTGCCGGAGTACCAATCAGCAATTCATTTCTGCCTATTATAATAATTGTTATATGATGTGGAAATGTGAAATGATCTTATTTATAATGATCTTATATAGCACAGACGCATTAGTATACAACACTGACGCATTAGACTGATCTCACAAGACTATTTGTACATTTTATGGCTAAATATAAATTAAAATAATCAGTAAAAAGTAGTTAAATCTCGTATAATTGATTTCTAAATACACAAAACACTTTTTGATTATTCTATAATAAAAAATAGGACACATATACTAAGTAACTGATGTCAAGTTTGATGTTATAGATGAAAATTGCAAATTAAAGGGGCATCATCATTTGTTTCTTTAAAATTAAATTGTTTTGCAACTTGCTATGACATGTTGATGTTTCAAGTTTACAATGCAGTTAAAGACGCCACACATGCCTATGACATGCCGTAACTGTGACACGTCATAACTATGACTATGACGTGCTGAAGTCTTCAACTACTGCTTGGCAATTTTCACAAAATAGCCACAACATAGAACTTTATAATTACAATTGTGACACTTGACGTAATTGACAATGACGGCCATCTTTATTACATTATTTCCTTAATGTAAAAAAGAAGATGTTAGTAAGATCATAAAACAAAAACGATTTTTCAGCACGAGTCAAAAAGCAAGAATTGCAGTATCATCGAAATCTTCACAAATTTTTCTAGGCAGAAGAAAAACGTTGAGTGACAGATGCCATTTCCTAGAGAAAACAACGAGAAATGCCTCTTAGATGGCTCAACACTAAATGCTCAATATGCACATTCAACAACATTCATATAGCAGGAAAATGGATATAAAAGATTTTAGCTTAGCATAGAACACAGATAATAGAACAGTTAGCATATGAGTAAGGGAACTGGCACATTAGAGTGTATGCAACAGACGACTGCTAAGACTGAAGTTGTTTATGAGTTCATGATGATTAGATTTTGCAAAATTTGATATTTTTTCGAAGGATTTGCCTTTATTACATTTTATTGATCTGGTTTCACGAGGATGGGATACCTTACCTGTCCTTGGTCGTTAACAACGGTAGTGATAACAACGTCTCTGGGTCCAGTCCATGGTCGAATGTTAACCTAGAACACAGATAAAATTATGGAAAATAAATTAAACATGTTATATATGATGTTGGTCTTTATTGATGCCTATTAACTGTAATAATAATAATAATAATAATAATAATAATAATAATAATAATAATAATAATAATAATAATAATAATAATAATAATAATAATAATAATAATAATAATAATAATAATAATAATAATTGTAGTAGTAGTAGTAGTAGTAGTAGTAGTATCAATTTATAGGATACATTAACATTAAAATGAACAAATGTATTTTTCATACATAAATCCTAACATATAAACAAATTGACTTTATAGATAAAGCTAAAGTCGTAATACGTGCATATAAAAATCACTAGAAATCAGTCCAAAAACCAGAACTTTAAGTCCATATTAATATTTAATTAGCTAAAAAGTCTCCTTTGGAAAAACAAGTTTTGAGAAAGGATTTGAACTGTTCAACATTAGTCATTCTACGTGCATAAATTGATAAATTGTTCCATAATTTTGGTGATGCTACGCTAAAACTATGAGATCGATACGTTACTAGATTATGAAGCGATACAGGTGCCGATGAACTAATTGATCTAATTGCACGTTCATTCGTAGAGATTTCTCTCACAACTTGTTGTGAACTTCTCTCTGAGAGAAGTCGCCAAGCCGTTCACACGTTGCAACTTTACTCTCAGAGAGAAGTTGGACAACAATTGTGAGAGAAGTCTCTACGTCTGAACGCGCCATAAGATTACGTTTGGGCACGCATGGCTTCAAAAAACACATATATAGTAGGATGCTGGTAAACCATTAAGAGCTTTGAATGTTAAAAAAAGAATTTTGTACTTTCTTCTGACAGAAACAGGCAATCAGTGCAATTGCATGAGAATATTGCATGAGGAGTTATGTGATCATATTTACGAGTGCCTGTAATAATTTGGGCCGCTGTGTTGTGTATATATGTTGCAATTTATCAATCTGATACTGAGGAATACCAAAAAGTGTGCTATTACAATGTCTAATTTTGGAAATGTTCCTTAAGTAGAAATATGAAGTTTTGCATACATTATTAATATCGGTAGACATGGTTAAATGACTATCTAGAATGATTCCAAGGTTGACATCAAACAAAATGTCAATCATTTTCAGTAAAGTTCTGCTGACTGTCCAATCAGAACCGATTCATTACCTCGTCTTTCGGGACAAGAGCTCTAACTATGTATTGTCGGTATATGTTATATTCTTATGAAAAATGCTCAACTTATCATAAATTTGCGGGAGAGAAATCAGCCTGGTTTCAGATCTTATTACAGCTTGCCGATTGTCTGTATTGTTGATTAAAATTGCAGGTGAATTAGTGGAAATACATAGTATAATTTCGTTTTTTATAGGAAGAAATGCGCAGCACTTGCATCTATGAGTTACTGATTTTGCTATTAATAAAATACGCAGTTAAGTTTACTGTACGACCTTGCAAGCTAGATAAAGACAACTTTACTAAGTACTAGCTTTAAAAAATACAAATGAACTCAACGAGGTTAATAAAGCCGATCATATGATGCTACTTTAATGATCGCAAATGTAAAATGGCCAACTTGAACAGAGGTGACAATGAAATTTATATTGAAGCCCGAGTTGGCAGGTATAAAAGATTCAAGGTTAACATGCATGTAAAATTACAGCATGAGCACTTCTAAGAAGGTATGTGCAGGTTGTAGGAATGGCCAGTTAGCAATAGTTGAAGCCCGGGGGCAGAGTTGAACTCATCTACGGGAATACGTGACAACTGTCAGGATTATGTGGTAAGCCAGCATACTCACAGGAATTCACATTCAGGCAAAATATTTTCTTTGCTGGTCAGTTTTTATAAACCTCAATAAGATCTTCACGGTCCAAATTAATTCAAATGTGGTCAAAATTTATGTTATATATCAACGTAAAATTTGTATCCTGAAATAGTCAATTTTATGCCATTTTCCTTTTCCTGACCATAATCACATTTAAAAGATGCCATTGAGACATATGACTTACGTAACATGGGCAAGATCGTTCACGGAATAAAATAATCAAATTTATTCCATTTCTGTAGTCTAACAAACAGTCTAACGACCACATGATTAGTTAAATTTAGAAAAAAATACGTCGCAGTGTATGCAGGTATGATGTGTTCGTACATTCACAGGCAAAGGATACTTTCGTAAATATATTTTGTTGCCCATCTATTGTAAAGCAAGGCTAACTGGCTTAGTTTCTTTATTATACTTATGTCTCTACATTCTGTAGTGCTTTGAAACTTCGTCTCTACATTCTGTTCAAATTGAAAAGTCATTTTTGGCTACTTGAAGTGTTAATTTCGTGTAAAAATATCTGCTGCTCTGCGAATTTATGTTTATGAAAAAGTGTAATCAGTTTATTTGCTGATTAGACATTAATTGTGACTGTCATGTTGTTTAGTTTAGTTTAGACAGTTGTTGTCCAGCGTGAGATGTTGTCCCGAATGCCGCTGAGTGTGCTTACGTTACAGTGGAGGTGGAGCGATAGACCAATATGTTTGACGTCAATTGAACTTGAGTTCAGTACCTTAAGGGTGCGTCCAGCACGGAGATATGTCAACCGTGGGAATGTGTGAATAGTCTGAGCATCAGAGTCAGACGGACCTCTACGGATCTCCCATCCATCAAGTTTCTCATCCTAAATCGAGTTTATAGTTAAAAAAATAAATGGTAAGATAAACTTTCTAAACACAGATGTTCCTAAACAAAATGGCAAACGCTCAAGCCAGTTTTGAAAAGATCTTTCCAGAGGATAATTCAGTTTTTTTCAATTTTCAATTGTCAGTTTCATTTCAGATATAAACGCGTCTATCAAGTTAATTGCACACAGCAAATGATAAAAGATAAAAGATACATACTCTTTCTATTTTTTCATTCACGTGGCTCCTTAAGTGGCCGTCAAATTGGCAAAAGTTATTAAGATTAGGACCGATTCTGGTCCAGTCAAACTATTACGTGGGTATATTGGGTACAATTAATATACAATCTGTCCACACGTTTATCCTTTTCTTGTTTTTTCTTATTTCCAAAAGTTCCGTTTTTGTCTTAAAATTGTTAGTACTGAGCCATCTAACGTTATTGGATACACTTATAAGAACATTTTGTAACTTTAGCGTGATCAATTTTTAAACTCAAACTTACACTGCCAGCGCTAACGTTTTCCAGAACAATGAACTTATCATCTAGATTGGCTTCAGCAAGCACCAGGTTACCATGGGAACGCTTTTGTATATTGGTGCGCTTGCCTGACTCCATTGTTTGCAAGATATCTGCAAGTGCAATGACATTGGCCTGATAACATGATTCATTCGCTCGTTTGTTCATTCGTTCTTTCATTCCTTTTTGAATTCATTTGCGCAATTATTAATTCACCTATTTACCCATTCATTCATTCCTTTAGTCGTCTAGTCATTAATCACTCATTCGTTTATTCACTTTTTTATTTATTCATCTACTCATTTCTTATATTTATTTGTTATTTTACAAAGTTTCTCGTTTTGGAGGTAAATTTTTTTAAAAGGTTATACGTTTTTGTAAACTAATCTGTTAATGTTTTCTTTTGCACCCTTTTCACGCAAGTTTTTTTCCTCACACTTTCACTGACATTTTCTTTCGAGTACCCACATCCGCCCAGGACTGTGGGGTTCCTCTATAAAAAAAACCGGAGGACTTACGCTGATCTCCGGACGATTGTCTCTCCAAAGCCAGTCTAGTTTGCTCCATGACATTCTCTTGAAATCTAAAGCATTTATATTTATGGTTACTTAAACATTAACACACAATGGCCTACCATAATCTTAACTACAGATGTAAACACGTGATTATTAAATTATTGCCAATATTCAGTGAAGATCTGAAACGTTGATTTACTTTATTCCTGTTAAAGATACCTTTGTTCTTCTCCAGACAGAAGGCGTCGATAGGTGGCGATCTCTTCATCCAGACGGAGCTTCTCGTCCAACATTTCTTGCATTTCCTGTTTTTGTAAACCAGAAAATGTATTTACACCTAGTATTGTAAGTAAAATTAGATTGCAACTACTGAGCAGTGGCAATTATTGCACACCGGATGTATTTTATCAACCCTGTTAAATTGTGAACTGATATACACGTTTTTTGGCAGTTTGTTTAGTAAATGTGCAGTAACAAATACTTTGATGAACATATTAAACAACAACATAAGTTAAATAACTACTCCATGAAGTCATTTAACTCATTTAGTAGATCAGGTTCACAATAAACAATGACTTCGTTTGGTTATATTGGTTGACCTTTCTGTTAAATAAATTGACCTTCAAATAAGGGGGGTGTTCAAGACCCTTAAAATGCCACCATTAATTGGCGCATTTTCGATATCTCTGATTTTTAAATTCGTCCACACGACCCAATTTTTACCAATTTTGCGAGATTTAGGAACTCTCCACATCTTGTTTTGTGAATTATGAATCAAAGTTTTTGATTACCACAGTGCCATACACTTTTCCTTTTTCTTAGGCATGCAAATTAAAAAGTATACACGAAGTAAAGCACTTATTATTTTGTACGTTATGCCCTTTGACGACTGAGTAGTCAATTTCAATTATCATTTATTACCTTCAGCATATCTTCCAGTTTACTCCTCAGTGATTCCATTTTTTCATCTCTTTGCTTCATCTCAATGTCAAATTCATTGCGATCATTAGATAAGTTTCTCTCCAGGTCTTCAATGCGTCGTCGCAGATGATCACCCTAAAAATAATTAATTGACTGATAGATTGATTGATTGATTTACTTTCTTTCATAGTTTATATGAACAATTTAGTTCATATCTTTACAAATACGCACAATTCCACACAATCATACACACGAGCAAATACACAGTTCAGTAATTAATTAATTTTAAAGTTAATTAATTAAAGTTAAAACTTGTTTCAATTAGCTAAATCACGATTGGTTTTTGGTTAACGGCATTACTAAACACATAATGTACTTTACATAATATGTTGCTTATTCAATAAAGTTCGCCAGTAGTTTCTAATTTTAGAGGTGAAACGGACATCACTTTTAAACGTCCTCATGCAAATTACGTTAGAATTGCCATTCATACAGGTTAATAGGCTATACACACAATTTCCATGTATTACACCAAAGTATTGTAAATTTAGTTGTACAGACATAGATTTATCACGAAAGTCATAGTCATAATTAAAGAACCTCCTCATCTATGCATTATAGGCTACTTTTATCTTTTGCAGATTATAATCATAAAAATTTCGCCACGTGGCCTTGCAATAAAAATGGTACAGAAGGAGCTAAATGTTTCTTTACATCATTCGCACAATAAGCAAATTTTCTGATCTGCAATAGAATAAAGACCGACTGAGTGGCTGAATGACTGACAGACTGACAGGCTGGTTGGATGACTGACTGACTGATTGACGGACTAACTTACTTACGTACTTACTTACTGACTGACTGGCAACTGCGCACGGAATATGCAATTTAAGGAAGAGGAGAATTAGTTTTTAATTCGATGATCACACACACATGGTAAAGTGTGTTAAAATATTGCTATCTTTTTACCGTTTTAATATAGTTTGGCATTCAGCAAGCTATAATCCAAATACACCATACTTAATATAGGTGGTTGTGGAAGGACCGAAACCTTTCTAATTATCAAGGGCAATTAGCAGTTGTTTCCACTTAAATGATATACTAAATTTGGCAAACAGTACAAGGCTATATTACTACATTAACTACAGATTAAAGAAATTTGGACAAAACTGAAAATGTTCATTGTGTTAGATAGGGTTTATTGCAGCCTCATTATAATTATGTTCTTCTACTTTTGATGTTCTAGTTTTGATAAATGACTTTGGTTATCTACAATTTTAGAAAGGGTTTGTGATGTCTACCAGACAAACACGAGTTCTACTTTAAAAAAAAGAAAAATCAAAACTGAGTTTAATTGACTAAATTGCTTTTGCGTATTACCAGGAGTCTGAAGCTCTGAGTCTGTCTAGGTAGATCCTACAATTGTTTAGAAGTCATCCCAAGTTTTCTACACTAACTTACATGTACCTCTACAAGTTTTGTAGCAATAAAGGACCGTGCATTGGTGACAAAACTACCTTAGATTTCAGCCCCACTAGTTCCTTGTTGAGTTCAGTTTCTCGAAGTTTGTCTTTGTTTGCCTGTTCTTTGGCAATCAGTTCATCTTGAGTCTTCTTTGCCGTTGTCTTGATGATTTCCTGGATCTGTAACAAATGTAAAACAGTAGAAGACAAAAAATGCAAATAAAGATATAAATCAAGATGATAAAGAAATTAAATATAGATGCAGAAAAAAATTACAATCAATTTGACAGATGATCATAATCAATTATTGATTATGATCTTATGGTTTTGTTTTTGCATTATTCGAATTTGGGAAAATTACATAAAAATTGTGTTAAAACTTGGGCAGACACGCACTATGCATTAAATTAAAATCAGAATCGCTGTTGATTGTAAGAACAGTGTACATTTAAATCATGTCTTTTTAGCTATTGCTAAAGTAATTTCTTTGTCTATCTTTCCATTACGGATATATTAATTTTGAAATACACAGACACATGCACAAACATAGACATAGGCACAGATACAGGAACACGCACTGGCACAGACACAGATACAGACTTAGACATGGACATGGTCATAGATATAGGCATAGACATAAACACAGACACAAACAAGGACATGGAGAGGGACAATGACACAATCACGGACACAGAAATAGACATGGACATAGACACAGACACAGACATGAACATAGACATAGATATGGATATGGACATGGACACAGACTAAACATAGACATAGGCATGAACATAGACATGTACATTGACACAGACACAGGCACATAAATAGATAGATAAACATAGACATACACGTGTACATAGAGCTAGATACAGGCATAGGCAAAGTTATAGATAGGCATAGGCTTGGACACAGACACATTTTTATTTAACTCCTTAAATAGCTAAGCGCATATTAAAAAACTAACTACGCGCATAAAGCATTTCACGTACAACAACAGTCACGCGTATAACAGCAAAAGAAATACTTGATTTTAGGAAGTATTATGGGGGAGTCGGAGAAAGGGTAGCAAAAGGCCAACTGGTCATCAAATCAGCTACCCTTTTCAGATTGATTTTAATGAAAATAATAGGCACAACACAATTAAAAGAAAAGAAAAACAGAGAAAACTGAACATATCAGAGAATAATAACAAAAAAATTAGGAAGAGAAGATAATCTACAAAGAAAACAAGGTAATTTGACTATGTAACAAGGAAACTGAATATGAGCAAATAAAGAAACATATATGAACAACAAAAATATATACAATGAAAAATACTTAAGAAAACTGAGTGCGAACGGAAAAATTAAGTAAATAAACAAATAAATTACACAACAAACACTATGCAACAACAAAGACTATGTAATCATGATGACATGTCTGCATACCTACCTTCTGTTTAAGTTGCTGTAAAGAAAAAACTAAAAATATGCAATAGGCCTAAAATTAAAAAACCTATAATGACAATTATAATTAATAATAGGTTAATGTAAGCAGAAACGATAATAATGATTAGTATGACTTATCTATTAATCAAAACTTAGAATAATCCCACACTAAGCAGTCAGACATATTAATAAGTTGTATTTTAAATAACCGCAAATTGGAATATATTTTTAAGTTCAGTGGGTAAACTACACCACACCAAAGCACCTTGTCAGTTGAGTTAGATAAACATTTTCCCTTTTATATGTGTATATCTATCAACAGTCAAATTCAAAAAAAGAAGACGTCAGAAGATGGCATTTTTCTTCCTTGTATAATAACAGATGCACAATTATACAGCCTAATCAATAATTTAATTCTTGCAGTATCAGAATTTATTGAAATAGGACGTGACTAGGTCTCCAGTTTGTATGTGGTTTGTTCTACAAAGTTTTTTTTCAAAACCGACCAAGAATTGGAGAGACGAGTATAAGTAAATTTTTGCTTAATGCCAACTGATTCATGCCAGAAAACACAGATAGGCGTAGAAACTGAATAAGTAAACGGATTTTCGTTTTACTAACCCGTGTTTGATAGAATGCCTCATTGCTCGGCTTCGTTTGTATCTGTTCTTCGTATTCTTTGCGAATTTCTCTCAGCGCATTGGACAGTTCGTTGTGGAAGATATTGCGATACATATCGCTGTCGTCCTTCATAAGTGATTCCAACAATTCCCGCAGTTCCTGTCACAAACAGAATGTTGTTATTTTCCCACGATAGATGGCGCAACAAAGCAAGCGTTAATCTCAACGTGAAAACCATGGACAAATTCTATAAATGACAGCCCAGACAGTAAAGAAAAATTAATAATAATATTGCCGTATAAAACATGTGATTTTAATTTAACTGAAAGTAATCTCGATCGAATTATTTATTTTAACATAAATTGGGTAGATTAATATTTAAGAAATACTGGCATTTCTCTACAATGAATCATTTTTATTAAGACTAAGTATATGGAAAGCCAAAGTGGAATTTATGAATTATGAATATTAATAAATTAATTTTGAATAGTCATAATTCATATATCAACATTTAAAATAAGCATTAATTCCGCTTTGGCGTTCCATATAAGTAAGCTTAACCAGTGCTTTACTTTTAAAAACTACTGTATTTGTATAAAAATCACTGTAATTGAAGTAGTTAAAGTGTTTAAATTGATGCCTTAAAGGCCGACAGTTTAAACGTAAATATACAAGTGGCTTTCAGATTCTAAAATTGGTACTGTTAATCAATATTGTAGACGTTAGACCAGGGGGCGGTTCCAGAGATAGAAACTGGGGCTCGATTACCCCGAGGCCTCCCCTTTGAAACCGCCTCCGTGTTAAACCAACAGACGCTGCACGTTTGTGTCTACAGATTAAATTAAATACCAGGTCAAACAAACAAACGGAAAATTTGTCAGTTTTTTGCATTGTGTTTTGGCTTCCACTGGACTGAGATGATTTCATAAAAAAATTAAGTACTACAGAAAGCCAAAATCACTTGCTTCTAGTAATTCATTCAATGAGCTAAAGCTATTATATATCATCCACAATTTGCACACGCTCCTATTGAAAATACATTCTACCTATAAAACAATAAAAGCACTCAAGAAAAGGACAGGATGAAGTAAAACTTATATTTTCCTTCCCCTTTTAGTTGCCTTATTCTATTAACAAAAGTAATTTTAGCCATTACTATCTACAATTAGCTATACATTGCGTTACACATTACATAACGCACGCACGCACACACGTACACAGACATACACACGCACACGCACGCCCGCCCGCACGCATACACGCACACGCGCACGCATACACGCACACGCGCGCATACACGCACACGCGCGCACACGCGCACACACGCGCACACGCACACACACACGCGCGCACACACACACACAATACACTAGTATATAATTTGATTAATAATGTACACAATGCACAATTATAAAATGTAGCGGAAGTTACAGTCTATACCTGAGCGACAAGAAGCCAAACACTGAGGGATAAACTCAATTAATTACTATTAGCATCAACATTATGTGCACGTATTTGGAACTCTCCGAGGATTAATGAACATGTTTGTTGGTTCGTGCGTGACGGCGCAGCTAAAACAGATATACTTTAAAACTGTTCTGTTGCGTGCCATTTTCACATAAAATTTTAATGGCGGCCGTTTATGGAAATAAGATAATTTAGAAAGAGATTAAATTTGCGTAATATTGATCAAAAAGTTAAGATTATTCGCTAGTTTAAACGCTATACATGACGCATCGTTATGGATTAAATTACTGTTAAATCTGAACGCATAGAATCGTCTTAAATGATTTTAAAACTGAACTAACCTCGCAGGGTTTGAACTAAACTTTAGATGCCATTTTTTTAAATATGACTAATTTCGTGGTTAATGGATGCATGATAATTTTTTTAAATTTAAACTTGAATTTTTAGTGGAGTTTGATAATCTGCAAGCCAGAATTTAGCATTCAACGCTTTCAAAGTAGATAGTTGTAGCAGGATCGGAATCTAGCTCATAATCAAGAATAGACCTCCTGAGGCACTGGATCGGCAAAAGTGCCTAGTCATACTTAGATGAGCATAAATCCGTTTATCAATGTAGCTACGTTTTATTTTACGATGGTTTTATAACCTTTTTTACATATTTTTAGTGTCATGTGACTTGTGTCATAGCATACAAATAGTGTATATTATTGGCTGAATTTTATTAATTACGCTACATTTAGCAAACAGATAATAACAACTTCATAACCTGTGCCTCTAACAGGAACCTAGTGCAGCAGGCCCTCTAATGCATTTCATAAATTTAGTGAATAAAACCATTGCACTGTGCATCATCAATGGAAAAAGTCTGTTGTAAAAGCACTACACAAATGCGTGCATTTGTTTAATTTGCTTTTATTACCTCCATTAAGAGTTTTACGGTAACCTTTCTCTACGATTACAGTCTATTTTATTGAGCTGAGCAGACAACAGTGATGTGCGTGTGCGTAGAATGTAGGGGAAGGACACTTACAATATAGGTACAGTCGGACTTATGGGAGTTTATGGAGAAAAACTCAGTAGTGAAATTCATCTTACGTTTTTGATATATGCATGATTTGACTGGCAATATAGGGGTCGGTCTGTAACTCTGACTTACCTACCTACCTAACTAACTAACTAACTACCTACCTACCTACCTACCTACCGACCGACCGACCTACCTATCTAACTAACTAACTACCTACCTAACGTTACATCCTACCAACTTACCAACCCGCCCATCTACCGCACTACCTACTTACCGAACCATCTAGGTTCTGACCTACTTGCCTGTCTTTATTTGTTTTCCTAGACTGTCTGCCTCCTCTTTTCTCTTGCTGCGTCACTGGCTAGGAGCTAACTGAATCGATTATTTCAGGGTGTCTCCTCGTCTGCAGGCTGCAGTAAATGAAGCCAGCGCAAAAGTAATCGCTAAGATCTGATGCAAAGCTCTTTTGACTAAGTTTAGTTATATAAGTGCATTAGAGTCAATTGCATTTACTTATCCTCGATTGATAATAAGTTGAGTACAAGTTAATCTGTAAAGATTAGCTCTAGCAGTAGCAAACATATTTTACATTCTTAACAATTATCGGTGTAGACGTTATCGCTAGAACATAAACTGTACATGCATTTATTCCATTATATAACGCAGTTAGTTCAAAATTTAGAGCAATGAAATGTTAGTTTAGTTATATACTTTAACTAATGCATTAGTTACTACGTTTAGCAAGCAATCATCGTGTGTGCTTAAGCAACAACGCCAAGCTGATTATCAGAAAGACGATCGCTGAGAAAATTCACTTCATAGCCAGTTTCGTTTCATGTAGTACTTACTTACTTACTTACTTACTTACTTACTTACTTACTTACTTACTTACTTACTTACTTACTTGCTTGCTTGCTTGCTTGCTTGCCTGTGTGCTTGCTTGTTTTGCTTATTTACTTACTTACGGTGTTGAATTTATCAACTAAACAAAGACGTTAATTCGATAAAATTGAATGAAGTATACATATATATATATGCTTCTTCATGAAGTTAGTGTTTAAAGCAAAACCGGACCCAATTTTAAACTGTAGGTCAAAACAATCTATTCTTTAAAATATTGAAAGGAAACATACTATTTTTTTCAAAAATGACTTACACGAAAGAATTAATACCACACAAACACAATTTCACGTTCACGCCACTAGTTCTTCGCTATTACATGCATTTCGCCATTCGCTAGTTAGGCGGGCACTAGTGCCTGCATTTTCGAAACACAATGCACAAAAAACAGGTGCTGTACGTCGCAGTCCAGATGTGTTAGCTTGTGATGAACTACACAGGTTCGACAGCTCATGCGTGAGCACAGCGGTAAATTTGAAATTTGAATTTTTATCTTAGAACTTGCCTAGTTTTAGTACAACACGCTGAATATCTTACAGCTGTGGTGTACTTCAATTTTCGCTTTCGCAAATACGTGCAACACCCTCCGCTCGTGGTAAATTTTTGTTGCTGAAAATTATGTTAGTTTGTAATGTCATCAATAGTTGAGTTCATCCGCCGTTAATCTATTACTTAATTATCAGAAACGCTTTTGCCGTATTAATTGCGTTAGAATGTATACTTTTTGTCGGACTTGAAAATTGGTTAATATATGAGAAATCATTCTGTCTTCCTTTAAAGCCATGTCTTACTGTTCATGTAGCTTTTGCTTAAAGACGTCTTACGTGTTGAGATAGTTGTAATTTAAAGGTACGTCTTATCTGTTCATATAGCTGCTGTTTAAACTATGTCCTAAATGTTCGTGTAGCTGCTGCTTGAAAATATATCTTACCTGTTCGTGTAGCTGCTGTTTAAAGGCGATCTCTTCCTCCATGGCGGGGATTCGAGTTTCAAAATCTTTTCTCATCATTATTTCCTGCTCGTTGCTCTGAAATATTCAGATTTTATAAATAAGCATTGAAGACAAGATTGACCTAGTTTGAGCTAGCTGCTGCTGCTACTGCTGTTGTTGTTGATGTTGTTGTTGTTGCTATTGTTGTTGTTGTTGTTGTTGCTGTTGTTGTTGTTGTTGGTGTTGGTGGTGGTGTTGTTGTTGTTGTTGGTGGTGGTGGTGGTGTTCGTGGTGGTGGTGTTGTCACGGGCTACGCTGGTTGTTTTTTTGTTGTTGTTGTCATGTTGTCGTCATCGTAGTCACCGTTGTTGTTGATGTTGTTGTTCGTGGTGAGCTCATTGTCATTGCCATTGCCATCGTTAGTGCTGTTGTTGTGGTTGTGGATAGATTTTGCATGTTATAGAAACAATAATAAAAAAACATTATTTTTTCCTTAACGAACAATAGGCCTGACAGAAATGTGTATGTTTACATAAACTTGTATGGCGCGTACCAGTTTAGTTGAGTTGATGAGTCCCATGAGTCGATTGTACTCCTTCTTCAGTCTCTGGATCTCCGCCTCCAGCATGTCAATCTTTGCTACCAAACCGTTGATGATGGCGAGTTTCTCTGCCAACATGTCCTCCAGATCAAGGAGGCGCAGCCGGTCATCCTCCCTCAGCTGAGTTATCTTCTCGTATCTATAAAATTCAGAATTTCAATTGCAGAGTCTATTCACTATTGTTTGGCTTTAGGAAACTTTTTTTGCATATATTCGAACAAAACTAGTTCCTAAATTCAGTAACAGAATTGGCACGCCACAACAGAAGAACGTATCCCTAAATGCTGAGACGAACATTCTTATCCGTTTTTCATTTTGTAAACCGCTTGTGATGACAACGTGATTATTAGAATTGCAAAAAGTTGTTCTATTTAAATAGTCTAGACTTTATGCAGACGTTTCATCCGTTATAAACGGTTTTGTTTATGGGTGTTGCCTAGGTTTTCCAGACCTCCAAACGCCGGATTTGCCGCTGTTACAGGATCACCGCACATTCGTCGCGTTTCATCGCATCATGTTTCTATATGTCTTTATAAAAGTTACAAGTGCAATGGACCCACTGTCGAAACAGGAAGCACCTTCCTGTCATCCGCATTTTTACTTAGTCGAACTTTGTAGCAACTTGTTACCCAAAGCAGCATAATAACTGGGATTTTTTCATTGCAGCAGTTTTGGGCCAAGTTTGTACCTAGTTGTTATACCTCAATAGACAAATTATTCACTTCTTTTTTTAGGATGTTGGATTGTCAGGTTTAGACGACAGGACAAGTCTTCTGGAAGTTAGGATCATTTCAACGTTCGCGAAAAATGTTAGAAGGATTTAGTAATAAAACTGCAATAAGCACCTGGTGTAATTGGTAATATCACTTTAAAGGCGTGTTCATTTCACGCATGGGTGCATGCATTTTGGACGCTCATTCTTTTACCAATGATCGGTTGAAGAAAAGCAGCGCTCTGTCAATTTCCACTAAAAGCATAATAAATTTTTAAAAAGCGTTAAATAGTTCATTTTTTCGTGATATTTTTGCATGAACATCAGATAATCTGCAGAAGTTTGAATTAGTGATAGCAGCAAAATAAACCTAACACGCTAAATGACGTGTCCTTTCCTTTAATTTTATGAAAGGTTCGGTAGACATCATTCAAACAAGCTGTGCGGGCACAACGTATTTCGCACCATATTTTGAATAAACATTTATGTAAAATTAGCAATTAACCGAACGAATAATTACTTGAAGGTGGAAGGAAAAACTTTCAGCCAACCAGGATCGAACGTGGAACCTTGTGCTATAACGCCACGCACACACTGCCATTTCAGCTATAAACTCGTATTATTAGCACCCAATCAATCGTTGAAATTTTAGTGATTTTGAAATTTGATTGCAAAACTTATCCCCGTATACACGCCACATTCCTACTGAAGTCTCACTTAAGTTGTGCATCACAGAGGTTAGCAATTATTTTCACAGTGACTCTCGTCTGTGTTCTTACGACTAGCATTTGCATCACACGTCTCCAGTGAGAGGCAAGGATTAAATTAGATTTGGAGGAAGCTGATTTGCTTAATGAGAATAGATAGTTATTGGTGGACTGAATATTAATGCGAGCTGCTGTTGTCCCAATCATTTTATCTCTGTATTAACGACATGTAGAAAGAGCAGTCGAATGATAATGGTAGACTGTTAGATAGGTGAGTCGTGTATGGGACGAAGTGTCCTTGAATACAAATACGAATCTGTAAAATGTACCAGTACTCTTCCAATGGGAGGCAGCTGTCAATGTTTTTTTAAATGTGGGTGCAGTTAATGGAGAAATAAATGTCTGGTAAAGCGTTCCATTGATAAGTAGCCCGAGAGAAAAACTAGATTTGATTTGTAAATAACTGGAAGGAAGACGTCGTATCCAGATGAAAGTTCAATATTCATGGTTTTCATAATTTTCATTTAAAAAGATAGGGTTAAGCATAATAGCATTTAAGTCAAACATTGTTTTTAATTTTTCTACAAATAGGAGACTTACTTCTTAGGGGCTCCGTATGCTTAGCACAAAAACCTTCCTTCCATAGTCCTAAACATGTCCTTTGGATAGTCTTAAAATAACTGGAAAAGTTCATTTTTGTAACACCACATTTCCACTAAGTCTTAAAATAATAGGGAAATTTCATTTTTTGTGATATCAAGTCATTGCTAAATGAGAATCTCGCGTTTTGATCACGTTCGTAAAGACGCTACAAGTTTTTCACGTGTTAAAAAAGATGTAGGTTTTTGTAATTTCCACATAACAGCGTTTACGCGAAATAACATCTTCAAGGCTCTTCGTGTTTAATATGAATAATAAACTCCATTTTGCAGAAAAACCGCCGACTTTTCGTCTTTCAGTTTGTTGAGGAGTGGCTATTCTGCTAAATAAATAAAATCCCTTCAAGAAGTTAGTCTAATCCACCATAAACCAAGGTGGAGATAAATTGTACCAATGAATTACCCAAAGAGTTAGAAAAATCAGTCAAGACGAGTCAGACGTTAAAGATGGCTCTATCACTGACTCGAACCAGTTTGTCACAAATTTCCTGATTTCCGCAGCAAATTTCATGCTGTCAGGTTTTCGACACCAAAGAAATCAAAATCAGCAAAACATAGCTGAAAGCCTTGCGGTTAAAATCTATCATCATTGTTATAGTTGTAGTCATCGTCATCGTTATCGTTTTCGCGACAGTACCGCCACAGCCAGCGTAAGCAGAATTATTTTTGCATTTTGTATTTACTTCTATTACAAATAGTGTGCATTTTGTAAGGGGTCAATTTTTGATCAGATTAAACTTTTTGCTGTATAGTCAAGGGTTAATTACCTGGGCTAATTCAATGAACACTATGTATTTGCCCTGCTGTTGCGACTTGCTTCTACTACCGGTTTTATTCCAGACAGTATTTTCCGACCGTGTGCTCATTTTAGTAAAAAGCCCATTAGTTGTGTGTGATGATGATAAACTACTAACTAAAATTAGTTCTACAGAGACATTACTTACACGGCTGCTGAATTATTTAATATCACGAGGTTCATGTTTTGACAGAGAAAACGTAGATTTAATGACTGTAATTTCTCTCAATTTTACAATGAAGCTAGGAGAACTTGTATTATATAAAGAAAATTTGCTTACTTGCACTTACTTTTTTGGACAAATGTGAACGAATGAACAAATGAATGTGACCACAAAAGTGAATAAATAAACGAGTGAGTACATAAATGAAAAAGAAGCAACTGAATGAGCAGACAGACACATAGACAAGTAGAAAGACAAACAGACAGATAGACAGGCACACAGATATACGAATGATGGACAGACAGACAGACATACGGACAGGCAGATATACATCTGGGCAGGCAGACAGACAGGAAAAAATACAGACTGACCAAGTGACGAATGGACGGACGGACGGACGCATGCACGCACGGACGAACGGGTTGGACGGACGGACGGACGCATGCACGCACGGACGAACGGGTTGGACGGACGGAGAGACAGACAGACAAGTACAAATGAACGAACAGATGGATACCTGTTCGTTCGTTTAACCATCTAACTCATGGAAGAACTGATATATATGAATTAACAAATGTATGGTTGAATAATTAAACAAGCATATAAATGAGCAAATAACGGCCAACTGACTGACGTATCAAATTTATGAGTGTAAGTACGAACACCCTCTGAACGAATATATAAACATTAGGCACCTTCCTTAACAATGATGTCATTCTCTATCTCTGAGCTTTCTACATGCGAACACAATTTAATTACATGGTGCAGGTGAGTCAATTATAGGTAGACAATTAGATATTGCCATTCTTAATCACCAGTGAATCAAGTTTAATCCCATAATGGTGATTAAATGAAACATTTGCTATCAAAATTGGATCAGATATTTTCCCGCGAGAAAATTACATAGAAAATTAATACATTTTGCTATTCATGCTGTTTTGATTTTGTGGATTTTTAAGTTTAATTGTTTTTTCGTTTTTTTACTTGTTCACTTTATTTTACGTTGGTTGGGCCAATTGCATGCTTACTTCTTTGGTATGCTTTAGTATGACCGTTTATTGCACGATAACTTTATCATTTTTTAGGTGGTTTAGTGCATGCTTGCTTCGTTTCTGGTTAGGTGGTTCAGTGCATGCTTACTTAATTTCTGGTTAGGTGATTCAGTGCATGCTTACTTAATTTCTGGTTAGGTAGTTCAGTGCATGCTTACTTCGTTTCTGGTTAGGTGGGTTAGTGCATGCTTGCTTCGTTTCTAGTTAGGTTGTTCAGTGCATGCTTGCTTCATTTCTAGTTAGGTGTGCATGCTTACCCATTTCAGGTTAGGTGGTTCAGTGCATGCTTGCTTCATTTCTGGTTAGGTGGTTCAATGCATGCTTACCCATTTCAGGTTAGGTGGTTCAGTGCATGCTTACTCATTTCTACTTAGGTGGTTTAGTGCATGCTTACCCATTTCAGGTTAGGTGGTTCAGTGCATGCTTGCTTCATTTCTGGTTAGGTGGTTCAGTGCATGCTTACCCATTTCAGGTTAGGTGGTTCAGTGCATGCTTACTCATTTCTACTTAGGTGGTTTAGTGCATGCTTACTCATATCTAGTTAGGTGGTTCAGTGCATGCTTGCTTCGTTTCTAGTTAGGTTGTTCAGTGCATGCTTGCTCATTTCTAGTTAGGTGGTTCAGTGCATGCTTACTTCATTTCTGGTTAGGTGGTTCAGTGCATGCTTACTCATTTCAGGTTAGGTGGTTCAGTGCATGCTTACTCATTTCTACTTAGGTACTTCAGTGCATACTTACTTACTTTCCGGTTACGTGGTTCAGTGCATGCTTGCTTCATTTCTGGTTAGGTGGTTCAGTGCATGCTTACTCATTTCAGGTTAGGTGGTTCAGTGCATGCTTACTCATTTCAGGTTAGGTGGTTCAGTGCATGCTTGCTTAATTTCTGGTTAGGTGATTCAGTGCATGCTTACTTAATTTCTGGTTAGGTAGTTCAGTGCATGCTTACTTCGTTTCTGGTTAGGTGGTTTAGTGCATGCTTGCTTCGTTTCTGGTTAGGTAGTTCAGTGCATGCGTACTTCATTTCTACTTAGGTGGTTTAGTGCATGCTTGCTTCGTTTCTAGTTAGGTTGTTCAGTGCATGCTTACTCATTTCTACTTAGGTGTGCATGCTTACCCATTTCAGGTTAGGTGGTTCAGTGCACGCTTGCTTCATTTCTGGTTAGGTGGTTCAGTGCATGCTTACTCATTTCAGGTTAGGTGGTTCAGTGCATGCTTACTCATTTCAGGTTAGGTGGTTCAGTGCATGCTTACTTAACTTCTGGTTAGGTGATTCAGTGCATGCTTACTTAATTTCTGGTTAGGTAGTTCAGTGCATGCTTACTTCGTTTCTGGTTAGGTGGTTTAGTGCATGCTTGCTTCGTTTCTGGTTAGGTAGTTCAGTGCATGCTTACTCATTTCTACTTAGGTGGTTTAGTGCATGCTTGCTTCGTTTCTAGTTAGGTTGTTCAGTGCATGCTTACTCATATCTAGTTAGGTGGTTCATGCATGCTTGCTTCGTTTCTAGTTAGGTTGTTCAGTGCATGCTTACTCATTTCTGGTTAGGTGGTTCCCTGCATGTTTATTTCATTACTCGTTAGGTACTTCACTGCATGCCATGGCAACGCTCCATTCATTTAGTTGTTCAATTTCCGGTGTTATTCCTTTGTATTTGCTATTTATGTTTTTACATCCTCGCTATCATATATATCGCAATGATCCTGCACTCATTAAAACTTTTCTGAACTTCTCATGTATTGCCAGCACTAGGTGACACTCTGCTGTTATCGTCATGGGCGTATACTGCATCGTAGATTATTTTAGGGTGTGCTTCAGGGCACTATACTAGTCCCCTTATTGTTTATTTATGAATAAGCGCTAAGGAATTTACACTGACGCGGTCAATATAAAGGCTATGAAAACGTCTGCAAATGCATTTCAAATCACTTTCTACCTGGTTAACTCTTTCATCTATAAAAAAAGATCATAAATTTAAACCATTTCACACAGCAGGGTTACAATAACCTGTTTTAAAAAGCAAATACGCAGGTGAAACGAAAGTCGTACCAGCGGAGCAAAGCATATTTACCAAGTTAACTATGAAAACGAATAAATCGCAAAAATCAAACTTTCACGAAGCAAAAAATGTAAGTAACAACTAGTGAGTGGAGCAGAAGAAACTTCTTTATTTGGGCAAAAAAATTCCCTGGTTTCGGCTGATTTAAACATTAAGTGTTTCACCAGAACATTTCTAGCAAACTTGGAGAATTTGATACTATGTCGCACAAAAAATATCGCAACCAAACACCACCGTTCACCACCTCTAAAAGCACCACTAAGCACCAGCAAATACCGTTCACCACCTCTGAAAGCACCACTAAGCACCAGCAAATACCGTTCACCACCTCTGAAAGCACCACTAAGCACCAGCAAATATTTTTCACTACCTCTAAAAGCACCATTAAGCACCAGCAAATACCATACACCGCCTCTAAAAGCACCACTAAGCACTAGCAAATACCGTTCATCACCTCTAAAAGCACCACTAAGCACCAGTAAATACCATACACCGCCTCTAAAAGCAACACTAAGCACTAGTAAACACTGTTCACCACCTCTAAAAGCAGCACTAAGTACCAGCAAACACCGTTCACCACCTCTAAAAGCACTACTAAGCACTAGTAAATACACCCTAAATCTAATAAATTTACAAAATAACCTGATTTTCCTCGTAGTTGTACCATAGAAATTAAAAGTATGTTTTATGCATTTTTTATTAAACTGTTATTATAGGTATGCGATCTCTACTTGTTGTACGCATTATAAAAATTCATTTGTTCTAATTTACGAACAGCTTAAATAACTTAACCGTAAACTTTTCTGTCTGAACACGAGAAACATCTTTACCAGAACACTCAAATACCATTCCTGTTTTTTTGCTGAACAGGCGTGGACCTAGGGAAGGGTTGTGTCTAGAGATTTCATGAGATTTCTGTGCAATAATAGCGTTGGGTGTGGGCACTCTAATAAGTGCAAAACAACATTAATATCCTCAGGCACCAAATGATAGCTGAGCAGAGTGCAAATCTGACTCTTCAGTCACTGGTTTTTCCTGAATCCGCCCTGTTATTAACAAATCAATTAATCATCATCACTAGCCAGCTTTTGATGAAAGTATTTCCGGATTTAAGCCGGGTTCTTTTTCCTCGACGTGTTAGTTTGTTCTCCGTTGCCATGGAAACGGCATGGAAAACGAGTTGAGATGCAAGACATCAGCCTCGGTTTCCAGCCACAACAGATTTGCAGCTAAAATGCATGAGGCGTAACTAAGCAACGGAAGGCTGCTATAGACCTGGAATCACTCATAAATATTCGTAACAGCTACTAGAAACAAGAAGTTTTATTTTTCTCGTTGCCATGGTTACCGAATCGAAGACCTGGAGTTTTAGTCTGGCTTCATTTAATGACTTTAAGCAACTTAGCGCGCAAAACATCAATCAGATAACAGCTCTTCATAAAACTTCAGAGCACACTATAATTACCCTTGATACTTCAATAATACAGATTGTTCCGAAATAAAAATGTACTAATAAATGTTTGAAAACAAACAAAGTCCAGTAAATGTGGTCAAATTAGGTTACACTCAGGGCCTGGCTATTACATTTTGGGGCCCTTAGGCTCATGAAATTGGGCCCTTAGACACTTTTTTGAAAGTTTAAATTTTATTTTAAGTTAAGTGAATTAGTTAGCAATGCAAAATATTAAAATATTATACTTATTCTTCAAAAAAATATTTGAAAATCTTTTAGCAGGGCACCTCTAGTTATGAGCCCCCAAGCTGAAGAGACCCTAGGCTACAGCCTATACTAGCCTATAGGGTAATCTAGATTCATTTCGCTATATTTGTCATATAGCTACTAAACTATTGGGTCTTAGACTTTAAACTTTACTCTTCAAGAATAAGACAAGGTCGTCATGAGCTCGTGTAGTTGTAAAGGGAAGTCAATGTATAATTCTATTAAATTTCTCCAGCGAGGAAGTTAGATCACAGAGCGGTTTACAGTTCTCAATGTACAAATTTAGAGCGGCAATAATAAATTGCAATTTCTCTTGCTATTAGATAGCTTCTATATAGACTGCATCTATTGCAATTAGTCCGAAATTTGAAGTTTAGAGAGTCTCGGGTTCAATTCCTTATCATTCAGCTGATCCTTCTTCACGATGAATCCTTCATCTTCCTCTCTATGATACAGCTTATCCTTCAGCTGATCTCAGCTGGCTAACTGTTCTATATCGTTGTGTAAAATACTGGCCCAGACCGAAGTCAAACAACACAGAGGCTGGTCAGTGAGTGGATGGGTAACTGTTGACGCTACTTCTTTTGGGCGATTTCATCCTAATTTGTTTTAAGTAATATGACTTAGTTTTGTCGTGTATTGTACATTATATATCGTCATAGTAACTGAAATAAGCCTGAACTTGACTTAACTCAACCAAACCTAAGTAAATTCTACTTCTCTCTCTTTTAAATTAGTTTTAATTATTGTAAACCTTAATCTTATCCTATGTTGTATTGTAAAGGTAGTTATCATATTAGTTGGTGAAGTAAACTAAAATTCATCCATCGTACAGTCTGTAATTATTTACCTCGTTGAGAGAAGTGTATGTACACTATTACTGGTTCAGTATGTTTCACCTTACAGGATCATTCTTAAAAATCAATTAGGTTGCGGTCCTACCACAACTACCTGCATTAAACAGGACATGCCGTCGAGTGCTGGATCCTACTTTGAAGAGGGTTAATAGTATAAAAAATGATTGACGGCTGGAACATTTGAGTAAGTAACCGTTGCACCTATGATTGAGCTAAACAGATTTAAGATTTATTTTTTGCCTTTTAAAGTGTTAAAGCACATTTCAGTGTTACAATTAATTACTCTAAAATCATACTTACAATATTCCAACATACATACACAATATGCAATCACATATAAAAAATCACATTTACAAAAAACTTGAACATTGGTATACACATGAAAATGCAAATTACACATTTTTTACATAAAAAACATTATGCACTTAAGATTAATCAATGAGTAATTTAGTGTAACTGTAACTCCTTTGAGTGCACACTTACTTATCACGCAGTTCATTTGCATCTTTATCCAGTTTCTTGTTCTTGTCATCAAGTCTCTCTGATTCTCGTTTGTTGTCAGCAATGACATCACGTGCTTGATTGAGCTCTGTCTCAAATATCTGGAAACGAAACATGTTATCATGCGGTTTCTATATTTCGATCTCTCTCTCTCTCTCTCTCTCTCCCTCACACACACACACACACACACACACACACACACACACGCACGCACACACACACACACACACACACACACACACACACACACACACACACACACACACACACACACACACACACACACACACACACACACACACACACGTCATTCTTTCTTTCTTCGTTTGTTTCTTTTTTCTTTGTTTCTTTGGCCTATTTCTTTGTTTTTTCTTTTCTAATCGGCTTTACGCCATTTTTAACGTGATAGCCTTTGCAAATTTTTACACTTTTTATCACAGTAAAGTATGGTGGTAAAGTAGGTCTTGTTTAGTTACACTCAACTATCTTTTTATTTGGTCACAAATTATTGTCTCAGGCTTTTGCAAATCAAGAGGATGTGGATATTTAGCATGTTTTGCGTATTTTGTACTTTTTAGTTGTTTTTTGTTTTTTTTGGAAGGGGGGTCGTTAATCGGTATTGTTTGAAATACAGACAAAACAATCTACAGTTCGTTTACAATTCGTTTCCAAGCAATAGATGCTTACATTATTTGCTTATATTTGTCACCGGAAAAGGCTAGTACTGTAACAGTGATCTGATTTATTGGTAAGACCAACTTAAGTAGCAATCCCAACCCTACGGGTAAAGAAAAGCAACTTGAAAGGGTGATACATAAACGACTTGGAGGATTACTATATGACAAAGTGACTCAGAGCGTCCTAAGTGACAAAACGTGTTGAGATCTGGTAGATTAGACTTGAATTGAATAACTTCTGAGCATTCAAGTTTAGCACGTTTAGTTCACCGTATTTTGTTGAAATGTTGCTGTCTTGCTGAGTTAGATTATTATTTGAAAGGATCTGATTTGTTTTCACGGTTGAGGAGTTATTATATCTGATAGTTTCCACTGCTTTGTCCATATTGAACGAATTGTAAAGACAGTGCTAGCTAGCAAATTGAAAAGCGAAAAAAAAGTGTTGTTTTGCTCGTTTATAACCTCAGCAAAAATGGAAAACAATGGTTCTAATGCAATGACTTTTGCAAATATATCAGTTTGTGTTCAGTGTGAAGTCAGCGGTTCTGTGTGCTTTGGGTTAAATAAAGACAAGAAGTTTCCCAGAGAAGAGAACCATTCTGATGTTTTTAGTGATGTAACTGCTTGGTGTGCTCACTTGCCTTTTTTGGACATATATATATATATATATATATATATATATGACAAAATTGTACACCTCTTTAACACAATAGTGATAAATAATTAAATAGCAGATAAACAAAATTTAAAAAAATAAAGAAAAGATGAAGAAGGAAATGTGTGCCGTTTTTAATGTAAATGGAAAGGTTGTCTAGTGGCAATTGTCACCATGGGCCTCAAAGTTTAGGGAGCATCCCAGTAAGGTGCATTATATTGTCACGACTGCAAAATGTGATTTATTTTCACATTGTGATGATTACATCCATACCGATACGATGTCACTGCATATCAGCATTGAATACCAGCAAAACTGCTGATATGGAACGGCCGATATAGATTCAGCAGGTAGACGAACAGATGCGCGGACTGGCTGAAACGCCTAATTTGACGTATTTTATGTTATAATCCAGAATTGAACCAGGACATGTTGGCCTCCGGAACGCCTGGATTCGAACCGACAAGTGCAAGCTACTGCAATGGTGGTGAGGATAAGCTGGCGTTACAATATTTGTACATTGTTACATGTGCTGTTTTACGCACTCTATAATGTTACGCACTCTAAATAACCCTTCAGTAAACTTGCCATTTAGAAAAATTTTTATTCCACAAAATATTTACAATTTCGTCATATCAAAGGTTTTTCATGGTAATAAAAATTTCAAAGATTTATGCATTTTTTTATTAATTTGTCTGTCGGAGGAGGAATTGTGCATCGCCGTCATGAGCGTCGTCACCCTCGGATTTGCTCAATTTTGTTTTAAACGACTCTTCTGTCTTCCTAGTTGTAACGGTTAGGGATTTGGAGGGACCACACTTCATCGACATCCGGTACTGTAGGAGTGCTGGTAACATTATCGGCCGTCGATGGTCCTTTCGCTCTCTTGACATTCTCTGCGCATTGGTAAAGGTGACTGTAAAGGACGAAGTACAGCCAAGCTTGGAGTAAAGTCTAGAAATGGTGACTTTAAAGTTATTTATCAAATTAACTTCCGTGGTAACTATGGCAACCGAAACCAATTTGAAGTTACAACTTCCAAGAAAAGGACGAGCCAGCAAGAACAGAATTCTTAATAAAATTTTAATATTTCAGTTTAAGATCGTTGATTGGCAAAAACAAGTGGTACCATCGGCGAGACAGCACCAATCGAGTGAGAGACATCACCAACAGTTATGCCCCGTTTATACATAGCGCGGTTTTCCGCTCGATATTCCGCGCAGGAAAATCGCACGGTTTTCCCGCGCGGTTCGTCGTTCAAATATAAAGCGGTTTTTACATAACTTCCACGACACTTTCAGAAATGGCATCGTTCGTTATGGATGAATTGTTAGCACTGTATTTATATAGATCAAATCGTAAAATTGCTAGAAGACACAGACGTACATCAGTGTGTGAAGTATTGCAAAAAGACCATATTTTTTAATAATAATAATGACATTTTTTAACTACTAACTGACATTCTTTTTTTATTTATTTATTTACACAGCTAACCGAATATGTATTGTATTTACAATAATTCAAAATAAATCGTATATAATAATAATAACAATAATAATAATAATAATAATAATAATAATAATAATAATAATAATAATAATAATAATAATAATAATAATAATAATAATAATAATAATAATAATAATAATAATAAGAATAATAATAATAATAACAACAACAATAATAAATCTTTATTCAAAAAAAGAAACGTATATACAAAAAGGTGGCTCTTTTTGCACGCTCAGGTCAACATTTTCATATGACAAAACTTTTAAATATTTTCAATTTCACACCATGTACAACAAATAAAATACAATACCTAGATTAAATGTGATTTCAAGTGATTCACAATTATTGTAAATATGAATTAACTTTATACACGTTCATAAATAATTTCTGTATACTCGAGGGTTTCTAAATTAACAATTATTTAGTATAAAGTTATCTCTGGTCAGATTTGTAAAAGACATTATTAGATCTAATAGAAATAATCTAAATTTCATTCAACCGAAGTGAAGAAACAACAATAGCTAACGATGTTTTTCAATTCAACTGTTCTTTATTCTAGCTACTGTACGCTGCTCCACCCCTTTTTTGGACGGCGGAATCACCCTTGCGAAGCAGTTTAGTGCTACCTGTAAAAGCTATTGTACGACGAAGAGTGTGTGAGTGGGGAGAGAAAGAGAGAGGGGAGAGAGAGAGAGAGATAGAGAGAGAGAGAGAGAGAAAGAGAGAGAGCTGAACACAGAAACAGAAGGAAGACAGACAGACAGACAGAATCTCACTTGTTTCGTAGAAAAATTGTTTTGTAAAAGTTGTTTTTTTTTTATTGTACGTGTATCTTTGTACTCAGCTAGGCTTTTATCACATGATATTGAATTCTCTTCCACTTCTAATATCATTGTCTCGGTTTTACCGGCCATTGTGCAATGTGCACTTCACAACTTCATAAACACATGTAGGATGCTACGGGAAAACAGCGTGATTTTTGTAAAAAAAAATCGCTCAGAGAGCAATCAGAGCGGGAAACCGCGCTACCGATTATTTGGCCGCGCGGTTTCCCGCATTATGTGTAAATGACGCCATTTGAAATCACATAGAGCAATTAACGCGCGGTTTCCCGCATTATGTGTAAACGGGCCATTAGAGTTGCAACCAACAGTTATTTACCTCAAGCAATGACATTATTCCATAGAAATGGGTTCTACGTCTCCAGTCGTCAGAATAAAGTTTCTTCGTTTAGAATCGCGAAACTCCTACACCACACGATTTGCATTTTATTTAAGTTTTAAGTAACATCGACTGTTAATATTACATTAGATTAAAAAAAAACCTTTTTAAGATCCCGTTACTCTACATCAACCCTTTGAACGTTTTGCACATTATTTTTAAATTAAGTTTTCAACAACACCTTTGTCTGTAGCTTCAGCACCAAAGCACAAAAAAAGAGTGCCTTTAGCTTATGAAGAGCTGTTACTCGATGACAAAATATAAGTTCTTTTATTGATAGTTAGCTTAACTTTTATTATTATTTTATTAATTTGCATCATTTTGTAGGTGGTGCTGACCAAGAACTTGGCGGATTTATCGCTTTTAATTATTCGTTGAGAATTTTTCAAGAACATTTTTCAAGAAGAACACAATTAATGGTTCTGAAACAACAGTACAAAGTTACTGTGTTAGAAATAAAATGGTTCGGTGGTTATAACGAGTACAAAACTTTTTACACAAATTTTCTTTCTAAAGTTTGTTTGTAATATGTTATTTTACCGAGGAGCAAATAGGTCTACAGACAGTAAATTTCATTAATGAAGTTACATGAGCTCAAGAACACAGCTTTTTTGACAGAAATGAGTAGTATGGTGTACTAACATATCTTACTCTCACGTAATTGTATATGTTCATGTTGCTTACTAATCTTGTTAACTAATGTCATTTTACTTGTTGATCTGTTTGTATATTTGATGTAACTGTGTCACGAGTATGAATAAAAATTATAAATGTGATAAATATATATATAGATATATATTTCGTACCTCTCGAATAATTTGATTCAGTCGCTCGAGTTTGTTCTTGTAAAACTCGATGTCCGATTGGAGTTTTTTGTTATGAAACTCCAGAAATCTGACCGTCTCAATGTAGTTAGCGAATCTATCGTTCAGATCTTGCAACTCTCTCTTCTCCCTCTCCCGATGAGCGACAACAACCAGAGGCGAATTATCACTCGAATATTCAGCTATAACCTTCGTCTGGCCCACATTTGCCGATCGGCTCTTGATGCCGGAGCGGTAGCCAGATCCGGACATGTCGTCTAGGTCGTTCATCATGATGCAGGTGTACGGTTTCGTCCGGATTCCGATTCCGCTGTGCCGGTCGAGTTGGGAGCAGTAGGTTACTGATGCTTGTGGTCAGCGCGCAAGCTGCGTTCCAGCTAGGTGAGCACTTCAACTAGGTGAGCGTATCAGCTTGGAGGGCGCAGCTTATTACGCAGTTGATTAATGGTTACTGATGAAATCATTATGCAAAATGATCAAAAACCAGTTTTTGTTCATGGCATGTAATATTCACTTATTCATTCGCTTGTTTAGCTCATTCGCTAATTAATTTTTCTCTCGTTTGTTCGATGGTTTACGGACTTCTTTCTTTCTCTTAGATTTTTTGGTCCACTTGTTCATTCTTTTTTTGTCTGTATCTTCATTTACGCGTGTGCTTAGCTTGTCTGTCTGTCTGTCTATCTCATTGTCATCTGCACACTATTTTTCTTGCTATCAGTGTGTTTGTCTTTCTGTGTACTCCCTGTTTTTTCTTTCTTTTTTCTTTCATTCACTCATTCTTTCTCTCTCTCTCTTTCTAGCCTTCCTTCCTTTTTTCCTTCCTTCCTTCTTTGTTTGTTTCTTTCTTCCTTTGTTTCTTTGTTCCTTTCCTCTTTCTGTCTTTCCCCTTTCTCTCTTTTCTCTTTCTTTCTTTTCTTCTCTTTTCTTTTTCTTTCTTTTCTCTCTTTCTTTATCTCTTTCAGTCTTTCTCTTGTTCGTTTGTATTGTTTTGTTGCCCTTTTCTCCTTACCTCTTTTTTCTTGCCCTTCCTCCTCACCTCGCTTTTTTCTTCTTTTTCTTCTCCTTCAGCCTTTTCTTTCTTTTTTTCTTCTATTATTTAAATTCCTTTCACTTCCTTTTCTACCTTTTCATATCTTTTCTGTTTATTTGTGTATGTTTATGGTTAATATAAGTTTAATAGGTGTCTATTGATATTTTTCTCATCTCACAGCCTTCCACAACTCATATTTGTGGCGCCATCAGGCGAATGTTTTATGATAAAATCACCAGGCTCGCAGCAGTATTCGTCTATTTGAGTATTAGTTTTTTTTTGAGTAATGAAGATGGGAGGCTAGCCATAACAACAACGTAAAGTAAAACAAAAGATAAGACAAATAAGATTACAAGATAAATAAATAAGATTACAATAGATTGCAAGACAAATAACAAAGTGAAAAATCACAGTAATACAATAAAGAAATTTTCATTGATCACTTCTTGTTCATTTTAAGTTGTATTAATTTTTTATACAATTCGGCACAGTGGAAATCAGTGAAGTTTAGAGACAGCGCCAACTCATCGAGACGTTTGTGGCGAGACCGGAACACAATAATTATCAAGGATAGAATTCTAGACGTATGATGGCCCACTGAGCCTCTGTGTCTAAGCCGCGATCGAGTATTGATATACACACATTCCTGTATGCCAAGCTTATGAATGAAATTGCGCGAAGGGAATATCGTACCCATTCGATAGATTCCGCTTTCCAGTTGACGAATCATTGACGCAAAGAGTGTGCACTTATCCACTCGGTCATGAACGCGCCACAAACGTTAGTAATTTTGTTATTGCTTAGGTATTATCAAATGTTATTAATATGTATTCTTTATGCAGTAGGATATAAATCGTGTTTTTTAAGTAAATATTACATTTATTAAATACGAAAAGTTTAAAAAGGGCAAAAAATAATATTTAGCAAATATCTACTACAACTACTGTACACATTTTGATTATAATAATTTTCCATGCTTTCAAGTAATCATAACAACTTTGTAAGTGTAAGTTTTCTTAAATGGGTTTATCACGTATAGAATCAATATCCAAAATAACGGAAAACAATGCACTAGAGTCATCTGTCGAGTGACGAGTTTGTGAAGTTGAACAAACTCTGTAATTTCATAGTAAATAAGCCGCAAAAAGCCACCAAGAAATGCTTTTATACCTTCATTTATTGCTACTTCTAGTGACCAGTGACCACTTAGAAAGCTGTCTCTGCTTAGACATCCCACTTTTAGACGAGGTCCAGTGCATCGTCTTAGATTGTGAGGCAAGTGTCCTGTCGAAATTACTTACGTTAGCTAGATCTGCAATAAGTGCAATTTGTATATTGTAGTAAATTTACCAGTCTGTTTTAGCCACCATTAAATATTTGTAAGACGTTTACAACTCCCCACACAATTTAAATACCTCAAGCCTAAACCTAATCCTAGCTCTAACCCGAACCCGAACCCGAATCCTATTCCGCTTCACAAACTAATTTTTTGTGTGTGGGGATAAACTTTAGCCAACTATTATTATAAGCTTCAGTTTTTGATTCATTAATCCACAATCTTAATTTTATGGCATTCTGCGTGTGTATTACGTGTTTTATGTACGGCTTTTATTGTTGAAATAAAAATTCATAATAATAAAAACACCGACGAATTGTATAAAAATAACAATATTTTGCAATACCATTTTAAATAATCATTTTAGACTTATAGAATTATTTTATAGTTGCCTGGTATGAACCCAGTTATCATCATATTTTGTAACATTCAGTACACGTATAATTATCTGTAACGTATCCAGAAAACATAACAATGCTCTAACGATTCCTTGTCTATTTACATGCGTCCCAATTAAACAACTTAGTCAGGTACAGGTGACGTGAATAGAAAGAAAACTCGATCACTGACGTCTAATCAGAATACTAGAGCAAGTGTTTCACTATCTAGTTTCTATTAGTTGAATAATGCTCCTATAGGTTGCGCCATGTGCGCTGGAAGTGTGATTGTATTCAACGGAAATAATAATACGGTTACAAGTGTCTTCAGATGTCGCTTGTGAATTTTTGACGGTTTATTAGTCATTATTACAAAATAACTGTTTCATCAAAGCTTGAGAAGTAGTTCATGTTTTTGTAGAGTTTGGAAGTATTTAACAAAACAACTGAATTCAATAGTTTTTAAATTCCACAAGCTCTTAAAGCACCACCTAGAAAAGCACTTACTAAACATGTGATAATCTGTTCGTCTTTTTCAATTATGTTTTGTCAATAACCTTCTCATGATCACTTCTATAGTTCCTGTAGGACTTTTGGACTTTCGCGAAACTCGACTGCACAAAACAGACGGCTCGATCTTGTTTTTAGGACGTTGAATTGAAAATCCAAGCAACAACTTCTTTTTACTGGCAACTATGGCTGTTTTATTTCCTTCTCTTCTTCTTCTTCTTATTATTATTGTTATTATTATTATTATTATTATTATTATTATTATTATTATTATTATTATTATTATTATTTTGTTTTCCTGTATTTGCAGGTACAATTAAATTACAATAATTATTTACAAACAAATAAACACAACATTTGAGATGTCCTTAAACAGACCGTAAGTCGACGCCGGGGTATCTCGCGCTGCCCCGGCGCTTCCATTCACCCGTCCAGGTTTATTTTTATTATTCTTTGCAACTATAACGGTTTCTGCCACTAAAGGTAGTCGGCCTAAAGTGGAGGGGTCCAAAACCGGGACCCAGCGGCTTGGCTGTTTTTCTCCCCTACCCAACTGAGTGCCAAGTTGGGTCGCCACGGGGTATATTGCGTCTCCTTTTAACCATTTGTCGGTGGAATATGGCCGGTTGGCACCCCGAGTGGGTAGGAGTACGACTTTGCTATCAGTCTGAGAGGCTGCGAGGTCAGCCTCTGCCAATAAGAAAGACACGGCCAGACTGCAACCTATGTAAGCTTGTCACCCATCAAGCTTAAGCCATAAAGGCACCGCCCGTGGTGCACTTCCCTTTCTGTTCTCGCAACTTAGGTATTTCCCGTGCGTCTCCTATACCACTTTGTTGTAAAATGTGGCCGGTTGGCACCCTCATGAGAATTAGGAGTACGGCTTGCTCAACAGTCTGTGAGGTTGCCCTCTCAACCTCCGCTTGGGACGAAATCAAAGCCAGACTGCAACCTTTTAACACACAAGATACACCACAGGTGGCGCCCTTCCGTCAATTCCTTTAAGTTTAAGGTACACCCCCGGTCGAGGGTGACGTCCTACGTTGGCCTTCTGAGTGAAGTTAGCCGGTTGGGACCGCTGGGAGGTGTAGGCACGATTTTCCGACTCAAAGCTCATTAATATAGCAACAACAACAATTTGAGCTTTGCAACCACGCACGCACGCACAAACACACACACACACACACACGCACACACACACACACACGCACGCACGCACGCACGCGCGCACGCACACACACACACACACACACACACACACACACACACACACATTGTACAATCATTGTATAAGTAGTCAGCAAAGTTTTTCAGTACAATTTAGCTGCTTTTACAAAATATGCCTTGAAAACGCTCGAAACGCTTCAGGTATTTTGTAAACAATAAATTTCTTTTCATTTAAATTTGCTGACTTTGCGAGGATAGGTGAACACTACTAACCTTATGATACGACAAAAACTTTTATTGGCAATAATAGAATCACAATAAATCCCACATAAAGAAAGGAAATTACACTAAATAAAAAACAATTTTTTACAATTTTTTTACAAGTTACTAAATACTATTTTATTTATTGTATAACGACAACACTACTATTGACTTTTAGGGTTACACATGCAGAAAAACACAAGACGAAACATTAAAGGTGCAAATTATCACTAATAACAGAGTAGCAATAACAGTCAGCAGATACAATACCCGTATACGTGCAAAGTTAGTGAATTTTTAGCAATTTTTTATATTATTTCTGTTTGTAGGTTTTTACATTAACAGGCTAGTAACTTTATAGATGTGTAACTAGCTTCCATCTATTTTTCTAAAGTGGCTTTTGACAGCCAGTAGAGAAGTTAAACTGCAATTTTGAAGCTTCGCTCTGCCATGACGACGATGAAGACAATAATGAGGAGGACGACGTTGACGACGGCGATGATGATGACGATGATGATAATGATGGTAATGATGATTCCAGTAATTATAGATTTATATTTTACCGTTTATGGCTTCCCTGTTGATATCCCCATCAGAAGCTCTGAAATTTACTTAAATTCTTTCCCCGTCACGCTGCTGAATACACCTGTTCGCCTACCTGATGTGGCTTTAGAACGGTTGCCATGGAAACCGCATCCCTGTTTACACGTTTGACTTCCAAATGCTATCTCAGTCAATCGAATATTCTAATGAAATGCGCTCAAGAAAGACTTACCTGTTTACTGAGGGCCGCAGCTTTATCTGCTCTGTTGTATCACCTGCGCTGTTCTTTTCTGCTTGAATTATCAACAGTAAAACAGCGTAATTTCAAGGTGAGTAGAGAATTCGTTTGCGATAATTAGATGATTTTTTAGACATTGTTATTTTATTTAAGTCTCACCTCACATACCGTCCAAATAAAAGCATTATTAATTAGACAGTGTACATAAAATGAGTCACTCATTTAGAGTTATAAGAGACTGCTAAAAGACTATACATTCAATGATACTAAAAACACAACAATATACGTAGTAACGGTAAAAGAAAAAACTGCGAGTCATCACTAATGAGTGTGATATACTAGCTGACTTCTTCGTAACAAAATTTTATTACAGGCATTTGCACTTTCATAAACCAAAAAATTTGAACCTAGCAACATTGTTCATTGTATGAAATTATTCATTTGTTTTCCTAATTGCACTTGTGTGTTAGACTTAGATCTAATATTTTGATAAAGTACACACTCGGTTAAAACATCAACTCTGACTCAATACCGTTACAAAGCAAACACAGCCTCTAGTCTTCGGGTAAGCCTTTGTACCTTCCAGTTTCCAATCAAATTGGAGCAACGCCACATCTAAATTTTGTAAGTGCCGCTATATGAGAATTTTGCTCAGGTGTTTTTTAAGCTATTATAATTGTTTATTTCCCGTCCGTTAGTTCGGATATTAGAAAAAATCCGGTTATTCAGTAATTCATTCTGTCCGTCACATTTTTTGTAAATTTTTAACTGCAAAGGAGATGGAAGAACTCCAAAGTGTTTATTTATTTGAGTCGAAATTTGTTGAGTGACTAAATAGAGCGTCATTGATTCAAGGCAAAAAATTCACAATTAATCAATTAAATTTGAATTTAAAGCCCCATAGCTTTTCCCCTAAGGGGATTTCAGGGGATTTTGAACATGTTATTCTGGACCACTTTCTGTGTGTGCAAAAACTCAGTTTTATACAATTTTTGTAAATCAATGAATATTTTAAGGTTATTTAGGAGTTAAGACTACATTTCTTTTGTCTAGCTTTGTGCTATAACTTAGGTGAAATAGTGACTAAGATGACAAACGGCCCAGTTCGTCTTGTGTCCACTTATGACTGCTATTTTTCGTCTTGAGTATAAAAATCTAACACTACTAACAATACTCTACATACCGTCACAAAAATTTTCTCTGTGCTCAAATTTTGCATTAAGTAGTTATTTTTTGGCTGCCTCTGCGTGACCTTTGTCCTCTCGTGAGTGGTTGTACAACTCAAGACAAACACATTTTTGACACCGAGCCTTTGCGCAATCTATTTAGCTACTCAAACCTTTTGTGAATTTTGCATTGAACTTTTCTGGGCTCAGGGTCTATGTCTAGCCTGAAGACCTCGACACTTCTCGCAATGAACAGAAAAAGGAACGTTAACTCACGTTTACTGACGGAGAGTAACCTGCAGCAAATTTTGCTCTCTAGTCTGTAAAAGTGCGAGTTACTTGGTGAATTTAAATTGCCGAGAAAATTCGCTAGTCTGAAAGCGCCGTAACAGTGAAACTGTGTCTGAATTTGGACCAAAAAACTTTGGTTTATAAATCGGACACCTTGGTTACTAGACGTCAGTTTCTTATGGTCATGGAAAATTTAAACAGCTCACCAAATAAGCCAACATTTTCAAATTATTATTGTTTTACTCACAAAAATTTTGTTAGTAATTACTAACTGATCATATTTATGGAATTAATTTATGTAGCATGGAGTCAAGGATGATCCATGGTAACTATTTAATTGATTATTTTTAATTATTTATAACCTTAATTTAGTGAATATAAATATGTATTCGAAATATTACTATATAGAAAATCAATTTTACAGTACAAAAGTTCAGGAGTATCTATAATTTGTGTTGCAGGACGCACAGCATATATTTCAAGTTTTTTATCAGCTTAGCTGAATTTACTGCCTCCACTGATATGGGGTTAAGTTATGATAATCACTACCTGCGAGCGAATCTACCTGTCTTGTGTTAGATATTGATCATTACGTAATCCTGCTTAGACTAAGCCCCTGGCAATGTGGGAAAATATCTCATTAATTTATTATTGACGCAATCTGTGCTTCAAGTGTTAAACATGAATTATTTATCAATTAGTTTTTAAAGGGCGTTTTTACTTTCACGGTTTCGTTTGCAAACTTTTAATAGTAATGCTTATTGTCTATGACAATAATGTACAGTAACACACGTATTATTGCTGCTACAGCGGAATTATGACCAAAACAGCAAATTGTAGACGTTATTATAATAACCAGTTCTGTTTCCATCAGTGTTTTAAAATTTAAACTTGTCAGATGGTTGGACATAATTATTTACTTAATAGTTTGCCCAGTTTTAATTTGTTTATTAACTAAATTCTTAACTAATTCTTAACTTATTCATTTCTTCGTTTATGTATAAGCCCTTTTTGCTTTATTACTTATTTAATTCATTCATTCGTTTGCTTACTTTGATTTTATTTGTTGGCCTGCTTACTCGCTTATTGATTTGTTTACATATTATTTTATTTATTGCAAGTGCCCAATATGTTGCAGAAACTTCTTGTTTTACAAGTCGTTTATTTATCTCTTATCTCTTATCTTATTTTTCTTTCTTACTTTATATTTATTTATTTATTGTATTTACTTATTTAGGCTCATTCCAATTTATATTAATTTTCATTCATTAAATGATTGACTTATCTTATTTTATTTATTCATCAACTTATTATGTTTATTTAGAATTTGCTTATCCCAAATCTGCAATAACATTGCACTGCACAAGTGCTGATAATAACTGTTCATTTTGCAACTATTTGCTAACACACCATTAGTTACTAAATCATTGACCACTTTACTTAATATACCACAAGTAGTTAGTTAGCTAATCCCTTTATATTGCCAGGAAAAATATGCAGGTACAACTCTGGTTTCTCTGCAAAACGCATAAATCTTTCGCCTTTTACTAAAGATTTCCGTGCAGAGGAACAAATTAATGAGTCTTTGATAATTTCTCTCTGCCTTGCTTCATTAGCAAGGTAATTATAAATCAATAACAATATATGATATATCAATATATGATATTGCATATGTGTTTATGTATTTTTTGGGAATTGCGTAAATGGATTTTCATCCGTTACCGTGAAATTCAAACTCATTACGTCTTAATCAATCACGATTAATAAATTATGTAACAATATGACACATTCTTTTCTATGTTTTTATTTTATTTGAAGGGCAAAATAGTGTTGTCAGATTTTTACTCTACACCCTGGATCGATAAAATTCACGTTAGGCACTGCGTCTTCATTCAAAACAGGGTGCTACCGCTCTAAAAAAAAACCAAGAAATTATAAAGCCGCCTGTGTCCACCGCCGTCGTTATCATTATTACTGTGAGTGTTCCATTGTCAAAAACACCTTAACAATACCACCTATATTACATACACAGACAAGCATGTACAGAAAATGTGGCATTGCTGGCTTTGAATATAATTCCATACACGCGAGCTAATAACTCATTAAGGCTAGATCATTTAACGGGTACTGAGATCAATTTACTATCCACTAACTATAGGATGAATAATCATTTAATCTCTACGGTATTATAATGATGTTGCTGGTGTCGTATCCAGGTATTCTAAAAGCGTTTTTGCACACAGAACACAGTGTAATCAGGTGTGTTCAGCTAAAGATAAATAAAAACAAACTTTTTTGTTTTAAAAGTTTTAATTTTAATAATGAAAGCTTCAAATAAATAAATACATAATTACAGTGAAATAATTTCCAAATTCACTTAATTCAGTCACAATTACCTAATCGCGTGCAAACAAATAAAAACACAATGTAGGAAAAAATATACACTTCTAATTAACCGCAATGTAAGATATGATTTTGCAGTTTAAGGGTCATACAAGATATTTGTTCCACGGTTTTTCTGAACAGACAAAATATAACATTTTTTACTGTAGTTGGTTAATTATTTAATACGGTTACTTGTGCATAGTGCCACGTGTTAGATAACAGTAATTCAGGCACGTTATTGGTCAAAGAGCGCCACTGTAAACCTACTGAACAAGTGTAGTTAAGCTGTTGCATATAAAACGTAAATTGAAACATTTTCTCTTTACCTTCACAGGCCGCCTGTTCGAGATATACAGGTTTTATGCCACGTTTGTGGACCGTGTAACCCTTATACCGGACCGCATACGTGACATCTCAGCAAATGAATCCCGACAAACTTTCTTCATCTCGGTCCTACTGCTAACAAGTGAGGATCCCCGAAATAGAGTAAAGGTGAAATCCAAAAATGAGCAGCTTCACTAACAGCGTAAATTACTGTAGCCTGTAGATTAAAATCTAGTTAATAGACCACAGCGTGTGATAAACAAATATAGTTTAATTTGTGTATTTTATAGTCTAATACGAGTAGAAAGAAAATTTTTATTTAGAGATTATCTTTATTTTGACAAAATCCTATGACACCATAGGGACTTAATCTCACTCCCGACTTCTAAATTCCAAAATTAGGATGCATTCCGAGACTGAAGCCCAACCTTATATCAATTTTTTTGTCACATGTTGTAGCATGCTTATCTAGATTTTGTCAAGAGATGCTTCTACCTTTCAGTAGGCTTCAAATACATGTATTTAAAACAACCATCCCTGGACATTGCGTAGGTTGAAGTTTAACTTACTTTAACCATAGGCGGTGGTTTATTACTTGTCTCTTTAAAAGTTTGTCAGCAAATTGTGCACAACGCGTCTTTCTTTAAATGGCGCACGCTTCGGGTAATCAAAGTGGAAGGGACGGGGTGCCAATGGCTATAGATCCGCCCGAGGCTGATTTTGAAATAATATGTTCTAGAAAACGTGATTCAGCGGCTGATGTACAATAATGTACAAGTAATCAACTGTCGACTGTTTTAATTCTAGCAGTCCCTGTCATGTGGCTTCATAATGGGACGGGCTTCTGCCGTTGCCATGGTAACAGATTTGCTATCGATGTTGCAGGTGTGCGTGGGATTTCTCTTATTAGTGAGCAACTGGCAAGGTTTTGCAGATGTGCCTACCTTGCAACACAGGTTGCTTGTTTCTTAAACTAACGAGAAAGATGTGTTTCTGGGTCGTCGATTTACAAATCACAGAAGACATACATTATTAGTTTACGTACTTACAACAGGATTTGATCTAGAATCGTCTGACTTACACAGGTGTGGCAGGAAAACTACTCTTTGGAAGTAAGTATTCGCACGCTTAACTGTGTAATTTCAAGAGAAATTGCAATTGTCTTTAATTTAATTTAGCTTAATTAATTTTTTTATTTAAGGTTTTTGCCTTTTAAACAATTACACTACTCACAATTACCATAATTATGATAAACACGATTTAAAATGTGCTAAAACTGTCTGATAAAACAATCACCACACATAGTTAATACGTCTTATAAATCTTGATTGTTTAATAACTATTATAACTACAATGCTTTGTTCATTAACATTTTTCAATTCAGAATTTAAATTTCTGTAAGCGTTTGTCTTAATTTTAACTTACTATTCGGGTAAATTAACGTAAATAATAAAAATCGATGTACTGAAATAACATACTTGTGTCAAATACCCTTGCTATACATGTATTACCAAAACAGTGAACACGACTCGTCATTAACTTTTGCACTTTGCAGAGAAGGCTGTTCTGTCGTCTTTCGTTTTTTTTTTGTTGTTGTTAGTGCTCCTTCTTTGCCTTCTATTTCTTCTACTGCATGTTTTATATGTTTTTTATTTTTTCTCTTTGATGTTTTATCTTGAAAATCCTTCTTGGGGAGAAAAAATGCAGCCAGGAAGAGGTGGCGTTTCAAGTAGCGTGTCTTCCACTGGAAAGCTTAAAATTGTTGCTTGAAATTAAAAGAGACATTTGTTTCAATACTAATTACTTGCTGCCTTGTCTGTACATTTGCTTCTTTGACATCTGGCATCTGTGTAAAACCATATGCACCCAAAGCTTGTCTACTATATTAGTGCTTGTATTAAAGTTACGAGATTTGTTGCATTAATAATAACAAACAAAACAACAATGTGATGTAAGATAAACCATTACATTAAAATTTCAAGGCACAAATTAGTGCATTAAAACAACATTAAAGTAATTGCTCTAACGTACTACAAAATTAATTTTAATAACATAGTAATTTAAGATTGGCTGTACATTATTTCTGATATTGGATAATTCATATTCTAAGAATACATATAAGTTCACGATTTTATGTAGTATAGTTGAGGTCTATGTTGTTCAGTTGTGCTTTCTATTGGTAAAGCATTCAAATACAAAGTTACAATTTCGGTATCATTAGTTTCTAAATGAAACATTAGTTTATTTTCATTCGGGAAGTCTGGGCACACGTTATTACAGAAATTTTAAACTATACTGCAAGTATTTTTTGCTAAACAATCATTACTACAAGTGGTGGTAGAAATGACGGTGTTGATTTTTTCATTTTTTTGTCTCTTGGGCCGACATAATTATGTGCCACAGATTGTAATTTGCTGTGTGCTCAAACTGGCAGCAACCACACGCTGATTTAGGGTGATATGCAAAGCACGCAGCCCCTCTCTCTTTTTCTGTTGTTAAGAAAACGGAAACAAGGTTTGTGCTGTACATTAGTGGCGTATTCGACTCATTTGAAATCAGAGAGATTTTATTACTTGTCGACTAGGCAGGTTTAGGTGCTATAGGCGAGTGGTAATGTGTGCGCAATATAAACAATACCAAGCCTGGTTAGTAAATGGGTGGGCAACTACCTAGCTCACTAAAAAGGATACGTACTCACCTGAACGTGACAAAGACGTTTCTGTTAGCTCAGTATTTAATCATAAGAGGGTTATCCTTGATCCTAAACCACGTTTCCGTCCTGTCAAAACCAATGGCATTAATTAAGCAATACATGATTAAATCGAGGGCTGTTTTACGCTTTACAGCATCACGAACTGTATGAAAAAAGTCTGTCCTTCAAACTATCAGAGGAAGTGTTCCTTTTTCTTAGTTTTCAACGGGAAGCAACCTGCACTGCATTAATTTTTTCTTTGTATGGCGTCACATTCTTCGTATAATAATATAAATTAATAAATTATAGCGTATGTCGCGTCAGCCACCAGAACTGCTTTAGAACTGATGAAAGTTCTTTAAATACGTTTTAAACACAATTGGTACACCCATTACTACGTATGCTTAGTTTGAGAAGATCTGCACTGATTGATCTCTCTGTAATTCTAAGTAAATACATCGCTAAGTAATTAATCCGTGTAGGGCTTCTCATGAAAGGCAGATGTTGTCTCTTCATGAATTCATTTAATTGTTATTAAACGATGCTTTTCTACGCATGTGCAGGTAGCCTCTGTGTAGGTATATAATATAGAGCCTGAAACACAGGCAATTATAATGTTAGGTTGCTATAAATAAAATTAATTGCCAAGTTATCCTTAAGAAGGCGTTAAATTACTGTTATGACACGATTTACTTGATGAGAAACGATCAAAAGTAGTTGATTTTATCTGTCTCTGTTTATTTCAGAAACTACACGTTCCAAATCCACTCTAGAGGTTAAGTTTTGAGCTATTAGAATCAAGATGATACATCGAGAAAATGATGCATTTGATTATGTTAGGGCAGCAATCCTTATACAATGTATAAACCAGTACGAAAACTACTTGCAAATTATCATGGGGGCTGCAAGTATTGTTGCTGAAACCATTGGTAAACCAGCCCTGACAACCAGATTTTGCACCTTTTTGTTGACGCCACCATTATGATAAAATGAGTACCATAATAACCACTAAAAGGCCTACCGTGTGCCTAAACGGAGTAGAATGCCCAACTGAAACCGAATTGCCTGTTATAAATTTCACAGACTGAAAAATCGCAAAGCAGGAGGGCATTTCTTGCATTAAGTTTTTAGTTTATAATTATATTGTAACTTTGGTAAGTGGTAATCAAAGCTAGAATAACCATTAAACAATTTGCAATATGCAGTGTCTGCTATACTTATAATTAGACTTATGAATGCTTGTATAATATCACAAAAGACTTGTTATAATCTATAGTATCATGATTGACGACAGTTTGTGCCCACGTAATGAGTGATTAGTCTAATTAATCTGTTCAGTACAGGTTTCTGGCTTGACTGAATTTGTGTATTTTTACCTGTGGAAGCCTGAAGACAGGTAGAAGATCAATAAATCTTATTAACAGAACGGATTGGAATCTTGACCCGCGGGAACTGCGAGATCATTACTTATCGTAGCTGATGCTGAACGTGTTTACAGTCACATAGAGAGATGAATTCAATGTCGAATGCCTCATTTTACGCAATCATTCATAATGATAACCGACTAAGGGGAGCTAGGTAATGATTGCTTCCCTCTATACATAAGAAACTAAAACTAACGAATAGATAAAAAACAGACCTTAAGAAAGAACATTTAATTCTGTGTAAAAACGACTCATTTTAATATCTACAATGGACGGTTCTCAATAGGTACCACTTCTCCAAAAACTTCGTTGACTCCGACTATAAGACGTGGAAAAAACCTGAACAAAAACAAATTAAACGAGAATTATCATAATAATTAAAAGTATTAAAAATAAGCTTATATTTATTTTGGCAACTTTTAAGTACAGGCCAATCATTTTATGACAAATTAAGCTTTAAGAGGAGTGTAGAAGGTAAATACAACTGAGCAATTTTAGACTTGTGTAGCTAAAGCTAAGTAGACATACATTTTGGCTCAGTTCATTATTGCAGTGGTGATTTAGAATCGCCTCTTTGACGGAAACCACTAAGGTTACCTTAAAACCGCTATACTTGTGTGCGCTGTGGTAATTCAGAAATGCCAAGATTTTTGTAGCCTATTTTTGCTATGATGCTTTGATAACAACTGTAAGTTTTCACCTAGGACTAAGCACTAAAAGCCTTTCCATAAAGCCTCTTTTAAGTCTATATTGTAGTTTTGTTGAGACGTAGAGACGTGTTAGTTTTCTTAGTTAGTAATCAGATAAAATTCGTTAAATATGGCTTTTAAGTTAGACTAAAATAATGCAACCAAAAACGCAAACTAAACTTGGTAACGGTTTCGACGTGATATGGTTTGTACTACAAAAGTTATAAAAAATAATGTACGAGAAACAATATTTTGTATTTCATACTGCGTTTTACCATAATTCTTTCTACTTTTGTACTTTTTTTTACAGATTACATTATCATTGGAAATCTTGTAGCACCTACAGTAATGAATCTTTTCTATTCTTCCAAAACTTTTGCTAGTTGTAAAGATTAATCAATTACTTGCTTTTGGAATTTACGTGCAATCTAAAACCGATGTTTACTTTTGTTGCAAAAAATTTTTGAATATGGATATATATGTAACTGAAACAATGGTTAATGGATGGTATACAGCAATCTGTGCTGCGAAAAATTTTTGATTGCCAGTCTTCACTCAAGAGGACAACGATCAGGGCCTGAAATCATGATTCCACCAATTCTATGGACCCTGCAACTTAATCACTGGCTTCATCATAACGTTATCACTTCAAAAACAGGTAAATACAGTACGAACTGTATTTATGCAGGTGTTTCTTGTGATTTTCTTCCTACAGACGTATCATCACAATCAGCATCAATTAGCAGCTTGCGCGTCTTTCAGCTTTTTTATTGACAATTCTTCGTTGCTAAGGGCCTGCTAAGTAGATTGCTGTGTGCAGTAAACACGCAGGCAGAGTTCTCTTTTTTCTACAAATACCTTCTTTGCTATCAAATGAATGGTACGCTAAGTGAATAGAATCACGTTAAGATACTTAACTGAAATTCCCAGATGCTGCTGTAAATCTTACACATAAAAACAGTGGAAATCTGGTTAGAATGAAGTGTAAAAAAATGTTTTTTTGTCAGTTTTTAGCAGCTTATAGACTACTATGTTTAATACACCGCATATAATGCATACTGAAATTATATTTTAGTAAATAATGTTTTATGAAATGCCTCAGTCGTCTTGCATCACTGACTTGCAATAATTTAGTGCCTTCTCTTTGAAAATTGCCGTGATTCATTGGTCTGCTCACTTGTTAGTCAATCCCACAGACTAGGGCCACAGCTCCTCGTTTTGTTTTTGTTTTGTAGGTACATTATAGGTTTCCTAGGTTTATTCACTTATCACTCAAACATACAGGTCCTCAATTTTTGCAAAAAATATACATTGTTTTAAGAAATGCTAATCCTACAACTTTACGACTCTAATGCTAACTACTTGCCAGGACCATAAAAAATGATGAGAATTGGATGTAGATCAATTATGAGAAGTTATGTTACACAATTTTTAATGCTTTTAGGTACACGTGAAGTATTAAAAAAGTGGATTTAACAATGGCATCTGTAAATCCTGCAAAGGTGCGTGCTACATCAAATGTTGAACTACCCAATGGCACAGCAGGTGGTGATCGACCCGTGAAAACGGTTTATTTCTACAAAGACGCTGATCCTAAATTTGGTGGCGTAAAATTAACGATAAACCCTCGCAAATATCGTTCATTCGAGACATTGCTTGACGAACTCGGGAAAAAGATTCCATCTAGTGCGTTTGGTGGTGTGCGAAGTGTTTACACTCCTCGTGGCAGGACAAACATTAATAGGATTGCTCAGTTGAAAGACCATGGTCAGTACGTGTGCAGTTCCAGCCACAAAGCCAAAGGCTTGGACATGTCCAAAGTGCAGCACACTCATCTGCCACCTTGGCAAGATTCCAGGTCAAAAGGCAAAATAAAGCTACTAAACGGTACTATTTCACAACACCCAGCAAAAGAGAAATCTAAATTGCAAAATGGTAATGTTGCTCAACACACTGTAAAAGAACGTTCCAAACTGCAAAATGCTGTTTCCCAACACCCAGCTAAGGGTCATGCTAAAAAACAGACCACGTTAACGACCAACAGCAGTGAGAATGCCGTGCCAAAGACTGCACCACCAGATACGGTGTCGTCGCCACCAAACAGTTATCTGACAAACAATGTTCCAAAGAAGATTGTGGTGGCAAGAAACGGACAACCTCATCTGAGACACAAACTCTTGCTGAATCGTCGAACAGCCCAAACATTTGAACATGTACTCAGTGATTTGGGCGGTATGTTTGGGGTACCTGTGAAGAAACTTTATACATCTGATGGAAAACGGGTAAAGGCTTTCGTTTATATACAATAAAAAACTAGCCTACTGTATAATGCAACCTTTAATTTGCAAAACTGAATTGTTAAAAGAAATTTTGATGACTATGTGTAGCCAATCAGCAAGTAGTCAATAATTAATTAACTTAAAATGGAATGGTAAATTAACTTCGAAGAATTATCTCTTTTGAATCATCTTACAACAGCTGCGTTAGGTTTTAGTGTAATTGTCTCATTAAATTTTGTCTGTTCTCTTTTTCCCAGGTAACAAGTCTGCAGGCCATATTCAATGGACCAGAAGAGCTCGTGGCTTGCGGTCCGGAAAAATTCAAGCCGACAGCTCAAACTCACAACTCTGGTGCAAAATCTTCTACAGAAAAGCAAGACAAGATTTCAAAGCCAGGAAAGTCGCATATTTCAGCCACCACCATACATAAATCAACAGCAGAGACGTCCTCAGTAACGGGCAGCACAAAGGAGTCTAGCTTGAAAGGCAGTGTTAAGAACAACTCAGTAAAAAAGGAAACCGCCAAACTTGCAGTGATCAGCAGTAAGTATCATGCTCATGATTATACGAGATAGTTATTCTAAGCATTTATATAACGACCTGCTGCTGTTGATTCTATATTTTCATTAGTTGCACTTTGGTCAGAGTAAACAGGCTCGTGGCAAATTATAGTCAGCTGGTTCGGTCTAATCGCATTCTCACCGCGATGATGTAAATTAAGAATGAATGAAAATTAATGAAAGAAAAAACAGTTCTACGACTATTGTCGCAGTAATTGACTTTTTTGCAAACTCAGACACGAAAATCGTCAAAGTTTCTGTGAGTAACTCGCTCTGGTTTCTGTCTTTCACTAGAACCCAAAATAGCAGTAAAAATCAGGATCATTGCTAGAAGAATAAATAACTTTTATATACCTTGGCGATATAGTTCAAACAAATACTTATGCAATCTGTGTGGCTGAAGTAGCACAATTGGGACATATTGTCATTTTTAGGAATATTCTATGGGTGGGCAATTAGTGTTACCCGCCTGTTGGTTACGTTAATATCTCCCAAGTCGGGCCGTTGTAGCTGGAATGTTTTATTGCTATCAGAAGTAGCAGTAGAGTTGCAAAAATCAAGTTTTGGGGGCAATATAGTAATGAAAGCAAATGATTAGTTGCTGAGTAATGTGAGCGGCATGTAATTGATGTTAGTTAATGCCGGATAATGGCCTGGAATTATACGTAAGAGCCTCAGCATCGAGACTGTAAGAATCAGGTAGATGAATGATCTATATTCAAGGCGAAACTTCAGATGAAATTTTTGCTTTACCCTACGGGTGGGGTCATGGTGCTTAGTTAAGCAATGGTGAATACAGTAAATGCATGGGTAACAAGTGCTTCTCAACAGTTTCATTTGCCATACTTTCCTTTGCGACGGAAAATTAAGCCTATTTTAAACATATGGCTGTGATATCACTCTACTTTTTCTCTCATATTAAAGAACTATTAACACTATTGTTGATAATTATCTAGGTTCTGCTTCTTCAACAATTGTATGTACATGCACTACAAATACATGTAACTTCAGAAAATGGCATGTAATCATTAATAGAGGAAGTGAGAAGTAAAACATTAGTTAGTCCTGAGCATTGTGTAAGCTACAGTTATGAAAACTCGACATCAAATGTCCACTTCGGTCTACATCGACCAATTTCGAACAAATTATAATAGCAACAACAACAACAATAATAATAATAATTTAATTTATTGAATACTTAAATGTATTAATATTAAAATGGACAAATGCATTTTACATAATATATAAAATTTTAACACATAAACGGCACATACACAATAGGCTATTAAATATAAAACTAAAATCTTAAAACATGCATATAAAAATCACTAGAAATTAGCGTAAATTAAATCCATAAAACCATATTAAACTTCTAATTAATAAAAAAGCTTGTTTATAAAAATCAGTTTTAAGAAATGATTTGGACTTTTAAACATTATTAATTGAATTTACTTGCATGAATTGGTAAATCATTCCATAATTTTGGTACCGCTAAGCTACAGTGTAAGACTATGAGAACCGCCTGTGACTATATTATAACGCGGTACAACTAGTGCCAATGAATTAATTGATCTGGACACGTATGGCTTCGAAATATCAGATACATGGGAGGGCGCTAAACCATTCAGAGCTTTGAATATTAACAAGAGAATTTTGTATTTTATTCTGAAAGAAACGGGCAATCAGTGCAATTGCATGAGAATATTGCATGAGGAGTTGTGTGATCATATTTACGAGTGCCTGTAATAATATGAGCCGCTGTGTTGTGTACATGTTGCAGTTATCGATCTGATATTGAAGAATACCAAAAAGTGTGCTATTACAATAGTCTAATCGAAAACTGACAAACGTGTGGATAAGAGTTTCACTGGCTGATTTTGATAATGAAGGTCTAATTTTAGAAATGTTCCTTCAATAGGAGTACGAAGTTTTTTCACATTATTAATATGGGTAGGTATGGTTATGATAATCTAGAACAGTTTCAAGGTTTTTCGCTGTTTCGGACACCGTGCACCGTCATTAAATCAGTGCCCACAAGGACAGATGACAGTTTAACTTTTGATAGTTGGTTTTTAGTTCCAAAAATTATAAAATTAGTTTTGTCCTCAATAAGCTTCATATAATTGTGCAGCATCCAGTGACGTATATCTGCGAATTTTTGAGTACAGAACAAAATGTGTTATTACAGCATGTGGATATCATTTCTGTTCTGCCTAAGATTCTGGGGCATTATTGCAATCAACACAATTTGGAATTTCAGAAGGAGAGTTTTTTGTAATGGTTAAATCCAGTGAGTTAGCAAGTATTCCGGATGTAGTACCAAGTGTTAGCATCTTCGTCTATGGAATTCTGGGTAATTCAGGACCGCACCCACTGTGCATTTCTACTGACAAGATAAAACTGGATGGCATAGTGAAAGATGCTGTACTGAAGGTGAGTTAAGTAACAGTTTTTATATCACATTTACCTGCATATGTCATGAAGGTTAACTAGCTTCTTTTGGCTGAATAATAGTAATTATGCTTGTAATTTTGGAAGAGAAAGGACAAAACTGGTGATGTAAATAGTTCTAGATTGTGAGCACACTGAATGCCTCTGTCAAGTAGGGGTGAGCATTCTCTACCAGAAAGCGAATTCAAATCGAATCGAATTTGTGACTTTCGAATTCGAATTGAACCGAATTTCAGTATTTCGAATCCAAATCGAATTCGAATTGAGTTTGAAAGATTTTCGAACCAGTTTTCGAACCACTAGTAAAAGTGGTCTTACAAAGATCATGCATATTACTTGATTTTGTTCTGCAGTAAAACCATCATTAGTTTGTTAAACGTTTTGCACAAAAACTGCAGCTAAATTATGCTAAGTGCATACTTTTTCAAACATTTTAATGATAAAGAACGTGCGGCTGGAGTGCTGAATTATTCGAACATATAATTTCAGGTTCGAATCGAATTCGAACGTTCGATGCTCACCCTTACTGTCAAGCAACAACAAGTTAAAATTTTTATTTACTCTTAAAATATTATTTTAATCATTTTAATCTTACCCTATAGTGACTGTGTTAGTGTAAGTCTGTTCATGAGGTCACTTTCTGTCACTTGCCATGTGATGTGATGAAGTTAAAATTTAATGAAAGTGAAAATGTGTAACAAATTGAAATGCGCATTGTGCAGAAGTAATCATTTATAAATACCAGGCAGACCTTGTATGCGATTAATGTGTGTTTGTAGTGAATGTAGGCAATAAAATTATAATGCAATATTAGGTGAATGTTATAGAATGATTCTGTGTGGTCGCAGCGGGTGACGTTTTAATAGTAAATAGCAGTGCATCTTATGGTTAGGAATTTTAAGTGTTATCTTGTTATTTATCTGTTGGACGAGGCCCGGGCGCGTGGTCGGTTTCTTGTCTGTTTGAGAAATTTAACTGATTATTTTTATCTTGGAAGTTGATTAATACGCTAATGAAGTGACCATATAATTTATTTTAATGTGTTAAATTACCGATTACGTGGAATTATTGATTATAATCCTATTTAACGGACAATATATTTTGCTAGACTGCATAGTACCAATAGGCAATACAGCCTTTTACAGATACATTTTTGTATGCTTGCTTGTTTATCTTAGTGTTACGTTTTTTAATCAAAAGAATCAACGAATAAGTTTTGGATTGTTCAGCTTTGGCAGAGATCTGCTTCCTACTGAGCACATTCTAGTTTTTTGTTGAAATCAATTGCATTAAAATAATGCATTTGCTATTTTTTCCTACTTTCCAACGGCGTCATTTTTACCCACATTTCCATTTGTCCCATTTTTTCCTATGCCATTTTTACTTGTTCCATTTTTTCCCGTGCCGCTTTCCTGTGCCATTTTTGCCGTGCCATTTTTTCCCATGCCATTTTTTTCCTGTGCCATTTTTTCCCATGCCATTTTTTTCCTGTGCCATTTTTACTGCACCATTTTTCCTGTGCCATTTTTTCCATTGCCATTTTTATCTGGCCATTTTTACCATGTAATTTTTTCCTGTGCCATTTTTACCTACTTTTCCATTTGTGTCATTTTTCCTGTGCATTTTTCACTGGTGTCATTTTTACTGTGCTTCAGAAAGAATACATGGCAGTTGTTGATTACTTTTATGTAATTATATGGGTACATAAGGTCTGTTTAAACATAGCAGATATTACATTCTCTGATAAGGTGTATCATGTTATGGGAATTGACTGTATAGCGTACTGTAAGTGGCAGTAATATACAATTTTTTTCCTCTCAACTTTGTGAAGTTCTAAGTAACAAAGAGCAGCTGTTTAATAATGAACCCGTTTAAATAATAACAGTAACACATAAGACAAGTTTCAGCTCTTAAAAGATTTCTTAGATTTAGAATAGTAATTAAAATATTGATATTTGATCAATAAAACACTGCCGTTGGAAAAAACGTTGCCATGTTCATAAAAGACTGAGGTGATCATGATTCCATGAGAATTTTTGGGGGCAAATAAAATCCCAAGCACTAAGTAGTTTCTAATTGTTAGCCATTCTGTTAATAAATATTCTATTTGTATACACCGAGTTGTCTGAGTTATTGCCCAGTGTTTACTGTGCTGAGTTAGTACGTTCATGTGCATCTGCACGTGATTAAGATATATTAGTGTCTCATCTTAGAAGATCATTGTTTATCTGTGATCAGCCATATTTTTTCATCATCAGTAATAAGCCTACATTTGAATATTGATATTTGAGCTTGTTGTGTGCCCAATTGTACATCAGATGTAATACACAGTGCTAACACAATGTGAAGATTGCTGCAGTATAAGTATTAGTTGTTGAATTGCTTCCAGCATAAATAGGACTAGATTAGATCATTTCATTTAACTTTTTGTTGACTGTTATCGTGGAAGTAATGGCAGTAAGTTCACTGTAAAGTGACTGCTCTTATTAACTTTCAGGAGTACAACTTTTTTGCACGAATCAACGTTGGTGAAATTGGTGAATTGTTTAAATTGAGAATTAACCATGATAATGCCGACGTCTTTCCTGGATGGTTCTGTGAGGAGGTGTGTAATTTCTAAATGGATAAGTTTAACTTCTTTACTAATAATATATATTATTGTGTGTTTTATTTTGGCATAAACAACTTTTGATAAGCTACAGCATGAAACAATTTAAAAATTCTTAAAGCACAAGAAAAGCTTTTACTTGCACAAAGCTCCAAAAATTTGTCTTGAAATTTTTTTGTCGCTTGCATACTGTCCTATTGCATATGGGCCTAGGTTTGACTATAGGTCATTTGAAACAAGCTTAAATAACATTACGTAAAATTTGTAGCAAATTCATAGCACATTCTTCCGTGACTAAGCAAAAGTATAAATTACTGTATCTTATCAATAAGATAAAAATATGTTTTTTGCTGAGTCAATGGTACACCCTGGGAAGGTAAGTCAATGACACTTTGCTAGTTGGTATAAAATTTATAATTATGTATTAAGAATTTTCTTTTCTAGTTATGCAAGTCTTTCAAGCAAGTAAGCATAATGCTAAGTAATATAACTTTGCATGGAAAGTTTTTTGAGATGCTTTAAAATTGCTTTTTCTTCCTGTTTACTAGTAAGAATGACATTAGTTTGATGCATAGCCCAGGATACAAATGAATTTTATATCATTTATATTGAAACGTCTCTACTGCATAAAAATGCTTCCAGTTACATTATACACTGAATTTTGTACGTGTATAAGAATCCTTATAGTATTTTTCAATACAAAAGCGACATTAGGGTTGTTACTGAATGTATAATTGTGGTTTGGTCTACCGATAATTAAGGTGTCAGATTTGGTTCAGATTTTCCGATAATTGCTATGTATCTATACCAAATTTTTCGATTTATTATTGGCAGAACTGTGCCATAAAAATTATGTAATAACATACAGAAAAGTCTTACAGAAAAAGGTGCAGTCCCGAGACATTATAATTAATTTGAAGTGCGTCTTATGTAATTTAAATTACTGAAGCGAATCTTTTCGCTGGCTTATTATTTTGTTTAAATAATCATATTTGAGGTGAAAATGGCTGAACTGACATGACTGAAAATCATCAATCACTTCTCTGTTTGCTTACTGTTTACACTGTACACTCTACGTATATGCAGTAGACTGACATCATCGCTCCGCAGCAAACTGATTTGAAAACTTTTTGATTTGGGGTAGTAATTTTTAGGTCTGTATCATGTGGCCTAAGTAATTTGAATTGTTTCCCGAGTTTCCTCGAAATTTGTGTTTTTTGTGCTGCCGTTGCACTGTTGCTGTTACATTTGCTGTTTTGTAAAATAATAAAATTGGTACTTTATCATTACAAAGTTATACCAAATTTGCAAATTTGAATATAGGATAAATTTGTACCATCATACTAATTTGTTTTGATGTAGGTCATGTAATTTAGTTATTAAAATGGTTGCTATTTTCTTAAAAAGTCTAATATCTTGCTATAATTGATAAGTTTTCAAAAGGCATTTCGGTTTTTTATTTTTATTTTGGTTCATTTATTGGTTTAGCTTTTTAAAAAACCAGTTTTTGCTAGCGGGTTCAAATTTTTGTTTCGGTAACAAACCTGCTTAACAATAGCATTTTTCTTGCAGTATAGTAAATTGTTTCAGTGCTCCAGATAAACAGGAAGAGGTTTCATTTTACAAATTTAGAAATTTTGAACTTTCTGGTGTATTATATATTTACATGTTTGAAACACATTCTAAGTTTAGCGGTAGTTAAAATGTACTTGGTTACAACATCTTTGCTCTTTTCTGTCTCATGAAGTGGAGATTCTTAAAAGTGAGCACATTTTTTCCTGCTTTAGAACACAAATATTGAGTAAATTTCAGTTCAAGTTTAGTTATATTGATTTTATGACTGTGTTGTGACTAACAAAATCTGAACTGCTCAGAAATAAGAAAGTTATTCTGAGACTAATTTTCCTAAAAAAGTAATTGTACATTTGTAACAGAGTTCTTACTGGAATACGTATTCTTATAATAAGAAATGTAGCTTGTGTTGTTGTCACTTTAACTTAAACATGAATTTGCTCATTTTTGCAGGTATTACTGAAAGATTTTGATACTCTGGAAGAGGTAAAGTTTGAATGTCGTCGTTGGTTATCTCGCTCGGATGATGATGGTGAAGTGTGCCGCGAATTGCCTGCTGTTCGTGAAATGGTCGCCGTGTTGCCTAGTAAGTAATTTCTTATATAGTCAAGCTTTCAAGCTGGATCATTCATTTAGCTAGCTAACAGCGTTTAAAGATTAATGTGTGATCTAAAATCTTATGGTTCATGCTTTATCACAACACTTCAGTAATAGCATTGCTAGTTAGCTCTCTATGGAAAAACATTGTCTGTAACAGTTGTCATAGTTACTGAAACCATTCTTTGTATGATAAGTCATGCCCACTTGCTGAGCTTGTATTTACAACCCCACTGAAAATGATCGGATTTAATCCATTCTCCCCATGTGTATTGCATTATAGTAGCAATAAAAACTTTCTCAAATTACTGTTTGAAATTTGTTTTTTGTAAATTGTTAACTGCATAAAATTTGATCTGCATTATTTTTTGTTTGGTATGTTTGTCTGGTAAGCTTAACTGTTATTTGTGCGTGCAGTTTTAAAGTACCAGGTAACAGTGGTGACTGGAAATAAGGAGAATGCTGGTACAACGGCTAACGTGTTCCTCACCATGTACGGTCAGTGGGGGGACACAGGGCTTCGGGAACTTAGAACATCGAAGCTGAACAACAAAAAATTTCAACCTGGACAGGTAACAGTCATAAATAAATAAATTTGTAAACACAAATTGCTGATAGACTTTTCCATTTTTCCCAATTGGTATTGATACAAATTAGAAGTTTTATTTTCAGTTTAATTTTATGTATTGTGCCTTATGCACAGTTTCCTTGTTTATGGCAATTTGCAGTACACTTTTCTATAAGGGAAGTGTCCAAATAACAAAAAATATTTTCTTGCAGTTTTTATTATAATTGTTTAGCATATTGCAATTTGATATCAAGTAGCTGATCCTATATTGCACATATTTTTTTATTCTGTGCAAAATTTAAAACAAATGTGAGCTAAAAAGCTTACAGAAATCACATTCTATATATTTCCTGACAATTTTGATCATTTTTTGGTTTAGTTAGATGGTGTAACATGATTTACTTCTTCGGTTCCATTTAAGACTGAAATTAGAAGCGAAGCTCTTTGCAGTTTCTTTGTTTAATTTTCTTTCGGCAAGAAGATATAACGAACTTTGCAGGGGTTTGTAATCTAAGAGCCAGCTACCTCGAAAGTAGAAATTTTTAATGAAAGAGTAAATCTTGTAATGTACGAAAGATCAAAAGTTTTGAGGCTTTTAATGAATCTTGGCTCATGTTGTACAAAGCTCTTGCATTTGTTTTACTTGTGAGCCTCGGATTTTACTATTAAGTACAATATTGGTTGCTATGCTATCTACTTGGTTTGATAGAAAAACGTGCCTGGAGCACAAAAACCGACCGATTGGTTAGCTAGCTGTTTGTGCTTGTTGGCTGACTGACTAGGCATGCAGCAGGCCTGTTACTTTTGTTTTGCTTGCAGACGGACCTGTTTTACATCGAGGCCGTAAGTTTAGGGATTCTTGATCGTATCATAATTGGACATGATGGATTGGAGACGGGTGATGGATGGTTTCTGGACAAGGTTGTGATCAAGGAGTATTCTGCCGCACCGGAAGAATATATATTTACCTGTCAAAGGTTAGGGCCACTGTTAATAGCAAAGTTAACTAGAAGGTCATAGTTTGTTAAACGGTATGCACACAATTGTCCATTATATAATGCACACTAGAAATTGTTAATGATAACGATGCGTATCGATAATTAGTCTTTTCACAGTTTTGCTATGGGCACCCGCAGTTACTATAGGTCAAAGTTAAGTAAACCCCAGCAATGCATCTTAACTGCAGCTGCCCTGTGACTAGTGTAAAGCAATGCCATCTACTACATCAGTTCAGAAACTTCAGTTGGCAACATCATTTCCTTGTTGTTTTACGCGGACTTTACTTAATTATGCATTAGTCTGTGCGACATAGTGTGATTTGCTAGCAGGATCTTGCTTGGGAACAAGAAAAAATGAACTGGATAAGGTTCTACCTAGCTGCTAAAACTATTACTATTACAATAGCATGGGCTGCAAGGCATTGTCAAGTGTACATAAATGCATTGTCTGGTTCACTTAACCTTTGACGTTTTCACGATCGTCATCAATTGCTGGAACTATGAAAAGGCTTATTATCGTATTGATAATTGTCGATTATAATATCATACGGCACTTATCGTTGCTTATCTCTTACCTTTATAAAATTGCTTCACTTTGTTTTTTTTTTATTTACAGTAGTCATGCAAAAAATTGGATAGAAAGAATTATTTAAAATTATATGCTCGTCAGATGCTGAATCATTTTCTTGTACTTTTGCCTGGCAATAATGGCTATTTTCAGTCTGAATCATACTGTCAAAGTATAGAGACCCCCTTTATATACTTTAATACTCATGTGCAGATGCCAAATGCACTGTACCGTATTTTTAGTGTCACTTTCCTGGTCATGCGCAGCGCGCATAGACAAATATTTTCATCTTTGTAATATATTTGTCTGATGCATTTTACTTATTTATAAATCATATGACAAACAAACTAAGTATACAGCAATGAACACACTGAAGCACTTTAAAATTTAGTTATTAATAATTTTCTGTTGTTGCATTGATAGCCCAACTTCAGTATCGTTTTTATCATTCGAAATAATTTATCATATTGTGTGGTCTGAAAAATAGATTATCATTATCGTATCATTGAAAAAGTATGGTATCATATCGTTATTGCATCACCATATTTGTATCGTTTAACATCCCTATAAAAATGCACAGTACTGACTGTTGCATAATATTATTGCCTGTGAAAAAACGAAAGTTTTGTGCTTTTTGAGTCTTTGAGTAGTATTGTGCAGTGTAATTGTCAATTCTGTTGTGTGTGTAAGCCACCCAAGACCTTTTACTGCTTTTTTGATTAGCAAAAGAGTTCTTGCTTAGTTTTCTATTTTTTTACTATTATATCTTTGCTATCTTATTCGTGTAATTCTATTTAAAACTTGAATTAATCTTATTATACTATTTGCTGTTGTATTGTTGCTATTAGTTCTTAATTAAGGTAGACATTATGTTTGGGTCCCATCTTGCTACCTGCCCAGTTACCTGAAACGACACGTTGAGTAAAATCTGCTGTATTTTTGCGCTTGCAGGTGGCTGGACATGTATCAGGGTGAAGGGGTCATTGTCAGACTTTTACTGGGATTCCTGTCTTTAGCTCAGCCTCCTCAACCGCTCTTGGAGGTACTTCTTCCTTTTCTCTCGCTGTTGTAACTAAACTACTTTTGTCTCCAACTAGGTGGCTTGATCAGGGCAAGGAGGAGGGAGTGGTGGTGCGGGAATTATTGGCCTCCCCCATGCCCGTCGAGCCAGAGGCACAGATGGAGTTAACGTCCTCGAGCTGGACTAAAGCGGAGGAACTGCAACAAATGGTAAAGCTGCTGTCATACATTGTTACGCTGAATTCTTCACCATTTCTCTTTCATTACTAATCACATTTATTGTTAGTTTAGTTTATTTTTTCTTTACCATTTTGACCTCATTTCTTGATAGAACTCTATAGATCTGATTCTTTTCTTTGTTAGTACTAGGTTGTTAAATCATTTCAGCAGGAACTATCTGCAATTTCTCTATAGTACACAGTTGTGCCCGTATCCTAGCAACCCAATCACATTAGATAAATTGAAAGCTGACAGACTAATGCACCATTATTTCTCAGACGTATAAGTCTCTTCCTTACATTATCTTGTGTCTCTTAAGGGACAATATCATCTTTGCAAATGGTTGGCTAAATGAACATTAGGTGCAATATATACCTATATTCGCAAGCTGCCGTCATGCTAATTAGACGTGTGTTAGCTCTTTGCCGGGTAATCAATTGATTTATCGCTTGGCTGGATTTTAGCTAAGCATGCTACTCGTAACCATAACTTCGCGTTATTTCAGTTTCTGATTCTTATTCTATGATGAAACTCTGTAATATATGTAACTAGTGAACTATTGGGTGATCTTGAGATAAATACAAGCACACACTGGTAATATCAAAGACATTTGTGTTTTATATTTAACTAGTTTGCAACTCTTACTACTATGTATTATAAATATAAACATTCTTTAAGATTCAAAGTACATTTTTTGTATTCTTTATTAAATTCTTGAACGAAAACTATTGAAAATAGACTTCCTCACTGTCAATGTTATAGAACAAAGTTCTGTGATGAGGTATACATGAGCATTGCAATAAGTGTTCAGAAAAAAGGCTAAGACCAAGAAATTTCTGCTTCATATTTCGTCTATACGTTCATTTTCGGCAGTCGTGAAGAACTTGAAATTAGCAGTTCAAGTAAAACATTTATTTTATTTTAATGTTTTCTGGCCGGACTAAGTCCAGTTCAATGGAATAAAGTAATTATGCATTATGCAAAAATTAATTAGGCCAAAAATGCAGTTAGGCCTACGTATTTTACACCGGATTAAAAAGTGAAATTTCTTGGTTTTCAGTTCTGGACCTGGGGTATAACAGAATTGCTTACAAAATCTACCCGGGGATTAACTGTTTCCCAGCTGATGGTAAGCAGTTGTTAATTTAATGCACCTTATCATCTTTAGCTGATGATAAGCAGTATTATTGTTATTATAGCTTACCATCTTGAATGTAAGTAAAAATTATTTGTTGATATAATTTAATCATGCTCGCTTATTGACACAGTCAGTTGTCTGGCTTTTCGAGTTACTGATACTAATGTTTAAATTGTAAGTGCAGGAAGCAAGGACAAAAATAAGACTGATGATGAGGGAATCCAACTTTAATAATGATGGAAATCAAAAGTACCCATATTAGCAGCAACATAATAAGAAATTTTCAAATCTGTTTGTTGACGTTTTGATGACGATCCATTCACAGTTGTTGAAGATGCAAAATTTGAAAACAATAATGAATTGTTATCAAATTAAACTTATCAAATTTATTTGCACTCGTTTTGTTTGCACTGTTCTGCATTATGTAAGGGGCATTTCAATTGATGGCTTGTAATATATCTATGAGTATACACATCTGGCAATAGAGTGTGGCTTATATAATTAGGATTTCGAATTGATTTGAACAACTTTTTACAGGAATTTTCGCTACTGCTAAATAAAGACAGAAGACTAGCCAAAATTAGCAGCATTTACATAGTTTTCATTTGGAAAAATTTCTTTCAATGAACATTTTTGAACAGTTTCTAACAAATCAGAGAGAGATTTTGGGAGAGGGATGAGTGGCATACCTGACAAACATATTCAACAACTGGCCTAGTAATTGTGTCTAGATTTAAATTTTTTTAGTTCTACAGTGGCCGCCGCTTATTATGGACACGGTTATTGTGGACAGCCGGTTATTGTGGACAACTCGCGAGGGACGGAATTTTCCCCTAATAAAATCCGCCGGTTAATATGGACAACCGCCGCTTAATATGGACAGCGAACATTCTTGGCAGGTGAACCAGCCGTGCCAACCACGGCCTGCGCGCGTGATTGAAAAGAGCTTCCCGCTCTGCTGCCTGTGTGAGTCATTGCATCAGTCAGTTCGCCGTTTGCCGTGGCCTTGAGAGCTTCGAAACTGTGATAACTTCCTTCCGTTCAAGGTTGACAGAAAAGTTTCCTGCCAAACAAACTCGTTTGACTTCTTTTTTTCAATAAAACAGGAGACGAGTTGATACAGACAGTTTTTTGCCTTTTTTAATGAAGGGGAAGGGTCTTCATGGGTCACTTCGCTTAATATGGACAGCCGCTTAACATGGACATACACTGCTGGCCCGAGGTGTCCACAATAAGCGGCGGCCACTGTATTACTTGTCTAGTTTTACTATATTAGTAATTAATTTTTGTAACAGCAAATAGCATACTTTTCATACTTTTTACAATGACAATAATGTTCACAATATACTAATACAGAATTAGGTGTAATTTTGTGTCAATAGTGCAGTAGTACCATCTAAATGGCATTCAGCTGACTGTAACTTACTTACATAATTGTTTAATGGAGAACTTATGTAGTGCTATTTCTACGTGCTATTCCTTCACAAGCAGATTTAAATTAACAACATGACATTTATTTATAAGTAAGGTAATTCCTTGTTGTTTTTTTAGTCTGAAGCCATGTAGTATACTGTTTTTGGTAGGAAAACATATCTTTCAAGGAAGCCATTTACTGCGTTGCTTTGTTTAGAGTTAGATGTTGATGGCTTTATTTTCAGAGCAAAAAACTGACTCAGAAATTGATTTGTTAAGAGCAAGAAAGGTTGAATAAGTTTTGTGATAAGTAAAATGAAACTCGTGTTTGAAAAACTTAATGCACTTTTTGGCCAAGGTTTGCTTGTGCAAATGTCATACAAGTGCATTGAAATTTCTACTTGTTGTAGATGCTGTTTTACTCATTGCAGTAATAGTACAGTGCTTATGAGTCTGTTTGTCTGTTTTATTTGTTAGCAATTCTGCCTGCTCCAGCTGTGATAGAATCGCCACATTTTCCATTTACTCTTTTAAATAAAATTATGTGGTGAAGTAAATCTTGTGTAATTCCATTTTTGTAAATGTTTTAGCTGAACTATAGTTAGTTATTGATAATAAACGGGTTGTTCATTTCAGTGGGACTTGGAGTCGTGGAAGTTTAAGGACGGGACTCAGCTATTGCTGTTTTGTAAGGGCACAGGTGGCGCTCTGCGCATCATGGATACTGGGACAGTTGATGCTGTAATCAAATATGAGAACAAAACAGGTAGCTGTCAAATAGCACTTTCTGAAGTATATTAGTCTTCTTATTTCCATATAATCTTTAATTTGCTAATTTTTCCTATTTTTTGGTTACTTGCTTGTGAAGTTTGTGTAATATATGTTTTGATGTTTATTTAAGTACTAGCAAAGGTCCTGCAAAAAACTTTACATGTAAATCCACTTATAATCAGTAATGCGTGAACGTCCTACATAGTGTGCATATATTTACCTAACGCAAAGCCAGCAGCAGCTTTTACTGAATTAAAGTTATAGGCAGAGTAGAATGGAATGACGTCAGAACAATGTAAACATCACTGTAGCTTCTAAGCGAGAATTGCAAAAATGGAACTTCCTCTTGGTGGAGGCAACCCAAAAAGTGATCTACATTGCTGCATAGCCATTCAGCCTTCTAAATTTTGCACAAAAATGCTTGAATGTGCAAGGAGTAAATGTACAAAACTTTGTGGAGTAATGGAGCATAAGTACAAGGAAGAACCTATTAGATTTTGGCAACGATTGAAACATTTGTTTCCCTGATGACCAAGTAGCTTATCGAGTAGCTTATTGAACGTTGTCACATTCCGGGCTGGTTCTTTCTAAAGACTGATCTTTATCAATTATTACGTACAGTACAGTCCTTATTGCTTCTAGTACTTTTATATAAATCTTATGCATGTAACCAGAGATGATTCTTAACGACAAGAATAGGTAGCATGCTGTCTGGTGATAGTGCGCACCTAAGCATCGATGCCAATTTACTGCTTTAGAACAGATCGTTCATTTATTCATACTGATACAAGGATACAATTAATAAAAATCCTAGAATAAAGAACGGGAGAGGCATGTCTGTCGTGTCCTTTCTTCTTTTTGTAGGATTTTTGCATTACTCGTTTCCTATGTAATCTTTTAAACAGTTCAGTTTTGCAGTGATGCAAGTCTCGTTCTCATCATTCTTCATGTGTTAAAGTTTTCATCCACTTTAGTATCCTGGTGTTGCAATGGAGAAATTTTTATTCGAAATTTTAAGAGTGCATACACACACAGTAATATTGACACAACAAAATTGTACAATCTTCATATTACTTACAGACACTTAATACTATTGTGAAATATTCAGTCATGGGTAATATAATTGACAATAATATTTAGTGTGTGTATGGCTGTACGGCTACTTACGATAAAACTTATAATATGATGGCGCTAACTATTATCCAGGCAGATGACCGCTTTGCATTCTGGGTTAGTTTGTTAATGTGGTGTGCATATATAGGTAAGCATGTATGTGCATATAGAACAGTTATATATATAATTATGTTCTGCTACAGTGTTCTGACAGTCTGTTAATTCACTACGATTAAGCTTGTGGCACATCCTTCTATTCTCTTTACATTTGAATTTTTCATCTTAACTGAAAATTATTACATCTGTTTCAGATTTGTCTTCTGCCATTATCTGTGTTCACAAAGCGGGCTCAGCTGATAATATTGCAATGTTTAGCAGTGCGGAGAACAGTCATAACTATCTTACAGTAGATGATGGCAAGGTTTATGGATTGGTAGGTTTTTTAACTGCTCAGGTTAATCCCAGCATCAGTGCATTAGTTTAATTTAATGCAGTTGCTTTGGTATTATCATTTTAAATGTTGTCTGGATGTGATTTTTACTACTGCAGTAAGCCTTTTCACAGTTTTGCTATGCACATGCGCAGGTGCTGTAGGTCAAAGGTTAAGTGAACCCAGCACGTCTTACTTAATTACAACCGTCATGACCTTATGCACGTAACTACATGTAGGTGTAATGAGTGAAATAATATTTCTATAATAGTGTATAGTTGTAAACTAAGAAGTTGTTCTTATCCAAAAAAGCTACCAAAATAGCAGCAGCAATCCAAGTAAAATGAAATAAATGAAGCAAAAATTAACGCTAAGAACTGTTACTAATAGCATTGATTTCGAGGCAAAATGTAAACAAATGCGTTACTTGGTTCAGATAACATTGTGAGGCGTACTTAACTTTTGACCTTTTCACAATCATGATCAACTGCTGGAACTGTCAAAAGGCTTATAACGTTAACAGAACAACTGTTATGGAATGGTTTAGTCAGAATTCAGTGTAGTACACTTAGTACCATTGTTTCAGTACAGTAATTTTGTTACAATAAGCCTTTTCAGTGTTCTGCTATGCACACACATAGTTGCAATGTAGATCAAAGATTATCTGTACCTTTAGATTAGTGTCTGCAGGCACCAATCTATAAGTACTATCAAGTGACTGAAATGCAAAGGCTGTTGAAATTTCAATTGTACAACTCGTAGTTGATAAAAATACATTAAATTTTTTGACTGAGAACACGTAAATCTAACATATTGCCTATCAAAGAAGCAGTCGGTGTAAATACGACAGCTTTTCAAAGGCAACAACAACAAAAGTGTTGTCAACGCACACAAACCTCCACAGTTGCTGACCTTGCTAGGTATAAGCAACCTTTAACCTTCACATGATCACCATCAATCGACGGAACTCTGAAAAAGCTTATTGTTTCCACACGATTCAGCGATTGTTTCACAACAGAGTTTTTCAGCGCGATTGTTGTACATCCTTTTTCATTTTATCACTAGCAATAATGTTACTGAATTTTTCGTTGTTTTAGGGCAAGGGAGATGAACACTGTGAATTTGTCATACACGTTCAAACAGATCGCAGCATTCTTCTTGAATCTGTTGTGTATCCATCTCAGTATATTACTATGATGCCATCAGTAGATGATGGTGTGCCCGATCCAGATGAGTTAGCCTTTCATAAGAGCAGACAATTTCATGTTTACATTAAGGTAAAAACGTGAATTGCAGTCAATTGGCTACAGTAACCTAATAGAGTTAGAATATAGAAGAATTTAATCCATTAGTAAAACAGGTGATTAACACTTGTGAAATTTAAGATGTTTTTTGAGTCATTGAGTAACATGAGTTGTGGAATACTGTGAAAGTAGGTTTTTATTAGGTCTTTTTTGCAACTCTTCTAAATACATGTTCACAATGTTTAAAGATCAAACAGAATAGTTGAAAGATATGGAACTTTAACTCATGTCTATGTCATTATGAGATGCTTTAATTCTGTTTTCAAAATTATTGCACTGGGCTGGCTTGATCAGTTTGTCCCATGCAGAATAAACGAGAGAAACTTAAAAAGAAGAATTTTTAATAGCTTTTTAGGAAGAATAACTATGGAATGTGATTGTTTTATTTTAAACATATTTTTGTACAAAATGCTTGGAAAATTAACACTGATTAGCAAATTACTGTGGCCTTTTGATTTTAATTATTTTTTACTATCTGTGCAACACTGTAAGTCGCTTTTTTAACTGTAATGTGTGTGGTTTTAATAAACTTATTTACTAACAACTTACATTAACTAGTTAAGTAAATAATTAAGTAATTAGTTTGTTGAGACCAATGCAGTGATTTGTTTATAGTTTAATTAATATTCAAAGTATACTTGCCACTACAATTTTCACAACAATGATTTTTTCCACAAGAAACTAACTATATCAATGTGGATGTGAGTATATTTTTTATTTCCTGTTGGTGTTAATGTGGTGTTTATTTACATAGGGAATGTTTAGGGACAATGGCGTGGTGAAATTTTATTCATCACGTCATCATGCATTGACTGTTGACAGCTCAGGGTCTGTCTCAGCTACGTCCAGCCATGATAAGGACACCCATTTTCGAGTGGTCAAAGTGTCCGAGAAAGGAGTTCGAATGTTTCGTAGCATTGCATATCCGACTAGATACTTACAAATATCAAATGGGCTTTGTGATGTTAAGGTAGGAATTTATAAAATGTCTGACAGTTGATTTTTGTAGAATTTTTTGCATGGTTTTATGTCTGGCCAGCACCAGCTACTGTACCAGCTATGAACTTATGTGAGGAAAATTAAAAAAGGTTTAATTTAGTTACATTCAAACCTGTTTATCATAGATTTGGTTTATCGTGATTGCGTACAATTGTATTAGCTTTCAAGTCCTGATGAGGTTCCATGCTTATATAGTTAGCCACATAGCATGTAAATTTTCGTTTATTCCATGGCAATTTCAATGGACTCCAGAAGTATCAGTTAAGCAGCAGCTGAATACGTGCATTCACAAGTGTATTCACAACTGTTATTCTTAGAGTAAAAATTTTTGGCTCAAGTTTACAATTCTCTCTCAGAAGAAATTTGTTCGTGAAGTGGATTAGGATTAGGATTAGGGTTAGAGTTGGGTTGGGATTAGGGTTAGGGTTAGGGTTGGAGTTAGGATTAGGCTATTTAAATTGTCTGAGGAATTGTAAACTCCTTCCAAATTCTTCTTTTTGTTAACTCGGAAATGAGAGGCACAGTCCTTCCCGCCCATTTTGTCAAAATTATTAGAGTGTCACGTGATATTTTTGAACTTTGTAGATCATAATTTTCTTTAAGCACACTAAATTAACGGCTTATCATCGTAAGTCAGTGTTTTCTGTATATTGAATTTTTTAGGCATTTGCTTAACTTTCTCATAACAATGTAAATGTAAGATAATTTTTGTCATTTAACTTTGAGAATTTTCCTAATGTTGTAGTTAATACACTACTTCATTGATTTAGGAGACTAGTCCTGATGCTTGTTAGTTTAAACATTTTTATTTTACAATCTTTGAGCATGCATTCGGTGGTTTTAAGTAAGTTACTGTACAAAAACGTTGTTGCCGTTGTGTATCTATAGGCACTGAAATTGGGCATGCATTTGGTGGTTTTAAGCAAGTTGCTGTACAAAAACATTGTTGCCCTTATGTGTCTCTAGACACTGAAATATTGCAGTATATATGGAGTATATTACCAGTTTTTCAAATTGTAACACTGCAAAATGAGATTCATGATAAATGTTAATTCTATAATCGTTTTAGGGTACTGGTGATGAAACGTGCCAGTTCATGATAGACAAGATGCCGTCGAAGGGTTACGTCATGCTGCAGTCAGCAAAAATACGTGGCATGTACGTTGCTGTCCGTCCTAATGGTGCCGTGTTTTGTAGCGCAGATAAGAGCCGTAACAATATAAGGTTCTATGTAGAGGTGATCAAATGTAAGTATGGCGATTGTGTACTTGGCAATTTGTACAAAATCTTAGATACTTAGGATTCTGAACAGAAAAAGTTGTCGTAAAATAAATGAGCAAACTAACTAACTGACAAACAAACAAATAAATAGACAAACATACGAACAAATTAAAGAATTTAATTATTTTACAAAATAAATATTGTTTAAGTAAGTTGTACATTTTCATTCATTGTCAAATTTTATTTTAAGAAATTAAATGCAGTTTTCCTCTCTTTTTTGATAAGTTCTGCCTTTACTGATTTGTCAAAATGGAATTTATTGCCGACAGTTTCGAACAAAATTGTTCATTATCAAGACGTCTAAAACAAAGAAGAATATGTTCGATCCTGGTTGGCAATAAATTCCATTTTGATGAAGTTACATTTATTTGCCAAATATGAATAATTTTAATGTTTTAGTTGGTAAATCAGGGGTGTCAAGGAGCAATAAATCCAGTGCAAAGCTGACTTCCGCGCCAGCTGTCAATGCACCATCTCCACCTGTGGAGAAAGATGTTGAACCAATCAAAGAAAAGCCAACAGTGCCAACAGTAGAAGCCGTTGATACGACCGACACGTCAGCAAAGGATTCCACAGCTCCAGAGCAAGCACAGATAGCAATACCAAATGTGGATATTGAGCCTGATCCAACTCCACTCAATTCTCCAATAGAAGAAGGCATGGCCGGGGCTTTGGGAGCAGATTTGGGAGCCGTGGGGCCCAAACTTCGAATGAGTCTTGGTCCTCGCCAGTTGTCCCTTGGTAATTGTTTGCACAGCTTGTTTATAACAATATGCAGCTTATTTGGTTTACTGGTTAATTATATTTCCGTTGCCTGGGTAACGTAATTACTGTAGCTGTAGTTATCGATGATTTCTTGTGTTGCCTGTTGTTCTGCTAATTTGCGTTAGCAAAGATTTGTTCTGTGACGCTCACATTTCAATTAGCGGTGACTGTAAAGATCTTTGTGGATTTTTTCATCTTTGTTTAGCAGTATGCCATTGACAACATGATTTCATTTTATCACCATGACTTTATCTCGCGTTTTTTTTTTGTAAAGTGTAAATTGGTTCTGTCTTCTGCATCACGTAAACTGCAAATAGAGACAGAACATAGCTGGAGTATAAGAAAAGAGTGTTTGGCAAGTTCTACTGTACATTGCGTCAAGACATAAATTTCATGTCTTGTATGTGCATTTCTTGATTGCCAGTATGTTTGACATTATAGTAGTGTGATAACAATGAAATCATGCTTTTATCCTTATTGCTTTTTGACAATCATTTCTCACGCAAAGTCAACAAGTGAATGCAATGAAAGGCTTATCTCCAGTGGGTGACCCAAAACAGTTTTAAGTAGACCAACAATTTGATCAAATAAACGAGTTTGGGGACAGAAAAATATCAAACCAAGTTTTACAGGTGGGACCTTACAAATATCATGGATTGAACCTAAAGACAACGATAATATTAATATTAATTTACTAAAACGTATTAGAAATAGCATTTAACATCTCCTTACTCATTGCAGTCAGTGTTGACAAATGCTTCTACTGGTGCCGCCACCTGTACTAGGTGGTGGCGTCAGTAGTGAAATTGCTCTTATCTCTTATGTGCACAGGGGTGGATGAGGAATCGCAGCGTCCGCACAGTCCCTTTCCTGCACATTTGATGCAGGATTTAGAACATGTCAAATCACCACCTGTTGATCAAGGTAACAGGGTGTTGTCGTCGCATGACGTGACTTGCCACTGCGTGTTGTTGCTTGCATTTGTAATCGATGTATCATCTCGAAACCTGAAAACCTTCACCGTTGTGTAGAATTTTTAATTATCGGAATCGAGCTGGGTTCAGCTGTGATGTGTCACTTGTGTCAGCTGTTAGCTGTAATGTCTTGGCCTAATTCTGAGCAACAAAAAAGTCACAGTAGAAGAACATTCGGTTTCTGTATTACTGTACTGTACAGGGGCGTCTTTTGCTTCAATGCTGTTAATCTGTCAGTTAATCTGTAAGGAAATTGATATACGTTTGTGTCTTTGATGTATTCAATATCCGAACTGGAGCCACTCTTGAGATTAGGCTTTGATCACGCAACCATGGAAACACAGTCAGTTCATTTGGAATAGCAATTCATATTAAAATTTTGTATCACCTACATGCCGGCTTAATGCTGTAGCAGAGAGATTTTATTAGCAGCAATGTTATACGAACCTTAAAAGTTTTAGCTCTGCGATGACTATTTGGTGCAGCCATTTTGACAGTCGGTCACCTGCAACAAGTTTAGATAACATCACGTAAAGTTTGAAGAAATAATCAGAGCATTTGTGGCACGCTCTTCATTGACTAAGCAAAAGTTAAAAATACTGTATCTTGTCAAGAATATCGATAATGGGTAGTCAGTGATTCAGTGGTGCACACTGGGAAGGTGAGTCAGTGACGTTTTAACGGCTGGCACAAACATTTTAAATTACTAAAAGAATTTTCTTTTCTAGTTACATAAGTCTTTAAAATAGATTAATTATAAAATAGTCTTTATAATTAATAAATAGACACTTTAAAATTGCCTTTTCTTCCTCTTTAAAGAATTATATGGGATTGCTTATTTTTGGCTTACATGGTATTTCTTGGTTATTCTGCTGCGTCATAGCTTTTAGGTATGGGAAGTTGCCATACTGCTCCAGTTTTTCTCCAGAGCTGGTTTTCTGTGGCACTTTTTCTAACTGCAACTATTGTGAGATTTGATTCTAAACCACCACTTTTTTCTAAGTTCTTCGTTGTTGCACTGTAGCATGCTCTTAGCTTACTTGTAATTATTGATCTTCTGTGTAATTTTAATTAGCAGAAGAAGTGTCTTTACTCATTCAGTTGCACATTGAGTTGCTGATTTACTTAAAAATTATTTTGCTTTTCCGTTTGATTTGCTTTGAGGCAAGAAAAGCAAAATTTTCATTATTACCTGTTAATGAGTGCAGTAGCTTGAATGAAATGACTGGTTTATAATGATATGTAAGTAAAGTTATTTTAACGTTTCTTTTCATTTAATGTTTTAAGTTTGGTCTATTTGAATGTATTTTTGTGCTTTGCAGCTTTGGTTTTCAATGTATGTTGTTTTTTAATGTAGACGAAGAGTACAATGTCTATGTAAAAACGGCTGCTGATTCACATGAGTGCGCTGAACCGTATGTTTACCTGACAGCTTACAGCGAATTGACCTGCTCAGATGAATTTCAGCTTACAGTTGATGGTCAGAATGCCGGAATATTTAAACCTGGTGCTGAAGATTTGTTTGAGGTTAGTCACCAAACCGCAAATTAATGTATTCTGCCAGAAACTTTATCTTCTTTGCTCTTAATTAGTTGGGCTTCGTATAATTGCGAAGAATCCTTGCAGTGCAATTTTGATAACTTGTATGCTTCCACTGACCTTCCAGTGAATCCAGTCAACATCAGTTCCGTGAATCTATGACATAAAATCTCTACCATATTGTCTGGTAATGCATCATTTAATTATGATCAAATGTATTTAACTTATCTCAGAATTTATTGGTGCTACTAAAAGATTTCCCGGCCGTAAAATTGCATGCAAATCAATCTAATAATATGATTGAAAGTAGCGCCTACTAAAACAAAATAAAATAATAAACAAACTCATATGGAGACTAAAAATGCGATTATCCAAGACTTAAACTGCAAAAGTAATATTAAATTTGAAACTAAAACAAGAAGATCAATTTTATAAGAATCTCCTTTCCTGTTAGCTAGTGTCAAGTCTCTGCCGTTAGTATGACCTTTCATATATGGAACTTCTGAAGAGAAAAACTCTGCCAGTTTTACATGAGTCTTAATGATTTTGTTGATAGGTTAATATATAATATTGTTAGCGACATTTCGTTTTCCTTATTATTGTTATGCTGCCTTATTTGCTACAAGTTGTTAAAACAATCTAAAGGAAAGGAATTTACACCTGTTGTTTGTTGAACTAAAGCACATAGTAGAATATTATAATTTCTTGTCTAACACGGTTACAAGGACAGAACTTACACAACTAATGCATGCAAATGGTTTAAGTAATACACTCTGTAACACAATCCTATTGATTTGTATATTTGTTTAGATTGAGTTACATGATGTGCATCCGATAGTGAAGCTGAGGTTGCGGCTTGGTGAAGGTCAGGATCAATGGCAAGGTTGGCACGTAGAACAGGTATGCATTAATGACATTATCTGCCCAACAGGTATGCACTGATGATATTATCTGCCCGAGAGGTATACACTAATGAAATTACCTGCATGAAACATTTATTATAAATTGAATTTTACTTCAAAATGTCACATAGTGCATGTTCTCAGTGTATCTTGACAGAATAGCATGCATTAGATATTTGTACATCTTGTCAGAATGTTCACTGCTGATAAATTAACTTAAGTGGACAGTATTATGCACTTTTTCCACATACTTAGGCCCATCTTTGTCATACATGTTCGAAACTGCTTTTGTGGGTTTACGGTTATGTTGTGATATCTGTCTGAACACCAGCAAATATACAGTGTTGGTAATAGTATATTTTTCATGAGGTGATGACATCTACTGACAAGAAAAAACGTCATCATCTGGTGTCCCTTTAAACAGTTACTAAATGAATTGTCTTTATCTTAAATTACATTTCTGTTTTATGTTACATTTGCAACAATGACTCTTGGATGGTGTTGTATGTATTTTGCTTAAGTGAAGTTGATAATGTGTCATCATATTTAAATGACATGCACTGGTGATGGATTTTAACTGCATCTTAATTACAGGTGATATTAAAGAACAAGAGCACAGGTGATAGTTGTACGTTTGAGTTTGACAAATGGTTGTCGTCCCAGACTGACGGAGAAATGACAGCGGAAGCTGAAATAGAGCAGTTTGAAGGTGACATGAAGGTTGTATCTAATGGAGGTGAGCAGTATGCATTGCATGCGTATAATGCTCTTTTGTGATTTGATTTCTATAAGAAATTGACTTTGTAATGTTGTACTAATAAGTCATATTCGAGAAAGAAAAGTGCCAGATTTTACCTTTCATTATTTGCATGGGTTTTATTCACTATAATTTCTTGGAGGATAAATTGTGTTTGAATGAACATGACTGTTTACAATTTGGCGTAATGTACCTGGGCATGTAGTACAGGACGAAGTATGAGTGAGAATTTTCTTGAAAATTTTATTCCAATTTATTTTGTAAGAAAGAAGGCTAATTGAAGCTGTAAACTTTAGTTCTAAATCTTTTTTATACAGTCAAAACACATCGCAAGCCAACATCTAGTGCTCAGTTGCATGGCCTACTTAAAGGAAATCCGAACCCAATCTTAAACTATCGCTCAAAACAGTCTACCTACAAAATATCGAAACACCATTTTTTCAAGAATGACTTAAGTGAAAGAATTATTGCCGTAGAAACGCAATTTCACGTTGGTGCGACTAGTTCTTCACTGTACATGTATTTTTCCATTTGCTGGTTAGACTGGCACTAGCACCTACATCTCAAAAACACATTGCACAAAAAAAGGTGCTGTATGTCTCAGTTCAGAAGTATTTGGTTGTGATGTAGTACACATGTTCGATACCTCATGCGTGAACAAAGCAGTAAACTTGAAATGTGAATGTAAAACCTAAAATTTTTCGAGTTTTTGTATATTGCACTGAATGTTTTAGAGTAACACTGTACTTCCATTTTCGCTTTCGCAAACACATGCAACATACTCATGGAATGTTTTTGCTTCATTCAATTGCTTCACACAATTGTGATGTCATCACTAGTTGGACTTGTCTGATATTAATTAAGTTTTTAGTCATGATCGCTTTGGTATTATTAAAATGCATATTTTAACAGTATTTCAAAATGGGATGAGATAAGAAAAATAAAATCATTCTGTTTTCTTTTAATTTAAATGCAGTAGGGGCCACTTAATAGGCTCACTTTGTGATGGAAATGTTTTGACCCAATTAACCAACTGTATCTACTCGCCGAGGGGTGTAGTGCTACTACTATAGAAGTATGAGTTATCACTCTACGGCTTGCTTTTATTTGCTTGTTTATTAGGCAAAAATGCAAAGTATGCACTGTAAAGGCTGCAAAAGCTTTAAATGTTAGGTCTTGATGCTTATGTTCTATTTTTCAAAATTAACTCTATGTTCTTAGTTGCTCTATGAAGCTTATGTTTGTAAATTTGCAAAGAATACTTTTTGCTAGAGGATGTGCTCCATCAGACAGATGTTGTAGTCTAAGGGGTAGTGTAGCTGTGATTTTTTTTATGCATACAGTTATCTTTGGGTATGTAAAGGTATGTTATGTAAAACAGCTTTTAAAATAAAATGATTCAACATTAAATGTGAGTTCAGACTGGGTTGGCCGAAAGGCTGTATTTACATCCGAATGTGTTTAAGACACCCTTGCTGGTTCAGTGGCTTATCTTAGAAGCTTAGCTTTGGTAAAGGGCCAGGTTCTGGCAGTCACAAATATCTCATTGAGCAGACTCTGACTTTGTATGCAGGATTTCGGCTTGCGCTCTGAGGAATTACATAAACAAAGGATTTTTTTCACTAGACCAACATCATCAGGCAACTAACGATGCTACTTGGTCTTTTGAAAACAGTCCTATTTTTTTACTAACAATCACTTCTTAAAATGTGGATTTTTGTTCAAGTATATTTTTAGCTTTTGGAATTTTGATCATTTTTTGTTATTTTGAATTCAGGATCTCAGTACCAGGCATCGGTGACTACCGGCGATCGTTGGGGCTCCGAGACAGATGCTGATTTGTACATAGTTTTGTTCGGTTCTGAAGGCGAGAGCGGTAAACATTGGTTGACAACGTCGGACAATGCTGAGAAGTTCCAGCGAAATCAGACTGATGTGTTCACTATTCCATGTGAACCACTCGGAGATCTGTACAAAATCATCGTCGGCCATAATGGCATAGGATATGGTACTGTGACATTTCTAGGTTTAAGGTGTAAACTGCAAAAAATAAATAATGTTTTGTATTTTTGCACGCGCAGACACAACTAAAAAAAGTTTGCTGTGTTATACCAAATTTATGTCGCATTTCATTTAAAATTCTGCATAACAATCAGGGCCGATTATGACTTTTGGGGCTCTTAGTCTAATGAAATTGTGTGGCCTCTCGGACGGAGCTACCTTCTAATTTGCTTGTACTGGTCACGAATATTTTTTACTTGTGATATATTTTAGCAACATTTACATAGATCTGGCCCCCATATTTCAAAGAAAGGGCATCAAAGGGGGCCTTTATCTCAGATAAAGGGCTTCAAACAAATCCCCTTTGTCTCAAATAAAAGGCCTGAAATAAGGATCCTTTATCTCAAATGGGGATCCACCTTAAAACTGGATTTTCAGACTTCCTGGCCTCATTTTTTTAAAGTCAGCAATATAGGGTAACCCAGCCCTGATATGACCATATCTTAGTAGTTAAGCTCTGTTGATGGATCACAATAACTGTGGTTGTAAGTGTGTAGGCAGCGATATTATTAATATTGCTTCATAGTTGGTGATATGTACAATATTTGTTTACCTTTGTGGTGAAATAATTTCATGTTTGCATGGTCAAGTTGATAAATTAAGGTAGCTTCTTTTTAATTGTCAAATGTGGATCTTCTAAAATACGGCACGGAGAATTATTTTCCGGATTGAGTTGGACTTTTAGGCCCATGTCACATATAGCTGCAGGGACATAGTCTGTCAGATGTGAGCCGTGAGGAGAAAAAGACATCTCATGAAAAATGAATGTATGCCAACCAACAGTTCCTGTCACACAGATAATTCATTTCCCATCTTCCGTTTACCATGATTTGCCTATCGTAAGCCGTCAGTCATAATCCGCGGTAGGCAACTCGCAACCGTTTTGAGCCATTCGAGGTTATTGCATAATAAATTTGGCCATTAGTTTTTTTTGCCTTAAGGTGTTTTGAGTCATCACTAATGTAGTAATTAGCATGTTTGTGGTTTTTACAGTTCACAGTTCATTTATGTCATAAGAATTCATAACAGAATGGTCTTATAAACATTAAAAAGCACTTTTTAAATGCGATTTTTAAAATTAGTTTTATAGAAATGAACTTAATTATTACATTTATGTTTCACTACTTAAGCCACTACATAATAATAAATTGCAGATATTCTTTTTTCAGAGCTTAAGTTAATTTAGAAAGTACTGCAATACACAGATTTTTGTCATTTGCTTTGAAATATTTCGTAAGTGCTGCAGAGGATTTTTGAAAAGTGAGCTTGTGTTGTTGTATTGGTTTTTTGTGATTTTTAGGAGCAGGAATTTTTCTGGACAAAATAGTGGTCAGCCAGGGATCGTTTGGTAATCAGGAGTACATATTTCCTTGTGGACGTTGGCTGGACGATGGGCAAGAAGATGGAAAGACTGAGCGTGAACTTGGATTACTCGGTAAGAAAAGTAGGGATAGTTGTTGAAATTTTTGTAGGTAAATAAATCTTTGAAGCGCACATTTATAAGTGTCAATGTAAAATTAGGTTCATTGTGTATGATTATCCATTTTGTGTTGCTGGGATTTTCTGAATTATTGATGTTTTATGATTCTCCAGCAAATTATCAAGATGCTGATTTACGAATTGTTTGCTCATTATTATCCGCACAATATTTTGACATTTACATATCTTTGTCAACTGATATTATAACTAAAATGAAGTAAAAATAAACAACACGTTTTTTTCTTTTAGACTATTCTGCAGTTTATTTTTATTCTATTTTAGCCCCAATTATACCCAACAGAGACATGCATATGTCAAAATATTGTCTGAATAAATAAGCAAGCAAATCATAACGTCTACTGCTCTTATAATTCAAGAAACATAAAACGTGTTCTTTTGTTTACAGGTATTTGCGAGGTCAAAGATGAGGAGGTAGATCCAGAATTAGAGGTGATGAGTCCCACTCACGAAGAGCCAATGTCAGGTAAACATGAATTAGTGCAGCTTGTACTTAAAAGTGACCAGCATACAATTAGTCTACCAAATTTCTATACTTGTTTTACTTTCCTGGGCTCAGTTTCACAAAGTCGTCACTAACTTAATGATGTCATTATTAATAGTTAAGTGAATGTAAGAACCACGTCACTAACTTATAGTGACAGGTTTGTGAAACCGACCCTGTTTAGACACGTGTTAAACTATTAGCAGAGTTGTATGTATTCTGAATGTTCTCAGCACAAAAGTATGTTTTTTCTTGAATTAATTCAAATTTGTTTCTATTATTATCAAGTATTTCCAGTTTTATTATGAGCACAAATTAACAAGATAATTAGAAAAAACACTTGTGTGAAATTTGGTGAGAATTATTTTCATGTCCTGCTATTAGATGCTATGTCAAAAGTTGAAGTCATAATATACAAGTTGTGTGGTATTTCTGTATGAATTAAATACCAAAAGGTTACTTAAAGTGGAGAAATCATGCCCCTTTTACAGTTGTTCAAGTGTGCGCACATAGGAACTTATTAACTTATTTATAAACATTCCTATTTAAAGGAGCAGAAGAATAGTAGACCAGCAACCAATCCGAGTGTAATTGTTGGATATTAGCTACCAGTTTGGTAGTACAAATACTTTATACAATAAGCATTAGTAAGCAATGAAAAATTTAAATGTTAATGCAGAAAAACTGTTCTTCCACAGCTGCCGTTTTTACTTCCGGAATTTGTAACAATGATAAAATTTCCTGGCATTTGAAAGGCAGGCCTCTAAAGTTTTGATTTACTAGTTGCTTAATAAAACTGCAGTTTTTATAATCTGTTAAAATGTGAAGGTTTATCAGTTATATCTGGCATTACAGAAGGCATCTGGGACTTGAGTGTAACACTATTAGATCCTGCAAAAGAAAGCACTAGAGATTTTACTGTTACTGCTCATGGTACCGTGGCAATATCTCGTCCCGTTGATGTTCACATTGATGTTGAAGATGGAATAAAAGAATTCAAAATATCAGTAAGTAATTTATTTACAGACTAATTTTATATGATGTATATGAAATTATTTAACTATGAACAATAGTCATATCTATAACAATTTGTGTTTATTACATTTTAGGCGAATTTTGGACTTATTGGAGAGCTGAACAAGATAGTTTTAGAGAGACAGACAGATGACATTACTTGGAATTTACATTCCGTGAGTAGCCACCATTGAAAAACTTAATGTATGTCTTAAAGGGGAATAAAAAGGAATTTTAAAGTATATCCCAAAGAACTTCCGATACAAAGTTATATTAGTTAACTTTACTCTTACCTGTTTTGACAGTCTTACGTGTTTGGAAACAATTCTTAATAACTTGAAACACTCGGGCCACATGGAAAAGTGTCACTGCATCACCACCATCCCAGTGTGCTCCACTGATTCACCAAAAAACACATTGTTGATCTTATTGACAATACAAAGTAATTTTATCATTTGCTTAGTTTGAAAAGAATGTGTTGTATGAATGCTTTAATTAATTTCAAACTTTTCGCAATGTTATTTAAACTTGTTCTGAGGTGACTTACTGTCAAAATGGCTGTACGTCACGGTCATCACGGGCATTTAAATTGCGTATTTTATACAGCATTACTGCTAATGCAAGCCCTGTATGCAATAAGACAGCAAATATTTATTTATGAAGAATGTTACTTGTGCTTTAAGTATTTAAAATGTATATTTTAATACTTAGCTACTTAGAATGTGACAGCATACTTTTGGCACATCTTTTTCAATAAGCACTTGAAGTTGCTGAGTTTTTTCAGACTTTTTTGAATTTGTTTTTTAAAAATTCATCTTACTTAAGCATCTTTTTGTCATTTTTAATCATCATGTGAACTGTCTTTGCAGTGTACCCTAGTGGATAACACTACACATGAGGAACTGAAGTTTATCCTTTATGCAAGAACTGAGAATCGTGGCTATTATTTAGACGTACCTGTTATAAAACCATGCAATGATCCTCCATTTTGTAAGTATGTTTGTGTTTTTTTAAAGATTTATGTGTAAATGTCAAAAAGGAATAAGAATTTGATTTTTGAAATGAAGTGTTTCTTAAAAAGAATGAAATTTTAAAAAGTTATTACTGAAATATTTACTTTCGTGGGTTTATATGATTAAGTACAAAGGCAAATAACTATAAGTACAAATATGTTCAAATACACATATGGGTTACTTGGACACATAACAGTCATTTAGGCAAATTTATTCTTGCAGTTATTTGTATTTGTACTTAATCATATAAATGCACGGAAGCAATTCTAAATTAGACAACCTGAAAAATTTTGCACCTGCACTGGGATTTGAACCTAAGACCTTTTGTTTTCAAGGCACCTTTGCTAACCGTTACATCAGATAGGTACTCTGACTGTTCATGTTTAGACTATCAGCCGCTAGAGGGCTATCAACGGGGAATTGGGTAATCCATACTGTAGCATATCAAGACATAATACGAGATCTGTAATGTAAATGCACGGATGCTAAATTAGAAAGTCTAAAAAATTTTGCAACTCCATTGCGATTTAAACCCAAGACCTTCTGCTTTCATCCAGGCAGTTTTGCTGCCCATTACACCATGGTGTACTCTGGCATCTCTAATTCAGAAATTTACACTCTTAAGTCACACACCAACTAGTACTTATCCTTTAGTACTATTGCAGATAGACTACAACAGCTTATGTGGTGTTTTTTATTTATACAAATTGCTCTAAATCAGGACAGTGATAGTTAGGGTGAGGAATGAAAAAGTGGTACAAGTCCAAAAAGATAAATTCTTGTAACCAATTTTGAATGATCGAAGGTACATGTTAACAATGTGTTTAAAGCAGAAGAGACTACATTTGTCAGTAAGACAATTTGCTGGTTAGAATTCCAGAAATAGAAAAACGACTTTATATCTAGCTATTTTGCATTTAGGAATGTCATAAAGTGGCTGTTATGAGATTTGTTGTTGCTTTTCATTCCTGACTTCTCTATGTTTTTGCAAAACCTACAAAACTAATATCTGTAAGAATGGGTATGAGAGAGTCGATTTGCTAAATATCACCAGAAACTTTCACTGGTGGCTGTAGTAGGTGTAGTTACATTGCACGGGAGGCCCATGCTAGCTGAAGTCGGTATTTTCCAGAACCCGATCCTGAGCTCTGCGTAGGAAATTAGCAGTTTATGTAATTGCTATTTTAATTTTAAATAAAATCTTATTAAAATTGTATAAAATTATGTATTTGCCATTTTAATTTGCTATATTTTAGTATAGCAACTATTGCTGAAAACAATTCAGAAATGCAGTGTTTTGTTTGCAGTGGTCACATACATGATAGAAGTGTATACCCTCGATCGTGAATCAGAAGGAGAATTGCCGATGTTTATCAATTTGATAGGAGAGGTGTCAGAGACGGGAAAGCGCTGGCTTCGAGATTCAGGAAATAGCGTACAGTTTGTTGCTAATCAGGTTGGTGCAAGTATAGAGTTCAACAAAATTACTGCTGTTTAAACTCATGATTGTTAATATGTTTGTTATCAATTAGACTTAATTATCTCAGTGGTGTACTACAATTGGGTCGTTTTTGTACAAAGCACTGATTTTTGTATGGACTATTCTTCACAGAAACTCATACATATTTTCGTTACTATTTTTCTTTGTTTTTAGGTCACATATACAGAAAACAGTTTTATTAGAAATTAACCAAACAGTGTAATTATTATGTATTATGTATTTTATTCGCATCTAAAATCGATACAGCACATCTACAATGACGTTGGTAGACAAGTAGTAAAATCCTGTGTAATTCATTCTTTCAGTCACTTAATCCTTGTCTAGTGATGCTCCAATTTCACCGGTCACACGTCTTTTCTTTAAACTGCCTTGTATTTTGGAACTACAAGTGACTTGTTTTTACAAAGATAATGTGTTTTTTAAACTTTTACCAAACTGAAGTGTTCAGTTTGCCAATTTGTGGTACTGTAAAACTGTGTATGGGAAACCGTGATATTCATTAGAACTGGTTCAGGATGGTGGTAGAACAACAGCCGCCAAATACGTGTGGTGTTATTGTTTTCAGAATAAACAGTAAGATTGTTTCCTAATAATGTAAGAAAACTGAGTTTATTGAGTGACTGGTTAGAAAAGCTTGCTCAATAAGCAGTCTTTATAAATTTCCCTACAAACTGCAATTTTTGTATTTTGTAGTTCTTACTATGCACAAACTTAAAGTGCCAATCCATAGTGAAAGTTTATGTACATGTTTATCAATTTATAAATGGTGAGCTTTATGCGTACATGATCTTGAGATAAGTCATAAAGTTTGGTTCGACATTCTAGTGAATAACTCTTATGACTTGTCATTAGGAAGGGTACATAGTTTATCGTATTCTTTCAAGTGGAAGCCGTTTTTAAATGAACTTTATATAAGTTGTTGGTATCATACAATAGACCTAGGTTCTCAGCAATTTTTTCCTTGCAGGTTGACAAGTTCGAGATTGAAACTGTCGCGTTAGGACCACCCAGGCGATTAGTGATTGGCCACGACAATCAGGGTGAAGGTGAAGGAGTTAAAATAGAAAAGATTGTGATTCGCGAAGGTCCTTATGGTCCATATCAAGCTACTTTCTTATGCAACACTTGGTTGGATGTGGGACGTGATGACAGGCTTATTGTGAAAGAACTTCAACCCTCAGGTACAGTGTATGCCGCTTAATAGATCCTTCTTGATGCAAAGCTAAATGGATTTATTAAATGCCTGGATTTATAAACTGAAGAGTTATATTAAATAGCATTTTCTGTGTTAGTACAGTGCGTACTGTTTAGTTATGAACCCAATACACTTACCACTCAATAAACTACTCGCTAAAATTTTTTAAGTGAAGTGCAATTTTTTAAGTTAAAGTAACTCGTGTAAAGTATGTATGTATTGTTTATCCGTGAAGCCATTACCTCTTACATATGATAAACTAACCTGCCGAGTTAAAAAAATGAAATACACGTCACTTTAATATTGTGTGTGCACAATTTTTTATCAGTCAGAATCGGCATTTTAATTTAACCTAATTATGTTTGCAAAACAAGTGTTGACTATTATATAAGTTAGCATGCAGATAAGTTTTAAGCCGAAACATCTTCAATATGGTTTGTTTTAGTAGGAAATTTTTTTTAAAGATGCGATGGTATGTCTTGCTTGAGTTTGGTGAAATATCACATTTTTGAATACTGCTTTGCAGTTCAAGGTGCAGTGTTTTCAGTAGGTGTCGCATTTCAGCCATTGATACAGTAATTTGTGCTTCATTGTCATTGTCACCACAGTCATTGCAAAGTTGTAAAAAGTGCTTAGAATAAAGATGCTTTGTAGCTCAAGTTAAAATGCGGGACAGTTATGTAGTCTACCTCACAATTTTGTTGTCTTCACAGTGCTCAAGATAGCTTTACTTCGATAAAACAAAGCTTGGATTTACTAAACGGCAGATTTTCCTAGGTTAACGCTTTATACAGCAATAGTGGCCACAATAAGTGGCTTGATTATTATCTGTGGATTTGTTAAACGGATTCTACCATATTTCAGTAACTGCAGGTGTGCTTTTCTGACAGTTCTTTGTGGTAAAAATAGAACATGGTTGTTTTCTGAAGCTTGAACATGAGTGAATATAAGGAATTTTCTCATGGAGTATGCTAAAGTAGACAGTAATCAAATACACTTTAACCCTTTATCAGACATCAACGCTTTAGTGCTGAAAAAGTCATTTTCAGTTTAATCGTAGATAATTATAACAAAGTAGACATAAAGGTACAAATGTAACAAAATTAGAAAAAATTAGCAAATAATTAAGTTATGCAAAGTATGTGAAGAGATTATGAGAGCAAACAGTTATAGAACAGCAAATGGAGGGAAAGCATGAAAGTCGAAGAGAAGGAAGTAAAAGAATGAAGGAAAAAGGAGGCGTATAGAGAAGTGACAAAAGAGAAGTGGAAAGGAATTTAAGAAGTAAGGGACTCTGGAAAGCAATTGGGAGTGGGTAGAAGACAGATAAATTACCTGGTGTTGGTTTATAAAATTTTAAGATAGATGTTTTGAAATGTTTTTATGCAAATTCTGAAAAACGGTAAAACAACTTCTTTAAAAGCGTTGTGCTTACGGAGAAAGAGAAAAAAATAGTAAATAACTCAGCTAATCATTGTCAAGTGCAAGAATTTTTAAAGCTTCTAAGAATAATGATTTTGTTGTTGAAATAAAACTAAGATTTTATGTTAGTGCAAGACTTTTTTGTTTTTGAAATAATTTAGAAGAGATCATGCTACCTACTCGGATTACCTCGCTAGAGCCACCTGGTGATGAGTGGAATACGTGGTTGAAGCTGGATGAGAAACAGGGTAGTAAAGATGTTCGCATGTTTGTCATGGCTTATGGTAGCAATGGCAAGACAGATGACATACAGATGCAGCCGCTGATGCTTAATGGAAACACTTATCAGTATTTGGTGAGGAATTTATAATGATTTTTTTCTTCATTTCTTTTTCTCATTTCCTTTTACTGGTTTTTTACACTTTTGCTTTTTTATTGTTAGCTTTGTGATCATTATTATCTCTTTCCTGTCTTTTCTTTTTCTTCTTTGCTTATCTTTCATTTTTAATGTCTATTTTAACACAAAGACATGCCTATTACTAGTTTCTTGTATCTTTTACTTGCTATTTCCTTTTCTGTTTTCCCTTCTGTCCCTTTTCTGTCTTTTTCTTTGTTTGTCCATTGCCTGTCAGTTTATCTGTTTTCATTTCTGCCTTTTTTGTTTCTGTCTCTTTTTCTCTCCGTCTCCATTTTTGTCTTTGTTTTTTGTGTTTGTCTCTCTTTTCTTTTCTTTCTTTCTGTCTCAGTCTCCCTCTGTTTTTCTTTTCATCTGTGTGCCATCTTGACATGTTACATATTACAAATTACATTGTACGTAAGCGTCATTTTGTGGTTATTTTTTTACAGTTAACATTCACAGATGTTGGGGAACTGTACAAGCTTCGGTTGTCACTGGATGGTAATGGTGAAGAATCTGCTTGGTTTATCAATAAGGTAACTTATGGAGAAGCATATGATTTTTCAGGTTTTACTGTTAATTTATGAAGACGTGCTAAGAATACTCAGTCTGGTGTGTAAACTACCTTTGTTAGAAGTCGCATTTGCTGACATCTACAAGTTCAGATATATAATCATTTTTTTCTGCACTTTAAAACTTTAACCAATTTTCTAGAAGTTGCTCATAAAAAAAATTAATTTTGTTTGCTGACAAAGTACAAGAAATGTTTAGAAACATTTAGTGTTATATGATTTTTGAATATTCGTTTATTTGAGTCTGGGTAGATGTCACACTTTTGTATTTCACCCAATTATTTTATTAATTTTTGTAAATTAGTGTGTATGAAAAAAATTAGTGTAACTCACTTTAATATTGTTGTGATGCTGTATAAATTTTCTGCTATAATTTAAGCATTTGAATTTTATTCTAGCACATTTTATTTAACATAAGAACAGTTTTTAACACACATTTTTCATTTTTTCGAAAAATGTAATCCAATGTCTCAGCATTTATTTTCATATGTACATTTCCTATCGTTATTCTTTCTTTAGATTTGAAATATTGTTTGAACTCATATATAAACAGACCATTTGAAAATAATAAATTACTTCATCTTCAGATCAAGCTGAAGAATGTTGCCAATCATCAAGAATTTGTTTACTCTGCTCCCAGCTCGTTACAGTGCAGCGCCGATATGCCAATCAGCTACTTAGAGGTGCCAGTTATCAAGCCAGACGTACTACCCCTAGAAAGTAAGTTTAGCAAGGCGAAGAGAAATAATGTAGTTTGTGTGAGGAATCAACTATTTCTGGCTACAAGACATTTAATTATTCATAATAGTATTGTCCACCATTATTGAATCTTGAATATACATTTGGAAAAGAGGAAATTTTAAAAAGTTGAAACCATCTAGATTTGAGCCAGGGAAGTTGCGCTAATAAGCCAGATGCCCTACTTCTAGATTTTGTCATCCCCAGCGATCACGACAGTCCAAAGTTCATTCTTTATAACTAGCCGGCTAATTTCAGCATTTCCAGTGTTAGACTGGTCATGTTAAAGTGATTCTAAATAATCAGATTAATTTTAAATTTGGTTGGTTTTGAGGGTGTGTTTTTCGTGGGTGATTAATTAATTATTTATACTGCTAGTATCAAGATTGTTATAGATGGTGCAAGTCCACTTAACTGAATTTTGAAGCCAAAACAAATCCAGTTATTTTTACAACACTGCTACTAATCTCTGACGTTATCATTTTCTGGTCCTGATTAAAATATATAAATGTATTTAACAACTTGATTATTTTTTTATTTACAAGGCTTTGCCTAATTTCTTGCAGTGTACGAGTACGTCATACAGATCTACACTGCAGACATTCCCGGTGCCGGCAAGGAACCGAGTCATGTTTGGGTGATATTGCACGGAGAGAATGGAGATACAGGAAAACGCCTCCTGGGGAAGCCTGATAGCAATAACAAACAACGGTTTCAACAGGGGCAGGTAAGTCATGATTACCACACAATCATCAGTTGATTCTACAGACGTATAACATTTATGTTACATACACTGGAAAGTGAGTAAAATTTGTGTTATGAAAACTAGAAAGTGCATACTATTTGTGTTACAGAAACCAGACAGTGATTAACATTTGTGTTGCGGAAACTTGAACACAACAGAACAGTGCAGAATAGCACAACATTTTGTGCACACATTTTTTAGCAATTATTTTTTCTGTTTCTCAAAAGCCCATAGCAGTGAAGTTCAGTGTTTATCTTGAAATCCATAGCAAAATCAATTTGCCACTAATACACATTTCCGTCTTGTTATCGTAGGTTGATGAATTTCAAATCGCAGCTTTGGATTTGGGTAAGCTAGATCACGTGACCTTGGAACACGATGCCAGAGGACGTGGGTGTGGCTGGTATGTTGAGAAAGTTTTGGTTAAGACATCACCTGATGACACGGTTGAACAGATATTTCCGGTTAACAGGTGAATTTATATTTTTAACCATTTATGAATTAGCAAATTTTCCTTGTTTTCTCATTGTAGAGTTCAATGAGTATACAAGTTGCTATACGGCAAAAAATTGTGTGCGAAAAGCTGCTTAGCACATATCATCTCAGACAAAATTTGCCCGTACGTAGCAGCTTTTGTATGAAAAACCTTTTTGGGTAATAAAAATATGCCTGTGCAAAGTTGCATAACAGCTTTTGCTGAGCCCTCAGATGAGGAGAAACCTGTGTTAGGCAAGCTGTCGTAGACAGATTTTACATCATGTGCTTCGTTTATTATGTTGCTTAAGTCTGTAGTCTGCATAGTACTGACTTCTGTGGGGAGTGAGTTAAACTCTAAAATTGGTTAAGTTCTACTTTTATTTTCACACAACATTTTTAATAGCTTTTATCATCTAATAAGCCTTTTCACAGTTCCAGCAATTGATGATGATGATGATTGTGAAAAGGTCGAAGGTTAAGAGCACCAAACAACACATTTGTGTACACTTGACAACACTCGAGCTATTGTAGCAATTTAACAGCTAGCTAGAACTTTACCTAGTTCAAATTGTCTTGTTCCCAAACAAGATCCTGCTAGTAAATCACTCTATGCACAGGCTAATGCATAATTAAGTAAAGTTCATGTAAAACAACTGAAGTTACAGAACTTGTGTGGCAGACGGCTTTGGTTTACACACATGTCACGTGACGGTTGTAGTTAAGACCCGTTACTGTGGTACACTTAACCTTTGACCTGCAGCAACTGCGCGTGCACACAGCAAAACTGTGAAAAGGCTGGTTATAAGAGCAACCAATTAATCACCTACCTATAATTCCAGATTAGTTTGTCGTACATTAATGTTCTATAAAAGAATGCACAGGCTAAAAGACACAGGGTCCATTCTTGGGGAGCATAAACTGTACATTAATACACAGTTGCAATGATAAGGCAGTGAAATTAAAACAAATTTAAAATCATATTTATGCTATCTGTTATCATATCTATCATATCTTAATCATAGCTTAATAGCTTAATCATATCTATTAAGAATCAGGCTTAATCTAATTACTGCATTATAGGTGGATTGATGACGGTTCTTGGGACAGATCTCTACAGGTAAAGTGTCAATTACTAGGAGACGTTGACACAAGCCAAGTTGTAGACTCCATTGAAGATTCAGGTAGTTAATATGATTAATATGAGTAACTCATCAAAGTTGTTAAAATAAAATTGATTTTTTTGTTTTCCTTGACTTTATTTTTCATTTTGTCAATGGAATAACATCTTATAGTGCCAGCACTTTATTAATGGATTTTTATTTTTTATTTTTATTTTTAGTGGATTGTGTCTTATGTTTTGCATTTTGTACTTTACTAAAGTGTTTAAAGGCTGTCGTGGTGCTGTCTACTAACATTATTATTATTATTGAAGTGCTGCTTTTAGCAGTGAGTGCCAGAATACTTTCTGTTGCATGTTATTGGGGATTCCTAACTTGCTTATAAATGTTTCTTTTATAAACTATTCGTTTTTGTTTAATTAATTATCTAAGTCTTTAATTATCTAATTATAATAGTCTAATTATCTGTTATATGTGCTTATTATGTATGTTAAAGTTCAAACCTAAATTTCAATAGCTCAGTCTTAGTACACTATTCAATCCTTTATTTATTTAGACATCTTAGTAACTGATGCTCCATAGGTAAATTTGATCACACTTAGTTTTGCAAGTTTCTTCTTAACAGTTGCACACTTAATTGCTTAATAATAGCAACGTTACTTACAGGGTGTTGAGTTTGATAATTTTTAGTTCTTCGCCACCCTTTTGCCTATCACTTTAACAACATGTCTCGAATATACTAATCATCATAATAATTTTGTTACATTGTATCATATTGTTTTATGCACTATTTTTTTTCTGTAAAAAGGTGATAAATAAAGATACTTACTAGTCAGTTTCATGCTTCAGGTTGTTCATCATTCAATTTCAGCAGAATGTTATTATATTATTGCAGAGGGCATCTGGTCATGTACTGTAACCACGGACGACCGTGGCTGCCATGAAGGAGATCGCTGGAGTCTGGTTGCCTATGGCGACGACGGCATCTCTCCAGTGCTAGAGCTGCAGCATTTAGATGGTCCGGCTAAACCCACAAAGTTTGATTTGGATTTTGGCAAAATTGGCAAAATTTACAAGATTCGTGTAACGTACGAGAATGAAGACGATCTCCACTTTAAATGGCCAATACGACATGTATGTAGAACAGTAAATGAAGGGTAGCGACCACCACATTCAATACTTGTTCTGGGCGGTTTCATTCTCTATATTGTCTCCGCCCATTTATTTTGGTCAAGGGAGTATGCAATCACCTTAGACTGTGGCTAAGACACCTCTGCTGATTCAGTTCCTCATAGGATTAGCTTTGACGATCAACTAGACTCCCGTCTCGTCACAACTGTTCAAATAGGTTTGCCACTGTGTGCTGAATTCCAGTTGCAGAAGACCAAAACTGTACTTCGTATAGTAGGTGCCGCTTCATAGAGTCACTTTGGGATAAAAGTGTTTTGACCCAATTAACTGACTGAGTCAATTAACCGACAGATGTACTATTACTAGTATAGAAATATATATTTCATCACTTTTCAGCTTAGTATGCACTGTAAGGGTAAAAAATGAATTTTAGAAACAAGTTAATGCCTAAATTCCTATGTGCTTTTATTTAAGAATACTAATTTATATAAGTGAATTAGTAAGAAGTAGAAAATAAAAAATTGCTGAAATTTGTTTATTTACACTAAAAGTTACAAAAATTTGAGCAAGGTTGTTTGTTTCATTTCTTCACGAAGAAGTTGGCTTGTAAGGTTCTCACACTGACAGAAATGATGAAAACGATAATAACGCAGAACACCTAAGGGTCTTTTTGTGCTTGAGCTGCAGTTGGTGATGCCCACGAAAAGCAGTTGAAGCTGCAGCTAGGCAAGTTTTTAAGTTTAGCTTCCAGAAACAAGGTTAATTGCAGCTGACGAACGGGTGACAGGTTCAAAGCAAAACCACTACGCTAGCATATTTGTGCACGATAAATGTGCCTGCTTACAACAAAGCTGTACCTAACATGATTGTTTCTGCACGAAAGTGAAGAATTTTATGTACTTTAAGCAAAAATATTAACTCAATAGTGCGGAGTTATTTGGGCCAGTTATTGGCAGTTTTTATAAACATGGCTTGTACCAGACGCCCGCAATTTATTTATAGCTTAAATTAAGGCATTTCATGGTCAGTGTTTGGTACATGATTCAAGATACATGATACACAAATGAAATGCGAGAACGACTGCTATTCAATATATGAACAGAACGAACAAAATTTCTGACATTTGCTATAATACGGGACCGAAAGGTACGAAAAAATTTTAAAATGATGGCAATACGCGAAAAACCAACAGTGACAAAACTTATAATAGTTTATTAAATATCTTGTAATACTAAAACTTCGAATATATCTGTACTGACCCTGCCAACTGAAAGACGCCGTGCTTTTATCTAATCGTGTGGGAAATGTGGCACCGCATTCTGAAGCCAGACATTTGCAGACGGTTGGTCATAGATATGTTTGCACATGCGGTGGCATAATCAGCTCAAAATTTACAAAATTTTACTTTGTAAGGAGCTAATAGAGTTTATTAATAATTTACTCACTGTTGTTTTTATTTATTTAAGTAGATGAGAGTAGATGATGCAAAAGTAGATATAAAGGTAGAAAAGGAAAAAGTAGATGTTCCAAACTCTGCTTAAATGGAACGTTCTTAACTAGTTCAACATTATCTTGACATATTATTTCTGTCTTGTAGATCAAGTTACAGGATAAAAGTACATCGGAAATTCTGAACTTTGACTTTAGTCATTCACTTCATCCGGAGAATAACAATATGGAGTTCTGCAGGGAATTACCTGCAATTCGACCCGGAGAGGACTTGCTCAAAGGTACCTAGATAATTCATCGTAGGCATTTCTGCAACTACTAAACGTTAATACTAAGATATACTGAGCTTGGATGTAGCTGCCTTTGTTCACTGGTCAGCCCAGTTATGTGTTTTTTGTTTTAGAGAAAGAAAATGCCTAAACACAGTTTACGTGACTAGAATTTTGACAGCTTTGGTATATTTATACATATATGTAAGCTGGTTTTTGAAGCAGTAAAAACAAGTGGGACATGCGTAAAAATATAGTAATAGTTATAACTAAAATAAGAACACATTATTAATAGTGTGTGAACACTGCTCTGAATGTTTTTTTTACAAATTTTCCATGTGTTTCTTATAAAAAATGTATGTACATGATAAGATTGTATAATTGGTTTATTGATTTTTTATTGACTTGAATTGTTCAAAAGTTAAAGCATAAAAGTAGTGCACGTGAAAATTCTTGCTTAATAATTTGTAAAGAAAGATATATTAGGTTTCTTAAGATTGTGCTAGAGAGATTGGAAGGAGAGTTAAATTAGGAATTTGTTAGAGATATTCTGAGCCATTTTATTTGCACTAAATTATTTTTTTAGATAAAAGATATTAATTCATTTATTTGTTTAGAGTTTCTCTTCATCTCAGAATTCATGAACTGTAAACTTATAAATGACACACTATCCTGAAACACACATTATGCTGAAACTTTGAAAGATCTTTCCTGTCACGTAAAGCACGAACTTCTTATACTAATTCACTAATTACTGTTGAACCTTCATTAATCTACAAATAATGATATGCAGTATGAAAGAAAGAGTGTACCAAAAGTTGTCCTTAAAGGGGGAAGAAAGGGGAATATTAAAGTATATCACAAAGAACTTTCCCTATGGAATTATATTACTTAACATTATGCTTGAAAGGCTTATGTAATTTCAAAAGCAAATTCTTAATAATTTTAATTGTTCACTCAACTTGGAAAAACGGCACTGCATAACCATTCCAGTGTCACCACTGAATATCATATTTCTGATCTTATTCACAATATAAAGAAATTTAAACTTTTCCTTGTTTCCTAAACTTGTTTCAAATGTCCTACCATTAAAATGGCTGCACCTAATGGTCATTGCGAGAGTTCAAATTTACAAGTTTTATGCAGCTTTAATGCTAACACAAATTCTGTAAGTCAGCATGCAAGTGATATAAAATTTCAAGACAAATTTTTTAATTTTTTAAACTTTATTTATGAAAAGTGTTTTCTTGTACTTTAAATTTTGCACATATAATACTATTTCTGTGTGTTATTTTAGTAATGAACTATTGGTTGTGTGTTTACACTGGTGTCCACCAGGAGACGCAAGTTGATCCGAATGTTTACGTGACACTCGTTGGGAGTCGAGGAGACACAGGTCGACGATTGCTTTGCAGAGTCGGACATAATGTCATTTTTCAGAGAAGCCAGGTGAGAAAACGATGTCAGGTAAAATAATGTAATTTTCCAAAAAAGCCAGTTGAAAATAGGTTAGGTGAAATAATGTCATTTTTCAGAGACACCAGTGAGAATAGTTAAAGGAGATAAAGCCATTTTTCAGAGAAGCCAGGTGAGATAATGTTTGTGAGGTAGCAAAAACAATGTGTGATAGTGATCTTTACCCCGATTGCAGAAAAAATTTAACTTACAATAACTGTTTGTTTATGACGTTTAGGAAAAGTGTGAATTTTAATATTTGATGTTTTAAAAACTTGTTTTATGACATTTAGGGAAACTGTGAATTTTAATATTTAATGTTTTAAAAACTTTGCATTAAGAAAGAGCAGTGTCACGTCTTGTGCTGTGAACTGTCATCATTATTTTTTTCTAGGTTGACATCTTTGCCATCGAAGCTGTTGGTATTGGTGACGTGGAGACCATAAAAGTGCGAAAGAACCCTGGTGGACCATGGCACTTGAAACAACTAGTCTTGAAGGAAGAACAGTTTGCACCCACGGAATCTCTTTTTGCGTATGATGAGTAAGCATGTTAATTCCATGCTTTATTTTATGATATATAACATATTCAACATTTCGTAGCCATTCAACATTAGTAATACCACTGGCATTGAGTGCTGGATCTGGCTTGACCAGTTCCGAAACATATAAAAAATCAAAATCCTGCGAGGAGCTTTAAGCCAAGCTTAGCCAATGCAACTTGCTTCAACTGACGGGAAATAGTCGTAGACGCACACTCAGGTCATCTGCGACTGATTTCCAGCAACTGCATGCAACTAGCAAGATATGAATTCCTGCGAGTCACAATAGTGCTGAAATTTACAAAAACTGAGCATATGCGAATGAAGGAAAAATTCTCTGACAAAACTAAAATTATCGTGAACAATGATTAGTTTAAAACTGCTTGGATACCACGTACCGCGAGCAGAGCATGAGCAACTTGCTGGAACTGAATTTCATTGCATAGTGTTGAGCTTGCTTATGTCAACTGGATATATTCGGAAGTAGCGGTGTATCGCATGCAGCCAGTTGCCGAGGTTCCAATTGCTCTTAGTTGTGTTGCGTTGCATGGCAAGGTCGACTTAAGCTTGCCTTTAGGTTGGTGTTTATACCAGGTGTTACAGAAGAAACAATGCAGTCAAAATGTGTTGATACGCATATATTGCAATGTTCAATAATTAAGTTAGATAGCAGACAAAGTGAAGTTATGCGAATACAGTAGTTTTTGTCATTATGATGTTTTATTATATATTTCAGCGTATCAGCATATTTGTATTGCATTGATTCTTCTGAAACACCCTGTATAAATGTTGGCGTAGGAACTATTTAGTGTAAAATCAATCCATGCATTTGAGCGTGGGAGTTTTCGTTGTTCAGGGTGAGGAGTTGTACAATGTACATGACTGTATTCAAGACGATTGTGGATAAACTGTTAATTTAACATTTTAATCGTGACTTACATTGTTATAGAGTTATTGATTTTTCTTACCATTTTGTATATCTCAGTTTTATAATCAAGCCTCTTTTTTTTGAGTGCATTTCCTATCCAATTGAAGTACTGGTACGAGTAGCATAATTGGGACATTGCCCTAGATATTTCTTTGAACTAACTTGCATGTCCCAAAAAAGCTTACTTTCTTGAATTTCCTGGCTTAGTGAAGCATACTAGCTGTTTTATAAAAGAAAGAGTAAGAAAGCGAAACTCATACTCAGTGACTTGCAGTATGCTTGTAAAGGAGGTAATCTTCTAAAGCGTCTCTGAGTTTTGATATATTTGGCTCATTGGAAAGTTAATTCATCGTCTTAGTAATACGTTTTGGACAGAAGGGGGTCAAAAGGTGTACTTTAACTTTGGAATAAATGAACGATAGAAACCAGCAGTCCAAGGTGTTTTTGTTTGACTGCAACCATTCTCTGTCATAACCAGCACCACCACAACACATTTACGAGCAAACAACAAATCCCAATAACAACTTCTTTCAATTTGGTGCCATAAGTGAAAGCACATCATCAAAAACCTACGTATACTGTACTTACCATTTGAGAGTTCCACATAGTCAAATTCACTGTTAAGTTCCCTACATGAACGTTGGGAAGGATGGCAAATGTAGTATAGCTACTTACGTGTCTATATTGTGTAATCAATTATGTGAGTTTGTGAAAAACTGAGGTTAAAAATCAATCAATTTCGCTTTGATCATAGGGTCCCTTGTATATGTGAGGTAATGTACGTGGGTTTCTATTATGCGGGACCTGAAGATATCGTCCCTTATAACCGAAAGTCCCTTATAAGCGAGTACCTTATACCCGAGGTTGACTGTAAATAGGCGAGCGAACTTTGTCATATATATATGTGCCATATATATATATATATATACACATAACCTGCCTTTAGTACTCAACTGACCGTTCCTATGTTTAAAGGTCATGAATTTAAAATAGTGTTGACTCGTAATCTCATTATCTTTCGTTATCACCAATCTGCATTGTCATCGTGTTAGCAGAATTCATTGCAAAGTTTTATCTGCATTAAGATAAATCTGGACACTTTGAAGAAAACATTGATATAGAACTGAAGATGATTTCCTAATATGTTTTTAATGCAGAAATAAATTTTTCTTTTAGCTGGTTAGGAGGCCATGATGGCGAAGACCGATGGGCTGAAATCGTTGACGTGGAATTAAAGCGGACAGCAGTGAAATCCAGTGAATATGTTGCACCAGCCTCTGATGGTGCTACACCATTTACAGCACGTAAGTCTGCATTTCTTATCAACTAATGTAGTTGATGGGTGTTAGTTATTTTTTGTGTTGGCAAATCCAGTGATTCCTAAGCTCTATTTACACTACAGACAATGTATGGGGCTCCTCCTGGAGTTTCTTTATCCGTTTTGCATTCTTAACAACTCCGTACACTTGTGCTCTCGCTTACACTGCATTTTGTCTCTATGTCATTAAAAACATATCAATGTCAAGATCCAGCATGCAATGAACAGTGCTTGGTAAGCTGAGCTATGGTGTGTTAGAAGAGCCTAGTGAAAAGATACTTGACAGGTATATGTTTTATTTACATTGCAAAATAAATCTGGATTCTGATCATGTAGGTCTTTATAGACGATGCGGAAGGTAATTGCTGAAAGTCTGGTACACGTGATCGTCTTACTGGTTATATTGGTTGTATTATAGGGTTATTGATTTTTTTTTCTTTCTACAATCTGGCATATTTTAATTTTGTAATCAAACTTTATTGTGAAAATATTTCCTGTTTTTTTTAAGCATCTAATAAAAGCTGGCACTGAACAACATGGTTGGAGAAAACGTTCACTTAGTTTTGTACCAGTTGGTATGACTGGAGGAGCTGTTTATCTAGTTTTAAAGAAAATAACTTCCTGATTTAATCAAGCATTGCAGATATCACAAAGAGAGAGTTGAAGCAGAGAGTGGAACACACTCACACACTCTCTTTCTCAAACTGACATACTGGAAACATAATTCATCATTATAGTATTGCTTTCTGAGTTGGAAAGTCAAAGTGTGTGCTTTAACTTTGGAATAAACAAACAGTAGTGCTCAAACCTGCAGTTCAGAGTGTTTAGGTTGACTTCACCTATCAGCTGTTATAACTGGCTCCAACTCAGTTAACACTACACGATCACAGGGAAACCGTTTTGCACTGGACCACAAATATAACAATGTGACTGTTTACATTAGATCTGGATCTAAAAAGTTTCTGATGGTTAGAGTATTTTCTGTAAATTGAATGGAGTTCTAGACCTTCACTTTTGAAAGTCTCATCCCGTGTCTTAATTCAACGTAGAAGTTAGTTCAACATTTGATTTGTGTATGTAATATGTTATTAAGTATAACTGTATGATAGTTTCTTTAATTTTATTATCCTAAATCAGGAGGGCAGTGGACAGTTTGGACAGTAACTGGTCCAGACCACATGGTGGTTGGTAACATGGCTAACGCCAGTGTTCTGCTAGTGTTTGTCGGAAGTCAGAGAGAGTCTCAACCAATCAGTCTCGGTTCAAACTTAGACGATGTTGAACCAGGTTCTTCAAGACAGTTTCAGGTTAGTCGTCTCATGTAATGTAATAATAATTGTTCTGACCCTTTTCTGCTTTTCATAATTTTGATTTGTTTATCAGTTATTTTTCTCTTTCACTTTCTGTTCATTAAGTTTGTTGTTTCTGATGTTCTATAAGTTTAATTTTTTGGGTGTGATGTGATCTAATGTAAATGTGATGAGATGACATGCGTCATATTATATTGTGCCGTAATGTAACTTAATGTAACAAAATATAATGTAATGCAATGCAGTGCAATGTAATGTAATGTTAAAAATATAGGCCAATATAATGTACTGTGCCTTGCTTTACTAGAGTGTACGGCGATGTAACCTGTAATCGGAGGTGAATTCAGTATGCATGCTACACAGTTGTGTGATAGATGTTTGTTTCTGCCAACAAGCAATAAAGTTTTAGAAGCTGCCAAGGACAGTTAAACTGCCTGTTAGTGTGCAGCTTCTTCGAATGCAAGATCTTACGTTACCTCCATGAGAAATGAACTGCATCTGGATTTCAGAATCTTAGCAGTGTTATCAAACTGCCTTGTGGACACGCTCATGATTAGTGTGGTCAACCAGCATCGAAAGATGAATTTTAAATTTTTTGGTAGTTAAGAAAGAGTGATTGCATAAGCATGTTTAAGTAAGTTTATTCTGATTTTATTTACTTAGGTTGATGTAGAAGAAGACGTTGGTGAATTATTAAAAGTACGGATAGGATTTGATGATCCTGTAACAAGTCCATGCTGGTTTCTACAGTCGGTACGTTGTACAACTGTCTTTCCATTACTTTGTCGGTCTTTTGCTCATATGCAGTACTACTGTCCAGAAAGATGTTTTTTATCTAAAAAAGCACTACAAGACATTTTCTGAATATTTTATTTTTTATAGTAAGAAAATAACTTAATTTTATTCGTTATTAATTATGTCCGCAATGTGGCGTAATTTCCTATAATAACCCAACGGAAAGAATTTTAAAGAAGAGTGACATGCTAGAGTGCTTTTGCTGCTCGATTTTGCACAGTTCGTAACTTGTTACTTTTTGCCTTTACCACCAGGTGAAATTTCAGCATTCAGAAAGCAGAGCTCAGTTTTCATATAACATTAACAGTTGGGTCAAAGGTTATCCACAGAACCCTGGGTGGAAGGAAATACCTGTATACTGGCCCGGAGTGCTTCAGTTACCAAGTAATTTTTTTGTTTTCTATTACTTGTGCATTCTGTTTGTTGACTTTGTTTAGCTGCTGGTTTTGTGGATGTAGATGTCTAATGTTATGTAAGTGTGTTGCAAAAATTGGTGCACGGCAATATGGCACAGGTAAAATTGGCACAGGAACAACAGCACAAATGGAAAAGTTTTGAAAAGCTAATGACTTTACATGAAAACCAACAACAACAAAAACTTATAACAGTGTATTAAATAGTTGGAAATTATTAAAATTAGAATTTTTTCTACCGACTTCGCAGACGTGATGCCACTGAACATACAGCTAATGGAAACATTTGACGCCATCCGACTGCCAAACATATCTCAAGGTGAATGCATGCAGGGCAAAATATTAAAAAAAACGAGACTTTAAAAAAACCAACAACTCTTTAATAAATACTGATGCAGTAATTGTAAAGAAAAAATCGCCAAACTATTTACAGACGTCCACATTTTATGATTCTGTTGGCTAGCCGCTTGTCAAGTCAGTTATCCAGTAAGTAAAAAAAGATTATTAGGCTTAAATAAGCACTAATAGTGTTAAATGCCTTCGAAATCATTTTCCCAGAGTAGATAAGTATGACAAAAATTTCCTATCTAACAACAGATTGTAATTGCTTGTGGGAAAAAGCGACCATCTAAGTCACAACAATCTGGCTATAATGCTGATTAACATGACCTCAATCCTTACTTGTATGAATTACAAGAACGATATTTAATTTCATTTTCCAAAGTAGATGCTGAAGAAAGTAGATAATACGGTAGTCGCTGCTTAATCAACCACCACAGGACCAGCAGTAAGTGATCTTAATAAATGTGCGGTTTTATTATGCAGAGGCCTGTTGCAAGCGTATGTATTTGGCAAAGTACAGTATGTAAATGCTTCATTCGAATTAAATAATGCCACGCACTTATGAAGATGTTTGCTAATGTTAACTAATATGCACTATCTTTATTTGTAACATCCGTTTTGTAAAAACTTCGTTTTTTTCCTGTTAGTTTTAGTAACATGTAGTTAATTTATCATTCATTTTTGTAACCAAGTCATACTTACAAATTTATGCATTTAATTAAAGTTACATTTATTTATTTTTTTAATTTATTTAATCCGTTGGCCTGACATATAATTTAACGGGTTATGTACGGAAACTTTTGCTTATGAGTTCATGCAGGCATGGGGAAGTTAGCTCACTCGCATGCCTGCAGAATGACTCACTCATGCAATAGTGATATCCTCTCAAGGGATGATGTATCTGTCATATCCTAAAAAATTTATACTAATAATTTTAATGAATGTAGAAATAAATTATGATTAGCCGGGTCAGTAAGTAATCATCAAGTTTTATAGGGCAAATTTGTTTTGCAGTTTTAAAGTATCAAGTAGAGTTCAGCACGACTCCTGACAGCAATATCGATGGAATATCTGATGCTAATATATCCATGGTTATACATGGGCAGCAAGGTAGTACGGGAAAACGTGTTCTTCATACCGCATCATCAGAGATTGCAAGATTTAAACCAGGACAGGTATGAAGTACTTCAGCGTTTGATAAATGTTTCGATTTTTTCATACGTCTCATTTGCTAAAGATATGTATTCTAACTTATAAAGACGTAGGCCTACTTAACCTGTCATAGTATTGACAAATTATTGCAGCAGCTAAGTAGGCCTACTTCTTTATAAATTAGAGTTGTATAAAAATCTTGTCGAGTATAATTTACTAAACTACATAGCCACTTAAGATTAGGTTGTCACCAGTATTTGTTTGGATGTTTTAACCATTAAATATAATGCAATTACATATATGCTGAGCAAACGCTATTTATTGACAGAGTATAATTGATGAAGTCACAACAATGGGTACACGTTATTGAGAATTTACAAAAATAATTGTAGTTGTAACAACTTGTATCATGCACACCTCTTTTGGTATTCAGAAAAAAGTTCTATCCTGTCTTGCAGCCCACCTCTTCTTTCTAAAGAGCTACAGTACTTCCTCCAAGACCCCCACGAAGTGCCGGACGAAAGTTCTGCTCCTTCGAGTTTTGTGAAAAAAATGGGCGGAAAACAGAATCAGCTGACAGCTGCTGACCACGTACAGTGTATTAAGTGCAAGTGATTAGGTTTAAATGTAAACCGGTGTGTTTAATTTAACCTTGATGAAATCATAAGATGTTGTTACAATTTTTCATGATTACACGTGTTTTGATTAAAGTGCTGTTGGTTATATTGATTATATTGGTTATTGGTTATATTGGTTATATTTTTGCACAGGTTGATAAATTTGAGATTGAAGCAATTCAGCTTGGCGAATTAGAGAAAGTTTCGATAGATTATGATACACCAGGTATAAATTGATTTGATTTGCAGATATTCGATTCCATGGTACAGTTTAATGGTGTAATACTCGCTTGAGCAGCAATTGTGATGATTACTTGATTTTAAATCATTGATATATGCTTGATGGTAGAAATTATGAAACCATTCTAAAGGATATGGACGTATAATCTCTATCGTTTTATTTTATTTATTAGGATCAACAGGATGGATGTTAGAGAAGGTATGCATACGTGAATCACCAACTGCAAAGGATCAATACGAGTTCTTCTGTGAGAGGTACAAATTTTTCTGATACAATTTGTGATGAAATTTATGGTTTTCTAAGTTTATTGTTACAGCTGTGTATAACAGAGGTGTACCTTGTGCTGAATCCCACAGTTTTAATACTGGTACGAATTATAGCGAATTAATACCTTTTTAAGGATTCTCATATTGTAATGTTTGTTTTTTCTTCATAGGTGGTTTACCAAGAATGGGGCTCCCCACCGCGACCTCGACGTCACATCACATACGGAAGTGGTCTGCGGCGAAGCGGAGGCTGATCCAGAGAATGGGGAGAAGATAAAGAAGGACTGCGTTGACACGGAGGAGACAGCTGCGGTTCCAGCCACTGATGCTGTAAAATCAGATAAAGATGCGGGTAAATGTGGTGAAGTAGTTATTGTGTTGTAAGACATTGGGGTGCGAGACATTCTATGATACCAGTTGTCCAAATATAGCTTTGGTTTTTGCAGAAGTATAAAATCTGCATTTTTACTCTTTTGTTCTTGTAGTCTTAAAGGATGCATTTCCAGGCCACTTTTAGAAAGCTTGTGACTCCACCATAATTTGCTTTAAAAGTTACACTAGAAGTGAGCATTTTGTAGCTATTGCTCCCTATGTGTTATATATCTACAGTTGCAAATATTACTGATCAAACATCGCCAGTCCTAATTTATTTTTAATGTATTTCTCTGCAATAAATACTTTACTCGTTGTGATTTTGATTAGGGCCTTATTAAAAATATTACTTTTAGTTTTAATAAAGATTAGCTTAACATGTTAACAATTTTGATACTGTCTTTTATTGCAAATAATATGCAACAGGGCAAGGAACAACTGAGCGGTAAAAGTGTGTACATGGTGACGAAAGTTCAGCAGCATCAAGCCTTATCAGTAAATGGTAGCTGAGTTCTCGGAAAACTGTCGTTGGCTAGTTTAATCTGTCATACAGTGCTTGGCTATTAACCTTATTGGGGAGGCATCATATGAATGTCAACGTTGCTAGAACGCCTCAACTCATTCACTATTTTGTTTTACAGGATCTTTTTTTGGTAATGTGCTAGGTTCTGTTTCCGCAAAAATAAATGAATAAATAATGGTTTTTATTAAAAAGTCACACCATAGTAGTAAAACAGAATACAAGGTGTGAATACGATAAAAATAGAAAAGAAAATTCAAAAGACGCATAAGAGAAATTGCTTACAAGATAAAAATTTGGCGAAATGACATCTCAATGTCAGTGAAACATTTTAAAACCGACTGTGACAATAAATCTTTACTGTAATTTAGATAGAATTTCCTCATTACTATTTATGGCTCGAATTTTTTAACAGGCATTGCTGAATGCTTGTAACATTCTGTTCAGATTTCTGGCATGACTAATTTATTAGAAGATCGAGTGGTACAATTGCTGACACTAAAATGTTAAGCAGGAATGGTATTGGATAATGTTAGAAGCAAAATTTCAAGTTAATTTTTGTCTTCATGTACAACCATGTACATTTAGCAGATGCTGTGTTGAGTGTTGGTTTGCAGCTTGCTGAACTATATAAAAGATGGTGTTAAAATGTCATTGTTATATTGCTGCCTTTCACTGCTGTTGATGAAATTGTCAAGTTTTTCGTAATTTTAAATGATATGTAATTTAACACAAGTAAAATTAGATGAGTATAGAAGTGATTTAAAATTATGATGCATAATTTACTTGTTAATTACCTTTCAGGTTATGTGTTTATTTGTAGGTTTAAGCAGGTACATTGTTGAAGTACACACGAGCTTAGGTTCACCTCAGGACATGACAGCTGATGTACATATCACGCTGTACGGTGATACGGGAGACAGCGGTAAACACATCCTGTCTCACAATGCCATGGAATCTGAGACCAGTACTGTACACAAAGGAGCAAAGTTCAATCCAGGAACTGTAAGTAACCTATAGCAACTCTCGCTACAGTGACTTTTAATAGTTTATACTCTCTGAATAATTGGAATCGTTTTTTATTTGCGATAGATTCTTAGCTCAGTCAGAATTTTAAATTTGATTCATGTCTCTGTCAGTCCGATGTTTTTATACATGTGACATTGGAGAGGTAGCAAGTAACTGTGATTGAAAAATCGGGATCTCATCACATATGTCATGGGAATTTATAGCAACACGTATTTCTGGTCTTGTCTCGATGCCCTAGGAAAAAGTATTTTTAGCACCCCTTACACCACGGTCAACACCTTCCCTCAAAATTGAATTTTTCTTACATAATACATGTAGAATAATAAAATATAATGGTAATTTATACATGTATTATAATTTACTAATTAGGTGTTGTCAATTACCTATCTACAGCTTATGTTGATTGAATTTGAAATTTAATTTATGACACCATTGTTCTTCCTATGTGAAATGACGTAATCTTAGGAAACTAGATAAAGCAGGACTAGAAAGTGTTTTACTTAGGAAAGACACTTACTAGCTTTGAAGAGTTATACGTTTTGACAGGAAAATAACACAACTAGTTTGTTTCATTTAATTAAAGTGTTGTGCACTTAAAGAATTACACATACACTGTGTTATTACTTAGGCTAAGCTTCAAAATTAAAGAATTTCTTCCAGAACTTAGTGCCCTAAACAACTGCCAAGTTTGCCTAATGGTAGAGCCGGCCCTGTCTGGTCTCCATGGACGAGAATGTGAATGACTGAAAGTTGCAAAATGATGACTACTATGAGTGATTTAATTCTGTTAAGCAATGGCAAATGTTATTTTTATCCTGTAAATTCCTGCAATCCATCCCCTATATATTTTCATTACCGTTGGGGGAGTCTTGTTTAATCGTGTTTGCTTTTGCAAGAGCATCTTGAATGATGACTAGTTGTATATATGTGAATCCTTTATTATTTCAACTTATTTCACCAGTTAAATTCATTTTGAGGAAAAACCTCTTCTTTTGTTTGCAACTTCCAATAAATGCTAGTGATCCTATTTTATAAATTCCTTCATATATTTTTACATTCATAGCAGTCATTTAGCAAGTGTTTGTCAAGCTTGCTATGTAGCTGCTTATGTACTTTCTTTGTGATGTAAGAAACTAGGGCTGAGCATCGAATGCTCGAGTTCGAAAATTCGAATTTGATTCCAACCTGAAATTATGGACGTGAATAATTCACTACTTCAATTACATACATTTTTCATCATTAAAACATTTGAAGCAGTATGCAGTCAGCACAATTTAGCACAATTTCTATGCACAATTTTTAAACAAATTATTGGTGTTTGTTACTGCAGAGCAACATCAAGCAATACGCATGTTCTTTGCAATACTGCTTTTTATTTACAATTCGAAAATCTTTAAAAGTGGAATCGAATTCGACAGAATTCAAAACTTGATAGTAACTCATTGAAGTTCATTTGGCAGCATTGCAAGGTTAGTTTTGATAAAATGAAATTTCTGGCTAAGTTTTAGATCATTAATAAAACAACCTAATACAGCTTCCTTCAAGGTTAAATTCATGCGAATAAACAACACATTCTATTATAGGCTGAGAGGTTCATTATAAAGGCACCGCCACTGGGTAAACTGCAGCGTATTGTGATTGGACATGATAACAAAGGGTCAAAACCCAGTTGGTACCTTGACAAAGTTACTGTGAAGGATGAGGAAGGCAACGAGGTCACATTTCCGTGCGATAAGTAAGTTTACATACCATGGTATTGTTCAGAGAAACAGTTTTGATATGCTAAACGAACCCCTCACCCGTGATCGTGCGGTTAGCATAAAAGCTTCAACATTTAGCAGAAGCATTGCACCTGTAATTCAAACATGGCTTATTTGACTGCCTGGCTGCCTTTTCCTGAAACCTTAGGACAGGTAAGTTATTGGCTCTTCGAACCATTTTATGCTAAGCCATCTGGACTATCAAATCCTTATCAAAATACTGGTTCTTGTCCGGCAGAATAACTTTTAATTTGCCTGAAGTTTTGAGGAATTCATAATACTAAAGTAACAATAGAAAATTTTTAGGAGAAGGCGAATGTGAATAGCTGAGTTGTCACCCTGTGTGCTTTGCAATTGAGGTCAAGCAGCCAAGCTAGTTAGTGAATGCTAGGTGACACAGGGTTCGATACTCACTCTAGGAAATTTTCATTTACCATGCTGATTCTGCTGTTTGGAGGATGCATTAACATCCGAATGTGTCTAAGACGCCTCATCTTAGAGGTTTTGTCTAGCTTGAGCTATGTTCCTATCTTGCCACATGCATCTGTATTAAAGCAGGTCATCGAATGATGTAAAAAAATCTTGTATTGATCTCTCCTTACTTTGTAGATGCCTCCTAATAGTCACGTTTAAGCTTATTTTATTACCTAATTTCCTGGACGATGCTTGTGTTATTATTTTGAAGCGCGTAAACAAGACATTAACAAGTGCACGTCTGAAGCACTGTATGTGCCATACTGCCCCACTTGACTTTTGCCATTTGCAGGCAATTTTCTGTAAAACTTCATTTGATATTTACTACAACATAGGAGGCAGAAAAGTATGCGGATCTCCACGTTGACATTACGGAGAGACGACGTGGCACTCAGGCGTGGGAGAGGGAGGGGAACTGTCTTGCGTAACCCACCAGTCAGAGGGAGGGGAGGCCGGTCTAATCCTGCTCGCATGACACACTAGTGTAACTCACACTCACAGTGAATAGGTTGGACGTTTTAGTTTTTTTATTTATCTTTTTTGTTTCATATACATTTCCACAGAATTATTACATTGTGTTATGTTTAGTTAATACACTTTTAGCACTTTGTTTTTTACCAGCAGTTGTAGTTAGCCAAATAGTTAAACACAGCAAATATCTTCTTTTAAATTAGGGATGTGCCACTTAAAATTGCTCTTTATGAGCGGCAGGAAAGGCCGAGTTTTTATAGTCCTTTTTTAATGATTTTTTTGCGTTATTGCAGTTGCATTAATTGTCTTCTTTTTACATTAGTTCGTTATACTGCTATCTTGGACTGCCCAACAGGTTAGCTAACTGTCACTGCTGTCTAAGGCAAAAACAATGCTTAATTGAAAGAGCTGTTTTAGGTGGTTTGATGCTGGGAAAGAAGACAAGAAAGTGGAGAGAGAACTCATGTTAGCTTGATGAGCAATTAGTTGATGTACTGATTGATTGTTTGATCACGTTTCTGTGGATTCCAATGCCACGATACGTTTTGGTACAACATTTCTATGGAGATAATCGATAGATGAATTGTCAAGTGTCTGACTGTGAGACAAGGGAGTCATGTATATTGTTATAAGTAGTCTATATAAGCACTTCTTACTGGCAATAAAAATGAATATCAAGACAACAGATTTTTTAGAAACTCGCAATGCCGTCTTCATATATATATATATATATATATCTTTATATATATATATATATATATATATATATATATATATATATATATATATATATATATATATATATATATATATATATATATAATTATTGTTTATTTGTTAATTAAGTAATTTTGTTGCTTGTGGTATCTGATTTTATTTATCAGCTAATGTAGCTTGCGAGACCAGCTAACTGAATTCAAGGTTTCAGTCATGTGATTTATAATTGCTGTACAGTGTCATACACTGGCTAATATTTTACTGTAGAACCAAAGTGTTATTTGTGGCTGGATGCTTTTCAATTACTGTGAAATTGACACAGTATGATATTATGTATAATAAATGTATAATAATCCAAACATAATTAGTTCATTTGTGACAGGTGTGTGAAGATTGCGTATGATTTGTGTGAGATTTATAATTGTTTATGTTAGCAATCTGGAGATGATTCCAAGGCTATCAATGTTAACTTGCAGAATAGTGCTAAGCAGAAACGATGCGAGTATTTACATCTTTTATATTCATCTAGTAACTATATTCATAACATTTACGAATGTTACTGGAGAAGAAACCATGAATGTGGAACATTGGAACATGGTGATTTTACCGGATAATGGTCATCTGCTGAGTTAACATTTGGATAGTCATTGTAGCATGCTTGTTGTTATCGCACACATTGTACTTGCTGTTGTTAATCGAACGATAGTCCTCAAAACTGTTTGTATGACTGCAACAAGTGTGCCCATGTGTTTGATTGCAATCATATTAATAGTGCTCGAGTGCACATAATGTTCTTGATTGTACTGATACTAATACTTATCTGATTGCACATCATGTGCTTCGCCATAGTGATATTGCACATGATGTGCTTGACTACAATGATATGAATTCTTACGATATTGCACATCATGTTGTTAGTACACCTGCAAAATGTAGTTGTAGATGGACCACCAGTCAATTTTTGTAGTTAGTATATTTCACTTGTATCATTGGAACTTGTATTTTTGTTGGCTTAACTGACTGCTAGCACATAATAATTATAGTTCTGCATATAAGCATAGAAACTGGAAATAGTTGTAATAGGAGAACAAATGTTTACAGTAGCCAGCCATGTACGTTGTACAATTAGTTACTCACTATATTTTAACATAGATGGCTTGCGAGTAAACTAGAATTGTGGATTTTTATATTGCTATGCCCTTGAACAACCTCTTTACGCTGAGATGGTTTACTGCCATTACCTATATAAAAAGCTTTCACTGTGAGTGTAAAGTTGCTTCTATATGCACCACCAGCATGTTGTGTTGCACTTATTTTAAGAAAGATACTGAACCAAGAAGTACCTTTCCTAGGTTTTTCCAAAACATGTTTAGGTCTGTGTGGTGTCGTGCTGTAACTCCATTGACAAATGTTGCTCATATTTTTGTTTCTCATTTTTCTTCATACCTTCCTCTTTTTTGCAGTGGGTTTCCTTTCTGGAAACAACAAACCCACTTCTTATCCCGAAAGTTATAGATCCCATGCCCACATCATACCATATCATGACTTTGTGCAATTATGATGTGTATGCTATCTATTATATTTAATTCCATTTTGAATTCATCACGTGAAAAATACAGGTGCAGTAAGCCTTTTCACAGTTTCGCTATGCATAGGCGCAGTTGCTGTAGGTCAAAGGTTAAATGAACCCCAGCAACATGCCTTAACTACAATTAACAAATGACGTGGGTAAAACAAAGCCATCTGCCTCATCGGTTCATTAACTTCGATTGCAATGCCATTTCTTTGTTGTGTTGCGAGGAGTTAATTATGCATTAGTCTGTGCATAGAATGATTTACTAGCAGGATCTTGCTTGGGAACAAGACAAAATGAACTGGACCAAAGGTAACGAGGTGTAGGTTCTAACTAGCTGTTAAAACTGTTACTATTACAATAACATGGACTGTGAGACGTCGTCCAGTATACACATATGTGTTGTCAGGTTCACTTCACCTTTGACCTTTTCAGGACCATCGTCAATCTATGGGACTGTGAAAAGGCTTTTTGTGAACAATTGGGAGACACTTACCATTTTGCCAGTTAACAATTACAGTTAATTTCCACAGTAATGTTTCTCATACCTGAACTGCATGTGCGCACAATCTTTTACGCCCTCATGCAAAAACTTGAGCACAAAGTAGTACATTTGGCGAAAACGTAACAATTCATTTGTTTACCATTGAAGTGTCTATACCTGGAATACTGGAGCTTACTAGACTGTTTTTTTTTCAAATAATTCAAGGTCAAATTAGAAATTGGATATTTTAGATGAATTCCAATGTAGGAGAGACTCATTGTTTGCATTGCAAGCATATAAAAACATTGTGGGTGGGTGGGCTTTGGGGCAAGCAAGCCGATTTACTGGGTTCTGCTGTTTAATTCAAGCAGTTTGCTGTATTACACTAAATCTGTTACAGCTGTAACTGATATTTATGATCTAGTGCGCAACTTCTGTTTATGGTTAAGCCAGTCATGTAAGGAAATCACTTCAGTGTGAAGAAAAGTTTCTGTTGTGTTACAGATTTTTCAAAATTTAAAAACCTATAAAAATATGCCAAATATGGTACATATCATAGTTACATTGTGGCTACACTGTACTGTATATGTGTGTTGTATGTTGATATACAGTAGTAATCTGAGTTATTTTGTTGGCTTTCCATTTTCTTCTAATTTGATTATTGGTTTTTAGTTTGTTTGATTTTATTTTTTGTTTTTCTTAGGTTTTTATTTTGCATATTTTTATTCAGTTTGCTATTACGAAATTTGATTTTTTGATGTTACATCTTGGTTAATTTTTATTTGTGTTAATCGTTTGTGTTTTGCTTTTAAGAAACAGTTTTATTATTATTATTATTATCATCATCATCATCATCATCACCATTATCATTATAAGAGTTTTCATACATAAAACATCAAGACTGATGATAATATTTGTAATCATTTATTAATAGTTAATATTAATAAAATAATAATTATTATTCGTGTTAATTTGTGATGGTAATGAGATAACTCCAAAGTTAAATTTTCATTTTTGTATCACAGCTCTAGACCTTTTTCTCCTAAAATTCTAATGTTTGTCTTTTTTAAATTTCTGAGTACTCTAATCATCCGTCCATAAAACGTCAATTTTCTTGGCAATTATTTTTAATGATGCAAAGTTTTTAGATGATGATAACAATTTCGTGATGTTTTTAAACTGCACATTGTGGTGAATGTGATGTTTATTTTTGATGTTTTACTTACAGTAATTACGGTATTTAAGCTTATTTACGAATATTACCTATAGTTATTTATGGATCGTGCATTGTTTTAACATCCAAAAACCAAGTTGTCTTTTCTTTTATAGTAGGTATCACTATTTTATGTTGTTTTCATAGTATTACATAACTATGTAGCTTAGAGACTAGATTATTCAATATTTTTGTGGAAATGTAATTAACTTACAGTTATATTATAGCAGTTAATAGCTAGTCATTGTATATAGATATAATCACAATCAACAAGATAATCAGATCCGTCTTGTGCCACTCAGTATTAGGAGTTGTATGAATTATGAGGTAATATGTTAGAGAAAAAGTGTGTTAATTGTGCTGTTTCAGTTATGCAGTCTGTTATGTTCTGGGCTGGTTTGCCAAAACGTTTTTTGTGAAACACAAACCTTCAATTTTCATAAACAATAATGGTTGTATTCTATTTAATTAATTATTATGAATTTTAACATCTATTTAATGATTGCTAGTGATAAGCGTATAGTGAGAATCGGCTAATACTAGATTATGAGCAGTTACAATTTCAGGCCACTGTCGTTATCAGTATTGTTGCTCAACTTATATGAAATAAACATGTGATCACTGTGCAAATAACCCAATGTTTGAATTTGTTAAAGCAACACACTGTAGATTATATTTACTGCTGGAATATTAGGAATGAAAATCTGGTTAGGGCCTCGTGGAATTTAGAGTTCTTTAAAGAACGCTAGGAAAACTACTATAAAAAACGGTTAACTAATTGGTTTAAACAGTATTTTATTAACAAAGAATATGATATGCTATCATATGCAACATACATACATTTGAAGAGAAGAAACAACAGAAAGTTAGAAGGATTGGCTATTAGGTTCAAAAGAACCGATATTAAAGCTTCCTCGCGATTGTCACGTTAATTAATTACTTGACTATATCTTCAGTCTAATCTAATTAATGCAACCAGGTACTGTTACTTTCAAAGTACCTTGTACCTACATCTACTGAATGAAAAATAATAAAATCAAATAGTATTGTAATTTTCTCTATTACTTGTCTTTCTGTTGAATAACCAGAAGGCGTAACAGTTTTTTTTTGCATAGCGACATAAATTCGTGTTTTGGTATGTATTTTTGCGAGACTGAGGTTTTTATAGTTATCACCTGACCATGTTTATAATTATGCAGCTCTGGTTTTATCGTTGGGTATACACTCGAGTTTGTATGTACTGCATTATTTGCCACGACTAAAACGGGAAAAGAAAACAGAAACATCTAAATATAGGACACGATCACCTAGGTTGGCATTGAAAATGTTTATTTTACAGTTCTACTCTGCCCCGCTAACAAACATAATGATCGTCAACTTTTTATCCCTCGTATTTATTCTTTTCCCCAGTAGATGGCGGAAACGACTAATCCAGAAAAATTCGGTAACGTGAAAAGGGTGCATGTTTTTCAACCTGTTACCTATTAATCAAAGGGCGCCTGGCCTGGAGTGGAAAACTAGTCATGTACTTCCCTACTGTATATTAAAAATACTTAAATATTCTCTATAATAGATTTTCCTGGTACTTAAAATTCCTTGCACTTAAGGATTATATTGCCAAATTTATCTGCACCAAAATTTCAATGTATTAAAAATTACTTGTACTAAATTTTACCAGTACAAAACTTTCCTAAAATTTCCAGTACCAAACTTACTTGTACCAAATTTTTCTACATTCTGACCCAAGACACCGCGCTTTGTCACTGGTTCAAATTCCCAAACATTTAAAGATATTCATACGAGTTTGAGGATAAATAAGGTCACCTAAATAGGCCTAATAACAAACTGACAAAGATCAGTGATAAAACTGATAATCCTGATAAAACAACCACCACAGCACAACCTTGTCAGCAAAAAGCAAAATCAGGTTGTGCAATGTCATTCAATGCGGCACAAAATTTCTTGTAGGCTTGTTAAATAGAGATATAAAAATTAACATAAAAATTAATAAAGATGTAAAACGAAGTGGTAATTACAAAGGTATGACAAGTTTAACTCCTTAACCCGTAACAGTACAACTGTGTAAGCCAGAGGCGAGAGGAATAACAGAGCGGCCATACAACTCTATGTATAATTAAAGCTAAACAACATTAAAAACTGATCGGTTAATGAGTGGGGGATGCAGGACTTAATAATAATTGTTATAATTCTGATATAGTGACTGTTGAGTAGCAATCAGTAAACGAATGGTAATTTTGCAAAATGAAAATTGGGTGTTAGTAAAAAACGGAACAAATTCTATTCCCAATAAAATCTATATACAGTTGGGCAAACACTTTGACTTGCTATGCCATTCTGTTTTTTTATCAACGTCCAGGACCCTGTCAGTATGTGTTTCTTTTTCTCAGGTCCCAGAAAGTAATATCTTTACTTAATTTGATGTTAGCCTAGAAGCTTGCGTAAATAAAAACAGGAATTCAGGTAAAAACGGCATAGGTAAAAGGCCCAGGAAAAAAATAACCCTAGTCCTAACCCTAGTCAAAGGTAATTGTGATTTTTTTTCTTAGCCGAAATTGAGTTTTTTTCGTGACTTTTTTCCTGTGACTTGATTACCGGCCATCAAAAATAGAGAGCAGTGTTATAAGTAGAGAGAACGAAAAGGAAAAGAAAAGGGTGGAGTGTGTGTGCGAAAATCTAGCATGTGCAAGGTTTCACGTTCAAATCAGTATGATGAAAGGCTGAAATGATTATGACAGTATTTATGGGCATTCCATGAATCATGGGTGATGCTCGTTGGAAACCTCTGTACACTTATCAAAATTTAACATTACTAAATTTTAAATTTACGTAAGAGTTGCCGATCTATGCCTAAACGCTCCCTGTCTATTTATTTAACCAATATCTACATAATTATATAATATGAATGCGCGAAAAGTTCAAAGTTCAGTTCCAAAATAGTACTGTACTTTTATAATAATATTATTAATGTGTTTTCGCTAATAGCATTAGGATGAGATTCATGTGCTTATCCTAAATGAATATGTCCTAGTGATGTCCACGCTAATCTGTGTCCATATACCTCTGACATAAGCCATCATTATCAAAACTTCATACGGCCAATATACATAATGTATATTCGTGTTTAAGTTTTAATATGGGTTACATTACAGTAATAATTGTAGAATCTCGTGACATAATGAGTGGATAATTCAACTAATAGGGAAATTAATTTTGTTCACCTCAATCCGATGTGATAACCAAGCTGAACTGCTGAAGTAATCAGTATTTCCACTTTAGGCTTGCAGGCGATAATTTGTTAAGTATTAATACGTGGCTTCATCCTACGAAATTTCCTGCCGCTCGCGCGCCTCTAGACTTGTGCACATGCCTAGCACATTCACGGTACACGTGCTTCATTCAGTATTCGCGTCTATGCGATCACTTGCTGTGCACGTGAACAGCTCTCGTCTCGTTGGTTAATGCGGCCTACTACAAAACTACAACTCGACGCTGATTGGCTGACGTATCCACACCTTCGCAGCGTCTGTGTTATGGTTGTAAAATCTGTAGATTCTGACTAAACACTATTGAGAAATCAGTTTTATTATAAGAAAGCCTTATCAGAAACTACATTTTGAATGAGGAAAAAGTCAAAAGATTTTAATACTATCACTGACTGGCGTCAGAATGAATTCTTCACCATTATCTCCACCACAAACACCGCCGGATCCTTATAATGTAAGTTAAAAAGTAATTAATAACATGAATTTTGACGTTTGTTATATGTTATAACGTTTATTTTTTGTTTATAATATACTGATTTTATGTTAATGTATTACTATGCCTAAGTTGACTAAATTCTGAGTTTGTTGTATGTAATTACTGTGATAAGTCTAGCTTATTTTGTACTAAATTATAGTAAAATAATACTCGAAATTAAGAAATGAATAGGCAGTTGTGACTAAACCTAAATATTTTTATGTTGTGTAAAAATATTTTTATGTTGTATAACTATTGTATATCACTAGTTCCGTTAAAAATAAATTTAACGTGTTAGTATTTTTAACAGTTGCTTATTATTTTTTTAAATCTTTTTGGGCCTTAATTTTACGTTTACTGTGCAGTTCAGTAGCTTATTGGCGAGATAGCTTCCCGTTTTGCAACGAATTTGTAAGCCTGGCGTTGTATATCTGTCTAACTGACAAAAAGAAATCTTTCATTTTTCTGTAATTTGTCGTTGATAGTCGCCCTAGTTGGAGGTAGCGAAAGAGTTGAATTAGGCGTAACTGTAAAACCATATGTTAATTTATGTCAGGGGTTGTCAACACTAATGTTCATGTGACCAGCAGCAGACTTGGCTCTACTCCAACTGTTTGTGCACGTGCACACATACACGCTAAACGTTTGCTGGGGCAGGCCAGTGACTCATGCGCATGCGCATCAGCGTGCCTCCTTCGTCTGCTATTTATAACGGATGCAGCCCTGGTACAGTTTATTTTCAAGAACCTTCGGTATTTCACCTCTTGAACTCTAATCCTGCTTGTTGTTAAGTTAAAACTAAAGAAATTAGCAGTCCAATGAAAATCGCTTATAAGAACAATGTAGTTGTAAGCAAAGGGTGTTAGGGAAGATGGCAGACTGATAGTTAGGGCAGAAATATAGTAATTAGTGTACTAAGTCAGGGTGGACTAATAATTATTACTGTACTGTGTGGGGTTTAGAACATACGAGTTCTGTTTGTCTGTCTGCTGGAATACTATAGACTTACTGCTACTGAATTTATCATCATTTTGACATTTTTGTTCTTTTAAGGCCATATACTCAAGCTTTAGTTAACAGCAGTTAAGACATAATTAAGTTTACTATAATTTTTTAAAGGATTAAGCGGCCAGAGAATAAACGCAACATGCCAACTCAACTGTATTTATTAATCAAAAAATTGCTGGCAGCACTGATATGCTCAGGATAATGCACCTAATTCTTTTAATTTGATAGCTTTTCTCTTTTATAAACGAATTTTAATTGATTTTACAGGCTGAACTTATTTGTATTGTACCAGAAGATGGAAGGGCTTCGGCCGATATGGAGGTTGTACGTACTTTACTGTCCATGAGTAAGGTGTTGCCGTCTGATGCAAGTCTTTCAACAGCGGTTAGTGTAAATAAATTTTCGTAGTTAACATTTGGCGTTTTATATGAAGCTTTTGTAGTGCACAGTTACAGACCATTAAATTATACATGATTTATAGTTAATATCAGGTTTTATTCTATTGCAAGTGATATCCAGTAGTAAAAAGTTGTTTAATTTAGGTGTTTGGCAGGCTGCCAACGCCTGAGACACCACCGCCTTCAACCACAGATATGACGTGTCCTTGGCAGACCACAGAACCTGCGCATTTGCCAGTGATAGCACGACTGACTCCACCACTAGATGGTGCTGTCACTTTGCTGCAAAGTACAAGAGAATCTGGATTTGTGAAGGCTGAGACAGCAGACACTTCTAAACCCTTTTCTTACAAATCCAAGCTGGAGAAGTTTCACGTAAGTGCTTCTTTTGAACCGCTTATACATCGATAGTTTCTACAGTGCAAAAGTTGCAGTCCAAAATTTTAAAAAGCTGGCTTTTTTCCCTTTTAATAAACTTTTAAAATCCAAATTGTAATTATGTTTAGTATGATTGTCAAAAGGACCTTTTGTATAATGTAAAATGTATCGATAATTCAGATAACACGTAAAACTGAAATATAATTTAAATTCAAAAAGTATTCAAAAGTACCAATTTAACAGACTTTATTTTTCTGCTCTGCTATAGTTGATATAATCATTTCATTGCTATGATTGGCATGTTTTGAATGTAATTGAAGTTTAATTAAGTTGCTTTTGTACAGGAGCGATGGCTGGCTGCAAAACAAGCAGAAAGAGTTGAAAAAGAAAAGAAGCAGCAATCATCCTCATTACCACATTGTTCCAGTGATAATTGTCTGCATCAGGAATCTCAGAAGACACGCAACACCTCTGTGATACAAAGGTGTTCTTCTGCGTCTTCTTGTCTGGTGGCAGCACCTCATGAAGCAGATCCTACTGTTCCAACAATTCCATGCAAGAACGCTGCACAGACGTCTTTGAGTACTTGCGTGTCGACCATTTCACATTCTAGTCATTCTTCGGCCATGCTTTCCAGTTCGGCAATGTCTTCAGGTGCAAGTCGGAAACGGAAGACAAGTGAGTCAACGGAAGTCGCTTATGCAAGCAAGAGAGTTTTTGAGAATTCCCAAGCAAATTTTACCAGCAATCAAACACCTGATGTAGACCTACATGTAGGAGAAACTTCAATGGAAGTCAATGATCAAGAAACCAGAGTCATAGAAAATGCAACAGTAACGTACGTTCCAATCATTTCCCTTCCCGTGGGTCACTCTTCCAGACAGATCATCATCTCCCATGCACCAGCAGAGACGACTGTGGTGCAACCCCAGATAACCGTGGTGCAACCTTCACCACCTCAGACATTTTTACCGCCTCACTTGCCGAAGCAACAGATTGTGCAACTTATCGTTAGACCAGTTGCTGGCTCTGCCACCCAGCGTAAGTAATTTTAACTGTGGTACTTACGTTGTTCATTTGATAATACAATTGTTTTTCATTTATTAATGTAAGGAAAGTCAATTAAATCCTGTTAAAATATTTATTAACTGTCAGTAGGTCTTTGTTAGGAAGGATTGACAGCTACCATCAGCCCATGTATTATATAATATAGTGTTAGTTAATTCAGTGAATAGTCAACGAATACTTGTGTGTATACGTTTTGTATATTACAGTGTCGTATACGTTTGTGTTATCTTTCAGAATTTAAACTTTGAATGGGTATTAATATGGGCAGCACAACATGTCCAGTAAAAATAAGTTGCTTCATGTGTATGTATATATATATATATGTTTTCTGCTAAACTGTGCATGTAGGTGATTAGTTTCACGTTTGATTGCAGCTGTTCAGATGAAACAGACTTCGCGCCTTCGACCACTAGTTCCAGCTCCTGCTGCTGTACCCTGTAATCCTACAATGGATGCCAATGCACAAGTGCAAAGCAGCCGACAGCGCAACTTTGCCTGTCCAAATGAGACATGCAGCAAGTCATACTTCAAAAGTTCACATCTCAAAGCCCACCTTCGTACTCACACAGGTAAGAGAGAGCTTTGAAAAGTCACGGACTGTGTGCTGAGCAATAAGTGTGATCTATGTTACTATGCTTATAGAAAGTGATCTGCGCTTTGAAACAAAAATGTAGTAACTGTACTTTCATTTACTTGTGCCCCTTGATGGTCATTTGATATTTATTTTCACAGGTGAGAAGCCATTTCACTGTGATTGGAGGGACTGCGGACGACAGTTTGCCCGTTCTGATGAACTCTCGCGACATCGTCGCACGCACACTGGTGAGAAAAAATTCAAGTGTTCCGACTGCAAGCGCAGATTCATGCGCAGTGATCACTTGACCAAGCACATGCGCCGACATGTTGGCCATGGGCTCACTGCAGGAAGCAATCTGCAGCGACAAACTGTTCTTGTTACAGCTTAAAGGTTGCAAATGCAAAATGTTCGTGGTGCTAAATTTTTAACAAGTAACGAATCTCTATGTTTGTGCAAAGAGAGCACCGAAACTCGGAGAAAGCGAGTTGAAATGCAGTAATGTGGAAGAACAGTGTAAGAAATTCTATGTTGAATCAGGGAATGGCAGCTTCAAGTCATTATTCAGTTCAATCAGATTATTTATGGATATACCATGTACAAACTATGAATTTATGTGCATGTAACTATTAAATATTCTGTGGAAATTGTGATTGTTATACATGATTGTGTGCATATTTATTTTCTTGTATGATGTATAATAACAGTAAATGTGTTGTTTTGAAACTTATAGTATGCACTTATAATAAGCACAGTTTGCATTTTATAGCTTTTTTGTTCCTATTTGCCCTAACAGTTGATCAAAAACTAACCATTATAAACCTTTTTCAATTACATAGGCCTAATCATAACCGAATTTTGTATGTATGTTGAACTTTTGAGAAAGTATCCGCACAAAATATACAGGTGTACTTTTTGTAGTAATCATAATCGTATAATAGGATTTATACATTTCATTTACAGATTGTAAGAGTTCTTTATTTTAACTTCTTGTACAGTGAGGACAAGCCTTGAAATTATCAAGGAATACAGATACAGTACGAATTGTGCATTATACGCATATTTATGTAAAAGTATTATGTGTTCTGTAAATATGATATAATTATGTGCATTGATAATTTTTGTAAATAATGGCTACATAAACATGCTTCTATTATTAATATTACAATTATTATATTTGGTTAATAAAATTTGTAAAAGTGTTTACATGTTGAAGAAATTATGTTCAGTTAACAACAGACAAAAAGCATTGTGATGTAATATCTAACGCATAACATTTATTACCTCAACAGCAACAAGGTCAGTTTGAAAGACACTCATACACGACATATCATTCTGGCAAAACAATAACAGAATTATTACACATTAAAAATTAACATTATTTAAAACTACATATCACAAGTCATATTTTCACATAGTATAATTTTAAATTTTTCTCAAATGTAGGATTTCTTCATTTGCGTGTATGCTCTCAACTGAAGAAAATTCATAAATAAAGTTAATGAATAAACTTGAAATCTAACATTCCACTACATGCAAAGTGCGTAATAAGCAGTTACTTCTGCTGTGTTTGTACTGCAGAAAGAACTTCGTAAATTTGTAATACAACAATTCAATTTTTTTCAATTTGGACATTCAACAGAAAACAGCTTGCTCAAAAGTGTTCATAACCTCATACATAATAGCTTTTCCGATATTAACTTGAAGCTTATGAATAAGTACTACAAGATTCACAGCTCTGCTTTACTACACGGGCTGGGTTTAGCATTTTAAGCACTGACGATTTATTAGCAAACAGCTGTTAGAGACTTAGAGTAAACACTACGGACAGAGTTCTTGTGCAACATCGACGAACTTCAAAACATAAAAGGCTCTAAAAGCTAATGGTGAGGCAAAACGTGCAAAAATCATTAAATATTACTCTACTTAGCAACACTAGTATTGATCATTGCCTTACAAATCAACTATATTTATTCACCAGAGTTTCTTTAGTTGAAGCTAGTTAAAATGCGAACTTTCGTTTCGACAAATGGGACCTCACAAACTTGCAAGTTCTATGACATAAGAAGGATAGTAATGTTGTTTGATGTATTAAGTTTTTCTCAGTTTTTCTAACCTTTGCGTTTAATACACTTTTATTAAGGTTTGTTGCACACCTCGAGCAAAAGATAAGCTATAATTTGCACAATTCAGGATTCTGCATGCTGCAATCCAACATTCAGTGACAGGGTCTACTTATGTTTATGGTTGTGACAAGATCAAAACCTTGCTGATTGTCAAAGATAATCCTCTAAGATTAGACACTGGGCTGACAGAGGTGTTTCAGCCATATTCGGAAATGTGAATACGACTGTGTGGTAGTGCTGCACGTGAAACTTATCGTTCAGAAAACCTTGTGGTCATCCATCCATTTACTCTCCAGCTCGCTATCGCTTAAATTCAGTTGCTAAGCACACACAATGAGTTTTTGGTGATCTGGAATTAATGTCTCCCTATAACCCTGCTTCTGTTAGTGATATAAACTTTTGCAACAGAACAAATATCCTGCTAGTCATTTTAAAAAACTGCTTATAATAACACCAAGCTTAGGGAAAATAATTGACATAACAACAGTATACAAATATAGATATACACACTGGCAGTTCATCACACCAAACAGACAAATGCAAAAACATCAACTAAGAGACTCTGTTGCAATATTAAAATTTTGCATACTACATAAAAACGAAATGTATGTAAGTAAGTAAACATTAGTATTCAAACAACTGGTGTTACTCATGTTTTCTTGTTTCTTAATCTGAACAACTTTATAAATTTAAATTAAATGTGAACTTAACTAATCATCAGAACCGTCTTAACAGCATTATATGCACAATGTACATAGATTATGCATTGGGCCCCATGCGTTAAGATGGCCTTGCTAAACATCCAAACAGAAACATAGTCTTACTTACAACACTACAAGACATGATATGTACACCAACAAGGCAGTTACCAATATTACTTAATAAGGCACAGCTAAGTGATACGAGGTACATATCTAATTGCTTAAGCTGGTGAATATAATCATGTTGAAAACCCTGCATTTTACTGGGCAAGTTTAAGCAATTATCACAGTAACAAGATAAGCTCTATGCAAATGATTGTCAAATTTAGGTGGTGTCATTAAATGCAAGTATGAGTTTCTCCCCCAACAAATGAGGAGTATGCCAAACAGACAGCAAAAACAAGTCGTCAATGCAATTTTGTTATTTGCTGTTTTTTCAGCAGAAACTTCAAAATTCTGTTATATGCCACCAACACCGTATTAATATTGTTTCCATTCATATCAATTTAAGACATAAGGTAGATCTAAATGTTTTTTTCAAGAAGACTTCACTTAGTTGCTATAAATCGGACTGTAGTGTATGATCATTGTACACGTCACATTATATAAGCATCTATTTATAATGTTGATGCCTAAGTTTGTGTCATACTGCCACTAGTAAATAAGTGATATAAGAGGATGCAAATTCAAATTCAAATCGTTTAAAAAAATTCAATGATACAAAAAGTTAAATCGATTTTTTACTTTTGTTTCATTTTCTGTGTAGTATAATAATAATAAAAAAGATAATATAAAAGGTCAAATAAGGCCGAGTTTTTGCTACTCTTGAGTAATTAAGGAAGAAAGTATTTTTTCCCTGTTGTAACCAGTAGTTTATAACCACACTAGCACATGCCCGTCAACCTGTGCACTTATTATGCTACTAACTTCCATAATAATTAGTACCATCACCTTTGCTAGTACATCCACTGCGACTACTACTGGGAATGTCATGCCTACTGTATAGTTCATTACTCCGTAATAACAAATTATTGAAACTCTGATTTTCATCATAGTCCTGATCATAATGAATACCTATGTATGAAGCAAATAATTAACACCCTTTCTTTCTTCCAAGTACACAACGTAGCAAGCAGGACACCACAAAACCAACACAGATACTAACAAGCAGAACAACACTTACCAAAAATGCTGTCACAGTCACTGAGATTTAGGTAAACTGGATACTGGTAAACTATCCTCAAACTTCAAACAACGTCATTTTCGGAAGACTCAATGTAATAATAGTCATTGTTACCATTATCAGCATCATCATCTTTGTTCGTGTTCCTAGCTTACCAACCACTTTTGTAGTTTTGCTTAACACCAAGTCACAAACTTTCTTTGGACAACCTCACAGATATCGCTCTCACCAGCATTAACAAACATGTCATCAACGCTGCTAGTTTGCTGACTGTTTAATTAACTTCATCCAGTCACTAAAGAAAATCAATAACTTTCTGTAGTCAATCTCGCAACCATCTGCTGTTTTATCTGAAGACAGCCGGTAAAAGTTCCTGTAAAACTGGTTCACTGCATTGTTTGTGCTGGCCAGTTGTTCCGGTGTGACATTCAGTTTGTCGACATTGATGTGTCGAAGTGCTGCCACTAGGCGGCAGACCAGTCTCAGCTCCACAGCATCATCGACGGGTTCCAGTTTTGCCAAGAAACAGATTAGGAATTCTATGGTGTGCTTAGTGCCCTGAAAAAAATTCACAAAATTTTTCACGACTGCCACTTAATGCTTGAGCAGCATTGTATGTTTATTCTAGATAGGCACAACATCCTAAAACCACGTTTCTAACAGCAAAACAATAAGCCTTTTCACAGTTTCGTTGAGTGCATGCGCAGTTGCTTTAGGTCAAAGGTTAAGTATACCTCAGCAACCCGTCTTAACTACAACCATTACATGTGTGTAAAGCAAAGCCATCAACCACATCAGTTCAGTAAATTGTGTTGTTTTACGTGGACTTTACTTAATTTTGTGTTATTCTACGCGTAGAGTGATTTACTAGCAGGATCTTGCTTGGGAACAGGAAAAATGAACTAGGTAAGATTCTAGCGACTTGTTAAAACTGTTACTATTACAACAGCACGGGCTGTGTCAAGTGTACACACATGCATTGTCAGGTACACTTAACCTTTAACCTTTTCACGATCATCATCAATGGCTGGAACTGTGAAAAGGCTTATAGGAACAATTAATAAAAAAAAAAAAATCCCAAAATAAAGGTATGAAAAATGCGACATTTCAACACATCACCTTGTGCAGTTTTTGATTATTACAAAAAAATCTGAAAAAATAGTTTTAGAGATATTTTGTGCATTTTTAATTTTGAAGAGATTGCAAACCTATCAGATGGAGAGAGAGAGAGAGGGAGAGAGGGAGGGAGAGAGAGAGAGAGAGAGAGAGAGAGAGAGAGAGAGAGAGAGAGAGAGAGAGAGATTTGATTTGATTTAATTCTTTATTTCAAACATAAATTCATATTATAATTTACATATATACAACATACAACATCATAAAAACAAAAAACCAATACAAACAAATCACACACAAACTTAGATAAAGATGAAAATTACAATAGTAGTCTCCACTATTGCTGTCTTATGTGCGATGTAAATTTAGCATCGCTTACTAAAATTTTCTGGCACATTAAATTATCACTAGTATCAAATCTTTTCATTAAACTTAAGACAGATTTTCTACGTAATACATCAAAATACATCACGCGAATTTCAACACTCATCTCACGAGCACTGTAATCATATGCATATCCAAAAAATAATCTTTTTGACACATTGTGTGCAATTTTGAGTTTTAAGATATTACAATTATTAAAATGTCTCCAAGTAGACATGCAATAGAATGTATTACAGTAAGCATTAAATAGATATCTTTTAACATCAACAGAACAATAGCTGAATTTTCTAATAAGTTGGTTTGTACGACAGTAGTATAAGGATCTTTGATTAACAATGTCAAGGTCATCTCGGTTATCATTAGAAATAATATGTTTTTTCATTATCACAGGTACGTAAAGCATTATTATCTAGTTTGATGTTACCAAACATAAAATTTCTCATGATGTTTGAATTAACAGACATAAGTTTAGTTTTAGCTACATTGATTTTTATGTCATACTGTTTAGCATACAATTTATATACGTCTGGTAGTTGCTGTAGGGCCATAATCGTTGTTGCTAACAAACAAACATCGTCAGCGTACATCAGATGGTTCAGAGAGAGAGAGAGAGAAAGAGAGAGCACTAACCTTGTCAAGACGTCGGAGAGCCCGCTGATGATGGTTATAATATTGAACCAGACGAGTAAAATCCTGCTGTGAAATAACCGGTTCCTGGAAAAACAAATAAACTACAAAAATACTAACAATAAAAGGTGGTGTTCAAATTTATTCATGAAATGTTTTTTGTTTGCCATAATATAAATTAACCTCAAGTCTTTGCCTACAGAGCTGGTAGAGCTGAATTTTTCTTTTGTTTTAAAGTGAAATTTCAACGTCATTGATATTTAAAAAACTATTTTAACACAAGCATCGTTAAAAATTTTGTAATGTCAGCCAGTCAATCACTTAGTCAGACAGTTAGTCAGTCTGTTGGTAAATCAGTTGGTCAGTTTATTGGGCAGCAGGCATCCTGCCTGCCTGTAACAAGTATTTATAATAAATTACATTGCTGAACGGCATTACATTTTCAAATTTACTTTTAAATAGCAAATAGAAAGAGTAAATGTACATTGATGAATGGATGTAGTAAACTACATGCATTAGCATAAATATTAATTAGTGAAATGTGTTACATCATCTGGCTGCAACACCTTGTCTGACACAATGTTAAGCAAGTTGTCAAAATGCGGCAGCATCCAAACACAAGAATATTTAAATTTTGATTGCCCTCTGTCATTATATGAATATAGGACAGCTTTGAAAACTGCAACAGGAAACTGAGATATAAGAAATATATATAGACAACGTGAAGCATGTTAAAACTGCGTATTGAAGTTGTACTTCATAAATTAATTAGTAACTAATTAAAATTGGCCTTGTATCAGTTATTAAATAGACGATTACTTAGCAATGCTACTAAAAATAATGCTAAGGAAATTTGATATGAGCTGTTGTATATGTATATGAATTATATACATTGAAAAATGCCCTGCAAATACACAAAAACTCATCCTGCTCTAGCATTTGGACTCAGTACAACAACTTGCATCAGACAAAATCTAATCAAACCAGTAAAAAAGCAACCAAATGGTTATATGATATCTAGTAAATGTTTGCCATGATTACTCATGACACAGCTGTTTCATACAAAATGCGAAAAGTACATTAGACTTAAAGTTGCCGCATGTGGGGAAAATTTGTTTGTGACGATTAGCACCATTATTTTGCTGCAGACAGCTTTCTTTGCTATAAGCGAGTGCTATAATGATCAAATGCGCTAAAGAAATTTGTTTCCTAAAGTTCAAATAGTTTATGTGACTGTTTTTTTGAAAGCTGGAATACAATGAAATAGCTATTACTTACCTTGAGATGTTCTATCCAAGCCCAAAGTAATTGACTAAGCACATCTATGTCCGTTTCCTGTTGAAGTTTTTCCCATGACACATTGGTGGAGTTTAATAAAATCTGTCAAGTCAAAATAAAAATGCAAGTTCTCAAATGATAACCATGTAAGTGTAATCAATTATCCGGGGCCATATAACCTATTAACAGTCATCAGTAACATTCTTCGACAATTATTTATAAACACAATAATTTATATGTGTAACTTCGCAGCTTTTATATTTGTTTGGCATTCTTAAAGTCAGCATCCAGCACTCACTGGTAAAAATTACTAAATGTAGATGGCTGTGGCATGAATGATATCTAGCTAACTGCCTAAGATAATCCTCTAAAATGAGAAACTGAAGCAGCAGATGAGTCTTAGCTATGATGGCACGAATATATATGCAAGACAAACAGAAAGGGCAATATGGTGGATGAAACTGCTTACTTAGTTATCCTGCCAATCACCCATCTGCTTACAGAATAGGCTCAGTATTGCTTCACTTTGATTGCTTAGTCAGGTAGTGTTACTTAGTTTTCCTGCCAATCACCCATCTGCTTACAGAATAGGCTCAGTATTGCTTTACTTTGATTGCTCAGTCAGGTGGTGTTTTACTTTCAATACTATGCTGATTTGCTACTGACTGTTATTCAAAGCAAGCATAGCTTCAAATGCAATATATTCCAGTTTAAAATCAAAGTACTGGCAGTAAACAAAAATAAACAAGTTTGCAGACAATGTAAAAAAAAATTGCACAATCAATACTTCCAGCAATAAAATAATTTTATAGTGTGACTTTTTGTCTAGAATACTACTCACAGTTATTCTCAACAGACAACCAGTAAGAACACTAAAGCACTATATTTTGCAATCAGTGGCAAAATTTTGATTGTACACAATACTTGCACTGCAATGTATGCGACCAAGGCTTGAAAATGCTTCTAGAAAATATGTATTTGTGTAGCGCTGATGTGAATGAATCCACAAAAGCACTGTTTGTCTTTTTGAGGTGTTTGACTGAATAAATGTGAGACACCGTGTTACAGTATTGAGCGTGTAACTGATATCTATGTCTGTTATTACCGGCACTTAGGTTTTGTTCTTTTACGCTGTGCATCTTAGTTTTGCAATCATCATATTAGTCATTTGAATGGCACTGCTCTTAAAATCTGAATAAAGCCATATTTCAATCATTTACTCTTTTACTTATGGTTACAACACACTGTATGATGTGTGTTGTCTTCAGCTTTTGTTATCAGCAAACAAGTTAATCTTCGCAGATACTTTATAGTTTACTTTACATGTTTACAATAAAAACATTAATTTTCCCACCACTTCATTTAACATTTTTAATAATGTTTGCAGTTCTTGACATATTTGGCATTTTGGAAAATTAGCGCATTTAACTACATTACTTTTAATTCTGCAGATTCCGATTAAAAATAACAGAAATTTACCATATAAATAAATACAATATCAACTGTAAAAGTTTTCTGCACTGCACTGCTATCGATCGCAGTGTAAATATCTAAGACATTTAAGCAATAAAATCAAGCAAAGCTAACTCATACTTTCAAAACCAATCATTTAGCTAAAATATTAACCTGATAGTCAGTAATCTTGGCTAAATTGTTTGGTATTTCCAATTTGTCTCTCACTAATGCTGAAATAACTTGCTCCACTGTGAAATGTACAGCACTGGATGGATGGTGATGACCAGAATCAGTCTTCAATTTCATGCTCTCTTCGAAACCATTCCCCATATCATTGCTAGACGCACTACTACAAACAAAAGTTTAGTTCTACAATAGGCATGTGTAATTTATAAAGGAACGCATATTTGAGCTGACTGGTTATTTAACCAAAGTAACTAATTTAGGGACAGTGTTATCAGCTTTGTAACTGTAAAAGGTTTAAATTCAACAAATTTTAAGCTAAAGGTCCACACCTCATGTTAGTTTTAATTTCATGAACAGTGTACTTTCCTCATTTACTCAATGAAAACTAGCCAAGACATCAATTAAATTGTGAGTGAGTTAGGTTCAGCACTCTATAGAAAAACAACAACAACGCCTCTAGAAATTATTTGTTCACTAATGTACGAGAATGAATCCACAATGAATGTGCATTTGTGACAGGTCTGCTATACATGTATTATATTAATAATGATTCATAATTTCCTTTAGGACATAGTCCAGGAATAACATCTTAAGTAACTCAATACTTATTTCCAAGGTGATCTCTATTATTCTTACCTTCATGTTACTTCGATTAACCAGTAAGCTTGGCCAAAGAACTAGCGGTATGATTTTTCTAGGTGCTTGGCATGACTCAGTCGAGAATCGAATCCGCGACCTCCCAGGTGGGAAGCGAGCATGCTACTATTGATCTGTGCCCCTCTAATATTAGCCCCCGCTTTTGATTATTACAACTATATAGATTATGCTTCTCTATTGTACTCCTACGCCTCATCAGATAGCCGCTACCCAATGTAAATGACCGTGACAGGGCCGAAACACATACCATTATCAATACTAACTGCAAAGATGAGCCATTGAACTGGCAGAGTTATCTCAGCCACATTCGGGTACAAATACATCGTGTCTCTGAATGACACAATCAGCATGGTAAATGACGCCGTCAGAAACGAATATTGAACCAAGTAAACATCCATTCACTTACGGACCAAATCCAACACTGCTCAACTTCGATCACTAAGCACATACAGCAACTACTTAGCTATTCGCCTAGTTTACACAGTTATTTAAAAGGCTCCAAATTAAAACCTACAAGTATTTGAATTACTCTTATCCAAAGTATGGACTAATATTACAAAGTAAGAATGAGATTGTTTTCTTAATGGCACAAATGTCCATTTCCATGGCAACATTGGTCAGAAAGTGGCTAAAAGATAAAACAAGAACTTGCAAAACCAATAAAATTTTAGAACTAAAAAGGTATGTAATAAACTAACCTGACGACTGGTGGAGAATTCATAAAAGGTGTGTTCACTCTCAACAGTTCCAACTGTTCTGACAATTCACGACATGGCTTCGTGTGAAAATCTGTAGCAAGTGCCTCCTGGTAGATTTCATCGTCAAAATTCCCGGTGTCCATAAATTCATCCAACTATAAAAATTATTTAATAAAAACATATGTCTAAGCCTAGTACTCCTAGTAATAACTGTGCTCTTGATCAGGTCATTAAATCTGCTTCAAAAACTATAAGAATTGAACAGAAACTTATGGCACAATCGTGCAAAATGAGGGTCTCAAAGACAGCACAAGTTGTCATTAATGATGACTGTAATCAGATACTAATTTTCTTACAATGCTCCCCTCTGGCCACAGATACCACTTATTTAAAGCTAAAACCGTTCACTTAAGGACTTTAAATTATTTCTATGCTATCACAATTTGCACTGTCAAAGTAAATTTCAGTAAATTTGCAATATTATCTATATCACTGAAAATAGTTTATTAGCACTTATGCAACAACCGACTGAATTTATATGTGTTAAATTTCTTTTGTTGCAGCGGGTAAAAACATACAATATTTCATATAATATATAACATACAATATATAACATATATTTTCATATAACATACAATGTTATACGTTATATTTACTTCCTTATCGTTATCTTCTAAAAACAGTGTAGTATAAAACTAGAAACAGTATTAAAACTCGACTAAATAGGACATTTAGCAGTACTATTTTCGCCAAGACAAATCTACAACGTCCGTATTCCAGCTAGCCTATACTACACTTTACTTACATACAATGAAATATATGATTGTCGAAATTCTAATATTAGAGATTAGGAAGACACTGGACTGTGGTGAATTTTTTAATTCATTTACACTATTCTATATGTAAGATTATCTACCATTCAGTACTAACTTCATATGGTGCTGCACTTAGTCAGTACCCGGTCAGGTACTTCTTTTAGGTGGCTTTATCTGCCATCCCGCCCATGGCTGTTAATTCACCTTATTGGCAGAAGACGTATATACTTTCAAGCATGGCTAAAACACCTCTACTGGTTCAGTGCCTCATCTCAAAAATTATGCTTCACAATGAAGCAGATTCTAATCCTGCTGTATAACATACTAGCTTTGATGTTGTTGAACATAATGAATGGCATGGATTCCAACTTACTGTGTTTGCAACTTATTTTAGAGAAACTGTACATAAAAATTAATAGCTTAACAAACATTGCCTCAAGTTCTTCATCATCATCATTTTCGACATCTTCATCTCCTACATCTACATTTGCTACATTGTCAACTTCATCATCATCCTCTTCCTCATCACCACCAGCATCATCTTCATCATCGTCACCATCGCCGTCGGTTGTTTCATGTGTATCGGTTGCAATGAATGTCTTTCCGGGTTTGTGAAAGTCTGATAAGGATGCCAACGAAGAGTTGGTGGTGCTGGCAGTCAAACTGCTAGGTTCATTGATGAGGTCAAGCAGTCGTTCACATATGACAAAAATCAACTAAACACAATAAAATTTATGAGATTTTATTTTGGATAATTGTTAATTGAATGCATATAATGTTCAGGTTTCAGCTCACCTAGAAAGAATAAGATTTTAGATTTAAAAAACATTCTAAGCTCTAATGGCATTTCTATTTATGTAGAAAATGTGAGATTTTTTAACTACTAACCAATATTGTTTTTGTTATTTCTTTATGCAACTAACCCAATGAATCTATTGTACAATAATAATTCGAAATAAATTGGATATATATTTCAATCTTCAATGCGCCAACAAAAAGTAATATAAACCTCACCAATTGCAGATAAGGTAGAAATTTATTGATGTTCAAGCAATTTTGTTTGTAACACCGATAGATTTTTGAAAATCAGAAAATAAAATTACAGTAAATTTTGTAATACCGACTTTGCTTGCACGTATGCCTGTTGGAAACTTGGTAATTACATGTCACATTATTACTCATTAATCAGTCTAAATAAATAAATAAATAAGCATACAAATTAGTAAATGAACAAATAAGTAAATAAGACAAAACTTTTATACAACTGTGGTGTTGCTAGTTGCCACCACCGTGGTGACAGAAAATAAAAATGTAACAACTTAACCATTCTATGTTTTATTGATAGTATTACTATGTCTTATCTAAGTTTTCACTCAGCAAGTAACATTATTTGGGTAATTTGTATAGTAAAACAACATATAATGAATCTTTTCTATTCTACTCATGTTCTGTGAAGTCACTTAGATCTGATATAAGAAGAAAGCCCCATGCCAAATGGGTCTGCTGTTGGGACAAATGGTCATTTTGTTATTGTAGTCTTGGCATACAATGAGAACAGGTGGCTAGGCCATCTCTCAGCCTCCTTTCTTTTCCCCATGCATGATCAAGTTCTCAGGTAAGGATGATTAGACTTATGAAGGTGACAAAAGATGCACATTTTTATATCACATGTCATTGAAAATGTGAGACCATGTGGCTACAAAGACAAAACAGTCTTCATCTTGAGTATCAGACAGCTTGTTTGGAACAATAAATAATTCTCATCTCTTATCATGTTAATTTGACATTGTGGCAAAAAATTAATACCTTAGGTATATGCCTGAGTTGCCTGGCTTCAAAGCCATGTAGCAGCTGCCTCTGCCGACTCAAATATTGATTCAGAGTAAACTCATACGCTGCAGGATTACTGAAAAACATCCGTGACGACAATGAATTATTAAATTATAGTCAATTATTGACTGAACCAGAGAGGTTTAACATCACACAATCTAATATATCTACCACACCATTCACATTTAATATTTATTAAACACACGAAGCCACGCAACAAAACAGAACTCAATTATTACATTAGTGCCATTGTATGTGCAGTCACGCAGAGTAATATTAATGACTCAACTAGCATTGCAAGTGTGACGACTAAGGCTCTAGAAGCTACTTCAATAAGCGCTTATGTGGAACTAATTAATGACTAGATATTGGCGTGAAAATGAATTTTCCGCACAAGAGAAAACCATACAATTCACAAACTCTTTTTGAAAAGCTAGGATGTACTGCGTAGGTCGATCCCACTTATGAATGACAAATTCGAAAGATGATTAGTTATGCAGGTGAAGACTGTTATACATAAAATGAATGAAAAACAACTTTTAAAATTCAGCTGAAAAAATATGAGTCTCACTGTAGGCTAATTATTCTAATTATTCTACACATAAACAAGCATCGAACCAGTCAAAAACTCCCTTACTCTTGATTCAAAAAAGTATAAAGTAAACGGCCAAAGTTTACAATCACACGAAGAATTACTTGTTAGTTTGTGAAGTGGATTAGGGTTGGAGTTGGGCTTAGGGTTAGGGTATTTAAATTGTGTGGGGAATTGGAAATTCCTTCAAAGTGAACTTTTAATTGAGAACATAACTTTTTACAATATCACATTATAGATAAACCTCAATAAGACAGTAGAAACTAACAGAGATATTTAAGAAGCACACTTTAATAATTGCACCAGAAATTACAAATTATTGCAGAAGTAAAATGTTTAAAAACTGTGGCATTAAAAAGATCATAAAACATACTGTGTCTACAAAAATATTAATAGAAAGATGCTTAGCAAGATTTTCCTCACATTGTGATTTTATCAAAAGCAGCGCGACTCGTTTTTGTTTGTCAGATAATTTGGAGTTGATGAAGTAGGTGCCATCGCCGATTAATAGCACTAGGTGAAGCTTGTTCATTGAAATCTTTCACTATTAACAAAAGGCATTCTCTGTACAATAAGGCTTCCAGTGCTGGGTTTATTTTGACGTACTGTAATATGATCTTAACAAACCCACAAACCACGCTAAATGACAAGCAAGTTTAGTACTTCATTCCAAACACAAGGCTTAAATATGTTACTTATCGAAACAATGACCCTTTTCCAAAAAGGCCGGTATTTTTAAGAAACTGACGAGAGCTGTCTGTTCTAGCCACATTCTAATTGTATTATCACAATAAAACTAATTTAAACTAAACTAAACTGACAAGGAATAGAGCTAAAAGATAAGGCTATTATACATTTCCACAATGTATTTGTAATAGAAATAACGACACTATAGTAATCTGATGTCATAAAATAGGAGATAAGGCAAGGTTGTTTGTAAAAACCAATAATGTGCAACAATTGGGTGACACACAATAAATAATTGCATCTAACTGAAGGTTTTTGTACAGAAAAAAACAATCAAAGTCTAAGTGTATTGTAAATGACTCATCCCATCTTCTTGCTTCAAATTTTGAGAAACTGAAATCTGGCAAGTAAAACTAATAGATTTTTCATTTCTAATATCCAAAGTACAGTAGGACAATTTAATGCTAACTTCAAGTGACAAACAGTTTACTAGTCTTTATGATGTGTCACTTAATTTTAGAATTGGATTTGCTGCCCATTTAATTCTTTAAATATAGGTCTATTGCCCTATAGTAAGATAATCTTTATAACTGTATGGCTACAGGTATAAATTTAATATAATGATATACCTTATGCATGAGAGATAGGTGATTGTTTTATCCATTTTATGTTTGTTCCATGTGTGTTCTGCACAAATTGTTGTTTCATGTGCATATAGTATTGTACAGTGTTCCTTCGCTACTTCGCGGTTTGTTTATCGAGGACTCGCTGTTTCACAGGTTTTCAAAAATATTAATGTAAAATATTTATTGCGGTATTTTCGCTGTTCGTGGGTTTTTGCAGTACTCCGTCTAAAGTATATTTGCACATGCGTAGTACGTATTGTACAGTAATGTATAGATTTGATGAATTTTGCATAAAAAAAATCACAAAATGTTTAAAAATATAAATTCTAACATTAAAAGAATATTATAAATCATAAAAAATTACCATTTACAGTAAATAGTGTATTTATTCAGTGGATGAATACACACCAAAACTGAAATGTAGTGCTTGCGCCTGCTTGAGATGCTACTTGCAGACGTGAGACTGCACACAACACACGATTGGTTCATTGATGGAAAGCGACCAACCGGAGAATGCTGCTCAGCATCCCAGTCATCGATTGGCTATCAATGTATAACTACTAAAATAAGTATAGCGTCCCTACTTCGCGGAAATTCAGTTATCGCGGGCGGGCCTGGAACGGAACACCCGCAAATAAGTGAAGGAACACTGTATATACAAATGTTGAACCAAATGAAAATAATGACATACGATTACTGCAAGGCAGAATATTTTTTTATGTTATCTCATCTAATTTTTTGTAAAACTCATACTTTTGGTAGAGATTAGCAGTGTGCTCAGCCAATGAATAATGTCCTTGCCGGAAGAATGTGAGTTCAAAATGGCAGAGCAAAAACATGAAATGACTGTGACTTTAAAGTAATTTTACTAATTACACGGGAGACTTAGATCACACATTACAACTAGATCTTTCTACGATTTTCTGCAAACATTAATATAATAAATGTAACCTCTCAGAGGCTTAGCCTTTTCTTTAATGTCACAAGGTATTAATAGTAACATTAATACAACTGTAAAACTTCACCTAAGCTTATCAAAGCCTTGTAATCTGGCACTAACCACATTTTCAATAATGATATGGTATTTACATCCACTCGATCTGAGTGGAAGCCACAACATCTAATATCTGCAATCACTATCTCCATGGCAACGCATGTCAACATCAATTACAACAAACACTCACATGTTAGCAAACACGACACGGAACGGGCTAATGAAATGTTCAAATCTTTGGACGCAACGGATCTGTGCACGAGTTTGAATAGCATTTGGCCTGAAACAGAAAGAGTTCACTTTATATGACCAAAAACTTAACCCAAAATTATAAATTATGTGTGATAAGCAAACTACTAATCATTTTTTATACTAGTCCTTTTATTTTTAATAACTAGCTTATTTAGATGTTTTTAAATGTTTTAAAATATGCGTAAATCAGCATCTGAAATTTGAAAGTATTTAAACTATACTCAATAACTTAATGATAAGAACTGGAACTATTTATAAAAAAATCCATAAAGCAATAGCAATCTTATAACTAAGAAGAAGTGAAGAAACTAGTGGTTACCATTTTTGTTATGTTATTTGATTGATCCCAGTTTAAATCCAGGCCATACAAAACATTTCACACTGTAATTAATTTGTACTGTTTAAACGACAGTGACATTGGACTGCGTAAAAATGAAGGGCTGCCAGCCATATGGTTTATATTACAAGTTACGTAGAATATGCAGGTTATTTTGTTAAGATTTATCATAAAAGCAGTTATAAGTAAGCATGCAACGCTTAAAACTGTCATACTAATTTGGTCAGATGATAAGGAATTATGTCATTTGTTTCTAAATCTCAAACAAACAAATTTGTTAGTACTTTTCTGCTCCAGTGCATCACCAAAATTTTAATATGAAGTTTAACTTTACTATAGTTGCTACATATTACATAGCATAGCTCTCATATGTTTCTGCTAATTTGTATAAGACAACTAGTGGACCATAGGAACCACATGACATCATCATGTCACGTCACTAAATCAAACAATGGCTCAGCAAGGGCAAAGAATAGGAGCACTAATGCAGGTAAGTCACTAGTTGGTTTACTACTAATACCACCTTACAAGTTTATCTGTAAAAGTAACAGGTAATTAATCATTACCTTTTTGAGCGAACATAATGAATACTGTCGGTAGCCTTCATTCTATAAGCAAAGACAAGAAAACAGGCAATGATGACTCCAGTACGCCCTAGACCGGCGTGGCAATGCACAGCCATCTGAAAAACAACAATTCTGATTACTACTAATCAGACTGTTATTGCGTTTTAATTATACAATAATAATAATTTCATTTAGGACGTAGTCCAGGGATAACATACTTCAATAAACCCGCATGCTTGGTCGAAGAACCAGCGGTACCATTTTTACAAGTCTTTGGTATGACTTGGTCAAGAGTTGAACAAGCAAACTCTCGGGCAGGAAGCTAGCAGGCTACGAATGAGCTATGCCACCCGGTGTTCAAGTCTCTTTTACAAAATGTTATAAGTAGTGCAATTATTTCCTATTTCACAGATTAACACTTATTAGCAAAGACTATTTATATTACTGATCTCACAACCTTTCAGAAACTGCTAACGTAACGTACAGCTGTATGGCACCAACATATATTTTTCATAGTACAATTGGTTTATGTAGTAAATGCATACGAATAAAATATGTAACATTTGATGTTCAAAAATGATTTGAAAGCAAGTATTCACAAAAGAATTTTTACAATAATAGGAGATTTCTCGTGAGTTGTGAGAAAACTGCGAAGTAAATAGAGAGAATAATACTATTTCACACTAATGTTTCGTTAATTTTGCTAGATAAATACATATAATTAATCACTGGTTACTAACCTTGCCCTCGGATGCAGCAAACGTCATAACCTTCACCATATCAAGAATTGTCTGTAGAGCTGCTGTACCGTAATCCGGCCTAAAATGCAAACAACACGAAGAACGAAAATGGTTGATGTTCAATTGCGAAATTACAAACAATTGCATGCAACATAGACATACAACAGTATTATGTAATTACAACTTGTTAATTATGTACAATCTTAATTTCAAGATTATGGGTTAACCATACAATAAACTTACAATTACTAAATTTCTAAAACCGAATTTGCTTGATAGAAAATAAATGCAAAACATCAGGACTGGGCACAGATTTGAACCACGGTCTTTTAGACTGCATCCAACATCATAACCATTAGACCACAGAGCCACTTGTGATTGCAGTGCTAGATGTAATCGTAAGGTTTACAGTTGTAACCCCAACTCGATCTCAACTCTTTCAAATGTTCTTTGTTTTGACAAGGGTTGGTTAAAAAAAAATCAGTAATTGTGGTTCATTTTGCCACTTGTATGAACTATGGTTTCACATAAAGCTAACAATGAACAATTTTAATAAAGCATAGTCATAAATGCCTGCTTAAATAAATAAAATAATAATAATAATAATAATACCAGAAAACGATACTACATGAACTTGTTTTAAGATAATATTTATGTCTCAGACTTTGTAAGTGATAAAAAGAAACCTCATTAATAAATACTGTCAAAATTGTGGCTACTTTACTTCTTTAGGTTAAGTTGTCTAAATGACTACAATTCAGGGTACCAAACGTCTAGGATGAAAAAAAAAGAAAACATTTGTATTTGGCTATTTATTTGGTTGATGACTAAATTTAGATGGAATTTTAATATCAGATCAAATAATAGTGACCACAGTATAATAGCACGACTATGTGTGTACTGTGTAGGTCGTTCTGCATTTTTCTTCTAAAGAACTTCTCATATTTACTAATTTTAATCCTAAATTGTGTCAGTTTGTGAGGAATCGCTTATCGTGTTTCATACAAAAAGCAAGAAGTGCAGCAAAAAGCCTGAGGATATTTTCATCAGAAGACAAATATAATTTGTATAATTTGTCACGACGATTTGCCGGAAAAGTTTTGCTGCATGACGACAACACATTTTTGATTTCTGTTTCATCTTTTCAAAAGTTTTTCCTAAGCCACTGGCAAATATTGACTAGAAATAAGATAAGCACAGAAACTGTCAATGATATATTCCTCAAATGGTCAGTTATATACTTCTGACATGGTGGGAAAATGCGATTTTTCCATCCAACTGTGATTAATGCAACATCTCATTACACGTTAGTAGCTTCACTGATTAGGACCATTTCAGACATTAGCTAAATTAATTAAGGTCTCCTTGCATATTACCTAAATTAGTTAAGGTCTCTTTATACCTTAGCTAAATTAATTAAGAGTTCTGTATAGGCAAGTTGAATTATTTTTATGCTTACCATCCAAAGTTATAAAAGTAGACTGCAGGAGAGCATGTAAAAAATATAAACAAAAATAAAGCATTTATAAAAAAGCAAAATGCGAACTAGAAGTGTGGAATAAAACAAACACAGCCACATTCTTACAGAAACGTGTAATAATAGTTTTTATAGTAGGAGTTCTAAGACCAAAGATTTCAGAACATTAAAGTTTGTAAATTTGCTTAAATTTTAAGTTCTAATTAAAATTATAATAGATAAACTTAAAAAAAAAGTTGTAACTTACGTGTTGTGAAATTTTAACATGTAACCATTTATGTCCCCACTACTGCCAAAAATGTGATCTAATAATGCTTTGGTTTAAAAAAAACTGCCTTTCATTATAGCAAACATAAAATCTCTATGCAATGCAGAAATAACATAACCTTCATTATGGAAAGTAAACAAGCAAACGTACTTTCATTATCCATGAATGTCTGAGGATTGTAGGTGAAGCCACTTTCTTCGAGACCAGGGCCACAGCTTGCATGTTCCCCAGGCTTCTGTAGATTTATTATTGACCTTATCTCATGACTGAAAAATAAATAATCCAACAGTAGAAGGAAACAGTTCATTATAAGTAATGCTTCCGTTCTTTAGTACAAACCAGTGCTTATAAAATGCCATTTTTGGCCAGCTGGCACATTGATTACGGCAGGATAGGAATTTAGGTCATTATATCTAGAGTAAATCTCTAAAATAAGCACTTAACTAGCAAAGCTGTCCACGGCAGTTTTGGATTCTCATTCAACGAGAGAAACAGCCTAAGGCAGTTAAGTTAGAGGAAACTACCCACAAACAGTTTTTTGATGGTGAGACCTGGTGACCAACCCACAAACAGCTTGACTTTGCTCAGCTTCCCACTATTAAACACATACCTACACCACTAACACATGGAGTATTAGTTCCCTTGCCCCTACCCTCCACAAACATAAAAACACACTACTTTACACATCTATGTAATACGAATACGTAGCTAGCCACCATGATATCATCCAATTACAATGTACTAAATATATGACAAACAGCTGTCCTTGCTTAGCTGAATCGCATTCACAGACAATTCACTTACACCTAGCACATCAGAATGCATGGTTCAGGATGAGTGCATTGTTTAGCAATCTCTGACCTTATATGAAATCCTATACTGCTATGTGATGTATAATCTCAGCAAAATTAAAAGGTACTTGTTATGTAAATCAACTAATGCACTTGGTTTTCTTTGCTAGATGTGGAATTGCTATCACACCACGAAAGCCACCTACGTGGAATCGATAGGGTTGTCCATCCAGTGTTTGACTCGAATAAGCCTTTTCACAGTTTCACTATGGGTACGCACAGTTGGTGCAGCTTGAAGGTTAAGCGAAACAAGCATGTCTTACTTAACTGCAATCATCACAACCATATGTACGTAACTACATGTAGGTGAAATACGTGGTTATTTTTATTATTATACAACATGTGTATAGTTTTAAATTAACAAGTTATTCTATCCGAAAATAAATAGCAAAATAGCAACAGCAATCCACATAAAATGAAGTAAGTGAAGTAACAAAAATTAACCCCAAGAACTGTTACTATTACAATATAGTGGGCTTGGAGGAATTGTCAAGTATAAACAAACGTGTTGCAGGTTCAGATACTGTTGTTAGGTTCACTTAACCTTTGACCTTCATCAATCATAGGAACTCTGAAAAGGCATATTCACATTTGAATTGAAAATTCAAAGTCCTATTTGATTTTGCTTTCACTAAAACTAATAAAATATTACTGGCATAAACTAAACATTACAAATTTTCCAGTTGGAATCACTGACCTCTCCTATTATTTTCTACAGCCGTATGGCTTCATTTAGCAGTGATTCGGCCTTTTGCAGGAATGCCTTAACCAGGAAGGGCTTATTATAATGGTTTAACAAATACCATAACAATTGTTGTAGTTTTATTTTTACCTTTTAAACTGGTTTATTATATCACATTTTATGATAATATCAGAATTAGGGCGAGCCATTGCAAGTATATCTTCTGTGACCCTGAAAATATGTATATATCAGTGTGAGAACAAATATATTTGCCAGGGAGAGAGAGAGAGAGAGAGAGAGAGAGAGAGAGAGAGAGAGAGAGAGAGAGAGAGAGAGAGAGAGAGAGAGAGAGAGAGAGAGAGAGAGAGAGAGAGAGAGAGAGAGAGAGAGAGAGAGAGAGAGAGAGAGAGAGAGAGAGAGAGAGAGAGAGAGAGAGAGAGAGAGAGAGAGAGAGAGAGAGAGAGAGAGAGAGAGAGAGAGAGAGAGAGAGAGAGATAGAATTCCAACCAAATTCAATGCATTTTTGCATTTTTGGACTGCACATTATAAACTTCTTTTTTAATATCGAGTAATGTCCACTAAAATCAACAAACAAACTCAAGAAGCTTTACTCTGTAACTACAATAATACTTGCCAGTGTGAGAATATGCCTTTGACTGCCACTTGTTCACTTGACCAGCTTGAAAAGTTGTCATATTTACAGTTTTTGCCACCGCAAAAGAAAGAACACTGCATGGCTGTTGGTGCAACTGCCCGCATTTTTTCTGAAATTTTTGTGTATTTAGCCAGAGGCGTTCGTCGTCGCGGAGGCTTGTATTCTAAAGTTTCCTGTAGGGATAATGAACGTTGAATTTTTTTATAGGAGTTTTCACCTGCTGCAGTAGACTGAGAGGTCAATGGCTTTGTACCAGTTTGACTAACATTTTCACCTGCCAATGTAGACTTAGATTCAAACTCTGCATTTTCGTATTCCCTAGTAGTGAAGGAAATGCCATCACTTTTTCTCCTAGTTGGTTCTTTGTTGGATATTTTCTTTTCTTGAAGTGTTAGTTCTTGCACAAACCTTTCAGTGTCCAAAAGTTTTGTTCCTTTAACAGATATTTGATCTATGCCGCCACATCTTCCTTCTTGTTGCTGTTGTTCTTCTTCCACAAATTTCCTGTTTTTGTTCTTTTTCTTCTGTCCATCTTCTGAGTTTTTCTCATGTCCACTATCGTGTATTTTAGCTTTTTTGCTGATGAGACTATCCCCAAGTTTATTCATAATGCTTAAACTAATTCATTACATTCAGGTTGTCAATAACACACGTCAAATCCTAAAACAAATGTAAAAGTAGATGTCTGTAGAATTTACAACAGCCAGGAGCTAATATGTTCAGTTCAATTAACACAACTGTGACATATGTTATGTGTCACCTATAAAACTGACAAATTTAATTATATAGAAATAAATGTCACAGGCTTTAAGTTCTTCTCCATTCTCATAAATAGTGTTCTAAAAATATTAAAATATTAAACACGAAAACATTTAAATGCTATAGGCTACACGCTACAGATGTTTTGACAGCAGGGCAGTAATCATCTTCAGTTCGAATGACAGTAGTCAACATCAACCAGATTATTAATATACACAAAGTCTAACCAGACTGGTTGATGTTCAGTGCTCATGTAGTCGAAATATTTGCATAGCTTTTAAAGTTTTTGTTATTTTTAAAAAAAATTCCTGTATAATTTTATAAAAAGGCAACTGGTTATGATAACTCTTACAGTTAACCTAACCTAAATTACGAAAATAATACTTTTTGAATTGTTATTAGTATTACGCTATTATACCACTGACACTCTATGACCAATTAGTTTAGTGATGCTAACCTATAGATGGCACAAAGCGTGCCACTCTCATTGCACTTCTAAATTTACTTATATCAATTTCTTCAAAGTATAGTCCTTTAGTGTGTTAATGGGCTGTTTATCAGCCTTATCTCGGAAAAGCTCGTAAAACCGTTATCAAACGAATGTAATAATAACTAATATACTCACCATTCAGCCAAATTTTATCTTAAAAATAATTAAAAGTTTTAACCTTGGCTTGACATTCAACTGTCAGGGCAAACAAATACAAAGATATGACAAAATTTCATAATAATATCGAGCCAACTACGTGTCGTCAAACCACCACAACATAACTGTACTAGATCGTCTTGGAATGATGTTCGAGATTTCGAGTCTCGAAAGACAAAACTGAAACGTGGTCGCTCTAAAACATTTACAGTGCTGCTATCTAGTAGCAAAGAATCTTATATACTGTAATACAGTCGCTGGTTATAGCTGCTAGTGCTACAATCTAAAACTACAACAAAACAATATATTATTATGAAATGCAAACGGCTAATCACATTATCACATTAATAAACTGCACAGTACTGCCCTCTAGTGATAAATTGCCCTGGTAAGGAGAAAATATTACCCAAAGTCGTAATAGACACCATCGACTACATTTCTAAACCTTTGTAATATTTATTTAGTTTATCTTCTGTTACAGGTGAAATACCAGTGAGATTGAAAGAATCAATTATTGTTCTTTTTTTTAAATCAGATGATCCCATGTCTCTGAACAATTATAGACCAGTGTCCTTATTGCCTTTTATATCAAAAATATTAGAAAAAGTTTTTTTACAATCAGTTATCTCATTATTTAATAAAAAAAAGAATTCGGAGTAATAAACAATTTGGTTTCAGAAAAGGTAGCTCCACTGAAATGGCCTCAACAAAAATTATAGAAAATATCATTAATACTGTTGAAAGAAATGGCACATCCGACGGAGTATTTTGCGACCTATCAAAAGCATTTGATATAGTAAACCATGACATTCTGCTAAATAAGTTGTACTATTACGGTATCAGAGGTTTGCCTCATATGTGGCTAAAGAATTATTTAGCAGGGCGCACTCAGACAGTAAAATATAATATCATCCGTGCTTAACACCAGACATAATATTTATACGACAAGTACTAGCTTCCAGCATAGAGATCCGTGTAGCTGCACCTGTGTACATATCTCCCACAATTGCACATACGGGTTCCGGAAGTCCGAACCTTCTCACTGCCCTCACGATTGAGGTGTGAGGTACCGTGTCGAACGCCTTCGCCAAATCCAGGAATGCAACGTTCAATTCTCTGTGACTCGCTCAGGCATGTCGGATCACGGTATTTAACAAAGTCAGGTTCTCTGAGCAGGCATCCTTTGGTTGGAAAGCTCTATGGAGTGGGTTGAGCTTGACCCTTGCCTGGATTCTCCAGGTTAGAATCTTGGCATACCACCTAAGCAGTAGAAATCTGATTGTGATAGGCTGCCAGTTACTGACGTCTTTAAGGCCCTCGGCGATCTTAGGTAGGAGGGTGGTGCAGCATTACTTGAGGCTTTTCGGATCCTTGCGTAGAAATTGTCACACCTTAAAAACAAGGGTTATTGCGCCCTTGTTAACCCTCTGGAGGGCCTTCATTATGACCGCCCTATCCGGACCGGAACGAGACTTCGTGGCTTTGAATGTTTTGCCACCTCCTCATGCACTATTGGGGCATAGAGGCCATCTGGATCTTCGCATGGTTTGAAGTCCTCAAGAAGTTCATCATCTGATAGGGATGGTTTCTCGAATCTCTGGATGTAAGTTTGCTCAATGCAGTCAATGGGAGGATACTCGACTTCCAGGGGTGCATCATCGAGTGTGACCTTCGCAAGCTTACATCTATCTCTCTAATACAGTCTCTGGTATGTCTTGTACCTTTCTCTCCTGCGTTTCTGATGGTTTGGGGGTTGATCGGGAGCTCACTTAACAGGGCGAGGTCTGTCTGGTTGTCTTAATTAATGGGTCACTGACATGTAAAAAAAGTTTTTTACATTTTCATATAATCCTGTAGTTGTCCTCGCTTAACAGCGTTGCATTCAGAGATGATTCACTTGTTTTAAAAAAAAATTATTTATTTAATTTTTATTTTCACTTTCACCTAACACATGGGAATGCATCATTCAGGATGAGTGTATTGTTTAGCAATCTCTGACCTTTTATGAAGTACTGTGTAATGTAAATTTACTAATATGTTTGTTATTGTTTGCTAGATGTGGAATTGTTTTTATCATTCTATAATAACTGTCCATGTATTGATAGGGCTGTCCACCCAGTGTTCGACTTGAATAAGCCTTTTCTCATAGTTTCGCTGTGTGCAGGTGCAGTTGCTATAGGTCTAAGGTTAAGTGTAACACAGCAATGTGTGTTAACTATAATCGTCACGTAACATGTAGGTAAAGCAAAGCTGTCTTCTGTGTCAGTTGTTTTACGTGAACTTTACTTAATTATGTATTAGTCTGTGCGTAGAGTGATTTACTAACAAGATCTTGCTTGTGAACTAGAAAAAATGAACTAGGTAAGGTTCTAGTTAGCTGTTAAAGCATGTCAAAACTGTTAATGTTACAACAGCATGGCCTGCGAAGCGTTGTCAAGTGTACACAAATACGTTGTCTGGTACACTTAACCATTGATCTTTTCACGATCATCATCAATCGCTGGAACTGTGTGTGCGAAAAGGCTTATTAATTATGTAATAAGAAGCGCCAATTTTAAGTAATAAATACATTTTTATGGTTTAATTACAGGTTTTTTTTAACCTTGTTTTATTATTATTATTATTGTATATTATTTATGTAAATTATGTATACATAATACGTTTGAATTTCCGTGTGATTCTCCGCGGCTGGTCGTTTGCAACATGGCCGCGTTCTTCAGTAACTTTTGTGGCAAGTATTGACACATTTAGGTGCAGAGCAATCCTTTCTTTAATTTTGGAAATCATGTTATCATAGTTTTAATGTTAGATTTGTTTGGAGAAGTATCAAAACAGATAATGTAATGGTAACGTCAGGTGTAAAACAGGGTGACCCTATGTCCTCTGTTTTTTTCTCGCTGTATATTAATAAAATGTTAAAAGAAATAAGTAGATCAGAAAGAGGATACAAAATATATGAAAGTATAACAGTGAGTATATTAGCTTTTGCTGATGACAGAATTCGAAGCGGATATGGTAGTGTTATTGAAGATTGCTGATGATATTGGAAAAGAATTAGGCATGAAATTTAGTGCGACCAAGTGTGCATCAATTCTCCTTAGTGGAGCTAACACTAATGCAGTCTTTAGGATAGGTGACATACCTATACATGCAACAGAAAGAGAAAAACACCTAGGGGTAATTATAAGAGCCATAGAATATGAACATAGCTGGAAAGAAAGAATACCAGATATTAGAAGAACTATAGCAGTATAGGTGCCGTAAAATTTATATTTTGTATATAAAGAATCGTATTTATGAGTGATAATCGGTTATTGAAAAAAGTGGTAATATGGGTCGTGACACACAGAATTCGATCAAAATGCCTGCAAAGAATCAGACCTTTGGGGGATAAATTTGGGCTTCCGGTATTTGGCAATATTATGGCATTAGGGGAATTAAATGAGGTAGGTCTAAAAAATTTATGATAAACATTTGGGTGATGGATGAATGGATTTTGTTTTTATATGATTTTTTGTAACATCGCCGGAGTAGGCCTGTTTTCCTGATCAGAAAGCTATATTGTTAGAGTAGGAAAGGATGAGAGTACACCACAACAGTAAAAAAAATTTTGGTAATTGTATGTAATGTAACATCGAGAAACACTCACACCCCATGCTTGAAGGAAGTCTTGAATAATATACTTCTAAAAAGTCTTTGAAGACATACTAGAAGTTTTGGGGTGCACATGGTTAGTATACCCACTGCAACTCACTAACTGGTGATGGTATTAGAGGTTATGAGAAGAGGTGAAACAAGCAAAACACACATGGTGGGTGTGGGCTAAAAACACAGAACTTAGATTTACAGACAGGTTAGGTGGGATGGCACCCTCATGGTAGAAACAGCAGAGGGTGCTAGTGCTCGGAAGTGATTTCTCTGATATCCGGTGGCAGTTTGTTCCACAAATGTATTGCTCTGGGGTAGAAGGAGTATAAATAAATATTGACTCTTGATGATGACTGAACTAATTTGTTGTTATCTTTGAGAGATGGGGTGATGTAAGTTGGTAAATTTATACCTATCCTGTAATGCACTATATCATGAAAGATGTTTAGTATCGTTTGTCGTCGTCTAATTTCTAGTGTTTCCCACCGGAGTTCGGAGATCATCCTAGATACTTAGCATTTGTGGTATATTCATTTCGTACAGATCGTGCTGCATTTCACTGGACTTGCTCGATGCACTTAATGTCAGTGATTGTGTATGGGTTCCAGGCTGCAATGCCATATTCTAGTTTTGGTTTGACAACCAAGGCTTGATATGCTCTTTCTTTGACTTGTTGATGACATGGATGTAGTGTCCTGTGAATGACATTAAGTGTCCTGGTTGCACGAGTGACAATTTCCTGGCAGTGCTCACCCCAATGAAGATTTGTGCTGATGGTAATGCCCAGGTATGGGTGTGAAGGAACATGCTCTAGGATTTTGTCTCCCATGCTGTAAGGAAAGTAATTTGGGTTTTTCATTTGAGAAATAGGTAGAATTTTGCATTTATCAATGTTAAAGTCCATAAGCAGTTTCTCACCATAATTGTAGCTGTGAGAGATCTTTTTGTAGAATATGGTGATCATGATTACTCCATACAGGTCTGTAGAGAATCCAGTCATCAGCAAATAGTCAGATGTTAGATGATATATTGTCAGAGATGTCATTTATATAGAGGAGGAATAAAGCCGGTCCAAGAACTAAGCCTTTATAGATTTGGAGTGAGTACCATTGACAGACCTGCGTTCAAAACATTAGAAACAGATCACTCGTTTATGAAGTTTTTAAAAAATTTTATTACTTTTCAGTTCATTTAAAAAAGCAGAACTTAAATTCTAGCATAAATTATGAAGTCCGAAATTTTGCCCGAAAAATTCTTTAATTTAGTTGTTGATTTTAAAACTAGAAGACAAAGTTCAAACTGTTTAAAAAGCGGTCACATCTTGACATTCGTAAATATTCATTTTCTGTGAGAGTTGTGAATGAGTGGAATAATCTGCCTGCCATGGTGATTGTCACACCAACCACAGTAAAGTTTAAATCCCTAATCCCGACAATTATTTTGCGGAAAAATATGGGATTTCTATGAGTGTACTCGCTTAACCCCTAATCATGACAGTATAACAGTATAAGTGCCGAATTGCATAGCAGATAGTCCAGCAGACAAGGTTTCAAAGTCCACCACAAAATCTGCTTGGCACTGCTGCATGCTCTCCGTTGTTGTACTGACTGGCATCCATTCAAAGTCAACCTCACATACGGCCCGGCCTTGCTATTGTCAGACCACTACTGCAGTTCTTTGGTATTGTAGTGACCAACATTTACTGGACTATCAGCTGTGTCCAGTGAGACTTGAATTGTTTGTGTATGAGTTTCCAAGATCCCGGAGGACAGATTAGCTGCAATTGAGTTTTTTTATCTGAAGTGAGCAGAGTAAAAGTGGTGTGATTTCCACTGTTAAAGTATTGTCTTCATTCTTTTTTCTTTAATGACCTGTGGGCTGAAGTATATCTTTTGACTTTCCCTTCAGAATACACTCTAACTAGAATGTCCGAAAGCTGTTTTTAAGAACTCTCACTTTATTTTTGAAAGTGTCGATATTCCTACTGTTAATTTTCTATTGTATTTCGTTGAAGAAGCTCATACGTCCTTGAGTAAGTGTTCAAAAAACCATTTTTGTATTTTCTTCACTGTCGGCCGATAACGTCTTTGTCTGAAATTTGTATAATAAAAAGCCTTTTTTGCATTTTGGGCAAACAAAGTTATTCCTAACACATAAAAATTATTATTATGTGATGCGACAAAAAACACTGGCTAACTTTAACACCGATTTTCTCAAGGTTAACTTTTTCAGTATGTAATGTGCACCTCACATTCAACGTGGATTATCTCTGCTCAGAAATAACATAGAATGATGAGCTTGGCCTCAAAATGATCCTCATGAAATGGAGATTCAGGATATGTGAATAACTAGAGAAGTTTTAATTGCTGACTTCTGGACGAATTTGCTATGCAAGCACACATATTGTTATAATGTATATTGTATTACGAGGCAAGGTATTTCCTGACACATAGAAGGCAAAGAGTAGTTTTAAATGGTGTAACCACTTCCCGGAGAAATGTAACCAGTGGCATTCTTCAAGGGACTTTATTGGGACCTTACTGTTTTCTTATTTTTATCAATGATGTTACTGATTGTATATGCCCTGATACACGTATGCCACTGTTTGTTGATGATATAAAACCTTACCGTCCAATTAGAAACTCCTCTGATCAAGAGATCTTACAAGCTCACCTGTCTGAAATTGAGCGGTGGTGTGACAACTGTTTAATATCCGTTAAACACAGTAAATGCAGCGCACTTCGTATTCGTTCTAATTCTGCAATACCTTATTATTTGAGAGATGGTGTTATTGAAGAAGAATCAGTTGTACATGATTTAGGTGTATTAATCTCAAACAACCTGAAGTGGAATTCACATATTGAGCATATTATTTCTCAGGCCAATAGACGCATTGGAATGGTAAAACGCTGCATTTCATCAAGTAGTGCAAAAGTTATTGTACCTCTTTATAAATCTGTAGTTAAGCCAATACTGGAATATACGTGCGTTGTACCACAGTATGTTACTCTTAAAAATGCTTTAGAAAGAACTCAATGGAGTTGTAGTAGTCTGGCCTCTGATATTCAGCCTGACTCTGTATCTTCTCTTGAACAATGCCGTGATGCTACATATCTTATTAATTGTTATAAAGTCATTAGTGGCAGTTCTATTTTGCATAGGGATAAATTTTTTTCTAGACCACTACGTGATTTGCGTGAACACAATTCTAAATTATTTGTGCAGTACTCTCGCACTAATATCAGAGCTCATTTCTTCTCTTCTCATGTTGTGGGCCCTTGGAATTCAATTAATAGTGAAACAGTTGACGCATTAAATCTGCCACAATTTCACGAATTGTTGAGGAGAGACCGTCAATAACCATGTTGTGAGTAGGTCTCTTAGACTTCGCAAGCAAGCAAGCAAGCATTTCTGAAATTTCACATTGATTAATTCATTAATGACATCCAAACTTTTACTAAAGTGACATAAAGTGACAGTAGGATTTATAATCGTTTGTATAGCTAGTGGCTGAGGCATCCTGTAATAACAGGGTGATTTTATTTTTGAAAGGCAGAAATTATCGATCTATTTTTTCTTTTTAGTTGCCATTTTTCACTCTGTCATATTGACTAATTAAACATATAGGAGCTGATCAAGTGTAGCTTAAGCTTTTGTGGGAGACTGCAGCAAAAATATTTTTGCTGTTTTTAGTAAGCTGCCTTTTTATGCTTAGAAGATACCATAAAACATCTTTATTTGCTATTTTTAGGTTAACGTTAACTGTCTTGGAATTTAAAATGATGGCACACAACTTACATGAAATGACTATCTACCGCATGTATTATAAGTTGTTGACAACATGGTGATGGTGGATGAAACAAAGATGACTGCAATTCTAATGAGGCACTTGTGGCGACGACTGAAATTTTATCACTTGCGCTATGCCTTAGTTTTGGTTGCTGTTGCTTGTATCTCTTGTACCTACATCAACTGGCAGTCCAAGCCAAACACGTACATCACATTCTACAATGGCGCTCCGCCTGAACAAGCATGTGTCCATCCTGACCTTTTTGCAAACTCAGAAGCAGTAGCCAGCCGATTCAAAAAGTTGCAACCACTTCAGTGTCGAGAAAATATGTGGTTGTATGTTCAGAATGGCAAGCTTTTGATCAATACCACCGCAGTGACTAATGACAATATTGATCCAAGTTCACTTCAGTGCACATACCAGGAGATGCACTGGGTTAATGACTTCACAACTAGTTTATCCCAACACATGCCATTGTCTTTGACTAATGGACATCAAATCCCCACCGAGTTCTTTCTAACTGAATGCATTGGCTACAAACAAGGCCGTGTAAAGTTTTTCTCAAAGAGACGACAAAAAGATTACCATGCTCATATTGTGGTGGATCAGACTGAGCTTGAAAAAATGAACAAGCAGCCTGTTACGGATTTATCACTCAATCTTGATGTTATTCTTTTTGCATTTGATTCAGTGTCTAGCATGGCTTGGAGACATCTGATGCCATTGTCATACAATTACATGGTTGCTGAATTGGGAACTATTGTACTCGAGGGCTACAACATCGTTGGAGATGGTACACCAGCTGCCACGACACCAATACTGACTGGCAAAAACGAATGGGAATTACCGGACTGTCTGAAACGACATAAAAATTCCTCAACCGTAGATATTTATCCTATGATCTGGCAAGATTTCAAAAAGCATGGCTTTATGACCCAGTGGATAGAGGATCAACCTCATATTGCTACGTATACATACAGAATGCGGGGTTTCAAGGTTAAACCAGTTGACCATTACATGCGCACTTGGTACCTGCGTGCCTACCCGCATTACAAGAATCGCGAACCGACGCTTTGCATAGGTGACAAGCCACGCCATGTGATTGCAATAAATTACTTGCTTGAATTTTTGACAAAATATAAAGACAAGCGAAAGTTTTCCTTCTTTTTCTTCAACGAGGTCAGTCACGATGACATAAATACATTGCAGTATGCCGATAAAGATTTTTTAAAGTTTTTGAAGGAAATCAAAGAAACTGGTATTTTGGACAGGTCACTGCTGATCGCGTTTAGTGATCATGGAGCTCGTTTCCATCACTTGCGTGATACATCACTAGGCCTACTTGAAGAAAGAATGCCCTTCATGTCTGTTACGCTTCCGCCGCGGTTTAAACATGATTATCCTCAAGAATGGGCTAACCTTAAAAATAATATTCACAGGTTAACTACACCATATGACATCCATCCATTCCTTCAAGAGTTTATTGAATTCCGTGGTGCCAAAAGGAAATTTACCGTCTCTAGCCGTGGTATTAGTTTGTTTGCAGAGGTACCACTGGAAAGAACCTGTAGAGATGCTGGAGTGGACAACCACTGGTGCACATGTGTCACATGGGAGACACTCCAGCCGTCAGATAAGAACTACATGTTAGTAGCAAATGCTGTTGTAGATGCGATTAATGAAATAGTTGCTGATCGCAGTGACGTATGTGTAAAAATTTCTCTCGTCAGTGTTGAACGTGTCTCTAAAATGAAGGCCAAGAAAGAGGTTTTGACTTTTGATGGAACGATCGACGACGATGGCCAGGTTGCTTCATTTAAAGGCAAAGAAGTTGCATTTGCTTCTCTGGATTATCAGGTTGTGGTGCTAACCGATCCAGGAGAGTCTTTATTCGAGGCAACCGTAAAATTAAGCACTGAAGGTGTGCCTTTTGTCGAAGAGAGCAGCATTAGTAGAATAAATGCTTATGGAAGGGCCTCTCATTGTATTTATAATGAGAGAGATGATCTTAGAAAATATTGCTATTGCAAAGACCTCCTCAGAAATACTAATCACTTATAAATGTATTATAAATTTATGAGGCGATTTGACCTTGCTCTGGTGCTTAGGGTCTATATGTCAGTCTGAAACCCTTTCTTTGCATATTCAAACAGTGTGAACACAGTCAAGCACATTCAAAAATGTTCAAATTGCATGCTTTTGCACATTTGCTTAGTGCTCATTCATTGTATTTATTATTAGGACGCACTGTAGGGAATATGCTAATTTATTACTTAATGTGTTGTTGCAGATGATGTTTCCCGTAGTTATTGATTGTGATATTATACAGTTTCAGACAACTTAGTCTGCACATACTATGGTTGTAGAAACATAATTATTAACATTCAATGCAATAATCAGTATTCCCAGGAGGTTTTTCTTATATTCCTCGTGTTGATATTAGTTGGCACATTTAGTTAATGTGATAGAGTTTCCCGGTGAGTTGTTCTAAATTTTAACTATTTAAGCAGCTAGGTATATCCAAAAATTGGTTTTTGTAATAGTGTAAAAGTTACGAAAATTAATGGTCTGTCCATATTTCTTGGTATTGTTTTATATATTATTAGTATTATTATGAGTTTATTTCACATGAAAATATACAGCTTACAAAGACAAAGATGTTAGTAAAACAGGTAATGCGAGGTATACATATATATATATATATATATGTATATATATATATTAGGAAAGGCCTCTCATTGTATTTATAATGAGAAAGATGATCTTAGAAAATATTGCTATTGCAAAGACCTATCATGTATATATATATATTTTCCTTTGTATGTCTTTCTGTCAAAGGATGATAGCTTTCACATAATTTAATATGTTATGAAAAGTAACATAGAGTCCTACTGTTTTTTAAAGTTTAGCTTTAGTACTACATATCATGTACCTGTATTTTTAGATGTTTATTTTTGTATAGAATATACGTATAGTATATCGTATAACAGTTTTATAGTCACAGGACTTTCTGGTTGTGCCTGAGTCCAATAAGAATGTTGAGACGGAAAGATCCAGCCATAGGAAGTTTGCCGATTAAGTCAATAAGTACTGTGTTATTGTTTTTTAAATGGTTTTCGGCATTTCGAACGATAAATGTGTTTTGGTAGATGTATGTAAGCAAAGTTTGAGAGCAACTGTATCACCTGGCGGGAAAAATACCTCATGTGTACATATTTAGTATTTGTGTAGTGATGATATTCAATTTAAAATTATAGTGATGTTGTGATTTAGGTTGTTATGTAGTACTTTTTTACAGTTAAGTTAGATCAGGTAAATTGTATTTCTTAAACCAAAAAAATCAGGATGTAGTGCAAGTTTCCTAAGATGTGTTAAGTGATTTTGTAAACTTAGTTGTGATCAGCTATGAACAAAATTTAATGTAATCAAAATTGTGAGACCATAGCAGCCAAGTCTTTTATTATAATGATAATCCTGTTTTAATCTATTATAATGATAATCCTGTTTTAATCTATTATAATGATAATCCTGTTTTAATCGTTGTACTGCAGCCAAGCTCTATTTGGCTCTTTTAAAGTTAATATAAGTTTCTTACGATTTTGAATATTATTAAACTACCTGTGATTATGGAATGTTATTCAGTTTAATCAGCCTTATATGCACAAAGTTATTTACATTTATTGTGATTTTCTCACCAACGATTTTTAACCACGCCATTTTTATTTGTCAGGGTTTCATGGGGCTTTGCGTTTTTTGCAGCTATCCGAAAATTTCCAAGTTCAACAGTCACCAAATATGCTCCAAAAGTTGCCCAAATAGTCGCAAGACATTTGCAGTTGTCTGCCGTTGTCGACGAAATGTTGCTGGCTTTGGCAAACATTTTGAGGTGTTTGAAGTTTGTCATTGGAGTCACAAAACACACGAAAGCTTTTCCAAACTGTCGTAAGGATGTCTGAACATGTGCAGACCTGCGCAAAAATATGTCGCCAGTTATTTGTGATATTTGGCAACAATTTCAAAATCCTTGAAAATTGGAGAACATTTGAGACGTTTTTGAGAATGCTGTGTCCTCAGTTGTCTCACATTTTTTTCCGAGAAAATTCTGTGAAATGGTCGCAATATGTCTGTAACAGTAGCTTTATCGCACAAATCATCAAATATGTACAAACATGTTACGCGTAATTTTCGCCAAAGCGGGCAAAAAACTAAAAGTGGCGAAATTATTAAGGGTTTCTTTGCACTAATGAATTGCGATATGGGGACGACATTTTTACAATCGGGAGAATTCTCTGGAGACTGTTGGACTTAAAAAAATTTTTCTAAAAGAAAGTTGTGGCCCCATCAGACCCTGGCTTAAAAACCAATTGTTATAGTTCTTACTAATTAAAAATAAGTGGGTTGTTTAAAACAAGTTTGAAAAAGTTTGTGAATTTAGTTAGGAGATATTAAAAATGTTAGCACCATGGCACACTCTGTACAGTTTTCATATGCCTTATTAATGTGCTTCCTGATATATTTTCAAGTATTACTTCATTTAGTTGAAAATAAATGTGGACGTCTTTATGGACAATGTGTTAGTTCACAGGCTATTTCTTTGTTACGATTACCCTTCGGGGCAACGCTCTAGGCAAATTTCGTTAGTCTGGGCAAGTTACAATAAACCAATAAAACATTGTCAAATCGTGTTTTATAAAAACTTTATTCTAGTTAAATTCATTCTCATAATGTGCTGAATAACAAGGAAAAGAAATTGATTTAAAAATAATTAACTGTTATATTGTGACATATTAGATACTTATAGAACTGTACTTAGATTTACCACATATTATAGCAAATGATGCATCAATATTATAATATTATTAAAATCATGATCGGTACATTAGAAAAGCTAAATTTATTTCAAAATCTAGCAGATGACGACACTGAACTTACAGGCAGTATTATTATGGTATAACATGTGCAATTCCTGCCAGCTAGTGATAAAAAACAACAATGTAGCTATCGCTCAAGTAAGTTTAAAATGTGTATCATTAATTATAGTTTGCAAGAGACACAGACTGATCTTTAAAACAAAAATATCATTGTTGTACATTGTGCTGACTGTGCAAACCCCATTTGCATGCAATTTGTAAATGCTAAAGACATTATGACATCCGCATTACAAAGTGATTAAACTATTAACAGCGCATCAAATACTCATGTATTGGAACTCATGTCCTAGGGCAATGGAATCAGATGAAGAATTCTTGGCTTTCGTAGTGCATCTATAAACAAATGATAACTACAGAATAGGACTATAAACTAATTTGGCTGGCTTTTACATTAGGTTAATAAAAATTCGTGCACACAAATGATGCCTACATGATTGTTTGAAAAAGCACAGAATGACTACATAACGCCAACAAGATAAAATCATAAAGCAAACAAGAAAAGTTACGATAATCTTAAAATATTCTGAACATCGGTAAATTTTTACTGTAATTAAACAAAAACAGGACCTAATTTTAAATAACAGTTCGAAATGGCATACGGTTTTAAAAGGAAATATTGTTTTTTAAGAATGATGTAATAATTAATTCAAAATGAATTAATAATGACTCAAAAATAATTGCTAGGCAAGGAATCATGTTAGTCCAGTAAACCGAGCTTTTAAACAAGAAATTCTGCTGTGTTTTGTTTATTATTGTTACACAGCATTGCTGTATTTTAATTTTCCCCGTTATCAACAAGTACGAGATGCTCACACCTGGAAAGTTCCTGTCAATGGAAACTTTTTACCCCGTATTTGCGGGAGAATTAATTTTCTATGTTATCCTTTAATCATCAGAAACACTTTGGTAATAATTACAAGTAATAAAATGTGTATTTTGTTGCAGTGGTGGTCAAACGAATTACAGTCTGAAAATTGTCTTGTTTGCGTTTAAGCAAAATTCAACTTGAGTGAAAGAATTGTTTTGGTTCTGAAATAACACGACATAAGTACCTTTTCTGAGACACAGAAGACTGATACCGTATTGCAATTATATCTTCTATATCCTTAACTCATCGAAGTAGCTAATTAAGCTGTAGAGCCTGTTCAAAGAAGTGGTATCATGCTCAAGAAAACTAAATATGGCATAACAACTTTAGAGGAAGATCTAACAGAGACTTGATAATAATTTATAAACATTCTTAGATCATCTGATGATATACCAGTCAAATGTGTCCATTAAATATGCATATATAATAGTACATACATAAATAATCACTAACCTAGTACACAAATTGTTAGGCCTACATTCATGCAAAGATTTAAAAAATCAACAATTTCATAGGGGTGCAAAGAATCCAGGTTTACCAAATCAGGGACCTTAAAGACCGGAACCAGATCCCGTGTATAGGTAAAGCAATATTGTGCTTCACACAAAAATATTGTTCTATGTAACTTACAAGATCTATGTCGATGCATGACATAAGCAACAAGAGCACTTGCTGCTACTACATTCCTTCTCATGTTGATAATCTGGATCTTATACTTAGTTTATTCACTTTTTTAATTTAATTTATGTCTGAAATTTGAGCAGAACTTTGGCGAAAGTGCTCAGAATAATAATATTAAAAATGGAGTAAAGTACAGTAGAGTTCGCTTAAATCCACAGATAATAAATCCAGCTGCTCATTGTGGCCACCATGGCTGGAACAGAACTGCATAAAGCTTTAATCGAGTAAAATGCGCCGTATATTAAATACAAACTTCGCTTTATAAACCCATCTTACATGCTTTGAAGACAATAAAATTGCGACGTAGGAACCGCAGACTTGTCCTGCATTTTAACTTGAGCTAGAGCAGAGTCTTTGTTTTAAGTAAGTTTTACATCTTTGCATCTTTTCCACTTAATTCTTTGCCTTTAGCATTCTAATGCAGAAGCGTCAGTGCAGCACAAGATGAGAGGTTTAATTAGGTTAAACTAACACGCTGATTCTTGCTGACAAACTGTTGTGCGCGAGAATGTTGATGACTCAAATAAATATGAATGCTGAATCAATATAGCATATCGCATTTCTTAAGTTTGCAAGCAGTTTATCACAATGTAAAGGCTAATGCATCATAGAGAAACAATACATACATCACCGTTAATAAATTACCGCAACTTAAAAACTTTTCGCAAAAGCAGTTTAACGAGTGTCAAGAGTATTGGCTTCATAAATAAACAATACATACTGTAATAACATTGAACGCGTTACTTAATATGTCTCTTCGGTTTGTAAATCCAACTGCTTAATAAATTCATTTAACTTCCTACCTAGGTAGATTTAGTAAGCAGATTATACTTTATATGCTAATATATAACCACCCAATTTTATCGATACTTTTTACCGGATATGAATGGCTGGATCGCATCTGCACCCCTATAATTTGATGTATAAATAGCAACAGCACACTACCTAAAGGTTAAAAAAATAGCATTACTTTGTGCAATTGTTAATGAACAATTCATCCTTCATGTGCAGCTTCCAACATAGAAGTAAAAATAACTATAAGTAATAGATCAAATAGACTGTATGTGCAGTATATAGTAGTGTGTTTCGTTAATTTTTATATAATGCTATATCTTTTATTTGGTACATTTTAAATGCTATTTTATATGGAAGAAATTCTGAAATAAAGGCTTAAATTCGAATTTAAATTCATTCACAGAGAGAAAGTAACTATTAGTGTTTCTGTGATTAGTAAAACAATGCTTACTTTCATCTCTTACAACTTTCAAACTTAACATTCACTTTCACAGATGCAGTGGTTTCTCACGGCTACCAGCATAAACTGCTGGCTAGAGCAAAAGATTTTGGCCAAACCGAGTACAAAGAGAATTGAGAAATATGGTTAGTTCCTTTTGGGTACATTGTTTATTTAACTGGATATCGGGTAGACTTGCACGATTTCTGAACCTTCAACGGTAGTGAGCATTTCACCAGAAACTGAGTGAAGTGTCATAAATAGAACTACGTGAAAGTTAAAGTTTTTATGAGAGGCCCAGTGAAAAGAGTAAAGAACGGTAAAATTAACACTAATCAGGACACAATCAGACCCAGTCCTACAGTAGTTGGCACGTACAGCACTTGGTGTCTTTCGGCTTTTTGCTCTGTTCCGGGTTTTTTCTGTTTATCTGTCTCACCAGGTCGAAGAAAATCTAGAAGATAAGAATAGGAATGTTATATAAATTTTTTAAGTTACACCAAAAAATAAATCTGTTTATACTATGAGTGTTGAAAAATGGCACACATATGACGGCAAGATAGATAACTAAGTGGTCACGGTGTATGGTGAGTGATCAACTGATGTTAAGCAAGGTCAAGATATATGCCTCAGTATGTGGCTAGATCACCTTTTAGTTCAATATTTGGTCTGATCCTAATTGCGACTTTTACCTCTTTCAAATCTGATGAAGGATGTTGGTTCAGTGGCTCATCTTAGCAGATTAACTTTGATAAAAAGAGAGATTGTGACTATTACCAATGCTAAGGGGGGCCTGCACCTGAGTATTTGAGTTCAGCTTGCAATGTGCCAAACTGTATGTAAAAAAATAGTAAAGACAGCAAGTGTAACAGATGTAAAATAAGTAACAAAGTAAGTGGTAAGATTCACTTATTATGTCTACTCACTCTGTATCATAAATACTAGTTTTATTTAATATTTATGCAAACATCTTCTAAATTAGCATCATAAAACATCAAAATGTGTACAGCTAGTAAAACAGATTTGTCAGTAAATAAGTAGCATAATGGGTAGAATAAATGGAAAACATGGGTGCAAACGTAATGATCATCATAGACATTAAATAAAAGTTGCATTATATGTTATTAAACAATCGTCGTCAAATGGTAATAAATGCTAATGAACAAGAAATAAACCAGGAGTTTTCTTAAGACAACAATGGTTTTACTTATAATTACTGAAATGAAAACTTCAAAAATGTAAATCATCATGCGCTTGTCTAGCAAACTTTTCCCGAATTATACCATGTAAACAATGAATGTTGCTGCAAAATCTAGTGTATTTTTGTTTTTTTATATCAATACTTCGACACTGTCTTTTTCAAAAATATGTAGCCAAAAGTATAATATGCACAATCATGGAATTAAAAATGTTAATTCCAAATTCGATGAATTTCGATTCAAATTACTTTCTTACAAAGAAAACTTACTGGTGCAGAGAAAAACCTCAAAATCGATAAATTAAAGTTAAAGAAACATAATCGCACCATTTTAGTGGAAGCAACAAAGTGCTGAACCGAACAGGCCCTACTAAAAACCTGGCTTTGCTTATATATAAGTGCTTTCCTGAAACAGGGGTGCAGCCTGTCAAATTCTTCATGCCACTACAATGACTATCTCCCGTTGCATTAAAATTTGAAGTATCCAAAGAGAAAAAGTGTCTTTGCAATTTCTAATTAATTTGGTAGGGCTTTTAGCAGGGATTTAATGTGGTGACTAGTACAATTTTTCCAAGAAGTTCTGTAATACTGTAGTATCAAGCTGCGATCATTAATGTTGTACAATGGCATAGTTGACATCGCGATTAAACACGGCCCTCCGATCTTCTTTAAATTTATCAGATAAAGTTCTGCTTGTTTCACCATAATAACTTTTTTTTGATATAAACAGTATTTTAGTCGATAAATCATATTACAAATTCTGCATGCCCCTGGTTCAAAGAAGTAGAGATTTCACACTGTGGTTGCTTGTCACAAGTTAGAATAGCTATATCAGATTTACTCTAAGAATGTGCATATTATACTGATGGCTGCATATCCTTGAAAAAAAATGCAATTTCGAAAAGTTGATATAAGAATACACTAGATTTTACTGCAACAAGCACGGTTTATTTCTTTATTTAGATGGTATATTATAAATAGAAATGTTTAGCATTCCAACTAGTTAAAGCGTTGAATTCCTCGGAACTTGTGAAAGCGTTGCACTTTATCAGTAGAATAGTGTGATAGATCTTGTACGAACAAAACTGAATGATCAAATATAATAGTGTTTCAGAATTTTTTGCTATATTCAACTGCAAATAACTATTGTTTCAAGTGTTTAGCTTTAGCACACAAGTAAGTAACCAATACGTGTCTCACACAAATGATTTCTTAGTTATTCATCCATGAACTGACAACACAGAAATATGCCAAATTGAACCACAGAAATACAAATCCTTCAAAATCCGGTTTTTGCTGTACACAAAGCAGGGCCTGAATTTCGTTATATTTTGCCAGAATATAAGCAGTTTCTCGATGTGACTTTTTCCCAGAATCCAGAGAATTGAGGTCTAACTTACATAGTTCAAGTACAATGAATTACAATTATTGAAACAGCGAAGATTTAATTTCAATTTAAAGCGATTTATTATAAGGATTAATCACTATTAGTATTAACATCTTTTTCAGAATGAGACCTAACATTTCCTGATTCAGTCTCTGTTTCCTCTGCAGAGAAACCGTTTTTCTTGCAGGCTTTGATAATGCCACGTTTGAGAAGTTCTTTACACAAAACATGAACAATTTTACTGATAACTTGACAAAATGGCCATTTCCAAACTTTATACCCCTCTGTCTCAAGTATGTATTCTTGTTGGCTTGGCAACGAGCATAGAACCATATGATTTTTACGTGCAACTCTGATTCGTGCAACTAGCTTCGCGATAATGGACATTGCAATGAACATTTACGCGAATGGATTCGGGGATTCGCATTGAAATTCTGGCCCGTAATGCAAGCTGAGTCAACAAAAATAGCATACAATCGCAAAATAATAGTTACAAAAATACTAACAAAGACAAATGGATTTAGTTCAACTTAATGAGCTTACTTCGCTAATGTTGATTTTTGCCTTCGCTGATGATTCCAGAAATGTGTGTATGTTGTAGCTGCGTGCAAAGTTTTGGCCTTGGTCCTTGCCTACGACTCTTTCGTCTTCCAAGTCGCACTTGTTCCCAACGAGCACCATTGGTACCTAAAAAAACTAAAATCTTAGAATAATGTCATCATTTTAACAAATATGTGTTTTTGTCATCTAATACCCTGATTTTGATCTAGGCCAGATACATGTTACAGCTTGACAATTTTCAAAAAATACTGTAATCCTAAAGTGCGCCAGAAGATGACGATAGAACGATAAGCCATCTAAAAAGAAATATTTGTTTCTGTCTTACCTCATGAGCTTAAGAGATGTCAGTAGGGAGGAAAGAAAATTTACGCTTTCATTAAAGCTTTGTGAATGTCTAAAACTGAATCGTAGAATATTTAAAATCAGTTGAAATCAAAGTTTGTTTATGCCCTCTGGTTAGCAGTAATGTTTTAAATTCTTTCAATGCACATTTCTCACACTTTAAAATGTTTTTTAGTTTTTCATTACTAAATTATCATATAATTATCAATTATCATATACATACGTCTCTTTTTTGTATGTATAAACTTAAGTTCTGATAATTACGATGTAAACCGCGAAATTACTCGGCCTTGATGGCGGAAAATATGATACTTTTAGCCTCCAATTATCACAATGCACGTCGATTCTATAAAGTATTGTATTTTCCACTATCAAGTGTATTTAAGACCAAGTAGTATTGTGGTTTACATCATAATTATCAGAACATAAGTTCATACATACAAAAAAAGACTTATGTATACGATAATCGATAATTATATGATAATTTAACCTCCAATACACACAAAAACCTGGCCGAAAGTTAACCTTAGAAAAAAATAGCTGCGTTCTGGCCGGATCGATAATATTATCATGATTATTGCATTTTACGTTTCAAATTAAAAAAAATACGCTTTTATATGACTGCATCACGTAAGTATATGAACATACAAAAAATTTATAACAGCGGCCATGTGTTTGGTAAAAAAATATTACTCCAGCAATTAGATGGAAACAGAAGTATTTTTATTGTTGACTTAAGCATACAGCATTGCACCTGAGCTCAAGGATTGGCGATCGCTGACGCAATACGTACGTGAGAAAGTAGATAGTCACGTATGCTAATGCCTACTTTAAATACACATATCTAAAGTTTTGTCATGTGCACTAGAAACACAATTATGTCTTGAAATGTACAGAGAGCCACATTTACTTTAACAGGCTCTACAGTTTCACCCAGAAAGGACTTATATTAAGTCTAGTGCACCAAATTAATTATGACATGTACCGTGAGTGGGAAACCATGACTTATGACGATGATTTTTTTAAAATAGCTTTTACACATCTTTAATAAAATGTAGTACAGTAAAGTAGACAAGGGTACGATGTTATTGTATCTACTAACAATAATATTACAGTAGCATTTCTCCTCTTTATTTTTACCCAGGATACTGCCTCACCCAAGGACATATGTTTTAGAAAAAAGAAATATGCGTAAAACCATGAAAAATCAACAAAAGCCACGTACACTACTCAAATGCACGCATGACTTACATCATCTGTATCTTTGACTCTCAGTATTTGTTCACGTAAGTCCATCAAGTCATTAAATGTTGACTGAGCCGTGATGGAGTACACCAGTACAAATCCTTGACCATTTTTCATATAGAGGTCCCGCATGGCAGTGAATTGTTCCTGTAACATGAAAAAGCATACAATGTCTTGCTTGAATTCATTATAATTTATAACACAGACTTATGTTATATGCAATAAAAACTTTGTGCAGAATAGTATACATGTAATTAAATGACTTAAATTAATCGAATCTCAAGAGTTATGACAACTGCTGTTTTCTGTTTTATTCTATGACCTAACTGATGTGAAATTTGGCTAACAAACTGGAAAACTGGAAACTCACTAAATTATAAATGTAATAGGACAATATCAGGTTTTTGAAAGGGAAAGAGATGCAACAGCTAAGTATTGCTTGGCTATGAGAGGCAAGTAGTATTGAGCAAGGTTATACTATGGATGGGTAACTGCCTGGGTCTAGGATGGTGTCTTTGACTATTTAACTGGTTGAGGAAAAAGCGCACATATGGCATTTGTGGGTGAGGAATCACTGTTGGTTCAATGCCTCAATTTAGAGCACTATCGTTAATAAGTAGGCTATGGTATTTAGTGCTGCATAACATAGTGTTGGCACTGAGCCAAGTTAAGCATAAAATTACAAACTGTGCTAAAACAGGACTTTAGAAAAGCTCTAAGATAAAATTGCGGAATGCACATATCCAATTACTTGAGAAGTTGAAAAGCAGATGAAATACTTGCTAAGAAACAAAACTTTTTCATTGTAAGAACTAATAATTTCTTGTACTTACTGTTCCAGCTGTATCTAAGATCTCTAGCATGCATTGCTGCCCATCAACCTCAACTTGCTACAAGATACAACATAATCATTTACTGCAAATCAGTGCATATTATTTTGGCATAAGTATTATATATTAAACATGTAGTGTACGAATTGCAATATACTCTAGAAAAGATGTAGGGAAATGATCAAATATCAATCATTTTTTCAATTATTTTGACTGAGCCACAGAGCAACGCAATTATTTATAAAAAAATGCAACTTCATGTGTATAGAAGCATAAGTGTGCATAAGTGGCCAATATATTTATTCCAATTGAAAAAATCATGTTAAAAAACTAAAAACCTAAAAGCTTTACGCCAAAGAAATATTATTCAGAGAAGGTAAAGTCTAATTTAAATTTATTACACACTAATGCACACATAGTACATACATCACTATATATGCAAGCAGTTAAATTAACTAAAGTCACAGTCAGTTACAATTTGAACATTAATAAGATGACGTCATTTATAATGCTTACGCAGCACTTCGAGAAACAATAACTGTTATTAGCTTGTAAGAACAGCAAAATTAAGGTAAGAAGGGAAATCTACGTACAAGAGTAACATGTTGAAAGGAACAAACTATGTCATTAAAAAGGTTTCGCTCAAAAATGAGAATAGAAAAAATATTATGAAAATTTATATTATGGTAGGGCCATAAAAATTTGCTTCTGTCTGATCTCATGAGCTCATAAGATGTCAGCAGGGAGGGAGGAAAAAGCTGAATTGTGGAACATTTCAAATCAGTTGAGATCAAAGTTTGCTTATTTCCATTGGCTAGGAGTAGTATTCTAAATTTTTTCAACATACATCTTTCATGCTTTGTCGAGTTGCCGTAGATAAACGTAGCTATGCTATCGCTGAAACAACGATGTTATAATTATTGTGTTTTTTATGTTTTAGATTAAAAAAAACACACTTTTATATGACTGTGACAGGTAATATATTTACGTAGAAAAAAAGATGAAATTTCTGGCCGGGTGTGCGATAGAAAAATATTACCCGGGCGGGAAAATGACTCAACTGACAGTATGACAATTATGTATTTTAATACAAAATTTTCTATAGCTGAGACACCTCTGATGACAAATGGTACGTTCCTGATGAATACGGTGATTGTGTAACAGAGAAACAGCAACAGTTAGAACAGATGGTAATGAAACATTAACAGTTATCAAGTGTCAGAAATTATAAAAACTTACCTTTCGATAGCTATCCTCGATTGTTGGATCATACTTTTCAACAAAGATACCTTGAACAAATTGCACTGTCTAAAATAAAAAAAACATTATTCATTATTTAGGTCTTGTCTGATTAATTTTTGAATACATTACGCTCAAGATACAATAATATAATCTAAGCTAAAAGAGTTTTTCTTGGCACTTTTGCACATCAAAAAATGGAGGTAGTAAGCCAAATGATTTGGCCATTTCATTTATGGTGCTCTAAGACATTTTACATGTGTTCCTTCAAAACAGCAGAACATAACATCGAAAGCAAAACAGAGAACCAATAGAGAAAAAACAACCAGCTCCACTTACTGAAAATATATCAGTGAAAAAGTCGAAAGTCTATTTAGTTCGATACACACTGCAGAACTTTATGTAAAAGAGAAACAGATGCTGTACATCATTAAATGTAAACTTATGAAGTAGCAATGATACTTACAATTGCACTCTTGCCAACACCACCACTACCCAATACGACAATCTTATACTCTCTCATTGTAACAGCACCTTTGTAATCTAAGAAATGGTAAAGAGAACATCATTGCATGGTCCACAAAATACTCACAGTCGTACCAAACTGGTAGCCAAAATGGGAAGAATTTGAGAATTTATTTGTCTTGTTCATGAGCTTATCATATTTACAATTTCCAAGCTTTAGTGTTGAAATGTTGGTAATATGAACATTACAAGCACAGCAGTATTTGAAAACAAAACAAAACAACTAATCTAAACCTAGTCAAGCTGGCCACAAAAATTTTTTTTTGTATTATCTCATGAGCTCAAAAGATGTCAGTAAGGAGGAGAATAAAATTTTTTTAAAGTTTTGAATATTTAAAAGCTGAATCGCGGATTACTTAATATCAGTTGAAAACAAATTTTATTTATTTCCTACTGGTTAACAGTAACGTTTTAATTTTTTTTCAAACTGATATTTTTCATGCCTTGTTAGTTAGTTTTTTGTTTTGCATTACTAAATTACAGCATAATTATCTATTATCTCATAGTCTCTTTCGCATATAATCTACAACACTACTCAGCCATTAATACACTGATTTAGCAGAAAATACGATACTTTTAAGCTTCCACTACAATAATCGGCATTATACAAAATGGCAACCCTGGCTGATAGTTAACTGTAGAAAAACAAGGCAGCATCCTCGCTAAAACTACGATGTTATAATAATTACTGCATTTTGTTTTAAATTAAAAACACACATTCATTATATGACTGCATTAGGTAAGCATATATGAACATACAAAAAATGATAAAATCCCCCCCCCCCCGAGTATGCAACAAAAAAATATAACCCAGGTGATTAGACAGAAACAGAAGTATTTTTATTGTCACCCTCATTCTATTAAGTATTTCTTTTATTTCTTTGCAATCTCTCAGTATTAATTCATCTACTATTTCCAAATGCAAGGGAATAAAACACCTTTCCAAAAGCAAGAATGTGGACTTTTGATTTTTCAAGACAACTATTCGCTCCATCTAAACTGGTTCAAGGAGCTACTCACTTGCAGTGTAAGATGTGACACCTCTAAGAAGCCTAAAAATTAATGTCTTCTCTTCTATAATAGTTCTCTATGATTTATTTTATACATAAATGCAACATAGATGATTTAATGGCAATACAAAGGTAAGCACGTGGTAATGTTACAAAATTTTATTAACTCTGTCTGTACCATATACTAAGTAACCAAGTTAGCTGGGTTTGCTGTACTTGACTTTCCTTATTGAACAAAACATCAATTTTAATAAAATGTCTGTTCTCTACTATTTAGCAGTTGGGTAATATGTGTACTGTGAATAATCTTGCCATACAGATATTTGGCCTGAAACACACCACACTGCATCACCATAATACATACTGATTTACAGTCCCTTTTTTAGTTTTACGAATATACGTTGTTACACACATTAAAATATAGACTATTTTTCAAGTTACCACACTGTTACATTGGTGGAAAAATGACGACGATATTCCCTTTCATATGAATACTAACTTATTTGCAATTTATTGATCCGAACAAATGATATACATGACTGTATGCATAAATTATATCTGAATGTTTACTACCATGCACACAGAAAATACTGTTGCTGTCGGTGATTAAAAGGCATATGCAAATCAGTAAAATGGAACAAAACGTCAGTTTTATTTCATAAAAAATTAACTCTATCCTCAAAAAGCAACTACCTAAAAATTTTATATATTGGAAATACATTACTGATCATAATAGAAAATGTAGTTGATTTAATAAATACAAACATGTAGTAATTGGTTAAAATGATTGAGTTCATTCACAAAAATATTAAATTATTAATTATGAATTAAATATTTTAGTTTAGACCCCAAAATAAAAATTTACTGAATTTTAGGTGTTAAAAGTGCAATCAACGCACTGGTGTTTCGGACCAAGAGAATTTCTTGTTACAGTACAACCACAGCTCAAGCTTTAGTTTAAATTACAACCATTACGACATTAGTGAACTCGACTGTCTTACCAAACTTAGTTACCCATATCATTACTTACTACCCTTTCCTGCACCATTAACACAATGTTTTTAGTCATGATTTGAATTAAATAATCATCATTTCCTTTACATGTTTTGTTAGAATTATATGACAATAACGTGTTTATACTCTATTAGTAATTACATTTTTAGGGAGGAGATAAATAAAGCACGTTACGTCTTACTGTAACATACCGTAAACACATTAAATTAACAAAAACCAAAAAACTTACGAAGCGGCCTACTCACTGAATATTCTCTAAGTTTAATATTACTTGTATACTTAACAAAATCTTAATAAATAAAAGTAATTTCCACCAATCCTGTTTTACAATTTTTACAACCCAAAAACCACGCAAAACACGCAAGCATCATTTGCTCAAAGTGAATTTCTCATTTTCTTTATTCAATCCGGTTTTGTTAACTACTCGAGTCACAACAGTTCAGCATCGTTGCTTGAGACTAGTTGCTTGTGTACTGCTGCCTAACCATGTTTGCACTTTACTTATATATACGCTGAATTTCGGCAACAAAATTAAAATAATGTCGAGGATTACTTATAATGTTGAATTTTGTGCAGCTTGCAATCCAGTCTCTACTCTCCTGCGTTCATCGTCAGTTGAACTGGCCAGTTGGCTTTCCTATTGTAATGGTTGTGTAAAACTAAGCCTTGATGAAGGTGTAGTTTACTGAGAGTGATGACTCATATCCATTTAGATAAAGAGATCCTAGGATATTCTGCTTGGCGAGCTAATCTGAATCTACTAACCTCGATCAAAATCGAATTTTTGGTGAAGAGAAGAACGATGGTGGTATCTAAAGTTACATACTTCCCTCTTGCAGTTCCTGTTCCTAAAAGGCAAAACATAATATTGCTGAAAGGTAAACTTCATAAAAAATTAAAAAATGCTTAAACTTGAACACCGTGAAAAGCTTTTTCAAGAAGCAAGTTCTGCAAACATCAGAATAAGCAGGAATTTTATTCCAGCATATAGCGAAAATAACAGTGAAAGCGAGTGTTATATTATTATATTTTTCAAAAAACTCTGGCCTCGTGAGTAAGAAAATGCTGGACGTGGCACTGTGACCATTTTAGATCATACTTTTTCGTGTGTTACTTACAACTCATAAAGTCAGTTGATTAGCATGCGAAATGCTAGGGTGGAGACTATACTGTCCAGCTGAATTAATTTTCAGCAGGAATAATTATGAAGCATCCGTAGACATTCATGAATCGTAAAAGTACAAGAAAAATTACTGAAAGCTTGCTTAGAGAATCTTTGTGTAATTCAAACAGAATCCACGCCCATATACATTAAGTGACTACTGATACCCGTATCTCCCCTCCCTCAGTAGGTGTGAGCATCGAACGTTCGAGTTCGAACGTTCGAATTCTCTTCGAACCTAAAGTTATGGATTCGAATAATTCAGCATTTTAGCCACATGGATTCTTTACCACTAAAGTTTTTGCAATAATATCCAATTAGCGCAATTGGGCTGTAGTCTGTGCAAAATTTTTCAAATCAAATCAATTTATTTTTTCACTCCAGCAATACATATACAATACATCAACATGCAATATTATTGAAAAAAAGAAACAGTATAGGTAAAAAAAGTTGATGAAGTCAAATTAATCAAATAAAAGAGTTGCTGTATGACACCTTGAAAGCTTGGCTTGTTGAGGTGGCAAAAATGAGTAAATGAAAGAATAATTAGGGTTAGTAAAGATGATGGAATGGAAAAAATAGTAAGATTAGGGATAGGAAGAAGGAAAAGGGGAGAGTGTATGTGTGTGTTTAATTTACGTAGAGCTATATTAAAATAGTATTATAATTGATTGGAGACCATATATTGCGACTGCATGAAACACAAAAGCATTAAAATTGCATTATAAGTATGAATCAAGAATTGTTCTTTTCAAGTACTTTTTGAAACTATATATAGTTTTGTGTATTTTTACTTGGGTACTTGTTTTATTCCAATTGTTGGGGGCAGTGAATTTAATAAAGTGCCTGGCACTAATAGTACGACAGTAAGGGACATGATATTCATTGAACCTTGTAAAGTAATGTTTAAGATTTGCTGTAATTGGATTTATAAAGGAAGTGGGAAACAAGTAGTAATATGTCTTGTACATATAAATAGACAAGTGATATATAACCAAGTATTCGAGAATTATTATACCACATTCATTAAATAAGGACATACCAACAGTTGTACGTTTAGATAAATTGTTTAATATCCTTATAAACTTCTTTGATGCCTAGATAAACTTATTAAGTTGGATGGATAAGATGTTCCCCCTATAATGCAGCAATAAGTTAGGTATGGTAATACCAATGAATTATAAAGTGTTATAAGATGAGATTTGTATAATTTATTTTTAATAAAATTAATTATTCCCAGATTCTTAGCAATTTTTAAACTGGTAGAATTGATATATGGTTTCCATTCAAGATTTTCATTAATTACAACGCCTAAGAATTTTATATTTGGAACTCTTTCCATTGCCTGTCCTTTAATGAATAAGTTAATGTCATTTGGGAGCCTTTTATTTTTAGAGAGAAATACAATGCATTTTGTTTTAAACTTTTAGTTGGATTCAATGACAATTTGTTTGCTTTAAACCAATCAGCTATTAATGGGAGTTTATTTTTTTCAGGCACAGAATAAGATTGTACATAAAAAAATAATGTGGTGTCATCTGCAAATTGAAATAGGTTATTGTTGGTTAAGACATTGGACAGGTCATTGATATATATTAAAAATAATAGAGGGCCAAGAATGGAGCCTTGTGGTACGCCACACTTCATGGATTGAGGGCTAGATAGACAATTATAGCATCTAACTATTTGGCTTCTTACAGAAAGATAATTATTGAACCATTCATTTGGAATTCCTCGTATACCATAGTGGGAAAGTTTTTCAATTAGCACATCATGGTCAATGGTGTCGAAGGCTTTAGAGAAGTCACAGAAAATGCCAACAGAGATTGAATTGTTTTCGACAGTATTAACAATTTGTTCACAGATTTTAATTAATGCTAGCTCAGCGAATAGGCCTGATTTGAATCCAAATTGACTGTTGTTAAGTATGTTATTTTTGATTAAATATTTGTATAATTGATTGTGCACACATCTTGCAGGTATCTTAGAAAAAAAGGGTAGCTGGGACATTGGTCTGTAGTTATTTAAGTTCGTGTTGTCGCCAGTCTTATACTAAAAGAGTGGTACTAAAAGAGCTTGTTTCATCTTGATGGGAACAATGCTACTACTAAGAGATTTATTTAAAATATGAGTTACAGGTATTGATATTTGAGGAAATATATCTGCGATTATTGTAGGCATGTAGTTGTCAATCCCGGGACTCTTGCATATTGCATATATTAAGAACTTTAGGAGTAACTGGATTAAAAAAGAACGAATTGGGGTAGTTACCTTTTAAGTGTTCTCTAAAATGATGATTTGACATATTAATATTCTCAGCAAGTGATGGTCCAACATTGGCAAAATACTCATTGAATTGATCAGCAGTTAATTTGTTATTTGTTTCGATTTTATTGTTGATATTTAATTCAATTTGATTTTGCATTTTGCCTTTATTCATTATTTCCTTCATAGTTGTCCATGTCGTTTTTATATTGTTTTTATACATTTCTAATCTATGCTTATAATAGTTATCTCTAGACGTTTTAACAAGATTGTTTAATTTGCTACGATATCCTTTGTATTGATTTAAGAATGTAGGATCGTTATTTTTTAGTGTTGCTCTATACATTTTATTTCTGTTTCTAATCGAATTTAATAATCCAACGGATATCCAGGGTTTTTTGTTATGGTTAGGATTGATTTGTGTGCGTTTCTCTCTTATGTGCGAGCTGTAAATGTTAAATTTATCATAAAAATTTCTGTGGGTAAATTAGGAGCTTGCTCTTACAGGACGTCGTCCCAATTAGTACTAGATAACTTGTTTCTAAGGGCTGTTTTGATCAAATCGTTGTAAATAGTTTTATTGCGGAAAGTCTTTTGCATAGGAGATGGTAGGTTAAAAACAGTGATTGAAAAATAGGATAGTTGTCAGTGATATCAGTAAGCAGTATACTGTGGTTTGTGATGGTACTGAATGACGTTGGTGAAAATGTTGTCGATAATTGTGGCTGAAAAGTTAGTCATTCTTGTAGGACGTGTTATTGTTGGGAACGTGGAATTGGTAAACATTGAATCTAGAAAGTATTTGGTATCATTGTGGATTTGATGATTAATCAAATTAATATTATAATCGCCCGTGATGTATAAATGTTTTCCTTGGTTACTGACTTTGGATATTACTCCAGAGATTTTATATGTAAACTGTAAAGGAAATTCATCTGGAGGACGTAAATTGAGCCGATAACAATGTTCTTGTCCTGATTGCATAATATCTCAACAAAAATGGCTTCAATATCATTGTCAGAACGATTTATATCATTACGGACAATAAATGGTAAATCCTCTCTAACGAACAATGCAACACCACCACCACCTTTATGTATTGTCCTATTAATAAATGAAGACGTGTAACCAGGTAAGTTAATCGAGGAACCAGTGTTATCCATGAGCCAAGTTTCAGACAGGGCAATCATGGAAAAATTTGTGCTTAACATCTGTAGATAAGCCAGAAAATGATTAAAATTTGCATTTATACTTCTAATATTTAAATGTATGTTTGACAAAGGGTTGTTGTCTGGCATATTGTAACCGTTACGAAACATTGAATTGAATTGGTCGATATCATAATATTTACTACAATTTGGAATGTTCATGCTATTAAAGAAATTTGTATCGGAGTTGATTTTGTCTAGGTATTCAGTACTATGATTGATTAGGTTGCTGTTATCGTCAAATAAATTTAATTTAAAGGCATCACAGTCGATTATATTAGCAATATTTATATACCTGGCGACCAGAAAAAAATCTTCATCATCGAGAATCTTATTAAAAGGAAATATGTCTGCTAAGCAGTTATGGCAGAACCAGGCATTACTATCATGAGATAAATTAGTAAAATTAGGAAAACATTTAGACGAGAACATTTAAGATGGATCCATGACTCACAACAGTCACAATATATTTCATACTGATTAGTTTTGACAGGTCTAAAGCAAGTAGAACAAGGAGAACGAACTGCGGTCATAACTGTGAAGAAAGTACAGGAAAAAAACAGTAACAACAAAAACAAACAAACAAACAGACAAGCAACAACAACAATTCACAGGATAACGTCAACACAGTCAAGGTCACGGAGAAAAGGAGAGTACAAGGCTATAATGGTTAAGTCAGGAGAAAATGTAGAGTAGGTATTGATCATGAAAAGGCAGGGTGTGTCATACGAAAATTTTTAAATCGAATTTAAATGCTGATGACTGTTTGTTAAAATGTGAATACAGAATTTTTGGTTGTAGATATGGCTAATTAACAAAACCTCAAAGATCAAATTTATGAATACTACAAGTGATTATTCATGTGCAGCAGTACATAGACTGAGAAAAGACAACAATTTTCGTACAGTGTACTACAGTAGGATACAATCAGAATACATGCAAAAATACTACAGTTTATGCAGAAAACAGATTTCTATATCGTTATTACCAGGTTACTATAGCAATATACAACATATAATTATATCGTTGTGCAACAAAGAGTGAAAGAAATTAGTAGAAATATCAGATGAAGACAGGGTTAATTTTATGAAGTCAATATTATTAATAACCAAATGCTAAAATAGGAATGTATGTCTAAACAAGTATAGTATAAATGAATAATGCAGTAGTAGAGTATAGCTGTAATATGATGCACTAGAATATTTCGCGTAAAAGGTCAAGGAGATTATTGTTACTACATTAACATAGGGGTTAACTAAAGTCTAGCTGCAAGCTAGAAGTTCTTTCATAGCAATGACTTGTGAACGTTCAAGTACGTTTAACAAACTAATAGTGGTTTTACTGCAGAAGATAATCATATTGTATGCGTGATCTTTGTAAAACCACTCTTTACTAATGGTTCGAAAAACTCAAAACTCAATCGAATTCGAATTCGATTCGAGTTCGAAATATGGAAATTCGGTTTGATTCAAATTCGAAAGGCACAAATTCGATTCTATTCGAATTCGCTTTTTGGTAGAGAATCACTCCTCCCCTCGAGTGTGAGAAGAGAACTCCCCGGCTGAACTAGTGAAGCATTCAAGGCTCTATAATTATTAATGCCATGTTGTCCGCAAAAAAAACTTTTGGTGGTAAGGATAAAAAAGCTGTTTTGTTCCTGTAATAGTGAGTTAAGAACCACGATTACTCCTTTATGAGATCCTTCATGGCGGCCACATTAAATTTTGTCATACTGCCCTGACTTTTTGTCTTGTTGAAGAAGTCGGCATGCACATCTGAACATAGCAGGACAAATTCTGCACGGGCTTCGTAACGGACCAAATCATTACAATGTAGTGAAAGTAAACGGGTACTCAGAATAAGTTTTCTGTTCTGCGTAATAATCTGGAATAATCTGCGTAAGGCAACCAACAAACGTTTTCCTTTAGTAAATAATTTTATTCTAATATCCTAAAATTGACGATGAAGGATGTTTTCAAAATGCTACTTAAAGGGGTAGAAAGGAGAATTTTAAACTACATCCCAAAAACATCCCTTACAAAGTTATATTACATGTACAATGTACTTTGCATTGCGCTTATCTGTTTGAAAGACTATGTCATTGGAAAAGAAAAGTCTGAATAAATTAAAATAAATTAAAAACAGAAAACCCATCTCAGTGTGCACCACCGATTCACCAAAAACACATTGTTGATCTTACTGACAATATAAAGTAACTTATGCTTAGTTAGCAATGGATATGATAAGATAAAATAAGATAAGATAAAATTGTCGTTATAAATTGTGTGTTTGTCATCATAAATCACGGCATTTCTCTCTCTCTCTCTCTCTCTCTCTCTCTCTCTCTCTCTCTCTCTCTCTCTCTCTCTCTCTCTCTCTCTCTCTCTCTCTCTCTCTCTCTCTCTCTCTCTCTCTCAACTATCATGATTTGTATTGTATTGTAATATGCACCTTGTTCTGAAATAAAAGTATCCAATAAAAAAAAATCAATCTCTGTATCCATCCTACCCTACACACCTCATGGTATACATACCTGTACCCCTATCTAAAAATACATTTTTGATACAATTTCTCCTCTTTAATCGTGCCTTCCACCCCGACTTGCTGCAACAATGAGTTTTTCCTCTGATTAGATTACGTCCTCACAGCTTATCGAACGACTCTCTAATAAAACGCTTTCGCTGCAGAGAAATTCGCTAAGTCAGCGTTTAGGAGCCAAACACATCGGCTTCTTCTGCATCAATTTTGCCATAAAATGTCTCGTCGTATAAGATTATCTAATTTTTCCTCACCGTGACTCCCGTGGGACCTTTTTCAGATTAAGCTGTATATTACTGGAAAGCGCACGCATTTTATAACAGGGGTGACAGCGAGTGCGAAATGCATAAAAATGTCACGATGAAAGCAGTGTGCAATGGTTTAATGCTAATAAAATTTAATGCTGTAGAGCCTCGCTCTGTAATATTAAAATAAGGTTGGAATGTCCTATAAATCAGATACATTAGTTATCTAATTATTTTAGCTATAATGTGTTGTTAATTATTATTTGGTTAAATATTATTAATAATATACATTATTATCTGATGTAATGTTGTAGTTATAAAATCGTCTCCAATGTGAAAAACCGTATAATATTTAGTGTAAACGCTTTAATTGGAAACATGTATTTTTACAGCTAGACTGCTAGATAATTGTAAGACTTATAATTTTAATTAATTTAAAATATATGAATCGTAATTATTACTTATTAATAATTATTTTGAGCTTTTAAAACCCCATGTGTTGGACTAAGATAGTTACATATCACTACAGCCCAATTAACCAGGCATCAAACATACGCAATACAATACACTTTGAGACAAATATTTTTTGTGTACATATTTCTTTTTCTGTTATGTCTCTTGTGTCTCACTCCTATGTTCTGTGATTGTGCAAATGAAATTATGCTCCTGTGTTATTTTTCTTTTGTTTCTTATTTATTGTGCTTCTGTCTTTTCTATATGAGTGTATCCTTATTAGTGTGATATCTTTATGAGTTAATAATATAAAAAACTCACCAAATAATTAGTTTTAGCAAATTTAAGTGATATTTTTTGTTTTTACTTTCTATTGTTCCACCTATACATGCAGCGGTAGTTTGAAACATTGTTTTCCTCGCTTCTTTATTGTGGGATTTTCTCTTCAATAAGTAAAGTTTCATCATGTTCGGCCAAGCAGGGCAAGGGAGTTGTACAAGTTTTAGAATGAGGTGGGTACATCACTTGATCTTGTATCGAGCCTTAACTGTGATCAAAAGTAAAATCTATAACAATTACAATAGTGTTACAACGTCCCATAACGTTTATTCACATAAACATCTTATTTTGTCCTATTTCAAGTGGCAATCTTTCATGTGCTGGTAGGAATTCATGATATCAAAATGCACAATAGTTTCATTTTATAATTTTAATTGCCCAACAGTGTGCACACAAACTGGTAAGTATCTTACAGTCTTATAATAAGCTTAGTGCTAGCAGAACATACATTTATTGATAGTACGAAAATCTAGCGGAGAAACACAATAATTATACCTACGGTAAATTCAAGGTCATGATTTTTAAAGGGAACTTTTGTTGTTTCCCTTTTTTGGTGTATAGATTTGGTGTACACCCATAAATTTGGTGTATAGATAAAAAGAGCAGAATATTCACACTGTTCTTAGTGAACAGCGACCAAAGTTAAGTAGCACTGTGCCTTGTAAATGAATCTTGTTTAACTATTATTATGCCGAACGGAATAACCATGTATTTGAGAAAGTACGGTTTTATATGTATATGAGGTGTTCTACAAAAAAGTTGTAACCAAGGCAAAACAATATTGTTTTGATCTAAAGTATTGTATACTGTACTATTCATGTACATAGATCGCAAAAAGCAAAACGGAAAACAATAAGATAGGTAGGCATTTTAACTGTTCGCCTAACTGTTTTGATTTTTCTCGTTTCACCCACATTACAAATCGAAAATTTACTATTAACAGCATAAACAAGGTGGTCCAGTTACCGTCTTTTTGCGTAATTCGAACAATTAAACAGCAAATTTAAAACGAAAATTATTATACATTTTCAATTGGACACGTGCACCTAATATGGTTGCATGACCGTTCGCCGTACTACATCCCACATGACAAACATTATATTTCCAACGCTTATAAAATCAACTGTGATAACGTATTGGTAGGTGCATGTGATTTTGATTTTAAACATTTGAATAACTTTTATTGCTTTCAAATAACCACAAAAAGACTGAAATGCAGCCACTATTATATTTACGCATAGATATTGTAAGAAGCCCTTTATTTTTCATTAGTGTCCACGTTCTTTGGAGAAGGTGCTTTAGCTGGATATATGATTGGTCCCCCATCTTGGACGGGATTGAGACTACCAGCACTAGGTGGAGCTGGCAACTGCGGGTATGAAAAACCACTGGCTGCGGTTTCTGGCGGGAAAACCGCAGGAAGTGACGTTTGCTGCGACGTCAAACTGACGACCATTCGTTTCAATTCGTCAATGGCGTTTGCCTGCATGATGATGTAATTCTTGGCCAGCAAGAGCGTGGCAATCTTCGAAAGTTTTCTGACGGAGGGACTGTGGGCGTATGGAATGACGGAGCGTAGTTCATCTAGGGCATCGTTCAAATCGTGCATGCGGCGGCGTTCTCGTGCGTTTATACCAAGCCGTACGTGTTTTTGCTTGCAATGTTGTTTCTTCATCGTTGTATCTTCGTGCCGCTCTTGTCCAACAGGGCCTTTTTCATCATTCTCTGATGAGCTATTACCTTCACCTCCGATCATGTGCTTTTGGACATTCTCGCGCGACAGCTCTGGTCGCATTGTCACCTCAGCCGGGTACGTGGCATCGAGTGGTACCCCAGATTCGTATCTTTGGAGGTACTCTCGAAGGTGGTGACGAGGTTCGGCATATCTGTCAAAGTATGCAGATACCCCCGCTCTGTTCAGATAGGCGTCCATTTGATTCATTTCTATCACTGGAAATCTACACAGTTATTTGGTTAAGTCACAGTTCTTTTCAAGCCACACGCTGAGAGATTCCTAGAACAAATGTTTATTGTTTTCTGTAAATTTCACGACTTTCATTATCAACACTCTCAGTCATGCAAGGAGCAATCAAAAACTGCCATTGCCAACCGAAACGACACCTATTTCCAGTAACTGAGTGGCAGTTCCACAATGTAGAATTTCTGTCATTTACCAAAAAATAAGCTTGTTTACAAGTTTCTTAAACAGATTAACTTGTTTCCGTTGCCCCGAAGAAGCTCTCCAAAATTAATGAAACTTTCTTATCGCTGATCACGCAGTCTGTTTATTGTTATTTGATACACTAATATCATCAATATTCACTTTTCTTGGCGTCTTGGAGTACTTGCCGTTTTTTACACTTTACTTCAGTGTTTTCTAACCATGACGCTTCTCTGTGTAGCGACAGTTCTTCTGACACTCTCAGCCTAATTGAAGTTGAATCGAAGACGCTTGCAGCTCAGCTCTTACCAGAACAATACAAGGCGTTGAGTCGTGTAGAAACGAATATTACACAATCGATGCTTGGAGCTGTCCAACCAATCATAATGCACCGGGCGAGTCTGCACCGGGATGGCGGCCGGGAATACGAAGTTCAGGGTGTGAAATAGTAAATAGGGTGGAAAAGGCTGTATTTGTATTAAAAATGTTACCTTGTTACAAATTCAAATAACAGTGTACTTTTTCAAGAGGTAGACGTAGTTTGCATCTGAAATGTAAAAGTTTATTAACATAACGGTTGGAAAAATGAATAAATAGTACTTAAAATAGCTATATTTGTCATCATAATCCACATTTAAACAACGTGTATGTAACATGTTTTTTATGTATCCAAGGAAAAAATAAATTTAGTGTTCTAAAATTTTTATTCACGTATAGTACAAGATTTATAAATTGACGTGTACAGTGAAAAAAACACAATACACAATATATATAGTCGTTTAAATATACTTAACAAAATACAATTAGCAAAATACTGAAATGCGCTCAAAAATTTTGGATTAACAGTAAACGATGTTTTATGTAATCAATGAATAATTTTCAATGGCAGTTCTTATAAATACATTTTTCAAATTTTTGTCAATAAAAGTGTGAGAAATTACACAGAGTGGCATATTTTAACAGTCATTCCAATGGACTTGTAATGCAAAAGCCCATGCTTGAAATCTAGGCTTAATAATAACTTTTTCACATTTCCTTTCTTTTTTGCGAAAGTTTAGGATAAAAAAATCATAATTAGGGATCCATTCGATCATGCATTAATTCTTGCGCTATTAAATTTATACTAAAGTGCAGTAATAAAAGGGCATCAAATTACTAAGAAGCGAAGAAGTGAATCTAAAGTGTCGACCTTCTGCTGAATCGAATTATTCCGAACCATTCGTCACGTCGCATTACCGGATCCTGGCTCAAATCAGCTTTGCCTGTCACAACTGTTAAAATCACGCCTTTGTGTTAAGCTTATTATTTTGGCCCTATTATGACAATAGGACCTGGTTGCTTAGTTAACGGTGTGCCTTATGGCGCGGAATAAGCGAGCTGCTCCTCGCCACAAAAGAAAGGGAAACCGCAAAAGGGAGAGAAGAGGCAATTGTCGTCTCGTGCTACTACAAAGTGCTGCCCCTCTATAGATGGGTAAATAAATAAACTCATAAACAGATCTACTATTTACTTAGGAGAAAAATATTTGCATATATTGTACTTTAATGGTATTACCATCTTAATCGCTCTCTTTGGCTCTGTAAGTACAGATACCATTAACAAGGGTTAAATGAACGCTTGCTTTAATAACACATATAATGCTTTAATATAAATATTACAATTAAAATAAGAAAAAAAGAGCAAAAAAGAGAACTATTCATTCATGTAGAAAAAATGTTTTCTATTGTGAGTTGCAATTCGTAAAGTAATAATGATGATGTGTTGCAGATATGCTGCACTGAAAGACGCTGTAGAACAAAAACATTTTTGAAATTACAAATACTGCAAAGAATCATGCAAATGATGCCAGAATTTTTCCAAACGTTCCAAATATTATGAACATTTATTAGCAGACAGAGGAGTTTGTTACTAGTTTAATACAATTATTGTTCATGACAATGTTTTTGCCAGTAACTTGATTTTTAAATTTTTCTGTGTCAGCTGACAGAAACTAGAATGGAAGCACTAATGTGCTTGAATCAGGTACATCACTTTTGTTGTAAAGTTAATGGTTTCTATAATTGGATGCGTGATAAAAATGGCGCTATTAAAAAACTTGGGAAAAAGATGGCACGGTAAAATGGCACAGGAAAAAATGGCACAAATGAAAAATAAGATAAACATGGCACATCTACTGCTTTGATGCAGAAAAATTCAATAATAAGAAAATGATTAAAATAACTATCATGCAGCGTATAATACACACTTAATGCACTTATTGCAAGTATAAATCAGAATTTAAGCAAGAAAACTATTTACATTTTATTAAAAACAAATGTGAAAAAATCATGTTCAAGTGCGCGTAATTTACATATAGAAAAATGACGACACCATCAACCTAAAGTCCGGGTGAATATGACACTCTGTCAACACTGTGACAGCCAATAAGTAGAAGACGAAATTCATTTTTTGTTTTATTGCTTCTTCTGCAACCGGTTAAGACAATCCTTTCATTCTGATATAGCAAGCATGAATAGCAATTTCATTAACTTGAACGATAACGAAAAGCTGAAACTCGCAATGGGGGGGGGGGGGGGGGTTACCGGCTGCGACATAACCAGATTAGTCGCCCATTACATTTTCAAGTGCTTTAAAAAAGGAGTAAATAGTAGGAACATGTAAATATTAATAATATTATTTATTATTTTTTCATGATACGCTAACTGTATGTATACTAAAATTACATAGATTTGTTATTTGTTATGTGTTTTTTGGCTGTATAACTATAATGTCATAGCTTTGTTTTGTACTTTTGTATTTTGTTATTTTGTTGTATGTATGTTATTGTAATGTAATGTATATGCCAATAATAACTTCTGAATTCCATACAGTACACACGGCTTAATAGGCTCACTTTCGGATAAAGTGTTTCATAGTCGGTTAAACGTTCTGTGCAAGGAAAAGATTAAAAAGGAAACCGCTGTTCAAGCGATTAAGCATTTGCTGCAGGACCAGTAGTTGCGGCAGTGGCTAAGAGATTCAAAGCAAAATCGCTACGTTAGCATATTACTGATTGCTAGAAAAATACACTGTTTGCTAATTAACTAATTCCAGTGTTCGGCGTAATGAATTTATCTAGAGTGGTCTTCAAAGTACACAAATAGTCGATAATTTATTTGAGCAATACAATTCAGTATATTGGTATTTATACAATGACAATACAAGCGATACATCAAAGAAAATATTGGCTATATACATGTTAGTATTTGTAGTTACAGTAGGACTCGGTTACTTATTCTTTAGCCATTTTCATCAGGCTTTATTGTTTTTTAATGAGCGTGAAGCTTTCACTACATTTTAAGTCTTTTGCATTAAATTTTACATGTGATGTTGAGATAGTTCTATTCTTTGTAACGAAACACGTCTACCCTGAATATATCGTGTTGCATTACAGTATAATAATTATTAATAAAGAAAAAATATTAAAATTTGCTTGCTTCTGTTTCTAATATCTTACTAATTTACTTTAAATAAGCCATTCTTTCATACTTTTCCATTTGTGCCATTTTTTCCTGTGGCATTTTTACCATGCAATTTTTACTTATATTCGTCAGTTTGTCAGTCATAGCATTTCGTAAAAAATACGCATTCCTAAGGCAGATTCAGTGATGCAATAGACTGAAACTAACCACAACAATCACATAACAATGTACAGGGCATATCCATACGGGTAAATTGAGGGCCGTATTAGGAAAGTGAAAAATCTGGCTTCGTTTTGTTGTCTGCGTAACGGTCCGTAGTATCTTCATGCAAAATACTTATCCTAAGAGGAAAATATAGCTTATAACAACTTTCAAGAATAAATTTGACAACTGTACATGCCCATGCTTTAGGAACCATATGCACTTTGAACTGGATCTCAAAATAGTCTTACTTCTTATCCAGATAGTAGGCCTGTTCCTAGACTTTGGTTTGAGGATGAATAAGATGAATATTAATTCGTGCAATTAAGTCAAAAGTGCAATGGAAGCATGATGACTTTCTTTAAAAAAGCTTGAAATTTGTGTGGTTTGAATGATATTTCTTCATTTCAACACACCGGGCAATTTTCTTGCTCATTTCCCTAGAAATACTCTCGTCTGAACTTAGCTTGTGCGCATGCGTACAGCGCCATGCTGGCTGTCCCCAGATGTGATATTCAAATGACGTGAATAAACCTAACGAAATGATTAGAGAGCAAACCGAATTCCGGGTATTGTTCGACAATCTAATCCGGATCATTGCGTCAATCTAAGACGAGAGAGAAGCTGAGACAGCAAGATAAATTCTGTCAACTCACTGATTAAAACAGGGATGGATGCACACTGTAGGCGCTGGTTTCACGTATATGCAAAGCATGCTGGACATAGCACAACATTCTTAATTGAATTAAATTAGTTTTTATTTTTCCGTGTTTTTAAATAAACCTCACATAATTCTGCAATTTATTTGCCATTATGAGGCTAAAATTTTCTTTTCCTTCCTAATCATTTTAATGTTTTCTAATTTAGATAATACAGAATTTATAGTTATAATTATTTAGCATTATTTTTAACACATAATGAAAGCGGTCTGTAAAGTTAGTGTAGCTTACAACAAGTTTTATTATAACGATGACAACAACGATAATGATGATGATGATGACGACGACGATGATGATGATCATGGCGATAGTGATGATGATGACGGTGATGATGATGATGATGATGATGATGATGATGATGATGATGATGATAATGATGAGTGATGATGAGTGATGATGATGATGATGATTATGATTATGGCGATAATACTCAAAATAATTTATAAATTTTAAAAAATCAGTTTTAGTATTAATAACATTCACACTGTTTAGTGTAAAACCGAATAATCCAGAGATGTTTAGTCCAAGGATTTGCGTATCAAAGTTGCAGGTTTTAATCACGTGAAATATAAGGCAGCCATAATATGCGCCATCTGGTGTTAACAAACCGCTCACAAATTTCTTCAACATTGAACAGAAGGCGCTAGAAAAGAGGAACTATTTGAGCAGAGAAATTACAAATACGAGAAAGAACAATAACAGCTTTGTTACTGGCGTGGGGAGGAGGAGAGGGAAGCTGCGTTTATTAAAGACCAATAGAAGCTCAAGCAGAAAAGGGCAGGTTGAATTAAGATAATTATATAAAACCAGAAGCGGCCTGGCTGCATTGTACAGTGCAACCGAACGCCTTTTCTCTATTTTTAGAATTTCACAAGGTGCCACCATGAAAAATTAATATAAAAACACAATGTTCGTTCTTCAAAATTTTGTTTTTTCATGACATTGATTTTTTGAAAAAAGAATCGACAAATCGGCATATAATTTTATTTCCAGAAAGGTTATAATGTTATGACTGTTTTTTTATTCAAATGTGCTGAGTAGGCTTGCTTAAATGGGTAAAATGGACTTCTAATTCTATACTGATTAGGTCTTGCTGAAAATTGTTACTGAAAATTTTCAACAAGCACAAAAAATATTTTTCAAAACAACTACATTAAACTTTCATTGCGCCCTTTGTTTTCGTTAGGAATTGAAAGGATACTAGATTAGTTTTCGGATTATCGTTATAATGTTATGAAGAATGTCATAATAATTAATGTTTTATTTAAATCAATAGTTTTTCGCTTAAACTGGATGAAACTCTCTTTATTCCAGACTACAATGTCTTAAAAACACAGAAAAAATCGTACTGTAGACCGCAATGCTTCAAACGCACAGTAAAATGCGTACGCACGCATGCGTAATTGCGTACAGAAGACACTAAGCGACTTTTTGGCACATTCTGGTAGCACAGATCATTTTAGTTTAGTCACCACATGACATCACAGTGGTCTCTGTTACTGAAAATTCTGCACCGCGTTTCAGTCGGTGATTAAATTTGCCTGCTATAGAATCATTAGAGACTGCATGCGCTCATTCATTTAATAATGCTCATTATTGTACACGTTGCTAATTATCTTCAATTCATAGATATAAAGCATTTTAGAAGTGAATAATAATAATTATGAAGATAGACAAGGAAAGTTGATTGTTGAATGCAAAACTGGTTATTTGGTTCTTATTGTTATTGGTCTTATAATAATAGTTGAATGTCAACCTATAAGAGTCGTTCAAGCTGTGACAGTTTGAACTCTTGGAAGCATATTATCGAAACTTGGAATTTGAATAAGGCACATCCATGACTGACCAACCCTGGCCAGCTTGCACATTCGTTGCTGACACATCACTGGTTGGCACATCTGTGTTGGATACATCCTGGCTGACACAGCACCGGCTGACACATCTCTGGTTGGCAGATGTTTGGTTGACACATCCCTGGTTGGCACATCTCTCGTTGGCACATCTCTGGCTGACACATACCTGGTTGGCAAATCCCTGGCTTACACATTTGTGGCTGACGCATTCCTGGCTGACATATTCCTGACTGGCATAACCCCTGTTATTTGAGTCATCCCTGGCTGACGCATCACTGTCTAATACATCCCTGGCTGACACATCACTGTCTGGTACATCCGTGTCTGATACATCCCTGGGTAATTCATCGCAGATTATTTTTCTTCGACTATGTCGTCCAGCAAAAACTGCGTGTCAAGATTATAGAACCTTTATCGCCCAATTCTTGTTGTTCAAAAAAAGAGAAAACTTAGGCAGCCTTCTAACCAGCATCCACCATACCATCCAGCTTCGATAAACTTTCTCGATTTCCGCACTTCCTTGTGTCGCAGATGACCATATTTTTTCAAGGAAACACTACTAACGCTGGTACGTTAGTTAGAAAGCAAGAAAGCTGTCAATGCCTTTGCGTGTTTTTAAGCATTTTATTGGTTTTTGTTTGTATTTTAATAGTAATTTGTTGTCTGACCCTGTTCTCTTCCAACGTTGATAACCATTATGGTAAATCTTAACAATTGTTTGCGCCATAACAGAATGTTCACTGCTAGAAATGGCTTTTTCGTGTATTATCCTGATTTTTTAAACACATGATTAGAATATGAAAGAGTTCTCCTGAGACTTGCCATCTTAACATAAGAAAACGTTATATGCCCTTATAGTCTCAAAATAATAATTTTTATTTCTTACAGAGGTTTTCGACCTTGCAGGCCTCATCAGCTGCATAGACTGTGTTGCTAATGTGAAAGTGGTGAAGTGATTAGAATCTTAATTTGGATTGTAAAACAGCTCTTTTAAAAGAGTTCCGCTCTTTTTACGGAAATAAGGTGTGTTTTCACCCCGATAAGAGCAAAAATCTCAGCCAAACGCTTTGAATTTCTGCAGCACTTTGCGAAATATTTTTATTGACAGTTGGACTGATTATAGCAGTAAGTATTACAGTAAGCAAGTTGTGTGACGCGTGCAGTTAAATTAAGCAAAAAGTTTAATAATTTATTTTATGTATTGAGCCAAATTACAGAGAGAACGTACACAATTTACTTTCATTGGCAGTAATTGATGATGATGATGATGATGATGATGATGATGATGATGATAACGATGACAATGACGATGATAAATAAGTAACATTGTTAAGTTTTTTCATCTTTCGCTTTTCACAGAAACATTCGTCTGCAGGCATTAGCCATTATTGTCTATTCCATAGAAACATTCGCCTGTAGGCATTTGCGCATCGCAGAAGCCCATTAAACGTGCAAGAGTCGATAAGAAAGCCGTCAAGCCGGGGAGAAGAAAATCCATTCTTTATGCAGAGCTGATTAATTGTTCTAGGCATTCTTTTCCTCATGCCGCTTGCTGTAGCGCCAGTCAAAATGCAATCATTTATCTCTAAATACAAATAAATCAATAAATGCGAATCAGTAGATTCTAGAATGTCTAGCTTAATAGTGACGTTTTAGTTCCGAATAGAAAGTAGGTTGTCATGCTTCAACACTATGGTATTGAAAAGAGTTTTTGAACGAAGTAAACAATATTGCCCTACAAATTCTTCTCTTGATAGGACAAAATTCCAGAAAATGTACAAAAAACTGGGATTTTAAAATGTATCACCGCTAATTGTTTTACCAGCATAATATCTGAATTTGTGATCATTTAGCGAAGAATTATGTCGGTGATAATTACATTTTTTCACAACCTTTTTATGTAGGTTTAGTTTACATTTCAAGCTCTATATATACATATGTACATATATATATATATATAGAGCTTGATATATATATATATATATATATATATATATATATATATATATATATATGTATAGAGCTTGAAATGTAAACTAAACCTACATAAAAATGTTATTAAAAATGACACGAGCTGCAATGTTTATACTTAATTAGAAACATTGCAATTCGTGTCATTTATTAAACTAGAAGCTAACTTTAAATTGATATTATTGTCACCGCCATCGTCATCATAATCATCATCATAATCATTATCATCATCGTCGTCGTCTTTATCATCTTAATCATTGTCATCATCGTCATCGTCATTGTTGTTATCATTATCATCATCATCTTTTTCATCATCATCATCAGCGTTATTGTCATTGTCATCGTCATCGTCATTTTCTTCATCATCATCATCAGCGTTATCATCATTGTCATCGTCATCATCATCATCATCATCCTTTCTATAACAACTGGGGGCTGGAGCCGGAACATGTTTTCTTACTGAATAATCATGCCACTTTTACATTGTTTCGTCTTTCTTTTCAAAAATTTGATACACTTTTTCTCTTCATGTTTTTACCACACTTTTCTCCAGTTCACCCCCGGGGCTTACGTTATTTCCACATTTCCTGCTATTCGTTTCCGCTCGTTGGCAGCAGCTCTCAGTGGAAAGCCATTATGAATTCTTCTTCTGCATGAACTTTTCCTGATTTGATTTACTTTTCAAATAGTTGAAAACCTCAATCAAAGACGCACCGCCAAGCGTAAGCTTTTTGAAGTTAGCGTAAAGAAACGTGTGAAATCCACATGAAGGCATTTACAGTAAAAAGCGTGAATTAATTATTTACCTAGAAAAGAAAGAAAGGAAAAAACAGGAAGAAGGAAATGAAGAGAGGAAGAACATGAAATGAAGGGAGAAGGAGAAAGAGAGAACGAGAAAAAGTAAACAAATTTGGTGTTGCGAAATAAGACAAATTCATTTAAAAAACAAAAGATGAGAGACTAGAGAAAAATTTTCTTAATTGCCTTTGAAGTCACATAACATATAATAGCTGAAATAGTTTCTACACAAAACAGTAAATTTTACAGTTCACAGTAGAGCAATATAATCTTATATAATAGTATACTTTCATTTTTGCAAAATTTACTTTATAAATAATCAAATAGTATTCCACAAAAGCTTCAATGAGGATGAGTTCTATAATGAAACCAAACGTTTATATTGAAATCGAAACAAATTTTACAATTTATTTAAGAGTAAGAAATCAAAACAACTACAGACTTGTTAAGACAATGCACGTTATCTATACATCAGACATAGCGATATCATACCAGTCTTTATGGTGTAATTTGTAATGGTTCCTCTAACAATGAGATCTCAGTAAATTTGTTTCTCGAGTAATCTGTAATAATTTTCAAATATTAGAGTTTGGTTTTGGATTTTATAATTTTCAATGTCTCCAGTACAAGACGTAACAGATATCTCTAGTATAGGTTATGCGGTAGATATATAGGTACTCTACAGTCAACAGATCTGTCAGCGACATCTGTTGTAAATATTATTGACAATTTGTGTTAAAAATTCTCTTCTATAGATGGCGCCGTAACATCAAAATGTGCAAAATCACAAGAATGGGTGCAGAACCTTCTATGAGTTCATCAATTATCCATCATTTCAGAAAAGAAAATTTGATTTATTGACACATGACATATAAAATGTTTATTTGATATGCAAAGTTTAGTTCATATTATTCCTCTTCAGAAACTTTTAATGATATAGTTCACATGCAAAATGGGTCTAGATAATTAAATTTTTAATTTTTCAATCTTTTCTTTATGAATTTTAACCTTATGACTGTTATTAGTCTTATTTTCTGATACTCACTAACAATTTAAAATTCCCAATTCATTTGGATTTTAATTAAAAATTCATTTAATTTAACGTATGATATTTACGCGTAATTTGTTTAATTTTATTTATTTGAAATTATCTATTTAACGCACGTTTCATGCATTAGCCACCAGGAACTATTGTACTGTAGGCAATTTTGATGAACATCCATATAAAAAATATAATTTTTAGTACATTCTCTTCTATTCCGTAGAGTATTCTCTCTAATCATTATGATAAACATCAGTTCCACGTTAGTTAGCGATTTGGCATATCGCGCAATAATTTTAATAGCAGCAAATGTATTTTTCTGGTTATAATTTATGACAGTTTCAGTAATATCGTGTCATTAAAGTATCAGCGTGTGTGTCTTTTGTGTGTGTATGTGTACTTGTAATTAAGTTAAAGCTTTGCCTGCAACTAGAAGCCACATATTTAGATATATATTTTAAAATAATAGTTTAATAATAATTATCATCATTTCGGCAATTTAGAAATTAAATTTATTTTATTATAAAAAATAATCTAATGAATTAAGAGTCACTCTAGTAAACTAACACTTACAAATGCTGACTTAGCTGCTGAGCTGTTTTAGTATTAAATTAAGTTCAATGTGTTTAAAGCGGTTGTGAGGTCTATAGTGGCTAATGTGTAAGGTTTGTAGGCAAAATGTATATATCTACTTCAGTCCAGGTCCAGGTCAGATTTTTTTACATTTTAATCAACAATAACATTGCTATCAACCATGTAAAAAAAACACATCCTTTATTGAAACATTTCGAGCGAACTTCACTCTTCATCAATCCGCTACCTATAAAGCAAAAATAAGTTCACGCTGCAATCCACACTGCATTTTTATAATCCTTTCTTCCGGTCAAGTTTCGTTTCGGAAATTCAATAACGAAGATTCATCGCATCATAAGCTAATGTACGATAATACATAATTACAATGTCATTTCTACATTATTTCAAAGCTTAGCCCTGTAAAGGGTCAGTTTTTTCGTCAAACTTGTTAGTCGGTTTTAGTTTGACCAACTAGTTTAATCGTGTAAACAGCGAAACTGACAAACTTTTAGTTTGACAAACCAAGTTTGATGGTATCAAACACAAAAACTGACAAGTCATACGCAACAACCAATAGCGTCGCGCGCTCGTTACATCATACCGATTGTTTATTATCTATCAGCAAGTTGTATAGATATGTATATGACAAACAGCATTGTTGGCTGTTAGCTGATACTGGAACCTGGAGGCTAGAAACAGTGTTGGTGCCACAATTTCACTGACACCCCTTGGTGAATAGTTATTACTAGAGTTTGATGCTGTCTAAGCATGCGCCAGTTTCTATTTGTCAGTTTTAGTTTGACAGTTTAAAAACTGATCGTGCAAACGGACTGTAAGTTTCGTGCATAATACAGCAAACGCCACAGAATTCTCTACATGCGTTATGAAGACACTACATTACAAAAACGGCCGATAATGACAACTTGGGCTTCTGAGTCTTTTCTGAACGCCCCGAATCGGAAAACAAACTATTAATGAGATGATACTTGATCAAAACGCTCCGTTTGACACATAAATGACCGATTTCACGCGTTAATCACGATGCTAGGAGACAAGATATATGATCTGATTCCCTAACGCCGTAGTTATTGGGAGAAACCATGGCATTTATATATCAAACGAAGTGCTGCGGATCTAGTGTCGTTTCATCGGTAGCTTATTTTTTATTCTTGGCGTCTTGAAAAATGGAAATAAGAAAAACTCCTCATTTTTGTAAAAAAAATGTCAATTTATTGTTCAGCAGCACATGGTGTTCGGGAGGTTTACAGATTTTCAGTTTCCAAAAGGACTCACCTTAATTTTACAAAAATTCGCACAAACAACTTTCAGAAACACTATGTTTTAACTACTTTAGAGTATCAGGGAAAACTATTTAAAGGGAAAAGAAAGATATGCAGTGTGTGGAAAAAGTTATTTAGAAAAATTTTCACTAGATCAAATTACAATGGCCCATTTCGGCATTCAAATTTCGTAATTCGCTGTTAAATACCGATTTAACCCTAACAGATAATGAAGTTTTTTAACGCACTATTATCATTACACAAAAGAATTCATAGTTATTATTAAACAAAAGAGGCTTATCAAGTAAATAACTTACCCTTTTCTGGCGAATTTCGATCGCCGCAAAGATGTTTCGTGTCTTTGGCGCGAGAATGACGTACGTAGTACAGAAAGCGTTTTTGATTACCGATGTTTGTAAACCCAACTTTCGTGACCTGGTGACTGTACTCATATCGTCGTTCGTGTCGCGCAACGAAAATGGCGGTTCTTCAAATTTAATATCGCTAACATTGAAGTTATAAAAATCAAAAGAAACAAGTTTTATTATACGTTTATATTAAAATAAATTGAATATTCATAATGAGAGTAGGGATTTTAAGTTGCAAAAGATTATATTATATTGTTATTATTATTATCATTTATTTTTATTTATTATTGTGAGGCCTGGTTTGACTTTAAGAAATTAGAATGCGCGTATATATTCCTTATGCTGCTTATAGTCTAGCCCTGATGACTGTTGTCTGGTCACCATTGAGAATTAAAACTGCGTAACTACGTGCGATATTTGGGCATTTTCAGCAATTCATGACAAAACTGGTAGCGTTTCGAAATAATTGTGAATATATGCGGCTCATGTCTGTTGCTATCTGTTAACAAAATTACAATTTGAAAGTCTTGGAAAACTACATGGTGTGCTGAAAATTCAAAAACTATCTGAGTAAGCGGCAGCCGATTATTATTACTCCTTTATTACCAAGAACAGATTCTGCTCTTTAGTGAAACTGTACACGTAGATTATTGTTCAAGTGTGGGACTACAGTAGATATAGTTACAGTACAGAGAGGGATGTACGAATTGTTACACAGTACACACCCTAACTGAGCTCCTCCTAATCGATATCCCGTCTTTTGAACAACGTCTTGCGGCGACTTTATGGAAAACTGAAGACCATATTGCCCTAAATAGTTTTCGAATATCTCTTCCTACCCGCTGCATTTCTGCCTATTCTTTGGGCCTTTATTCTCTTTCTTTCTCTTTTTCTTTCCTTCACTCTGTTCCGCTTCTCTTTTCTCTCATTCAGCAAGGGTTGAGACTGTAAAGACGTTCCAGCAATTCACTATGCACGATGAACAGAAAAGCTCGAAGCCGTTTTTCAAAGTCGCTGAGCATCCTCTCGCTCAAGCTTCAACGTTTGACATTTTCAAGTGTGAAAAAGACGAAGAAAATCCAGCCATTAATTATATTCACAAACTCGACAGGATTATAAAAGAAGCGGACGTGACGCACGTCGAGAATTTTGTGACAACGTGTTCGCTTTTAGGATGCATAAACATTCGAAATTGGCGAAATATGCAACATCAGAAGAAGAATGACAGGAAGACGACAAAGAAGAAGAAAAAGTAAAAGGAAAAAGAAAAAACCAAAAAAAAAGAACATAAATATAGGTGGCGTCTGCTAACGGTGATGATGATAACGAGGATAACAAACACGTTGACACTGATAGTGATGATGATTCTGTTCGATGATGATGAATCTCGGCAACAGCTACATTGAACAGCTAAAAAGTAAAGGAATTGTTCAATGTTTTGCTCAACAGTTAACACGATAATAAAAAAGGGAAGAAAAGGGTATTCTCTGTTTAAGTGATGAATGAATAAAGAAAGACCTGATTACCATTTTGCTCATTGTTTGTATGCTTACCTGTAGTTTACCATTAGTAAGCGTTTGTCGCAATATGCCTGAATTTAGAAGAATTATCCAGATTATTTTTGACCTAACTAAGCAAGATAAGCAAATGATCGTTATCAAAAAAGAATTCTGGGTTTCAACGAAACGTAATTCTGAGGTCTCACACAGTGTGGCATTCCATCGAACACTTTACACTAATACCATATTCAACTTTTAACAATTCACATCCCTCCCCTGCCGGATGATGAATGCAATCTCCCAAGTGAAGCCAGAAATGGTTATCGAATTCGTTTCAGTCGAGAAGTCACTGTGATTAGATACAATTTACTTGGCATCCGCTACGATGATGTATTAGTGAAAATAACCTAGCCTGGCGGAATGAGTGCTTGTAGAACGGTCAGGGGCGGATCCAGAAGGAAACACCACCCTTCTAGTCATAATGTTTCTTTTTGACATGTCTGTCTGCTTTTACAAAGCATTACTATTCGAATTAAAGTGATTTAGAAGCACAGGAAGCAGTCCAGTTTAAAGAAATAAATCAGGCAAATTTTGCGTTTGTAGTATAAAAGCTTACGCAAACGTAAACATAGACGTTCTCGTACTAGAGAGTTATGGAATAGCTGGCAGGTATGTTTTAATTCTTTGGACTGCTCTGCATCTCCTGCAAAAACGTTTTTTTAATACAGACTAGGTCTTCTGCATTAACGGAAAGTTTCTAGGAGGGATTAGAGATATATCTTTTAGATGAATAAATGACTTCTCGAAGTTGAATCTGATTCTATATATATATATATATATCGGTTTTTGCGCCTAAACTCTTCATATATTATTACAATAAAATGACAATCCTCCGTGTTAAAGCTATTTTCAGTATTAAAACACTGTTAAAGGCAAACGCGTCCGGTGCAAAACTATAAACTGCTGGTGCATAAAACCAAAACTAAAAGCAACAATTCAGTATACTCATTTACATACAAGGATACAATAGGTAGATAATACAATACAGTTTATGATACAATACGATAAAATGCAATACCGTGCAATACAATACAATACAATACGATACGAAACGACACGACACGGCACGACAGGACACGATACGAAACAATACAATTAGAGTTTCATTGTCTCTACGTTGAGCACTTGGTTTATACTAGACCGTCACTACAAATGCTCACAGAGAGCAGCAACGGCAACAGCATCGTCATCATCAACGAAAGCAACAGCAGCAGTAGTAGTGGGCAACACTAATAGCTTGATAGTAGCAACAAATACAACAGTCGCAGCTACAGTAACACTAGCATCATCTGCAGTAACACTAACATCATTAACGACAACAACAAGAAAAGCGGATGACTATTTACTACCCTAGTTCCTCCTCAGAAAATTTGGATTCGCCACAAAGCTGGCTTCACCTTCCCGTTTCCTTTTTACAGCAAAGCTGTCATTAGGTCTTTTCTGCGCTAAGCAAAATCATCAAGCTGAGAGCCGCCAGGGTAATTAGCCTCAGTGAGCTTGCTGCTCGAGGTGTAATGACCAAGCAAGAAACTGAAAAACTAGAGGATAAAATAATTTAATCGACGAAATTCTTAATAAAAAAAACACGGAAAAGAAGAGATTACAAGTTGCATTTGCACATTTGAAAAGTCAAAATTAAAAACAAATCGTTCATTAACGGCTGTTAATCAATTTGGTGATGGGGGGTGGGGTACAAATGCACAATTAATTAAATTTTGATGCGAAGTTTAAATGACAGGAGTTGTGAAAAAGTTGGAATTCAGACACGGTTTAAATCGCCTTAGACCGCTAAGTTAGCGTATCCCCGATGAACAAGACAGTCCAAAGTCCATCCATTCTAATTCAGGCTGCATCCCAACTTTTTCACGTTTCCTATCTCTTAAGTTTGATATCATTAAGACTCAAGATTTAAGAGTTATTTAATACACTTTAAAGCATAAAAAATGCACTTCAGTGTTACAGCAAAATTAATTAGAAAAATCACACACACAATACCAACGTATAAGCTTACAGATGCATTTACAAAATCACATCACAACGTACCATGACATATAATTGCAAATTTACAAGGAAACTTAGAAACGGTACGCAAAAAGTACGCATTACAGGCCTACATCCTTCCCATAAAAAACATTTTTTTCTTACATTTTATGCTTAAAATTAATTCATGTATTTTGCAATTTATTGAAATCAGAGCTGTTTCAGATGTTATTGTTAAACAGAGCTGCAACTGATGTTATAAAACTATTTTTATATCTACTTCTCACTTTTGGCAGGATGAACTGACATGCTCCTCTATCTGAATAGTGTAAATTTGGCAACATCTTGCAAAACTACTCCCACTTTAAATTTGCTTGTGCTGTATTACCTATAAAGAAATTTTAAAAAATCATTATCCAATGATATACAATTATATAAAATCATTACATAAATGGGAAAATAGATTTTCCTTTTCCACACTACGTCCGGGCCTTTCTAGCTCTAGACTGAAATCCAACACCAACAATTATTTTCCACAGCTAATATCGACTCCCTAGTAGCCATAATGAAGACATTGGGCGGTTTATGAAATTACAAGTTATCAGTGGGTTAGTATTGACTAGCAATTGTCTGCTTGGCTGCCATGGAAACGTGTTGCTGATGATAGGATTTTTGCATATAAATGAGACGTAGCTCTCTTAATGATGACAACTGAGCATGCTTGGTGGTCGTTTGTAGTCTTTAATGTGAGAGAAGACTTTCTGTTTTTGCATGTTTAGGTAAAATAAAACCTCAGACATTTTGAAACAAAACAAGTGACAATTATTTGCTGCCACTGCTATCTCTGATTACATTAAGTTTTAAAGTTCTAGAGTTTTGACTTTGTTGTTTGTGAAATTCTGAGATTGTCTGTAACTTTATACGCATATATCAAATAAGCACTTCTAAGGACAGACACTCTTTTTCCCTTGTTTTTCTATAACTGACATTGAAAACAATTAAGTCACTCTGAGCGTCTACTCGTACAACCAAAATAAATGCATGAAATCTATTTCAGACTGGACTTAAGTTACAATAGCATTAAACTTGTGCATAACTTAATTAACCTAACTCAGTGAGTTCCCACTTTGCATTTTGTGTCTTTTAGGCTTTTAGCTCCATCTCTGTTTTTACCACTGTTGTTTCAGTCGGTTCAAAAGCTTCTATATCTATCTATTTATCTGTCTGTCTACCTGTCTGTCTGTCTGTCTACCTGCCTATCTATCTATCTGTCTGTCTGTCTGTCTGTCTGTCTGTCTGTCTGTCTGTCTGTCTGTCTGTCTGTCTGTCTGTCTGTCTGTCTGTCTGTTCGTCCGCCCGTCCGTCCGTCCGTCCGTCCGTCTGTCCGTCTCTCCGTACCTCCGTCCCTCCCTACCTCCCTCCCTCCATCCATCCATCCATCCATCCATCCATCCATCCATCCATCCATCCATCCATCCATCCATCCATCCATCCATCCATCCATCCATCCATCCATCCATCCATCCATCCCTGTATCTATCTAGTATTCCGGCCCACTGCAATAATACTATAAACGATTGGTCGGTTATTTCCACCACCCGTTGTTTTTTGGGTGGCTTTTATTTCTTTTTTAGAGCACTGTTTTACCTTTTTAGAGCTCTCATTGGCCGTTTTTAAAAACTCGCACAAATGCGACTATTAATACGCAGAACCCGGGTTCAGCAACGCAATTTTGTTTGTGCTAAATCAGATTATCCTGTTTTGCCATTTCCCGTTCCGTTGGTTACCAAGCAATCATGGGATGAGGAGGCTGCGAATGATCTAGCTTCATCAACGTCCTGCTCCATCTTATCTATCCTTGATTCAATTTTGTTTGGAGATTTTCCTGTTTCTTAGGGCGGTTCTTGTTCGACGTGCTGTGACGCCTTGCATAGCCAATTGCTGCAGTTACCGCGTAAATACAGCAGTTGTCGTAAATACATTTTGAGGCCTAAAACTTCTTTCACTTCCATTACTAATTACGTAAACACACAAAAACAATCTCAAATTAGAATGGCTGAAAAACCACTAGGACTTGATCTTAAAGCCCGCTGCTTTCCGGCAGCTATGTTAACTATTACGTAACAGGGGCACTCAACTTTTCATACTCTATCCTACAAGATACCAATTATCTATCACTTAACCAAGTTTAATTTAATCCGACGATTTCTGTATGCCACAACCAGTAGGCAGGTCAATATTGGTCATTCAGTCCAATTTCAACCACCTCTCAAATTGCCAACTGCTTCAACTTAGCTATCACTTTTTCGTTTCGTTAACAAGAACAAAATGTTCAAATTACAAAAACCTTCAAATGGGAAACTTACTAATTATTATCGTACATTTACATATGAGCATCCAACAGAAGTTGAATTTGTGTCAGCGTCCACTCAGGTCTTACACAATGGCAATCTGGGCAATTATAACCATCTTCCTTAACAGCACCCCTCAGAATTTTTTTCATGTGTGCTTGGGCACATTGCGCGCCGTAAGCACTTTAGCACAGAACTACTTAAGATGTTAGTGACCAGAGCCTGACACATTGTCAAGGATGCCCTCTAAGATGAGCTAAAGAACCAGCAGGGATTGAATATACATGTACAACCTATTTCTGCTAGATAAAAAACCAAAGTTTAAAATGATACCTAGCAAGAGCATCCACGTCATCTGTTTAATTCTATTGAATATTGATTTGTTAAACATTAAATAGTACATAATTATTGTCGTGTTAAACTGCAGTATGTACGCTGCGAAATGAAGAGATTTGCTTCTTGACTGAGAAAGTTTTTGCAGAATGTATGGGTCATCTTTACTGATGACATGCATGTTAGTACATTAAAAAAGCTAGACTCTAACAGGCAAGAATATAGATTTCTGCAGCTGCGTCTAATCATTTGAAGTCTTGAAGATAAGATGAGAACCCCTGGCTTTTAACTAAAATTTTTAGTTTTTAATTAAAATTGCTCACCTATTTACAACGTCTTCTTTCGTTGTAAAAGACAACGAGGCATATTATGCTCACAATAGCATGGCGTGCAGAAGCTCGTAGAAGAAGTACATGGCTTTTAAAAGAAACCCTGCAAGATTACTGCTTACGCCATCTATTATGTAAAATATCCTCTAGTATATAGAATATGTAATGAGGCGATCAGCATAATGACCCGTGTTTCGATCGCACGGCGGTAAAAACTCTCAGATTTTACGAGATTATGCTTTGCTGTTTTATCACTGACATTCGTCAACCCTTAGTTGACAAATCGAACGTCATTTGGAAACAGAGATGGTTCTAAAATGGTTTAGGATTTAAAGATCGCAGCATCCTTCTGTCCTCTTTTCGCATGCTCATTAGAGAGACGCAGTGCAAATCGTTTATAAGCTTATTGATCTCTTTTTTTCTAAATTATTATTATTATGTAGATTGAATCTTTGGAAAGTGTTGCATGAGGCTGCGCTATTGAAGGCGCAATAAATTGACTTGAATTGATTCAGCTTAGCAACGACAATTATTCTGTTTATCATGTGACCTTCGTCAAGAAGAATCCTTGCCACTCGAAACCGAGGAATCAATCCGCTTTTCAACAAACATGAGCTTTTCTTCTAAAGTGCAAGAACAAGAAGAGGAGAGTACCGGAAGCTGGGCGGGAAAAAACCACATTTAATAACACGGAATGACTGAGGAAATATTAACTAATGAAACTGATCATTTCAACAGTGAATTATTTTGATTTTTTAAGTTAGGCAAAAATGTCATCATAAGCTCTTCTTCGTTAAGTTAGTCAAAGTTGCTACGACTACTCTACCAGATAACTTTTGTTAGTTTGTTAAGTTAAACCTCTTGTTTTGTAGTTTCAACTGCTGTTTTAAGGTATTGCAATCTAAAAACGTAGCTAGATCGTGAGCAGGGCAAACCTCTGCTGGTGTGGACCATTCATAAATCAGAAATGACGCCAAGGCAGGATCGAGTGAATGGGCGGGTCAGCCGCTTCGGTACTTACACTGAAATGGTTTATTAACTATACTGACTTTGGTTGTTTACCGTTTACCTCTAAGTAGTAAATCGTTTAGTTACCGGTAGGGCTGACTGACAATGAGCATTATGTATGTGGTAATGCATTTGCATCTAAAACTCCCGAACACTTAATCAATAATTGCCCGCTGTTTACATCTAATTTTAGATTGGAACTTAAAACTGGATAATGGGAATGTTCAAGACAAATAGTCATATAGAAATCGGAATAAACGTACACGGAATAAAATGTGTATTAACACGAGAAATAGTTAGACTGGGACTGATTAACAGTTAATTAAGATATCCAATTATATATATAGATATTATATATATATATAGCTACCAATGTAAAAACCAGTTGCCACATTTGTTATTACGACTCTATTGGAGTTAAGGACATATGAATCACTTCCAGATGTGAATCACTTCCTCAACAAGGTAAACAGACAGGATGAAACAGGCAGTCTTCGTTGCAAATTGGCAACTTGCACGTAGGCCAAGAAGCAACCCTGATGTGATATAATTGTCCATTGTATAATACTGCTGTTAGAAAATTTTTTAATTATGAATATGGCCCTAGAGCACCCTAGTCATATATGTGTGCAATGAACCGTATTCCACATTTCACTGTAATAAGAAAAAAAACTCCATAGAGTATCTTGTAGAGTATCTGGTCAAGAATCAACGGAAAAGGTGATGATTTCATTATTTGTGGTTTTAATAATGTATCAGACATATGATATAAGTAAAACTTCGTGTTGCACTGGTTGCAGGTACTTTTATCAGGTTCAATTATATAACCTCTGCGTACAGGATAACTTTTGCTTTGTAGATAATTTTTTACCCTAATATCTAATTTTATGTGATTTTTTTAGTTATAAATTTTTAACGTTGTGTGTTATAGTTTAAATTTTATTTTATGTGTGTATATATTTGTATACGTCATTTACCTGAAATAAACTGATCAATCAATCAATTACGTATAAATGGTGTATTGTTTAACTGAATTTCTGTTTCCTTTTGAGGTTTTTTCTACACTCACTTCTCTGTTTCACGCAGTCTAGTTCCATTTGTCTGCGTAAACGACATTTATTTTGATCTCCAATATGCATGTAAATAACCTTCTCTTCAAAAGTTTGACACTTCTCTAATTAACATTCGTTCTTCTGGAACGTCTAATGACATTTTGCTGTGATTAAAACTTGAACTAATGAGGGAGTTAGCGGGCTTCAGTCTCCTCCCTTCAATGGCGTCGGCTTCTCAAACCACAACTAATTAGAGGCAGGGAGTTTCAGGTGTAACGTGTACAAAAGAGTGAAACGGGAAACCTTAAAAAGATTCTAATGAAAAAGCCACAATGGTGTTCAGGTAATTAGATGTAGTAATTTAGTGCGTAAATCACGATTCAACTGAACACTGACAATGTATTGTTTCAGTACAGGTTAATAATTAGTTCCTTGGCTTTTTAAGTACCGTAAAAAATCAAGTCGTAATTTCACATGATAAATTAAACGTGAGCCAAAAAGTCAAAAGAGTTCTCAAAGCAGTTTGTATTCAACGCAATTATAACTGAGTTGATTTTTATTTCGGTTTATCAGAATAAATGCCATGGCTTGCAGTCGAGGAACATGGATCGGATTTTAAAAGCCCCCGTGGAGATAACCTAAGTGATGTAGTGCAGAAAAAGCATAACTCACCTATACTTGATTCGTAAGAATCAGAGAATAGTAAAAATTAGTCCCTGACTCCTAGTGACAGAGGAAAAACTCTGCTATCAACAGTTACTATCGTCTAGGATCATACTAGTAAATCCTACAAATGGTGGAGAAAGCCTATACCGAAAAGAATCCCTGGGAAAAAAAGAAGCGAAAGCCTGCTGCTGTTTTTCATTCTCACGGGTTTAAGCAGTAGAAGCCTGTCGCAAATGATGTTGAATTCAAAGCCTTCAGGATCAAAAACGCCCTGCTGCTATGGGTCAAAGAAGTCAAAGCCTGTCCACAATTGTCTGCTGGGATCAGAATACAATCTGCTTCGGCTGAGACTCCAAATTACTCCAAGTAACAAGAAAATTAGCATCCAGCTCATTTTCACGGTCAGAGCAGTAAATTTAGCACTATTTATTTACCGTGTTTCGGATGAATGAATCATCTACCATAATTCTAACTGGCATTAGGTCAAATGACATTAAGTTGTTGTGACACATGTTAAACAAATGGTTTTGGATTATTGTGCTATTAATGCCAATTTTTATTGGAGAGTAGTAAATGCCTTATTCCAGCGACTGAGAAATCACAAAAATTAATCTGCCACAAAATGACTCCGTGTAGGAACAGCTGCCCCAACTGATTCCTAGTTTCAAAGTAATAAAACTTTTCTCCGACTTGGTCCTGAAAGAGCACCGAAAGACTTGCCTCCACCTGACTCAGAGCAGAAAAAGGCCTGCCCCATCTGACTCAGATGATCAGAGTAGAAAAAGGCCTGCACCATCTGACTCAGAGTATCAAAGTTAAAATGATCTGTTCCTATCTGACAAAAGGAGAGAGTAAAAGCCTGCCCCAACTGACTCTGGGCATCATAGTAGCAAAATCTGCTCCATCTAAATTAGAGGATCAGCGTGGTAAAAGCTTGACTCACTAATTCATCGGATCAGTGTATAAAAACTTCCCTAACTGACTTCAGGCTCAAAATAGTAAAGGCCTTTTAAAATCATGACTTTGTGGACCAATTAAACCTTGCCCTAACTAACATCCAGGATTAGAGTAGTAAAATACTGTTCCCAAAATAACTTGCAGGTCACATAAAAGTAAAAACCTGCCCCCGACTGACTTTCAGAACGTCGAGTAAATACAAACGCGGCCACTCAGCTCGAGTTTTTGTCTCATTTTCTTGTTTCTTGTAATCACCTTTTCAAGAGAGCCAGCAGCGCAGTAATGAGTACATTGTGGAAGCCAGTTAAGATGAAGCCAGCTCGTTCCAACGTGTTGACACTGGATATTTGCCATGTCTTTGTATCGTCGACAGAATACAAAATAAGCGAGTAATTAAATAGTGCAATAATCATGGCAGCACAGTATCAGATGCAAACGTGGCGTCTAACACACAGTAGAGAGTCTTACAAGAAATATGTGATAATAAAGTTATATTATTTTGCTAGTTCTATTCGTGACCAATAATTCATTTAGTAAGTTAAGCAACGCCACGTCTGAGCAGAGAATAGGTGAACTATCGCCTAGAAAAATACTTCTTCGAGATTTCGTCTGCTGCACTTGTTCTGGATAATTGATTTCACTGGGGACCCCGTACCATCTGAACTTGTCTATGATACGTGTCTCCTGCTTAGCCTCTTATCTCGAACCCACAACTTTAGTGCTAAATTGTCATTACCTTATGTTCGCTTACAATTAGAATAAATCAGAAAAATGGAACACAAATGAATAGTTTTCTTTTTGATGACTGTTGGTCTGAATAAAAGGGCCTATCAAATAATATGTACAGCCTCTCTTGCGAGATTTGTAGCATACTTCACAACAGATTCTTGGCAGTTATGTTTGACTTACCTGAATGAAAATGAAACATAAAAAGCCCCTGTTCGAGTTAGTCACTTATTATTAGTAAGAAATTTACTACACTAAATAAGTATCGTAATGTAAAAACTTCATGTTAAGGTTTTTTATTGCATTATTGGTGCTTGCACTTTTCTTATATTAGTCAGTTATATCTATTGACAGCCTTTTTAACTAATTTTATTATTCTAGTAACTGTCAAACTTCTGTTTCTGCTCTGTGTTTTAGTACATTTCCTGCACGTTACTACCCACATTTGAACCACAACGTATATGTAGAGGAAAGCTCTATTTCGAATCGTTCTGTATCCCAGCATGCATCAGTCTCGCTTAACCGCTTTCATGCTCGCACTAATAAGCTGTAGCCGGTGAAATGTCAAAGGCGCACCATCATTCATTCTGTACTACAGAGATCATTACCTTTGAAAATCCCTGCAAGTCCTGTCACCCATCTCATTCACCGAGATCTTGCCATGTAGTTGCGTGATGGATTGTCCAGGATTAGGGCCGCAAGTTGATAGGTAAATATGATAAATGGCGTCAACAATGAAGATATCACATTGTCACGCTGTGCTGATTTTCTTTTCCAAGGCTAAATGAAGGATACAGCAACATATTATAATCCAGCAATGTCAGCCACGAACTGCTTATGTTCAGAAATGTAACAATTAATGGCCGTCATCGCAGCTTATAGTCATACTTACTTACTTACTTACTTACTCGCCCACTGACTGACTGACTGACTGACTGACTGCCTGCCTGCCTGCCTGACTGACTGACTGACTCACTCACTCACTCACTCACTCTCTCACTCACTTATTTTCATACCTGCTTACTTACTCACTAACTGACTAACTTACTTGCTTGCTTGCTTACTTACTTACGTACCAATTACTTAGCCACCCGCTTACTTATTTATTTATTTATTTACTTACTTATTTACGTATGTAGATACACATTTAGTTAGTTAGTTACTTACTTGCTTGCTCATTTACTTGCTTACTTGCTTACATACTCACTCACTCACTCACTCACTCACTCACTCACTCACTCACTCACTCACTCACTCACTCACTCACTCACTCACTCACTCACTCACTTACTCACTCACTCACTCACTCACTCACTCACTCACTCACTCACTCAACCAACCAACCCAACCACCCACCCACCTGCTCACTCACTCACTTATTTAATTACCTAATCACGTTTACCAACTTATTTACGTTCTCACTTATTCAGTCATTCACTCACTCATTCACTCGCTCGCTTCCGTTGGTAGTATCATCCTTCTATTCTGTCACACTCCCAGAATATAAAATAAGTTTTGTGTCACGTGACCCGACCGGGAAGCCGTTCAAGTGGAGCAAAACAATCAGACATAAAGTGAAAACGGAAGACAAACATTCAGAAGACAAGTTTTATCTGGCTTCCTACATAATGCACGTGGAGTGGCTTCAAAGCAAATAAAAACTATCAAGCAGCCTCCTGGAGAGTTGATGACGTCATTGGCAGATAAAGAGGGTGAGCGGGTTGAATTAGACAGAGTATTTCAAGCAAAGGGAAGAGTGTCAGACTGGAATGATCAATTTAAAGCGGCAAGACATTGTTTTAGTTTCCTAATTAATCTAAAAACACAAGAGGCAAACAACATTTTTTTCATAATCATTAATTTAACTGAATTTTCCACTATTACGTGTACTTATTATTAGCATTATATTTTGAGTTAAAATTATGATACGCGTAATTGCAAAATATAGCAGATTAATTCTTTTTAATTTTGTATTATGAAGGGCTTTATGAAGCTGTGACAGTATTGGTTTAAAATTCTGGCATTCCTCTATGCCACTATATTTTGGTCTCTGTCTGTAATTAGTCTAGAGTTAACCCGCTTAATTTGCTCACCTCTTCCGCCTCTTCCAAGATCAACCCTTCCATCCATCATGGTTGCATCCAGTCATTTTGTTGACATAGCAGTTGTTAGAAATGTTTGCGCCGTCGGCTCTCATATTCGCAACAATGATGAAAAACTGAAGGACCTTCAGTTCATATGAATTCAGTTCGTTAAGTAACAGCGATTGCATGATTTTCCATATTCTCTCTGCCGCCTGTCTGTCTGTCTCTGTCTCTCCCCTTCTCTCTATCTGTTTGTTTCACGTTTTCTTCTCTGTTTCGTGAAAAGTGCTTCTCTCCGTGTTTCTCTCTCTCTCTCTCTCTCTCTCTCTCTCTCTCTCTCTCTCTCTCTCTCTCTCTCTCTCTCTCTCTCTCTCTCGCTTTTTCTGTTACTTGTCTGTCTTTTTTTCACTCCCTGCCTGTCTTTCTCTGTCTGTCCTTCCCTCCTTTCCCTTTCTCTCTCTCTCTCTTTCCTTTCCTTTTCCACTGTCCTTCAAAACCAGGTCAGGTTTTCTCCCTTTTCGTAGCAATACACCACAGTCTTTGCAGTTTTCTCTTCACTCTCCAGGTTATTGGCTTTTCCTTATCTAATTTTTATATCTTCCTATTTTTCTCATTTCTAATGCTTACAAGAATTTTACTGAAGTGAATGTTGTGTTACTGTAATAATAAAACGACAAAAATAACCGGTTTGTACTTCACTTATAGCTACAGTAACCATCTGACTATCCAAAATGGGTTACACGTGTTTTGGGGAGATTTTTGAACAACAATTTTGATCTCTTGCTGTAAGATGTTGGCACCTAAGCATATGGTACCACAGGTTACAGCATGACTTACACACGCTGTTATCTATGTATTCAGTAGGTTACATGTAATCATCCAGGCTCGATCATCTATTACACAAGTAAATTACCACTTCAGCACCTGAGACGAGATGGAAAATCCTATAAACAATCTTCTGGTCACCGTTGCCATGACGACGGCAGATATTGTACTTAACCCGCTCTTTACGAGGCTGCTCAAGTAATCATAAACTTCTATTTTTATATGGATAGCCAATAGAGTACGGAGGAGCCTAGCGCAATATCTGCCTATTAGATTTTATGGGCACAAACTGTGGGAAGTAATGCGTTAGGAAAGATTTACTGCTTAGGCGTGAGAGCTGTGATGGATGCAGCAGTGACGTTTACTGAGGAAGGTCACCTCGTTGTATGATAACCAAACAATTAAACTCAGGGGCATCTTTGCAATTAATTCACAGGGAGAGGAATGGCTGAGTGATCATGGTGTGTGCTTAGTGACTAAATGGAGGATGATCGCCAGGAAAATCGTTTCTAAGCGGTTTCGTCTGGAACACCGATTCTGGTTACAGGGCTGTAAACACCAGTTCAAAATTCCTCCTTGACAACAGGAACTAATTCAAGTTCCTAGTTACTCTAACATTTTTTTAAAAAAAGAAACCAGTTCCAGTTCCAAGTTTCTTTTCACCAAAAAGAAATCCAGTTCCCATGTGCAAAGACTAAAAAACTGAGTTATTTTCTGTAAATTATTCACAGAAAAATCCATGGTAAAGGACCTAACATACCTGGTATCTCTTAAATAGTTCTATCAGCAACTAAACATGCCGAACATTGTAAAAATTGTCAGAACTAATTCTATGTGGAACTTGGAAAGCAAGTTATTTGAGGGACAAAGGGAACTAATTTCAGTTCCAAGTTCCATTTTGTTATGATGAACTAGTTCCAGTTCAAAGTACCTGAAGAAGAAGCTTCTTCTAAGTTTTTCTTTCCATGAACTAGATTCTTTCACAACCCTGCCTGACATGTGCGCATCTTAGCTACTAAGACATCTCTGTTAGTGTGAAAAAATATCATTTACTAATGATGTAAGTTAAGACCTGCCACAAATGTCAATGTGTCAATTAAACATAAGACTTAGTGGGTTTTGAAATGTGCTGCAAAAACTCATTACGTAGGCTAGATCTACAGGGTGTTCCAGAAGAACGTTGTTGCAGTGATCAAATCACAAGAAATCTTACCTTGAATTTCTGCTTACTAATATCATAACGAAGCACAAATACCATTTTATCTGTATAATTTCGATTTCCTATTAACTTGGTCTTGTACATTCCAGTCTTTCGACGGTACTGCTTTTTCCTGAAATATCCAGTATTTTTGTAGTTTCTTGGAAAAGTTTCTCGTTATGAGAAAAAGCCGTAGCAAGAGATCTTTAAGGGTTGGTTAGCATGCAACAAGAATTTCGCAAGTATTTTTGATAATCGGTTAATTTCTGTTTTGTCTGTTCGATAATTATTAAACATGAATTGGTAATCTTCATTTTGATTCGCAATGAGTCGGTAGTCCAACTACTCGTCATAATCGACACTCCTTAACTTTCACAACGGTTATCCGATTTGAGTTAAACTTTCCTAGGTAATTATAATATAGGTATTCTACCTATATTAATGTCATCGCTATATAGAGTTTATAGACGCATGTATAGTGCTCCAAACATGGTTTTATTAGTGCTTTAACATCACCTTCCGTAGCGCCGCCACCTCGTAGACACGCCCCCGTACGTGCAAATCTCGCATGCTTCAATATCAATCTAATATTCGCCGAGAGATTTTGCTGCAAATTCTATATTAAAATGAAGTGGCAATCAAGGGTTTAGTGTCCGCGCTTAATTACGACATTTTCCTGCAAAAGCTTAGCCGCCGGTGTTCATTAGTAGTGAGGGATGGTAATCAGAGAGGGTGAAAATTGTTTTGTTCAGTCGTTGCGAAACCAAATAAATTTATTTATGGAAATAAAATTTCACGAAAGAAAAGAAGAGATTACAGTGAAAAATTTAGAATGAAAAGATGAGAGAGAGAGAGAGAGAGAGAGAGAGAGAGAGAGAGAGAGAATAAAGAGCTAATGAGAGAGATACAGAGGGACAAACGGAGAAAAAGAAAAGGAAAACGAGAGAGCGCTGAGAATGAGTGAAAGAAGAAGAGAAAGTGGGAGACACACACACACACACGCACGCACGCTCGCACGCTCGCACGCACGCACACACACACACACACAGAGGTTCTTTCATTCATTCAAAATAATTTATTTATAAAATATAAGTACAACTTACATATATATTTGATATATTTTGCATATATTTATATATAGTATACATATATTGTATATAGTATATATATATATATATATTGTAATTTGTAATATTTTATATTGAGAGTATAAGAGAGAAAGAGAGGGGGAAAGACAGAAGAAAAAGAAAAGAAAGAGAATCAAAACAGACAGTGTAAAGTGTAAACGCAGCTTTTCACTGAGATCACCCATAGCCTTCTCACAATTTTACCCTCAATTCGCTGATCATACTTCCACACCTTCTCTTCGTGTCTGGAGGCATGCAACTCATTAACATAAAACTGAAATTTTTCACCCAAACGCTGATTGCTAATATTTGTCAACCTTTCTTCTTGTTCTTGTTGACACGATAATGACTGAGTTTAACGCAGCTGCCGCCATTTTGATTGTCGTAATAACCTTAATTGTCTAACGCTTGAAAAATGACGTCAGTTTAATAGAAGTTAATTGAGAAAGACATGAAAATGCGCTTTGCACAATAAATATGATGTATTCGCCTGGATAAAGGGGAAGTTGTCGAGGAAGGATGAAGAAGAGAAAGAGTGAACTACCACAAAGCTTGTATTTTTTTCGTCTCGCATTTTATCATTTTAAATACGTTTTATTTATTTATCTCAAACCATGTATATTATAGTCCAAGCTATTTCTGCAATTTCTTAATTACAACAATTTTTCTACAAAAATGATTATACATTTTTATGTATGCACGGTCACACGATCACGATCAGCATAAGTGTATTTAGCACTGCTGATTTCAAACTTTATATTTTGTAATGTTTGCTAAATAAAGATAAATAAAAGAATTGATGAATAGTAAAAAAGATTGATATATGAACATTTTTGAACATTTTTGAACAGCAAAAAAACACTATAATAACTTAAGAACACAATAGACGATTTTGCCAAAGCATGTGGAAGATAATGCTAATGGTGGTAACCACAAATGGCAATATTTCAGTGACGCAATGATGATGATGATGATGAAGGTGATGATTATGATAGGGATGATTATTATGATGGCGATAATGAGAACAATGACGATAATGGTGAAAATGATGATGATGATGACAATGGTGAATGACGATGATTATGATGACGTAGACGATTATTGTGACAATGATGACAATCACGACAACGCTGACGACGACGACGACGACGACGACGATGATGATGATGATGATGATGATGATGATAACGACGACGATAACGACGACAACGACACCGATAATAAGGATGACAATAAGGATGGTAATGATGAATGCGATGATCATGAAGACGACGTTTGTCATGTTTTACATCCGTTTTTTGGGGATTTTGCACGAAATTTCCCAGGAAAGACACACTGCCAAATTCGTAACCATGTGGTGCAGTATCAACGTGAAATGATGACGACAAAGATGATGAAAACATCGTAATCACAGTAACATCAAAATCATATTCTTAATGTGATGCCGATGTAAAGAATGAGAGGATGGCGACATTTGTCAGGTTTTATTTCAGTTTTATCAGGGATTTGTCAAAAATTCCAAGAGAGCTGCAACACTCGAGCTTAACTATACAGAGACTTGCACAGACCTTATTTTGTGCAATTCTCGCGTATTTGACCGCATAATACGATGCCCGTCTAATTAATGACGACGTAAATGGTAAATTGCGCTAAATTTGGGTTAAAATGAGCGTGAAATGGCGTTCACTGTGGTGACGGCACTGACGGTGTTAAACTCGTAGATTACTTGTTTATTGAGTTTGCCCTGGCCAGTTTCGGGTCATTTTCACAAAATAGATTGCTATAAGCGCCACCTGAGCCTGATAATTCACCACAGTAGGGAAAGACGAGTGTGCGATGCCTAGTTGGGCGTGGGGTCCGGATGTGTGTACGCTGTTACTGAGTGTATAGCTTCTTTATTTTCCTAAACAAACACTAGGACATCGCATCGCAAAGATAGTCATTAAAATTTGTTTAAAGCAAAACTGGACCCAATCTTAAACTGTGGGTCAAAACAATTTGCTCTTTAAAATATTGAAAGGGAACACACTATTTTTTCACTACCACACAAACACAAATTCGCTTTCGCGCCGCTAGCTCTTCGCTGTCACATGCATTCGCCATTCGCTAGTTAGACGGGCGTTAGCGCCTGCATTTCGGAAACGCATTACACAAAAACAGATACTGTACCTCTCAGTTCAGATGTGTTAGTTTCTGACGAACAACGCACATTCAACAGCGCATGTGTGAGCGGTAAACTTGAAATTTGAATTTTTATCTTAAAACATGCTTAGTTTTAGTACAACACACGAATATTTTACAGTAGCATTGTAATTCAATTTTCGCTTTCACAAACAGGTGCAACACGCTTGTAGAATATTTTTGCTACTAAAATCATATTAGTTTGTGATGTCATCAACAGTTAAGCTCGCCTGCCATCAATTGTTTTTAATCTATTATTTTAATTATCAGAAACGCCTTTGCAGTATTAATCGTGTTAAAATGTTAACTTTTTATCGGATTTGAAAATGGGGTAGTATGTGAAAAATCATCCTGTCTTCCTTTAAGTCACGCAATTACAAATCATTTTTATCAGCAACAAACTTGTTAGCCATTACGCATTCTCTAATTTGTGCGGTTTTTGAAGCAAATTAAAAAAATTCTTTCCGATTTCTACGGTACGTGGGATAAGATAAGAGAGATAGCTTTGCCTAAAAACGTGCGAAAACCTACACGAAAATTAAAAAGTTTTATGCACAAGTCATCAGAAACAGAACAAGTCAAGTAAACATAATGGAACGGAACGCAACAGAACAGTACGGTACGGTACGGCACGGCATGGCACGGCACGGCACGGTATGGTCCGGTACGGTACGGTGCGGTACGGTACGGTACGGTACGGTACGGTACGGTACGGTACGGTACGGTACGGTACGGTACGGTACAGTACAGTACAGTACAGTACAGTACAGTACAGTACAGTACAGTACAGAACGGAACAGAACAGAACAGAATTATCTGAGTCATGAATAAGATAATTTGCAAAACGCATGAGGATATGCATTCACTCAGTTAAGGTATCTAACAATTGAAATGCAAATCCATAAAAAATTTAGGATGGTTTCTGTGATTAACCTTAGCATTTACCAAAAAATCCTAATGATAATGATAAATGAATAATAAGTAACGAGTAAAAAGTTAAAGCACTCATGGCACTCTCATTTGGTCACCTAAATTTTCAATATATAGACTGGGTTTGTACAATGGGTTTTGACAGTGACATGTGCGTAAGCTAAGTCGAAACGTACAATATGTTTTGGTTAGGCATTTCTTTGGTCTTTCAGACACTAGTGCAGTATCCACTGTTACAAACACAGAGCATAAATTCTGCTGTGTGGGTAATTACAACGTATATACAAGGAAAAACTTGCAGTTCTCCAAATATCGTCCTTGTTGTAGTGGAAACCATTATCGTGTACATTTTCATTCAAAGAGACCCATTAGGCAACAACGAAGCTGATTTTCTGACGTCGAAGAAAAGAAAACGTTTTGCTATTCGTTTAATAAAAAACTGAAGAAAGAGACTGAAGTTGAATACAAATCTGCAGACGATTCATCTATAATCTACCTGTTTAATATTAGTTATTTTCCGATTTGTAGGATTTGTAAAGTAGAAAGTGTAATCACGCTGAAGCCACTCTGAGTTCATATTGTTTTTTTAGTTCCTAACCTAAAACCTTCTTCAAAACCTAAAAGGAGAATGAGTTTACAATTCCCCACACAATTTGAATGCCCTAACCCTAACCCTAACCCTTAACCTTACCCCAACCCTAATCCTAACCCTGACCCGCTTCACGAACTAATTTCTTGTTTGGGGAGTTGTAAACGTTAGCCCTTAAAAGGTATTCCGCGCAACTGTTTGGAGCCTAAAGAATTCGGTGCAACAGTTTGGCATTGATAGAATTTTTAAGAAACCCTTAAAACATGGCGGTCATGCAGAGAATTATCCCAGAAAGAAGACACAACTGCCCACATGATCACAGTTAAAAGAAAGGTTCGTCAGAAAAAATAGTTAAAAGAGTTTGGCTGGGTTTATTTGGGAGCAATTATTTTGCAAATATCTTCGATGTAAATTTGGTTGAGATTAATTTGTCTTGGAACAACTCGCCGCCATTACTTTTGGAAGTAAAGCCAGCTGTTGATTCGAGAAAAGGAAGAAAACTTAGAAGTGAGATAGGAGAACGCAGAAGCCATCTAATGGAATTTCTTGAGCAAATGTAGAGTTAATGACCAGGCAAGAGTTAAGCTGATAGTGCTGATAGCGTCTCGCTTCCTGCAGGAATGATTCTCTTTTCATATTGATTTAGTTTCATTAGACGGACTATCGAACTTTCAGCTTTTTGCCGCCTGACGAAAATCGACTTTTACAATTTATGGCTTCACTGCACGAGCGCCAGCTAATGAAGCCGCTTTCATATGCGGCAATATATGTTGATTTTCTTGAAATATTGTTGGCACTATCAGGCTTAAGCTGGTTTAGTGGTTTTCCTTTTACTGATTTGCAAAGCTTCGAGAAAAGCTACATTCTCAGCGTATTTTAGAGATGAGCGAAGGAGTGACAAGATTTTCTAAATTAACCTATGGGATTCATGTAACAGTTTTTTCACCCTATTGTTGAAAGGCATCAAAATAGAGTAATGAAGCGAATGTCAACCACTGCTAAGTTTTAAAAGCCAAGGCTCACCATTACTAAGTTGCAGGTGTTTTTCAAGCAAGAATGATCGCTCCTTCTAATTCAGGCTGGTCTATCGATCACTGGTGCCTGATAGGTTGGATAACTTGATTGGTTGATTGCTTAGTTGTTCGTGTGACTAGTTCATTGATCTACTTGGGAACAAATCGGATAGTCAATGGCACATTGATTGGAAGTTTAATTAGAAATTTTTTATTGGTGATTTGTTTGTTCGTCAGTATATTTATTGAATATTTGGTAGACTAATTTGCTTTTAGTTTATAAATTTATTAGTTGACTGGTTAGTATGCTGACTGATTGATTGGCTGGTTGGTTATACAATTCATGAGTACAGACTGATACATACCTTGAGAACATCAGCTACTCTTCTTCTTCTACCATAGTCTCTTGGGTAATGTTTGTAATGATCTGCCTAATGGCTACTGGTGAGGTGAAAATGCGTTTCTCGATGTTTGAGCTTTTACGGTTCTCTTGGGGAGATAGAAAGCCTGCTACAGTGTGACTGTGAAATTCATGTTTTCTAGCATATAGTGAGCTTGCAATATTAAGGATTTGTACAGTTTTTCATTTTATGTAGCAAACTAATGTCTAGTGCTTTGTTGATTACTGGTATTTTAGAAGAAGAAGATTAAAAGTGACGTATAACTATTGCAAAATTTTGTAATGTTGTACTGCTTACACTTATTTATTATTTCGCTTGCCTTTTTCGAAAACAAAAAACAACTTTTTTGTTGCAAGCTTATTTGACTCACTAGGCCCTGCAAAATTTATGGGATTCGACTCAGAATCAGATTTTTTGTGCAGCTAACAGTTTTGGCATTATACCGGTTTGGTCATGTAACTCAAATCCTAATGGAGTTGCACTGGTTCCCTGTCAAACAACGTATTCAATAACTGGTCGATTAATGCGCTCTACAAATAAATTATCAATAGGCCTATCGATTATCATTACCTTATATTAATCTTTTTCTTAAACATTTTATCAGATTGTGTTACACACAATGTTAAAATTCAATATCACTTTTGAATTTCATTTTTGTGTAATGCCAAATTTTGTTATTGGTTATGCATACTTTTCTAAAATACTTTTTAAAGATGAACAAAGAGTACAGTAGAAAAATTTTCGTTTATTGTCATGGCAAACGAATACTCGACATCGTTTATAAAAGGTCATTGGATACTCTGCTATGACGTCATCACACTATTTCCTTTTTTATTCAATGTATGAGGAGATGAAAGAAGGCAAACAAATTCCCCTCTTGCTTATCACCTCAACACAGTGGTCAACCATCTTCTAAAACTTTGGTCACTTTGTTGGCACTTTGCAGATCTCGTACCTTTGAAATCTTGTGGCGCAATAGAGATATTCTTATCACCGCAGCGCAGGTCGGGCGAAGATAACGTCTTACAGCGTTCAGAATTATGAATTGTTCAATATGCGTCGCTTCTACTGACATAAACGGTCCCATTCAAGCGGCAACTAATTTTAATTAGACTAAGTAAATTTTACGGCCATCACAATGTGGGAAGTAATTGATAAATTTAATGACGGTGATAAGACAAGCGTAAAAGAAGCGGAAACGATATATAAGCGGGGATGAGCCTAAAATAAAAAAATTAATTAAAAAAATGGACTGTCTTTGAAAATAAAGAAGCGACGAAGTAATTTCGACACTTAAAGGGCAAGAAGAGGGAATTTTAAAGTATATACCATCAGCAAAATTATATTACTTATCATTACGTTTACCTGTTTTTGAAAGACTTAAGTAACTGAAAACGAAAATTCTTAATGATTTAAAACTTTCGGACCATCTGGCAAAACTTTCCCAGTGTGCACCACTGATTCACCAGAAAAAATGTTATTGATCTTGTCGATAATATAAAGTAATAAAAAAGTTTTACTAGTAAGTGAAGTGTGTGCTACGAATGCGCTGATTATTTTTCAAACTTTATGCAATGTTATCTAAACTTGTTTTAAGCGATTTAGCGTTAAAATAGCAGCGCCTAACATTCGTCGCGAGAGTTTAAATTCACAAGTTTTACACAGCGTTACTGCTAACACAATAAGACAGTAGGTCATTTTTAGGTAAGTGTACAATGTATGTTGATAAAACTATAAGACCGAAACTTTACCAAAAATCTAGCAGTCGCTATCATTGGTTATACTGAAATATTCTAGCTGCTTTACATGATTGCATCTAGGCCTACATTATATAAAAACGCTCGTTTAGTGTTCATCATCTGCACAATGGTATTCATTTCTCCTACCTACTTTCCCTACTACACTCCCCTTCCTCTCGTTTATTAGCTGTAGAGAAAGCATTACAAGCAAATCCATATTTCAGACAAAGCATGTATAATATCTGCCACCGGCAGCTGCTTGCTTCATTCGCTTTATACTTTACACGAATGAGCTTTAGTTATGGCGAATAGCCAGCCTAACTTAATTAGAAAGGTATAATAGAAGCAAGGTATTCAGCAATTTTCTGCTGATTTCTGTCTCTCACATATCACACACATACTCTACTCCGTTTCCTCTCTTTCCCTGTCCGTCTCTCTTCCTCTTCTTACCCAGCCTGTTTGCTTTCTCCGCCCCCTCTATTTCTGTTCCTCCCTCCTCTCTCTCTCTCTGTGTGCGTGCGTGTGCGTGTGCGTGTGCGTGTTTGTCTGTCTGTCTGTCTGTCTGTCTGTCTGTCTGTCTGTCTGTCTGTCTTTCTCCTTCGCTATCTTTCTTTTTCTCTTATTTCTCTCTTATTTTCTCCCCTCTCTTCCTTCTGTTTTCCCTAACTCCTTCGTCTCTCTCTCTCTCTCTCTCTCTCTCTCTTTCTCTCTCTCTCTCTCTCTCTCTCTCTCTCTCTCTCTCTCTCTCTCTCTCTCTCTCTCGCTATCTTTCTCTTTACAAACACGGTACCACACTGAAAACATTTTACTCAACAATAATCCGTTTATTTTCATCATTTTCTACTAACAAAAATAATTGCCTTATCAAGCAAATATTAAATAAGCCCGTCGATATAACAATTCGAGTTTTCTGCGTTCATAACGTTAAGAGAATTCGGAGTTTCCGGGGAAGTCTTCAATTTTCGATTTTAGAGAAATTTCTAGGTTTCTACAAAGCTAGTTGACAGTGTTAACGACAGGCTAATTGTGTAATTGTGTTTTAGATGCAACATTGATTTAGGCTTCTCTGTCTCCCTCGTCTTCTCATATCTTTCTCTTCTCACCCAGCCTGTTTTCTCCGCCCCTCGCCCCGTCCGATAAACATCATAACCTAAGCATCTGGAGTTTCTAAATCTCAAGTCTTTAGAAAAGTGGTGCATTAAAAAGGAAATTTACCTTTATGCACGGAATTATTCATAGGGAAGTTGATGTTGATTCTGACAATTTTTTGCATCTTGCAAAGTTGTATCTTGCAATTGAACTTGGCAAAATCATTCTCTGAAGCTTTTCGCGCGTCCAAAAGTATCATTTGGTCATTTTCTCTCAAATCGAGTTGTACCGATTTGGAACTTCTTGCCTATATATGTTCATGGTGCACACCTCGCACAAAATATAAAGTTATTTAAAAGCCGCTTAAAACTTAAATAAAGTTAACTAACATAAGTTTCCTTGTACACAATAGACACATGTAAGCAGTTATTCTCTTTGTTCTTTGACCACTCTCTCGTAAATACTGTATTTGTGTGCATTTCGTCAACATATTTTACATATATTGTTTTTATTATAGTTTACTAATGGGTTGAATAAAATAAATAAAAATAAGTAAAATAAGATGTTGCAAATTTAGTTGAAAATTATTTTTGAAATGGCTACTATTATTATTCTTATGTAATTGCTGTATAAAATAAGATGTTACAAATTTAGTTGAAAATTATTTTTGAAATGGCTACTATTGTTATTCTTATGTGATTGCAGACACAGTTCTTCTAAAGGAGCTCATGCTTTATTTTCTTAAAAACCTGATTCTTGTGCGCTTGCTAAATTAAAATAACCTCGTGATCACAAAGATTCTGAAGGAGCCGCTATGTACTGTAGAAATCGGCAGCTTAGTCCACTTTCCAATCTATTATTGACCCAAATCTCTGGACAAGTCCATAAATCAGTTGATTACGACCTACCGGGTTTTATATTGGTCGTACACTCACGGTTAAGAAGCAGATCAACATGGAGCCCAGGGTAAATATTGGCTTCTTAACCCTCTGACTGTCAGTGGGTCATTTGTTAATCGCCGCAAAGCATTGCTACACTTTTGTAAAGCCATTGAAACTAGCTAACCAACCAAGTAACAAACCAGCCTGCTGGCCTGCTAACAAGTAAGTAAGTAAACAACTTATAGCCATTGTGTATTGTGATGTGTGATGAAATACATGTGATGAAATTTGTATGATTTTACGCACTACAGCAAAAAATTAACACTAAAAAATTTCCTATTAGCTATCGTATAAATGCTAATAATCTATATACAGCGATAAAGAGGATATTGCAAATTTACTGAAATTTACCGTCGATAGCATAAGCTACAACACTGTAGAAGGAATTTGAGGTCCTTCTGGTTTTAGCGTTAATTGAACGGTATCTACGGCCAGAATGGAGCATTTCAAAAAAATATTTCCTGCATGGATGACAGTTGACAGACAACTTGCGCTCTTTTTGAAACCCTCGTTTCGTACAAATGTGCCATAAGTTGCTGTTCATTTCCTACAATTTCCGAAGCGGACTTAAGACTTGGTCAAGAGTACAGCGATCTCACGACGTGGTAGTGCCATACCAAACATTGAGGGATGTCGTTAAAGTTAAATGATTTAAGTTGTCTTAAAAAGTACAGACGCTGGCGAACCTTCTTTACACAACAACCACGTTAGCTTCCCATATAAGGTCGTCTGAAATTTTTATTCCCAAAAATTTGCTACCGTCATTTACCTCTACTATTTATGAGTGATAGTTGGAATTCTTATCACAGTAAGACGCGTGATTTCGCATTATTGTTTCATTTTCTTCACCATCTTCTTCATGTTTTTCACTCAAGTATGTCAGTTCCGTTGTTTTTCTCTATAATAACGTTATCTTTCATGAACAGCTTGAAATTCTGGAAAACTTGATGAACTGTTAGGATTGAGCTATGGTCATAATAATAATCAGCAGTGCAGTTCAGTGGTCACAGCAACAGTCTTGTTATCCACAGGTCACTGGTTCAAATCTAACCTTAAACTCGAATTTATTGCATTTGTCTTTCTTTCAATCCAGTTTGGTTCAAAATGTCAGTGTGGATTTTTTCTATCAGTGTTAATCAGTGTTGCTAAGATATAAAAAGCAGGTTATTCTGTTGTTTCGTTTCTCTGTAGACTGTACAAGAAAGCTGACTGCTTCCCTTTTGGGACGTTCATTCACACATTCAGTACACATTGTAATAGAGAATTGATTATATTATCGTGATTTCGTGAAAAGCTCATTAAGATTATTGACACAACATGGCTTATTAAAGCTTATTATATTGCTGCAGCTTGTATTGCTTTTAAAATGAAATTGAAAAGCGGCTTCAAAAGCGTACAATAAACGTACTAATTTTAGTATTTGCAACTAAGCTTTGGTAGGACTGTTGGTTGAATAAAAACACATATTCATGACTTAAATTTATTTTAAGATAATTACTATAAAGTATCTGCAATTGATTGTGGCTGTGCTTATTATTTTGAAAACTCAGAACATTTCTTCATAGAATGTCCTCATGATTATCCAACTTGAGATGCTATGTTCAGTCAATTAAATAACATATTATTGACTTTACATATCAATATTTTACAATATAGTAATTGAGAACTACTGTCATTGTGTCTTAGGGGAAATGCTGGTTTTAATGTTATTGTCAACCGTAAGACTTTTGATTGCATTCAAAATTACATTACCATAACTAAACGTTTTAACATGATCAGGCGTTAGGATCCTTTTTATGTAATTACGGTAAATTTTAAGACAGTCATTGCTGTTATTCAATTGTTATATTATTCATTGTGTCTCAACTGCTAACTTTGTATGTACACGTCTTTGCTTATATGTATTTCTTTGTATGCATATCTATTTGTGTTTGTTTGTATTGATATTACTTATTTTTTTCTGTACTTCTGCTTTCACATATACACGGTGAGGATTCATGTATCAGTTTTAAAACTGTCTAAACTGAATCAGATAAGCTATGTTTACCCTAAGGTATCCAACATGCTTGACTGCGATGTGTGACGAAAAACTGTTTTACCTGCCGACCGTCTCCTTGTGAAACCTGGTAATGTTTTAAAAATGATGCATTGTATTCTTTTTGGCATCATTGTGTTATGCTTTTTTAATAATTGTTTTTTGATAATTTTTATTATTTGTGCTTTAATTGTTTTATTGACGTTGTATGTCATTCCTCCAAATTTTTATCTTGTAATGCAATGTCTCTTATTTATTTTTTGAAACGTTTTTCCATTTTTATTGTGTTCACACCTTGTATTCAGCTTTACTGCTAGAGTGTGACTTTTTAATAAAATCCATTATTTATTATTTATTTATTTATTATTTAACTTGGCTTACGTAATACCTCACTTCTCCCCTCCTTTCCATGTTGTTGCAAATCAAATTAACTGTTCAGATTATTTGCAAAAATGGAATCTTTTACTTTGCTTTTAAACGTGTAAATAATGTAAATGAAGTGAATAAAGAAATTAGCATTATAATAATGCTTTATCCTTTATCTGTTGGTGCAGGTTCGAGCTCAAAATTATCACTTTATTTCGGACCAACCTTTAGTACGAGAACAGTGGAAACTATAGAACAAGTAGTAAAAGTACAGTGGAGCACATTTCCTGCAGATATTTGATATTTATTCATTTATTTTAGCCATAACAAACTAACACAATAACAAAAAAGATACAAAATAAATTGACCTGTGCAAGGTTAAGACACCACCACATAGTGGGCACGGCAAAAATGTTGTAAGAAGGTGCAACTACAATCGTCAAAACCACAGAAGCAAAGAAAAGGTGGAGTGTAGCAAGTGATATGTATCATGACAAATATTTAAACACTACATGTGACATTGTCTAGGATTTTATTATAGGAAAGAACATCTGCGCCAAGGTTGATTATTGAAGGACAGAATTTAATTAACTGTAATAACGGCTCTGCTAATGAGCCTATCGATTAGTGAGCAGCAGGACATTCTGTAAAATCGTCAGGAAAAAAGTTCTGAATCTGCGATACTACAGGAGCACTCCCAATCATCACTTGAATATCTTTCATAGTTTCTTTTCTGTTAGTTTTTCTTGGTTTTTCTCTTATTCGCTTTTCTGTAGCTGTTTAGTTAATTTAGTTTTTTAGTTTTTTAATTATTATTTGTGCATGTTTCAGTAAAGTATATAGGCCTGTAAATGTCTGTAGAGAATAATATAATTTTTTGCAGCACATATGATTGTATGCTATTAACCATATATTACCAGCTTAAAAGCTACAGTCACCTTAACAGATTTTCACCAGACTTTACAATAACGGCAAAAATACGTCATTTGCTACTTTCGCTTAGTCTGACGACGCGTCCTGTTTCACCTTGCAGCGCAGCTTATCAAGCAGAGGACATAGCAAGGCTAAAGTCACTATTAAGCCTAGTATTGATCTGTGCTATGCTTTGATTGAATCTGCGCGGATCGATTCCTTCTTTTTCTTCAGACTCAGCTTCACGAATGCGGGGATTAGTCGACATAGATGCTGCATCCCAGTCCTGACCTGATGAACCCTTGTTCGCAAAAGAAGATGGGTCCAAGGACAACACCCTGGGGAGCACCCGCTAGTGGTTGCCAAGGGAAGCCAATGCGGGCAGAAGAAACGAGTTTCTTGGTCAAACTAGGAAGGATGGACACCATGGAAACTGAAAGATGACCATATTGACCATATGGTAGGAAAGAAGATGAAGACAATTTGACAACTGCACACAGTTAAGCTAACGGTAGAGAGACTTTCGTGAAGTACATGCGCCTGGTGAGTAGTTACATCATTTTTCAACAAAAACAGCCTTCGTAACTTAAGCATTTTGTGAACTCGTTAAAACCAAAGCAGAGAAGAATTAAGATAAGTATCTGACTTACTCTGCAAAAATTTTAATACAGCTAATAATTCATGTTGCATTTAGCATTTTGCAATAGAGTGTCTATAATAATTACACAATATTAGACACTCCTAATATATGTTTACTATACTGTTTTATTAATTTTATTAATAGCTTTATTATAATATTTTTCAAAAAAGAGTAACCAATGCGCAAATATAGAAAATAAAACTTTCAATAATGTTTACTATCTACGGTTTACGCTTTCAACCTACTTTCAAATATCGGGAAATTTGAAGTGATGCATGATTTAGTGCTTCTTTATTTTCTGTTTTTTGTACCTATTTCTTTATGTCCACAGCAATAGGTTTAAGTTGACATAGTAAGTGTATATGATTTCAAACGATTTACGCGCATCAGAGATTCCATGTTTTTTCTTTCATAACTGATTTAATAATTGTACTTTCCAATATTCAGTACTACAAACTGTCTTAATTCATACACGCAAATTATAATCTAATACAGCATTGAAAACTCTATGGAAAAGACTGTGACTGCATTTGAATGTATGTTTAACTATTTTTATGTACTTTTTCTGAGATTAGGTTATTGTTGTATGTTTTTTTATTTCTGGCGATTTTAAGCTAGTGGTTATGGCTGGTATGCTATATTGGTAGAGCGTTAAGCTCTCTATCACGGCGTCACTTACCTAGACATATACAGGCTCAGTGTTTCTCTAATCAAATATTTAAATTGTGGCGAATATTAATTAATGAAACAAAAGAACGTTGTTCGAACAGAATACAAAACAACTTTACAAAGCTGTAAAGCCGGTTGCTGACATAGTATAATGACAATTCTGGGTGGAGCCTGGAGGATGAACTCCCTAACAAACAAGTCAAGCTTTTAATGTTAACATTTCGACATGTTTAATGTGAAAAATTAGGCGTAAATCAAGGAATTTCGAATTTATGATTTTTGAAAAGTTATTCAAGAAATTCTACAAGTAATTATTTCCTATATGTACCATATGTTGGAATTCTGCATAACGTATAGATAAAATTGTACACTGTGTTTTGTTAGAGTTACAGCAGCCCATATATAATATCATCTGTTCAAATTGAGCGTCTGTGCCCTCGTAATAATTACAAAACCAGGCTTAATAGGACATCATTTGGAGTCATACCACGCTTTTACCTACGTTAAAATAGTCTAGAGTCCATTTTATTTGCGCAGTTTACAGCACTAGAACTTGTTCTTAAGTAAAAGGAAAACAATTAATTCTTGAGGGAAAAACAGAGAAAGGGTTACCCTAATTCAGCTAGCATATCGACAGGAAAATATAATATTTGTAGGTCTGTAGGTGTGTAATTCTAATGTTGTATCAACTGACAAAACACCTTAGTATGGCAATTAATATACGTGAAGTTATACGTGAATTAAATATTTTGTGTAAACGGATTATAGGCAGGTTAACAGTCAAATTATCCGTTCTAAATGAAAAACAAGGAAGAAGTACACAAAGCTTTCGAAATGGGTGACTTTCTGATTGTAAGTGTTTTCATCTGAAAAACATTCTATAGGAAACAGCTTGAGTTATCAAGAAATCAGGTGTTGATTGTATTAAAAAAACAGTTAATATGCTTACGCTTCTATAATGCATTGCAATCATGGCCGGATTAGAATCTTTTGGGGTCCAACCTCCAACTCGCTCACACCAGTCTTTTGAGTATTTTTACTCGTGATATATTTACCGACATTTATATAGATTGAAGTAAAGTTATTGCAAATTCTTTAAATAAGCTAGAATAGCTATCTACTGTTTGTCAACAAAAATATTCTTTAAGAAATACAACTATTTTACTATTTATTGCAAATCAAAATAGCACTTATTTCAACACAGCCATAGTGGAAAAACAGATATTTTACCAAACGTTACCAAAGCCTGAGGGCCCCAAGCTTGAGGTGCAGCCTACACTAGCCTATAGGACAATCCGGCCTTGACTGCAATTTAAGTGCTTTGTTTTGTGATATGCTTTATCGCATACGCAGTCTGTTTGGTTCATGCTGGCCCTAACAAGATGTATAATATTGCTCAACCATTTTCTTTTTGCCCTTTAAGACGCCATTTTGTTGTCGTCTATTATAATCGCCTCTGCATGGCTTAGCAAAGATGTGCGCTAGCTTTCATCTTCAGAGAGATGACGTGGGGAGAAGCCATACACGTTTACTTCATTGTAGCTATTGAAGCCAGACGAACCTCAAAGAAATAGCATCAGATATATTACGTCGATTCAGACGAAAAAGATTCTGAAGTTTATGAAGGATTTTTGTAAAGATTTGCGGAGATTAGATTACAGTTTGATGAGTCGGCAGGCAGAAGTAATTTATTTGATTTGATGATCTAGGAATCGGCCATTTTGTTGTAGGTTTTAGGCAAATCTTATTACGGCTTTGCGCACATAAAAAAGTAGCTTTCTTAACAGTCGTTCTATTTGACATGATCAAATGCAAAATTCGTTAAGCACGAAACTCCGGGTGAGGTGATTACGTACTCCAGAAGGTCAGACAAACAAAAAAGAGGGAGGATGAAAAAGAGAAAGAGAGAGAGGAAGAGAGAGAAAGGGAGAGTAAGAAGCTGAAAAAGAAAAGAGACGGTACTTCAGTTTTTTAATTTGGTTTTTAAGTAGCTATAAAATTACTGTCTTTCATGTGAATCAGTATTTGTTGTTTTTAATTATTAAATTACTTAATAATTTGTTTATTTACTAATATTAGCCTGAAGACATAACTGTGATGATTACCTCACGAATGAATTACTTTTAATACAAAAGAAAGAATGATTGCACGTCTCTTGTTCTTTCTTTTTGTATCCTGGCAACTATTCATTTTTCACTTATGTGTGAAAACTAGTATGAAACGATGGCAAATTCAGTTTATTGTTATGATAAGTCTTGAATTTGAAACGCCTAAGTTGTTAACTGATGATCAGTTTTTGGACAGTGGCTGCTGGGTCTGAATCTCCAAGAGGTATTTGCTCAAGAAGGTTTTCGGCCTAATTATCTCGATGCTCGGGATTTACCGCATTCTAGAAAGATTCTAGATATCATTCTAGATCGCCTTCTACGTCATTTCGAAAGACGAACGTTAAACCACAAAATAAATTTCTTAGAAAAACATATAATGTCACTTTGTACTACGCAGATGGCACATTCTTTTAATTACGGTGTAAGCGTTTCTTTCGTTCTCTTTGCTCTGTTCATAATAACCCACGGATGTGGTTCAAATCGTGTAAAAAAGCTGATGGAACAAGAGATTGGTCACTGTACCAAGAAGACTTCCATAGGTATGAGCGCTAGTCGACTGTGCCGACTTTGTTGGGAGAAGATCGATCGGCCTAAAAAACTACCATGGAGTACACAAGTTTACGAAGACTGCTGTAAATAGACGATGGACAAGTGGCCCTACACACAGAAACAGAGAGATGAGTGTTACATTTCAAATGGAAATCAACCTTCCAACCCTTAAAAATAATTTCATTGCGCTGATGCTTATTCTCTAATAGCATTAACAAAAAAAAACACAATGTCTGATGAATCAATAAAAGAAAAAGTGTATAAAATAAATAAAAAATATTTAGTTTAGTTTTTTCTTTCTAATTTTATATTACTTTATCTCCTAATTTTTAAATTCACGGTTCTGGTTCTTTTGTATATTTAGAGGAAATTTCACGTACGCTATTATTTTAAATGGTATATTTCTTTGCTCAAATAAAGTATTGTTAGAGATACTGATAAGATAGTATTATAAAGTAAGAAGACTCTACAGATAATATCAAATAAGATATAATCAGAAAATAATGTTGCTTAAATAAGACTGCTGAATAGCCTTGTAAGTGTTACATGTGCCCATTTCAGGTATTACATGATTTTAACGTGATTTTATATTATTATCTTTATAGATAGATATATTTATAGGTATATTTAGATATATTTATCATGTACCCATGTTGGTATTTGTACTTATCATTTTATTAAAATATCATTTTTTAGTTTTTTTAAGTTACTCACTTCTTGTCGTACAACAATGGAGAGTATTATCACGTACCCGCGCCGATGTTTGTATTTGCACTTGTACATAGGCTTATAGGGGCCACACAAAGACCATTGTTCTCAAATATTATAAATGAACCTATGTATTATTATCATGCATCGATCGATTAGAAGCTATACTTAAAGTTAGTTCGAATGCGCTGTGATGCAGCGAGGCATGAAGCTAAACTGCGGACGTATGGTATAATAATAACTAAAATCCATATCTGTCTTTCTAAAAATAATTAATTAATTTTTATTTAATAGACATATTGACACATTTAACTTGTTGGTTAATATTAAATTTTACAAGTTAATACAAGTAAGACAGATAAAAGATAAGATAAGATAAGATGAACTTTATGCAGGGTAAGAACTCTTACCAGAACAATTATACATTTAAATCCACTATCTATGTACAATAAAGAACAACGAACTTACGAACAAGTAAAAATGAACTGTATTATGAATGGTTATAGAAATGATTTAAAGATGTTAAAAAATGTTAGTCAAAATGTATTTTAATATCATTATAAAACCATCAGATGTTAACTTGTGATTATACACGTATCTTCTTTAAGTGAAACCTATAGCGATTCTTACTTATTATTATTAATTATTATTATTATTATTATTATTATTATTATTATTATTATTATTATTATTATTATTATTATTATTATTATTATTATTATTATTATTATTATTATTATTATTATTATTATTATTATTATTATTATTATTATTATTATTATTATTATTATTATTATTATTATTTAAGGATTCTACTGTAGTATATCGCATGTAGTAAATTTCGCGTTTTATCTATTTGCATTTATTTTCGGATTGTGAAAAATAAGCTAGAATAATTTAAGTTCTTTTCTTCACAAAGCAGCTCGGAAAGAGTAAGGATTGCTGGTTTCGGCTTTACAATGTGATAAAGCCCAGTATTCAAATAGTTGCAAGATATGTAAACATCTTTTATACATGTTATCACAGAGATAATAGTCTGGTTTCTTTTTTTGCTCGGCAAAGATGTTACTCAATTTTATCATGTATGGGAAAATGTGAAAAATATATGTTGAAAATACTACATAGATTTTGCATTGATGATATCTAAGCAGAAGTTTGTATGATCACACGTATTTAACGAGAAGTGCAAACTAATTGAGGATCAGATTTGTAATGAGTTTCTGGCCGTGGATGCTTTAAATACAATAGAGGCAAGAGATTTCTCTTTCTGTATGTTGACTGAATTAATGAAATTTTAACGTTTATCGTGAAAGATTAGCTACATACAAATAATTTTAAGGCGTTTTAAGTTTAATTTTTAAAGCTAATAAATGTCATTTTTGTCTCTTTATTGCTTTGTTTTCTTCCGTTGTATAATTTTGTGTGTAATATATTGTATACATGTAACTAATTATAATTCTAAATATTGCTAATGTACTGTGTATCTGTGTTGTGTTAATGTACATTTATGTACAAATAAATAATAAATAATGTAATGTCTGCTGTTCAAAAGCTGAGAGCGTTTATCTCATTAACTGGCTTCACTTTATAATTTATGAGAAACTAACCTAACATCGTTCATAATTCATGCAGAAATGATCAGCAGCTATGATTGCGTTTCCTTTTCTCTCGCGTGTACTTAATCATTACTGCACAGCTTTCGTGTTACCTTAACAATAACTATCGCTTGAACAACATTTCTGACAACGATAGTTGAGTGGTGAAATACGTTTTTGAATGGCCGAAGATAAGAGGGTAGCGCAATCGAATATTTGCCTAAATACATTAAATGTATTTTCGCAGACTTTATCTACTATGAGGTATCATTTAATATTCTCAACTGGACATGAATATGAATATTGAGAGCAAGCAGAACATGTTAATCTTAAGCCAGTTTCTAAACCCAGAATATTATTTTGAAGTGAAAATGTTTTTTATCTAACTCTCGTACATTGGCGTCATCTTTGATGCCTCGAATACCAGAATGATTATGTTAGCTTAAAACGGTTCGTTTTTCCATTTTTGCATCAAACTTTTGTACGACAAAGGGAAAGATGTTAAGGAAATGTAAAAAACCTGCGTTTTATGTTTTTACCATCTACACAAACGGGGGGAGGGCATCAGAGTAGGAAAAATTGTCTAGCGACAAAGGATCTTCGAACGCTGCCTATGCTGAAATTATTCAAGTATAGTAGGATGTTTTGTTTTACCACCGCGGATTAGATAGTCAAATTTTAATTGATTCAAATTGTTTTATGCACGGTCAAAACTTTTAAGGGACCTACACACTAGCTCTTGTATACGAGCAAAACTAAGATGCTGATTTTGTAGGCACTTCTGCATACGTAAACGCATGATTAAAGTTAAGACGCCTACGTTTTAGGCTCTCCTGTACATTTGCGTAGTCAAAATTCTGACTGTCTGGGAGTCCACAGTCTAATAATTAAGGCACTGGCTATTTAGGTTTTGATCGTGCACCATAGTTAAGATATTGATTTTTATTTGTCAGCATTACAAATACGCTTTGCAGTCTATTTTATTCAAAAGCATTTTCTATTAAGACTGCCGGTAGGTGTATAACATTCACTTATTATACAAAAGTATCGCTGACAAAAACTGAAAAAGCTATACATCGACCGTGATACAATGAAAGAACATGATACGCCGGATTCAAACTGACACAAAGACATGACACTAATTGCGTTTCAAGCTACATTTGTCATGACAACGTTAGACGCGAAACTTCTCCCAAGAGGCGTCTCCTGTCCAACCGTCTTCGTCATTACGTTACCAAGATAATAAGCTAGAACGTTTCGCTACACATAAATCTACTTTCATCAGTCCAGTGTCCACAGGGACTCGCTAAAAGCAGTGTATAGCAACTATACTTTCAGAGAACTCTCAGTGCGTCGTGTACTTTACTGACAGTGGTTGCACAGCAGGTGGTTCTGTGAAGAGAAAGAAGGGCTGAAAGGGGCTGATAGTCGTTCACAGATTTATTGTTTTTTATTCATCGTATGACGTTTTTGTTCTTTCCTTGTTTGTTCGTGTCATATTCCCCTTTTGTTCTGCTTTTCTTGATTGACTCGACAATAAACCGGACTTCTTCCAGCAACTTTTTGCCATTCTTTGTGGGAATTGATTTATGATCAACTCTGCAATCTTCTGCTCACCGAAGGCTTCTTCTATTACAGTATTAATCGTCTTTTATCGACACATTAATGAAAACTGCTCTGACGACGTCTCGTCATTGGTCCCCAAAAGCTGATAATTTGGTCGCATAAGATCACTTATGCTACTACTTCTTAAATTTGTACTGAACATTCACCAATGCAGTGCAATAAATCTAGTTTTTTCTCTCGGGCTTCTTGCCTGCAGAACGTTTTACCAGAATATTGTTTCTTTATTAATTAATACCTCATCTACTTCAAGAAGGACATTAATTTACACGAAGTAGGAAGTCAGTTTAAAGATTTATGTTTTGTTCTACTTTACAAAGAGCGGGCCACATGCCTCCTGTAGATTAATTCGTATGGAAAACTGCTCTATTGTTGTATGCAATAAAAATCAAATAGAAACTCAGTATATTAAAGTATGTATCTTATAATGTGGCGAAATTACGGCGTATGCTGTTCTATGACTGTATGCGTAGTGCATCTCCAAATATCATGCACTTTAATGCGAGCTCGCAAAGCAAATTATTGACTCGTATAACAGAGATAATAATGCAGCTACAGTCCTTGATGCCTGTAAATTATTCCCGTAATAAAAGCCTGATATGAAACCGGCTTTGATGCATGCAGTAAATTGCTCGGTGAAGAAATTTTATGAAGTCTCTACAGTACAATCATTATTGAAACCGTAATGAACGAGCAGAATTGCTTGTAGAAGTTCTTGGTAATAACTGTGCAGGGTACAAGTTGACCAGTTTCGATGGCTTTCCCATTTTTTAGACCGCATAACGCCCTAATATTTTCATGATTTGTTCATGTTCTAAGAAAATCGTTTTCGGTTTCAAAAAGTTTACAAAAGATTCGGAAACTAACCTTGCTCAAACATTGCACCATGTTTCGAACGCTCCATCTTTTGAAGATTTCGTTTCGTTTTTCACATGTCACATCATTATCATCTAGACAGAACCCAACTGGAGATTGGTTTTGTCTTTCTTAACATTTAACTAATTTAGTTCCACTTGAAAAAAGCTTCAAGTCTTCGTTCCTTGATTTGAAGTATAAACTAAAACGTGATATGAGGCCTGTTTTTTCCGATTCACAAACTACATTGACCGTGTTGAACACTTTTCTAGAGACATTAATTGGAATAGATATATAATAACAATTTACTACACTAGTGTAACAAGAAGTAATTATTTTATGTTAGATTGTTTCAATTTAAGATCGCATTGGTGTGTTTCATAAACCATAGGGTATCCCAGAAGCCACTTTAAAATTCAACAGTTCTTTATTTACAGTTTCTACTATATTTTTTTAACATACAAAGCAGAAAGTTTGAAAATTTGCACAGATGAACTAAAAGATTGGACAGTTCATCTAGTCACGCTGCACTATTGAGATTTGCTATTTTTCTACATTCTTCGGGGATTTTAAGGCCTTTAGAGACCAATCTAATGACAAATCGGGGATCTTGCGTTGAAAAATGCAACGCATGAATGTGAGGGGTGAGGAAGGGTTCCTGTTTGTTGAAAACTACATTGTTAATAATTTAGTCCATGTTGGTGTTTCGGAACTGCCGATGAACTTCACTGGTGATCGAGGGAGCTTATGCCGTGTTACTTTTTCATTTCATTTCTAACATTAGTGTTGTCGCCAAAAACAATGGGGTTCCAGTCAAGCAATAAACAAAAAGAGTTGTGTAAGCCATTTTGATTCATGCAAGAGCTTGCCGAGAAAAGAAAGAAATTAATGTGTAGTAATTGATGGAACACCCCGAGGTGAAATATTGGGGTAACTTTTGTTGTTTTACATAATATATACGAGTGATTTTTCGTGTCCAAAAATGTCTGGTGCAAAAATATTTCTGCTGTGTCATTACCGCAAATCATCCTTTCAAGCTTGTAGTGCGAATTATTTGCTAGCAACAAATTGAATTCACAATCAACAGGAGAAAATATATGGCCCCAAACATGGCGATGTTCATTTCGTGTGAACGCAGAAAGATTTAAATAAATAATTTCCCATCAGCTTCTCTTCCCGTCACTGAATCGGCTAAAACTTGCTGCACTGATTCTTTCGCAATACCATCTCTCTTTATCGACCGGTCGCCATGGCAACCAGGGCTTCTGAAATCGCAATTTCGTTGCTTTTTGCGTCGAGAAGGCGTGCTGGAGTCTTTAAAAACGCATGTCTGCCAGTGTGACTATTGTCGGCAGGCGGATCAGGGCAAGCAATAATAAAGGGGTACGCATGAGTTTTAAGTGCACAGTTACCGATTTTTTAAGACTGCAAGGGAGCCGTAAAAAGAATAAGGAAATAGGGAATAGCTTAGTTTATAAAAAGGAAATTAATCAGCTAGGTATGAGTGCTGGACCTTTCTTGTGGGAGTCTTCCTACTTGTTACGCAATCCCAGCATGCTGTTCGGTACACGAAGTGGCGTGTCTCGGCAGCGACAATTTTTCTGAATCAAATCCGGATCGCGTGACAACAGCTTGCAAACGACAGCCGCTCTGTCTCTTCCATTATTGATGAGGAAAAGGATGAGGATGCTGCAAGAGCGCCGTGTACTATAAAAGCATCCATTGTAAAGAATATCGAATGCCTCTGATATTGTGAATTTTGTCTATAGCTGAACTTTGTTTCACCTGTGCGTTAATGTGCACACCTGTAGCATACCTGTAATCACGGCAGATAACAGGTAGAATACATTTCATATAGATTAAATTTAGTCAGCCGTAATAAAGAACTTATTGTACCAGTGATAAATGTATTTCTTTTAAGGCTAGAGACTGAAACACAAGCACCAGGTGCTATGGATAATATGGCGCCTCTTAATTTTCAAGACTCATATTGCGGAATATAGTATTAAATGATGGTCAAATGATAAGCATGTAAGCCTTATGAAAAAAACCCTTAAAGGGAAAGAAAATTTTATTTTAAAATATATCCGAAAAAACTTCCCACACAATGGTATATTACTTTGCATTTTGCTTACGTGGTTAAAGACTTATGTGATTAGAAAAGAAAATTCTACAATAATTCTACGCAATATTACATAAACTTATTCCAAATGATCTACTCTCAAAATGACTGGTCGATGACCAATTATTTTGAGGGTAGGTCGTTTGGAATAAGTTTATAGGTAAATTGAACTTCCTCGATGACCGCCCAACTGCCAATACAAGTCATGCCGTTTCTGCGCCGTTCTGTGCATTGTGGTCCTGGCTATTTACCACCTGTAGCTAAGACATCTCTGTCAGTTCAATGTTTCAACATCTCTATCAGTTCAGCGTTTTATTTTAGAGATTTATTCTTAACTATCAGCTACGTTGTGGTCCCGCTACTGCTAGCTCCCATTAAGTAGGCTTTCTGTAGTGTGCTATGCTGGATCTAAGCCTTCAGGATCCTGAAGTATATACGGCCACTTTTGTTAGGACGATGTTGTAAAAATAATAGGCCCAATGTAACAGGCCGCGTCGATGCATGTATTTCAAGTTTAGGAATATACTTGTTGGGCAGAAAATGTCGTAGATATTATTGGACCCATTCCAGAAGTGGTCAGTTCTGTCATGCGCTGTCGCCGTTGTTGTTGTTGTTGTTATTGCGGACACTCAAAATTGTTGGAAATGCTGTCTAAATTATTGAACATTCGGCAACAATGATCCATGGTATCTATAATAGCAGTCTTCTCTCTGTCTTACCTATGTTAGTTCTGTAACTTCCTTAAAACGTACAACAAATATTAAAATTTTAATCTCAAAGGTAATATCCTGATATCACAGAGGTGAACTTTTATTACTAACTATATACTACCTAAAGTATTAGGAAATGTGAAGAAGGTGATCCATATTGTTGCCTGCTACATTATGCAATATTTATCGTTGCACTTTGAGTTAAAAATCCTTCCTTTTAATTTGAGACATGTTTCAAGGACTGCACTTCGTCCTTAATTATTACAAAGTTATAGCTGAAATGTTACACATTTGTTCTTTAAATAAGTATAAATTTTCATCAAAAAATTATATAACTTCCTATGCTTACAACTAATGAAGTTTTTACTACTGAACCTGATGAGACGTTTGACTAAACATCGTAATGAGTACGGCAGAAATCTAAGCTGAGTCGTTCTATATGTAATTATAGATTCGTATGGACTAAGACTGGATACTGTATTTTCAAATAATAACAGTATTAGAGAGCTGTAAGTAGTTCACAGCTATAACACCCCTTTGTAAATGCACTGGTCCTGAGACAATAATTATTAATGATCGATATTCACGTTGTTGACTTCCCATTCTGTTCGGGGGGATCGATTCGTACAGTCTGTTTTCCCTGGAGGAACCAGCAAGTCAGAAGGGTCACGTGGTGTGCATAGCTCGCAGCAGGGAGGCCGTGCCGTACCATTAAGCTCGTGTAATCACGATTAATTGCACCTGTTTAATGCAGTCCAGAATTAATGTGATAAAATGATTGCTTTTATCTCACGTGACTGGATAGAGATCCTTGTATGTTTAATGAAGCCACGTTGGTCTACTATTTGTAGAGCTGGTCTTGCTAGCCTAACTAAAGCCAATGTGATGAACGAAACGTAGCATTTAATAAAAAAAGTCTTCTAAGTGGAAGTTAGAAAAGCCAGCCATGCAAATACTGCCCACCAGTAATTATTGTGAACCCATCCGACTCATTTTCTGTCAACGAAAAACAATTTTATGATAATTTATGACGATTATCTTTATCTAAATCAACACTGACGCAGTAACAGATAAATTTACTTGATAGTTGTAAAAATCACGACCAAGCTCGCACTAAAATTACGTATCGGATTGATTTTGTTTTTAAAATTGTTTAAAACATAGTGTCAATGGAGCACAATATAAAAACAGCTTGTTCCTGATATTCTGCAACTATGATAAAGTAATGTTAGATTTTGTTATGTGAGTCTGTAATGTTGATTTTTAACGTGAAACTGAGACTCTAGCGCCATTTCCTGTAACTTTAAATTCTTCTTCCATACATGGTCTCTCTTACAGACGTTAGGCATTGCAAACGTCGTTTTTCAATGTGGCGAAGTACCCATGTGTTTTGTTTATTGAGAAATTTCTACATTATGTAATAAAAGCATATTTTTTATTTATGTATTTATTCCAGGTTCAAGTGAAGGTGCTACAAGCTCCAACATGATTATTTCATTGCAAGTTCAAGTTTCTCTCTTTTGGTGGAAATGGCGACAAAGCGTGTAACCATCACTAAGCCAACAAGAGGCCACGAAGTCGTATACAATCACAGTGACTTCGTGCGAGCAGATGTAACGCCGGTCATCGTAATCTGGCATTAAGTTGACAGTTGCCTTGGCTGAATGGTCCACATTTGAATAATCCTCCAGAAGTCCTAAACGCAAACGATCCGTCTAGATTTAGTCAGCTTTGGGAATCAGTGGAAGGTTTGCAGACCATGTATGCAACAGTCAAACAGATAAACGATAGAAAAGCTGAGATCTCGGTCAGCTAAAATGATGATGGAGCTGTTAAAAAACTCACGAAACTGCTGTGTTCACTTGTCTTGAAGGCATATTTCCTTCATTTTAGAATTTTGCCAGCCAATGTCTGCAATAGACGCAACGGGAAAATTTATGATGATGATGATTATTATTATTATGAAACAATAGAGGAGGTATTTATTCTGCGTTATTAAAAATGTACTACATTTGTAAACCTGAAGCATACAGCACAGATGAAGCTGTTTTTGAAGTGAATACAAAAAAGCGACAAAAAAATCGCTGGAAAACTACAGTAACTAATGTTTGGAGAGAGCGAAAGCAGTTTTGCAAACCAGCACCTGCTGCTAGCCGCAAAATTTTCTAGGTGTCTAGGCGTGGAACCTTGTCCACCCAGTTGCTGTTTTGTGACACAAAGCATTAGATAATCAGAGGGTTGCTTCTCTTGACAAATGTTTTGACAAAGAAGCAGAAGCAGCAGAGAGTCTCTCGGCGTTTTCATGGAACCCACAGCGAATGTTACTAAAAACAAACTGTTTTTTAAACAAAATTGATTAAGGTTAAACTTGACTTGTTTATCAAAATTAATACACTTTTATTTTTGTGATGACAGCTTTATTAAACTGTAAAAAGTAATGATTAAAGTTTTCGATAAATAAAATACGTCACAATGGTTAGGCAATTCTAATTTTGAAAATTTAGAATTATGGAATTGAAGATTCAAGCTGTTTGTTTTGTTTGAAGAGATTTTTAACGTTTAACAATGCTACTAAAAGAATTTTTGCAGTAATTTTCCAACTGATGTGGCTTATCAACAGAAATGAATATAAAAAAGCTTTAAAACGTATAATTTAATTAAAACCGACTTTACTGAAACCAGAATGGACGAAGAAAGCATAAAGCAGAAATTCGAAATAACACGTTCGAACGTAGAAACATTAAAAAAGGACATTTTTTATTTCGTGCAACCAGAAATGAAATATGACACCGAAGACGAAGATGTAGTTCCTTTACAACTGTCCAGTGATATTTGCGAAGGACAGTCTTTGTCTCCAAACAGCGATCCCATGCTTAAGGAATTCAAAATGGCGCAAGAGAAACTTAATTCAGGAAATCAGCGTTGTACTAGCTACTTCACCACACGAAGCGGAGACCATGTTTACGTGATTGGCGCCACTGGAGATGGCAACAATGGCAAGCGAGAATTAATCAAGAGTTTGCAGAAAGCTAATGTTGACCTGAGTAACATGGTGACAAAGTGCAACGAACTGCAAGACAAGATGGCTGCTTCCATGCAGCAATCACTCGAATCTCATCAAAATTTCAAATCCAGTTAGATGAGCAAACATTCATCAATTTTTCAGGAAATCGCAGAGTTTAACATTTGCGCGGGGCAATAACATTCTTCTTTATTATAGGCAGGCTCTACTCAAAACACTAGAAGCTTCTGAATACAAAATTCCGTTTTGGATGAAATGGTTATTTAACATATCATCATTATAACATCCAAAAAAATTAGCAATTAACATTTTTTCGAAATATTACAGCAAATTAAGAAAAATCCCAAAATAAAATTGACTTAACAGCTTTTGCATTATGCTTGGAGTTTATATTACAAAAATTCGTTATTTAATGAAAATGGTCGTTAGTGGATGGTATAACGCTCTGTGTTTACTGCAAATTCAACTTTTAGTTCATCAAAAGCGCTGTGTGAAAGTTAGCTAAAATGTGACGAATATTTCCTTGATTCTTCAGCCTCCAGTGAATGTCATTAGCTTATTTTTAAACAAAATATTAGACAGAAAGACCTACGTAAGAGTTGTTATTTTTTATAAGCCCTAGTAATATCTGTCTATTGTCACAATTTTTCTGTGAACAGCACTAATTACATTGTAAGGTGAAAGAAAACGTATCCTATTGGTGCAAAACAAATATGCCTCAAGTCTGAATTTAAGAATAATTAAGGTTTTTTTATAGACAAAAGATTGTCCATTTTAATGGTTTTTGAGTAGTAGGCATTTTAGTTGAATTGATCGAATTTAACTTTTTGCTGATTTCGTATCAATGTCTGCTTGAGCACCACATGAATTAAAATTAACATTGAATTGGGCGTTAAACAGATTACTATAAATGATGCATTGTTATAAGCCAGTGGGTCCCAACCTTTTTTGACCCGTTCCCCCTTTTTGAAGGCTGCTGATTCTCGTTCCTCCCTAGCCCACAAACAAAATGAAAAATGCATTTTTTAAATTCATTTTCAATGCATAAATGAACAAAAAAATGCATTATTTTTATTTTTCCACCCATTCGTTCCTTCCCTGGAGGTGGCTCACCCCCCCCCTCCGTTGAGAACCCCTGTTATAAGCTATTTTATTGCTGTTTATGCAGGTCTTTAAATGTTACAAATTTAGAGCTTATAACAATGTTAGTTGGGCTTTTTATGTTCTATATTGGTAGTGTGATGTTCTGTAAAGCCATTGCCGTGATTACTATAATAACACTGTAGTTATGGACAGAATTATGAAGCCCTTGTCTGTACTGTATCAGGTCTATGAAGCCAAGATGAAGCCATGTTGATTTGCGGACAATGTGCTACACAAAAGAGACGTTGTACTCTGTGTGTTCACTGTAGGCCTTGATATGTACTTGCTAATTAAGGCACGCGGTGAATGCCAAGAGTGCAACTACAATACTCAGGACAGACTACAACTTAGGATGCTTCTCCCCCCCTCTCTCTCTCTCTCTCTCTCTCTCTCCCGCTCTCTCTCTCTTTCCATCCCTTCCCTATCTGTTGCTGTCTTTTTTCCTTCATTTCTGCCTCTCTGTCTCTCTCTGCTCCGTTTCCACCCGCTCTTAATTTTTCTTTCTCTTTCTGCTTTGTCCTTCTATCCTTCCTTCTTTCTTCCATCTACTTTTTACCTCGCCCGGTTTTCATGTCTAATAATATTGTTTGGTTTTAAGTTAAGATAACTGCCACCCCTTCCCCTCACACGCCATCAAGCGAGAATAAAATCTATTCAGCGAAGCCAACATCTTTCTCGGTTCATCCTAACTTCCTCGTGTATCAATACAATACTCCACTTAGTGATATGTCACTACCAGATGTCGGTACTAAATTACACCCTTTGTTCTCACTATTAGTTCCGGTGACGTCATCGCATCACTTCCAGTGCAAATTGACTCAGTCGAGTAAAACGTATTTCCAGAAGCCGTGTGGCAGTCCTAAAAGGGTTTTATAGGGCAAAAAATACTCAGCGTCGCATGAACTTTAGATTGTGCGTTGTGTTTTAAGTGACTTTACGAGAAACGTAAAAGCTTCAAACAATAATTCAGCCATGTGTTCTACGCTATACAGTCAGAAAAAACCCGATTCTTGATCATACTCAACAGAGCGGAACATGGTGAATTAAATGTCTAATTGAACGCCATTAACACTGCGTTAGATCACACGAACAAATGAAACTAATGCAGTCGTATAAACACGATTAATAGTCCGATTAAATTTCGGTTAATAGTCGCAACAAAACTAATTGCAAAGTCGACGAAGGCTGACTAGAGGTCAGTTTCAGCTGATATATGTAGTCTTGCTGACTCGCCAATGCTACCTCAGGTCAAGGTCAATAGTTTAGAAATTTAATATTTTCGTTCCTGTCAAATAAATCATAAATGTTATGGAAATGCAAAAGATCCCAAATGATCATGAATCTCGCATGCACATCATCCAAAGGTTACCATCAAAATACCTGAGTGACAGAGGTATAAAAAAACTAGCCACTGTGGCAGTGTATAATCGACCTTTCTTGTGGACTGGTTGAACTTTGTAGCAAAATTGTAAAACTTGGTACAAAATTTCACGAATTGTCCGTGCAAACAACTTTCGTGTTATGTTATATTAAATTACTACTAGATTGATGAATCGTATTTTTGAAATAACTATTTCTCGAACAGTATTCTCGAACTACCTAATTGTATATGTCTGTCCTGCGTCTGTAACTAAAATACAATTCCCCACACAATCTAAATACTCTAACTCCAACCCTAGCCCAACCCTGAACCTACTCATAACCCTAACTCCAACCCTAACTCTAATAATCCGTTTCATGAATTAATTTCTTGTGTGTCGGAAATTGTAAACTTTAGCCAAGTAAAGTTTATACGTATATATTGAAGTACATATTACTGATTTCAGCAGTGCGCAAGCATAGACATTGCCGTATGAACTGGTTTGCCTCCTCTACAGAGTATTACAAATTTTATAATAATTAAAGTAATAAAACCGGGAATTGACAACGTCTAAACAATTGGATGAGCGAGTGGGTTGATGGGAAAGCAATTAAGTAATTAAATTAGACTGGGATTAATTGTTTTCAAGCAAAGTGCCAGGAAATTGCTTTTTATTTGTCTCGCAGAGACGATCCATCACAGTAATTTCTTGCATCTACGATTGACCAATTAATTTAGAAAATAATTAACCATAACAGTAATTAAGAGCTGGCTTCATTAGCTGGCTTAATAAGTATGGATTAGATGTCAGATAGAAGGAAAAGGGTTAAATTGATTGTTTTTTTAATGTGGAATCGAGTCAGCTTTAAAAGGAAATGACTCATCCCATTGCCATAAGATTATAATCTATTCCGAAATGTCTGCATTGGTTCATCAGATCTTTATTATAAATAGGTCATAAGTAGATTTCTATATAAAATATATAAACAATTAATGAATTTGAATTTGAATTTCAAGTATCATTTCAGAATGGCTTCCATATAAAACACTAGTTAAAAACGTACAAAATAAAAGATAGTACTACACAAAAATTAGTAAAACACGCTACTATGTAGACAGTGCCGGAGTTAGGAGAAATGAGGCCTTATGCTAGTAAGGTTATACGGCTCCTTACTTGGAGGTAGCGCCTGTAGGCCCGGAAAACTTCACCCAGATGATACTGAACCCAAGCACTACAGACCAATTTCACTTTTATAGCTTTCCGGAAAAACATTTGAATGTATGACATTTGAAAAACCATCGTAAAAATTTTTTGGCAGGAAGATGGCCAATGAGGCCTTAAACACACCTAAACACAATGGTAAATGCCGCACTGTATATGTATATACAGTACATACAAAACACAACACCCCGCCCGGACAGTTCCTGCGTAAAATTCCAAAGCGGCTAAGCTGTTCAAATTTAAGTTTAGTGGCTGCAAAAAATGGTTAATCACCGTCTGATTAACATATGTAAATCTTTGCACTGGTTGATATAGCTTAATTGACAGCATGCTTGCTTTTCGCCAGAAGGCGCGTGTTCAATTCCCAGTCGAATCATTAAAAAAGACAACAAAGTGGTACCAATACAGTTCTTGTAGGCCCACTAGTACAAAGCAAATGATGTAGATCTATTGCTGAATCTTTTAATACCAAATAGCCGCCTCGCATCAACTACAGTTATGCATATGATTTTTTTATTAACAAAAAATAAATAAGTAAATTAATAAATAAATAAGTATAATAAGTTTTCTAAACAAATTAATGGCTGATCCGAAGCCTTCGTCACGTTCAATGTAACATTTACGTATAACCTCTGAAATAACGGTGGAAGTGACGCGATTGTTACCTTTTTGAACTCATGAAAACTGGATATATCCAGAAAAACCTTAATCGGGTCTTTCAAGTTACTCAGCAACGCAAGCGTGTATGAAGTTTTTATCCTTGAAACTTCTAATTAAAGCTTCATCAGCACGGCCTAAGTTAATTGTATTTGTAGAGCTATCAACATAGCTCACTTACAATAGTTCCCTTCTCAAGAATTCATGCCCCCAGAATGCTCTTCCTATCCTTCGTTTATTATTGACTAAATTTGCGTGAGTCGGGAAGAAGAAATTCGATTTTGGGATAATTTCGTTTAAAATGCTGAATTCTGACTGAACGAGTGGTTGATCAATAATTACTGCCACTGCCTACAGGCAAAAATGTTACATGAACAGAGAACGTAGGCTGAGCATTGTGCAAGGCAGATTAGATTGAAGACTAGACTTGAAGTACCATGTCATCTGCATAATTAAGCTAGTTGTCTTTTTGTCTTATCGTATTTTTATTTTATTTATTTCGTAATCTTAAACTGAATCTTTTCATTTTACTCTTCATTTCTACTTGCATTTTGCAAAAATCTCAGACAAATCGGATTAGACGTAGGCTTTTCAGATTTTTTTCGTCAGTCAGATACGCTTTAGTCAGGCAAATCGAGTGAAATACAAAAATACGAGTCATAACTGCTTCTTGGACACGCTCACAAAGTTATAACCTGTTTTTACGGCGCGTTTAGAGTAGCGAGTTCTTTCTAGAAAGTAAACTCTTCATAGTCTTCAAGTAGCTCGCCAAGTAACTCGCAAGCTTGTTCAAACTACAGAGTAAAATTTGCTGCGAATTACTCTCCGACAGTAAGCATGAACTTACACTCTCTTCTTTATTCGTTGCAAGAGGTGCCGAGAGTAACTCGCCGAGGCGTTCACACTAGATTGTAACTCGCATCAACTGTCGAAGAGTTCGCAGTAATAGGAGCTTGCAAACGTAGTTCACACTTACGAGTTTACTTGCTGTCAGAGAGAAAACTCACTACAAAAACTCCGCTAGTCTAAACGCGCCGTTAGATCTGTTCAAATAACCGTATGTGACTGACATTTTGACATTTTAGCACAACTTGAACACTTCACAGAAAGCACAGACATAACTGAAGTAGTAATTTATAATCTTAATGACAATATTAGTAGTTAGCGGTGGAACACAACGGCAATTATTGTAGTTTTGGAACCAAACTTGAACGAAATGGAGGACAGGTGGAAGAGTGTTGACTGGGACAGTGTTTGATTCAGAAACACCAAGATTACAATTTCAGTTGTGAACTTTACAGATTCGTGCCTTCTGATAACTAAAGCCTACTGGTGTATTTGTTGTAAATAACTGTGATCGAACGTAGTAACTGGCCGCTACATATGGTAGAGACAGTCAGACATTTTAAGCTTGGATGTTTGATGTGGATTATAAATAGATGAAATCTCTAAAACGGGTTGTTGATACCAGTACAAATGGAAGTTTTGAAGTAGCTGCGTGTGTGCGGCGGCAACAGCGAGATAAGGATATGGCTATAAATTTTCTCAAAAACTTGCATTGCTCATGTTCACTGTGTCTACAAACATTTCCAGTTTTATTTGCTTGCGAAGCCTCGAATTGCAGCTTGAACCCGAGGTCACCTTGAAACATGCATCACGTGATTGGTGGGTGACATTCATGCTGACATTGCAGCAAGACTTACGATTATGGTAACGATGTGATTACGTTAATGAAACTAGAATAATCGTCGAAATAGAGTGATGGTGCAGTATGCGAATAGAAACTGTGTGCTGACCATCACTCGGCACTTAAATCAATGTATCCTGTATCTTGTGTGCAGAACAGTAATGTGGCCGTCTGTATTAAATAAACAGCTTCTTTCTTATTTCTAGATTTCATTATTTATTGTTCCTTCCCTTTTCTCTGTTTTCGGTTCCTCGTTTTTTTCCTTCTACCTTTTGATTAGTTGCTTTTTTGTCTATGTAGTATTACTTCTTTTTTTATTTATCTGCCTGTCTCATTCCTGTCTTCGAATTGAGTTGGGTTTGTTTTCCATTATCATTGTTGATTACGTCTCCTCCTTCTCGTTGCCGTGGTAACCAGCTGCCTCATGAATGAGTGCTTTCACAAGAAACATTTTTCTTGTTTTCAAGCAAAAATGTTCGAGTAGCTATTACTGATAACGAAGCCCAGGATTTAATTCAAAATCCTGCAAGTATGACAAACTGTAATCTTGTCAGCACATTATCCATTTCAATCCTACAATTTCGTTTGCTCGGCTTCATGCAAGGCTTCTTCCCTTCTGAAACAAAATCTTTCCGTTTTTAAGGGTATTTAGATTTTATTTAGTTGTGCTGTAACCTGTATTGTGTTATTTTTAGATGTGCAGTAACTAAAAAATATAACTTTTTCATACACAATTATCCAACAAGCTAATGCTGGAGCGTCACAAGGGAAAGCGTTCGGCCGGTTATTTTTCAGTGTGAACATAAATGAATTTACATAAAAAACTACCTACAATGCTAGCAATAAAAACTTAACTTACTTACTTCTTGTAAAGTTTATCTGGATGGATTTCATATAAATTCGTTAATACTTTACTGCCTGCTTTTGCAAATTATTAACGTAAATGTCCAAGCAAATAAATGTCTGAAGATACACTAGTCATTTGTTATCTAGAACTAGCTGTCCTTGATTAGAATTTTCGTAATCCCCTTTAGTAAATCCTAAGCTTGCACTAATTAATATGCATAACACGAGGAGACTAATTACTAATTAATGTAGACAGTGTGATGCTGAGCATGATAATTGAAAGGACGTTGGTATTAATTGGCAGGAAGATCAACACGCTCATAATAAATATCTTATGTGGGTATGGGTATACGTATAAGAACGAACGAAAAGGAATAGCTTCGAACGTTTGGACTACTTGCAAAGAACTAACCACGTAATTTGTCAGAATCGAAGAATAAATTCATGTGCATAAATTCCTGATTGTAAACACGATATTTTTATTACGCTATGAGTTTGTTTTAATTTTACTGAGAAGTTTATCATTGACCGAGTTTATCCTATTGACATCAGTTCTGCAACCAAAATTATTTGAATAGATGCTGTAATAGTTGAAACGCTGTTGTGACGGAAGTAGTTGATAAACGTACAAATACAAAAAAATAGTATTTAATTTACCAATTAGCAGCCGAAGAGCTAAAAATATAAAGAAATTTACTAACTACTTCCCTCACTACACTATAATACACCGTCTGCTTTAGTTATTTCCATATAATCAGAAACAAGCTGCGAGATTAACCCTCCAAATGTTAGGAAAAAGGAAGTAATACTTCTTGAAATTGAAACGAAATTGTTTTAAGTTTAGAGTGACTGAAAATGTTTGTAGGTTCGGAAATGTACTTTTTTGTAGAGCTAGTAAAATACACTCAGCCATTGTCACCATAACAAAGTAGAGATTATGCTACTGCGAAAAAGGTGATTTTGAGCGATTGTGCAGTTAGTAACAGAGTCTTCTTTACGCAGATGTCAATTTCTCTCTCTCTCTCTCTCTCTCTCTCTCTCTCTCTCTCTCTCTCTCTCTCTCTCTCTCTCTCTCTCTCTCTCTCTCTCTCTCTCTCTCTCTCTCTATCTTCTCTCTCTCTCTCTCTCTCTCTCTCTCTCTCTCTCTCTCTCTCTCTCTCTCTCTTAATGTACACCCTTAAATTTGCCACTTGGAAATAATGAAAGGAAAATAGAATCCATTGCCATGTCCTTTTTAACTGGCCAGGGGAATTTTAACAGCTTTTTGTATAGACTTAATATGTGTGATACTAGTTTATGTCCATGTGGAGAAGAAGAGCAAACTCCTCAGCACATTTTATTCAGATGTAATAAAATAGATAATGCAAAAAGAATGCCGTTCATGGAAATAGCTGATGCCAATTATACACGTAATATTATGCTTCAATCTGATAAAAATTTAATAATGGCTTTCACTAACCTGATCAGGGACAATTTTATACTAAGTAATTGTTAATTTAGGCCCGCTCCAGTATACAAAAATAAATTATGTAGTTGTGTAAAGTTAATTTGTTTGTATAATACTTGTGATTCGTTTGAAATTATATCTAATTTAAGTATAAAATGTTATTCGTTGTACATAGTGTGAAACTGGATTTAAAAGATTTGTTATGTGAAAATGTAATTTGTTGATCTGAGCCTGCAAAAAGAGGCACCTTTGTGTATATATATTCATTTCTTTAATAAAGATTTATTATTATTATTATAATATAATCTCTCTCTCTCTCTCTCTCTCTCTCTCTCTCTCTCTCTCTCTCTCTCTCTCTCTCTCTCTCTCTCTTTCTCTCTCTCTCTCCTTCTGCGTGTGTGTGTGTGTGCGTGTGCGTGCGTGCGTGCGTGCGTGCGTGAGTGTGTGTATGGGGGGATGGGTGGGTGCGTGCGGGCGTGTGCGAGCGTAAATTCGAGATGATTTTAAGTGTGCATGCGTAACGTAAGAGTACAGGTTGCTTAAAGGAAAACAGGATAATTTTTCATGTTGTACTTACGGCTGAAGTAGGCACATGTTAAAATTAAATCAATAAAATTGAAGTTAACGAAACGTAAATTTATTGCTGGCAAGTAAATACAGTTCACAAGTTCAGATGTGCTTTTGAAGGTGGGCTTTATCTAGAACAGATTCGAATTCTGACTTTGTGTTAGTAAAAGCTACCAGTCAGGTGCACATGTGAGCTTATAAAAAGGGAAGGCCTACTGTAGATCCTTGTCAGTGGTCGGTGTCATTTAGAGCAGGGGTATCTCCTCCAGGTCTGTTCACAGTGGTCGGTTGGGTCCTTTCTTCTAGAGTGGACATTTGGGTAAGCTGATTGTGTAGCTGTATAAGCTTAATAATAAACGGTTAATTCAACTCCATGATTCGAATTTATTTTAACTGAAATGTTTGGTTAGTTTAAGCAAAACATGTAGCATAAATTAGGCCGCAGTGTTGTCCGTCCTGTCTCCGTTATGAACGGCGACAGTCCAATATCCTACTGATTTTGCACTACGTTAAAAACTATACGCTGTGTTCAGAAAACGTGTGCGCTAGGTCACAAATGAACAGCTCAGAACTGAGAGGCACAGCGCCTGTTTTTGTGCAACGCCTTTCCGAGATGCAGGCGCTAGTGCCTATCTAACTAGCGAATGGCACAATGCATGTAATAGCGGAGAACCAGGCGCGCGAATGCGAATTACGTTTCAGTGGTAGTAATAATTTTTTGGCGTAAGTTATTCTTGAAAAAACACCGTGTCTTCTTTCAATATTTTATAGTGTAGATTGTTTTGAGCTGTAGTTTAAAATGTGGTCCGGTTTTCCTTTAATCTGTTCTGGAATGCGTGCTTTGGACTTAAAATTACTTCCCAGTAACAGGGCGAAGTGTGCAGAATATCGGAAGCCAAGCATGCATAAATCTGGAACACGTTTTCTACAGTGGTCACTTGACTGGGTGACTTGAGACAAGGTTATAGTACACGACTACGCGTGCTTTCCTTCTCAGATGCCAAAGATTGCTTAGTATTGTCACGTTAGAAATGCCAGATATTGTGTGTCTGTGGTGTTATATCATTGAGCACAAGTAAGTAGATGCTAACATTTTTATTAGTCAATATGAAATTATATAACTCATAAAATTAAGTGTAATATTTTTTGACTAATCAGCCGTAACAAAAACAATGAAAATTAAGTATGTATGCATGATAAACCTGCGTTTAATGTTGATGACCAGCGTCAGTCACTTCAGTATTAATGATTTTTATAGTTAGACAAGATTTCTCGGCATTATGACCTACTTAAAAAACTTTAGTATAAAAGCATATTTACAGGCTGACAGTTTACCTCTTCCATTCCTCATACAGTATTAAGTTGCATATTGTGCAAGAGTCCAAAACTCGCTTTACTTACAGCCGTTGAAAATACGCAAAAAAACTTGGATTCATTAGCAAAAAAGTTTAAAATATCACTTGCGGTTTTCAGTCACCATCTTTACTGTTATAATTGCATACACGTTTTCGTACAATGGTGTACAAACTGTGTTATTTATTACTTGCGTCGTGTCTGTTTGTACTATTATTAGTTATTAAATACTTTGATTAAATTAATTAATTGGAGTTTAGTGATCGCTTGAGTTTTCTTTCTAAGGATGAGATAATCCATTGTGGACTAAAACCGTACCATTCATGTTTTCTTTTTTATTTCCTTATCCTTGCAAAATGTAATCGATTTTTTACACTGTCATTGCAAACTAATCAACTTGTTTACACTCTACCAATAAAATAATGAATTTGTTTACGCTCTGTCAATGCACAAACCGATCTGTTTCTTTTCAAAGCAAACTAACCAGTCATTTAATTCTATGAGCTTTTTTATGCAAACGCTGTATTTATCGGCAGTACGGGCTTAAATGACGTTATCTAAAGACGCAATAAAGAACACAAGGTTTTTTTTGTTTAGTATTAATTAGGAGAATGCTCTTCTGAGGCTTGTAATCTTTATAACTGTCCTTTTTAGTCTGAAAAGGCAGGTTTTGCTTATTCCAGGAGCTTTCGTACTAACGGTCATCACAGTTGATGAGGTTAATGACGGTCCGGTTAAGAGCACGGTTCAGCTGATGAGGACAGTTAAGACGAATGCATCTGGAACACTCGTTTACAGAGTTCTTCCATAAAAATGTTTCAGTGATATTTCGGACCCATCAAGCTCAGAAGTTCCTACAAGGAAACATCCAAGTTTTCGCACTTTTGACACAAATGCAGCCGTCATTCAGCCTTTAGTTAAACTTTTGGCAGATTCGGCATAACCAAATAGGTATGCTTTATTTAGTATTTTAATTGGTATTGTTTATTATTAGCTGTTTTATTAGCTACACTTTGCCATTTTGATAGTTTGAATTGTGACAGCATATTTACCCCATTTCACACAAAATCAATGGATGAATACAATCAGTTTTTCAGCCCTCAAAAAAGCAAAATGGATTTGTTCACAGACTTCAGCAGTTAAACTATAGCCTTGTGAATGAAATGGGTTCTGACGGTACATTTACTCCATTCCTAAAAAATACTAATATATTGATAAGATTCCTTCGCCCTTCTAAAGCAAAGGGGGTTTTCCTACCGGCTTCAGCAGTTCGTCTGCAGTCATATGAATAAATTGTAGCCGACCTTGAACAATTTCAGGTTTACAGGCTTAAATTTCACATTAAATGTGTGACACAGAAGCCAATAAAGCATACAGAAGAATGTTGCTGTCGTTTATAAGCTGTAACTTGGGGCTGCTGTTAAAATAAGTTGATTTTATGATGTAAATTACGATACTGAACACATTCACAGTAAGTCTTCAAATATTTCGAGAAGACAAAAATTCTTTTGTAAGTATGAGACATTTAATTGAATTTTTTTGAAATTATGAGTTACTTAATTTTAATTATTACATTTCTTGATATACGTTTTCCATAGTAAATGCATAACGGAAAAAACGAACAAACATCATATTGATTTGTAAATTATTAACACATTATTAAAAATGAAATTACAAACTATAAGTGCATCTGTAATAGCATACCAACAGAACAACGTATGCCAACAAGTTTTACTATTATCATTATCAAATATAAATTTTTCACGAAAAATAAAATCTTTTTACTTAATTAAAATAGTCAGCAAGTTTGTAAAACAAACATTTTAATATTTATTAACATAAACTAGTCTCAAAGAGCTATAATTGTAGCATATTTCCTAAACCAGTTGGAGTTGCGTAATAAGCAGACTGCCATTTGTTACAAGCAATGAGAATATTTTCGTTAAAGGGGAAGAAAAGGCATTCGACAGGGGCAATTACAGTATGTCCCAAAAGTTTCTATACAAATTTATATTAATTAGCGTTACGCTTACTTATTTAAAAGACTTCTTACCAGCTGGTTAAACGTTTCACTACTCTTGTGTGAACCAAAGAAAAGCGTCACTGGCTCACCCAAAAACAGATTATTGTTCTTTTATTGACAAGTAATTTATGCTTTTGCTTTGTTAACAAAGAATATGTTACGAATGCTCTAATTATTTTTTCAAACTTTATGCTATGTTATCTCAACTTGTTTCAAATCACTTGACGCTAAACTGGCTGCGCCTAACGGCCAACGCATGAATTTAAATTTATATGTAAGTGAAGGGTTTTCTTGTCCTTTAAGATCTACCTGTTTTAAAATTAAAAAAACGTCAAGTTAATAAGCAAAACCATATAAACTGGACAAATGTGAAAATTAAAGAAGAAATAACTTTGTTAAATTTTACGACAACCGAAAAGTTGAGCATCGACAGCAAAGTTCGCACACTCCAGAGGTCGGCTTTGCTATTAGTGACAGTCTAATAAGTAAAGCTTTGCGAGCAGCAGTCATTTTAAGCTCTTTTGGCATTAATTCGATTCGTTATTGTGATTAAATATTTTATTAGGTGCGGTGCTTTCCGCATGCGGTATTTCACGGATACGAGATTTATATTCCGGGATGCAGCGGATGCTATATTTCACATTTCATGGATGCTGAATCTACGATCACCTTTATTTAGAGTAAAGCTTTTAAATTGTTTATAACAAGAACAACATCTGTTTCATAAGCAGTCCAGTATATAATAAGTTGTATTACATTTTTGTTACTACGTCCAACGTTTCTACTTCACACTAGAAAAATGTGGTAAAATGCATTATGTGGTGGGATTGTAGAATGTAGACTTGGACTAAACTGGCATAGTTAAACACAAGCAGGCTTTACAAATCTGAATTCTACTTAAACTCATTTGCTTCATTGTATTTGGTATTTAGTATTAAACAATACTAAGATTGCAACCAAAGTTAAGTAATAAGGCTGGTCAGTGAATCGATGGGCGAAACCTGAGTTTACTGTGTATGGCTTCATCTGTCATATTATACATTTTTTCCTTTTTAGGACATCTCCTGGTCATGTTTTCCTGCAGTGTGAGGTTATGGAACTGCCACTCCGAAACAACAGGTCTACCGAGTCAATCCTTTCGATGCCCTGATAGCATTCTGTTATTCTACCATTCTGCCATGTGCTGTTGTTCGACGAGGTTGGTAAAGTTTCTTGCAACTTTTCATGAGTACCATAATAGTACAATTAATTAATCAACTTGAAAAATGAAGCATATGGTTGTATTTTTGGTACATGGCCTGAGATGGGGGCGAGGATCTTGTAGCGTTCAACAAACGACCAAAGTTGAGCAACACTGAGGCTTGTTCGGTAAATGGAAAATTACTTCACTGGTTGTACTTGGGACCGTCTGTATAAAAAACAAATTTGACCAAAAGTAAGAAACTTTGAAAGAAATAAGGTAGGTTGGCCTAGATTTGAATCAGAAACTTTTGGACTAAAGAAAATAGGGCAAACGAATATTTAGAATTACCACTGATTGATGAAATATTGTATAGGATTGTATGGTAGTCAAACCATAGTTTAATTTCAGTTTGCAGTACACCGGTTGGATCCACAGTCAGGTGACTACAGTGACATTGAGACACAGAAGACAGCATAACATCCTCGCTTGAAGAATATGTACGCGAGTGCCGTCCAAAGGATACAGGACCACAAGAGGAAGATAAAGATATTAGGATATTAGTGAATGAAAGAGGGTGGAGAAGTTGATGTTGGATAAAGGTTGTGTTATCCGACCAGTTACACCGCCGTACGAAAATTTGCAAGTAATTTCTGCTGTTTTAAAAAAAATCAGTCTGTCTGCAAGCTTATTGTAAACCTAAGATAAAAAATATTTTGCCTTGCCGGTAATCGTGCATCACTAATTTCATTTCGTTTGGCTCAGCATTCAAATATACATTACTGTAAGCAAACGAAACAACATGTGCACATGAACAAACAATCATAAAGTGCATGAAACGATCACCTATCACTTTTGCATGAGTTACATCATTGCATTTAATTACGCCTGTAACAATATGGTTATTATGATCATCTTACTATAGAGTAACAGACCTAATTTTAAAAATTTAAAGCAGCAAAGCCAAACCTAAAATTAAAAGACCAGGAAACTGTTTGTCGCTTGAAATTAGCATTAAATTGTCTTACTGTATGTCTTACTGCACTTGGGATAAAATAGTTCAGAAGTTTTTGCAAATAAAGCTTTTATACCAGCCAGATTTCAGTTTCTCAAAATTTGATGTAAGAACGTGGGATAGTCTACGGTCCACGTTTGATGCATTCGGTGATTGTGATTTTAGTCTTGCACGGCGAGTTACACGTTGTAGAAGCTTTTTACTGTTATTTAAATTTTTGCTATCGCTTTTTAACTGCTTTTGTGTTATAATCAGCGAAAGAAGGTAAATAAGCGCTACAAAAATCGGTGTTTTCTTTTGCCAATATGAACTTTCTTATCTCGTATATTAAAGGAAGCGTATTGCTTATTATACTTGTCAGGTTGTTACAGTTTTATTTATCAAAGATCTGTCTTTTCAGTGTTGTACTTCTGTGTCAATGACGTATTCTTTAAAATAGCGTACAAGAATTCATAAATCATACTTTATAAATAATTTCTTTTTATGCTAATTGTTTGATCATTTTAGATACAATTCAGTTATGAGTCACGACGACACTCGGGTGATAGGTGACTGCAGTAGCACCAACATCAGAAGAATATACAATACCAAACAGAAGGCGGCACTGCAGAGTAACTTCACGGTAGCAAGTTCTGTTTATGATGGCTGTAGCGAACTTTCCGTTACGAAAGAACTTTGAAAAAAGGACAGTAATTGTTCCAAGACAGACTTAAGGTCATGTAAATATTGATAGTAATTATATTATGTTGTCCTAAAAAGACGAACCATTAATCTCCCATGTTTTTGCTTTGTTTATAGTATAACATTGTCATTTTTATGATGGCATTATTTTCTTTGGCAAGTATAAGTAAAAGTTTCAGTGCAAAAATGGCTATAATGTATTTAATAGTAAAGGGAATTAAATACTATTGCCTTGGAGGTATTTACTGTATTTTTTCAAAAGGAATTTTTTATAGAAATAGATCGATATTTCTCAGTCGTCTTTATAGGATTCAATTTCTATGTCCATTTAAAATCGTTTCTATTGAATTAGTTGACGAAAAAGTCTTCTGTATAAATCCTGGCCGAGTTCCAACTCTTTCATGTTATCTTCCTTTTGGTTGTAATTGGTTTCCAAAGTTTTTGTATTGAGGTCACAATAATAATAATAATTTTGAAAATGAGATAACGAATAATATTAAATTTTAATAATAACTTATTTAGTAATTAACAAGTTTATAATAATAAGAAAGTAATGCGCGTGAGTGTCAAGTTTTCTGCAAGGGCTTCACTTTACGATTGAGACTTGCAAACAACACGAAGTCTGTCATTGTAGTTACTCTGTTACTTGAGGAGTTAGGTCACAAGTCATGAAAAGAGGAAACCACTGAAGACAGAGTGGTCAAACTTGTTACAAGGTAGATTCCGCCCTGTTGAGGGTGTAAGGTACCAAGCAAGTGTTCTGTGCTTAGAGCCATCTCTAGCAGTGTGAGGATTGAAGGTCAGCATCTAATTAGGTCAGATCCTAGTGCATTCTGTACTTGGGAATATTTGCTGAAGTTTTTCTTTCTCTCGGTTTGTTCCCTTTTCTTCTCTTTCCCTCTCCCTGTCCTGCTTCCTTCTTTCTCTCCTGCTCACACTCTCTCCCTCTGTCTTTCTTCATCTCTCTTTTTCTCTTTCTCTCTCTCTCTCTCTCTCTTTCTGTCTCAGTCTCCCTCCCTACCCTTCTCTTTCTTCGTGTTCTTCTGCTGTGTTTACCCTCTCTTGGCGACTTTGTACTGCTCTTTCCATGTTAGTTATTGCGTTTTTTCTCTCTACCCTTGTCTTTCTCGTTTTTCATTTCCCCCTTACTTTATATGCACTTTCTCTCCCACTCTCTCTCTCCTTTCTCTCTCTCTTTCTCTCTCATTCAGTCACTCACTCACTCTCTCTCTGTGTGTGTTCTCTCTCGCTCTCTCTCTCTCACAGACACTCTCAACATTCCCTCCGTCTCTCTTTCTCGCTCATTTTCACACAGTCTTGATTGCAGCTGTGTTCTCAGCTTTATTTCTTACTCACTTTCACCGCCATTCTCTCATTCGTTCTCTCATTTGCTGGCTTTATCATTGAAAAAAACCCAATTCTCAGTCTTTAGCATGAAACTTTTGTTTTCGTTTTTTTCAGATGGCGTAATTCAGTTAAATTTTATTAAAAGTGCCAGCATTTAGTTGATCAGGTGCAGGATGAGCTATACCCTGGAAAACAATTCTCTTGGTTTTGTATTAAATCCATTAATTAAAAAATGTTCTGACATTCACTTAAACTCAAGTCATTTATTGCTGCCTAATTCGCATTTTAGTTAATTTTTGCAATCGGTTAGTGTTTTAACGGTCTTGCACACCGTTGTTTATAGTCTGTTTTTATTTAAATGTTTCCTGAAAATACAGCATATGCTACATTTAACAGATCTCGACTTAACCTTCTGCTAACAATAATAATTGGTTTTTTCCATACTAACATATTTGGTAAATTAACAAATTATACTGATCTTTGTAAGTGTGGGCCTGAATAAGCATGTGCTAAAAATACTGTACTTCCAGGAGACATTGTAATAAAAACAAAATCGTCTCTTAATTATGATTACTAAAAACACTTTAGCCGCAGAAAAGTTCAAACTTGTCAAAATCAAACAAAGAATGACATTAAATAGGTCTTTTTGTTTACGTCGTCAGAATGTTTATTTTTTGTGTAATCAAATCCGAAATCATTATGGATTACATCCCAGGCATTTTTGCTAACTGACTTTTGCTAATAGTAAAATTGCACATGCCATATTAGTATCTTATAGTCAAGGTGCATATGTGTCACATGGTTTAATCCCCTCTGTAATACTGTGGTACATTTTCATATGGCAAAGGAATTTGCATGTTGCGATTACTATCTAGCAGGTGGCAGCAGCAGTAACTGCTATCCATTGGTGCGTGGTTTAAAACTTCCTGAAGCTGAATTCTAAAGGGTTCGATGTGAAAATGAGTTGGTAATTGGTTAGACAACCCCCGTGTTGAGGAGAACACGTGACATGGAGAAAGTGAAGAGAAATTCCTGCTTCTTAAATTTTTAGTACTATCCTAAGACGTGGTTATTTGACATGATGGAGTGTAGTTAGATAACTGACAACTAGCTAGGGTAAGAACAGGTCACGTTTAGAACAGGTGTCACGCCATTAATTGAAGGTTGGTGTAGGGATTCGTCACATTTGCAAAATTGTTTCAATTCTCAATACTGTTTTTTGTGTACAGCTTGCTGATTTTTGTCGCATTCAAAGAAATAGGCGTAGTTAATTAAAAACAGAACGATGGCTGATAAAAATATTAAGTTTAATTTGATATAATGGCTGAAAATATTGTTGGATTTCTATGTTAAAATGCTATGTTTACCTCACAAAGCGCAACATAGTTTTTCTCCAGCACTACATTAATGTATTTAATTTATTTATATTTTATTAACTGCTTTTATTGTCTCTGCTGTAGGTCTAATTGCTTTTCTGGCAGGCAGAATATTAACATTTGGAACAAACCAGAACAGTTTCCCAATTATAGACTAACTACGACGTAACAGTCTTCATGGCCGATACCTACCTATTTAGATCATTTTGTCGCAACGACGCTATGGTCATAATTTTTTTTACATGTTTCAATATGAGCTTCTCTTGGTTATTCTTATTTAGACTGATTATAATAAATTCTAATGCAGGCCAATACAAGATGGATATATTGTTAGTATGTAACAGTGCATATACGTCGCACAGTTTAATCCTCTTTTAACCTGTGGTCCTTTTTCATGATAAACTTTCCGAAGTTCTGTTTTCAGAAGAAAATTTACATGTTATGGTTAGCCTCTGGCAGGTGGCAGCAGCAGGTAGTGGTATGCATAGTTGAGAAGCTTGGGTAACATTTCAAGCTAAAGGAGCCGACATGAAAAGAGCTGGTAAGACAATTCCTGTGGGGAAGAAAAGCCCTGCGACATAGCGAAGGTGATGCGAAATTCCTCACATTCAAATTTTTCAAAAACACGTTGGACTTTTGAAATAACGGGTACATTTTTAGACATGATGCTACACAGCCTTGCTACTTGCTCTTACTGTTTGGTAAGTTTGTTAGTTATTTGCTTTTCTGCCAGGCAAGACCATTTGAACAGTTTCCCAATTATAGATTATGTCGAAATCACGATCAATGCAGATTGATTTAGAGCATTTTGTACAGCAACTCTCTGCCAAGGTGTGATGCGGTTCAACTCTGAGGTTCATTTGGTAAAAGTGCTGCGCTACATAACAAAAATGCTTCATTATGTAAAAAAATCACAATTTTTCATTAAGTATCAAGTCATTATGTAACTATAACTATGCATCAAAAATGATGCATTATGTAACAAACTAAGGTAGAGTTGATCGTGGTCTGTGGATAGGTCTTGTCACCGTCTCGGCTTGTTCTAATTACTAGAATGGGTTATTGTCTTTCTGTCCTAGAAATTGGTCGCCTGGCTGTGACCTGGTCTGTCTGACCCCTGATCTGTCAGACGTCTGGTCTGTGAGGAGCTTCGTCTGTCTTGGTGTGGTCTTTCTGGTCTGTCTGTTTGGGGACCTGTCTTCAGAGGTCTCATCTGAAGGTCTCAGGCTGATTTGTCTGAGGTTCTGATCTGTCAAATTTCTGGTCCGTGGCAGATCTGTATAAATTCCAGTCTTCAGTGGTTTGATCTGCGGTTGGTCTTCACAGGTGTGGTCTGTAGGTGGCGTGCCTTGTCTTGCCTTCATAAGAGTGATCAATCTGAATTCATGTTTGGGGTTGGTCTGATTTGTCACGGTCTGGGTTTGCCCTGATTACTAGACTTTGTTAGTTTCTTTCTGTTATAGAAGTGGGTTGAGTGGCTATGGTTCGGTCTGTCTGGAGTCTAATCTGTCTGATATCTGATTCATATCTGGTGTTGAGTCTTCATACGTCTGATCTGTAGCTGATCATGTCTGAAATATGATCTTTAGAAGTCTGGTTTGTGGCTAATCTGTCATTGGCCTAGTATTTAGACGTTTGGCCTGCAAATAGTGTGCCTGGCTGATCTTCATAGGTGAATTCTATCAGAATTTATGCCTGTGGTCTGGGCTTTAGAGGTCTGATCTGTGGTTGGTCGGTGAAGAGCTTTTTATCTTGGTGTACTCTTTAGGTGTCTGGACTGTTGCTGGTATGTCTGCGTCTGCTCTTCAGAGGTCTGATCTATCAGAAATCTGGTCTATAGCAGGTTTGTCTGTGGCTGATTTGTCTGAGGTTGTGATCTGTCAGATTTCTACTCTGTTGCTGATCTGAATGGACTCAAATCTGCAGTTGATCTGTCTAGAGACTGGCCTTCAGAAATCGGGTCTGCAGCTGGTGTTCCTGGGTCTGGTTTGAAGCTGGTGTGCCTGGGTCTTCACAAGTGTGATCTGTCACATAATTTATGTTTGTGGTTGGTCTGACTTGTCACGTTCTAGGGTTGCTCTAATTACTAGAATGGGTTAGTTTCTTTCTGTTATAGAAGTGGGTCAACTGGCTGTGGTTCAGTCTGTCTGGAGTCTGACCTGTCTGTGGTCTGATTCATGTCTGGTGTCGAGTCTTCAGAAGTCTGATCTGTGAGGTTTGTCTGTCTGAGTGTATTCTATTTGGGTGAAGTCTTCGGATGTCTGGACTGTTGCCATCTGTCTGCCTGCTCGTTAGAGGTCTGATCTATTAATAATCTGGTCTGTAGCAGGTCTGTCTGGTGACTGTTCTTCAGAGATCAGGTTTTCAGAAGTCTTCTATAGCTGGTATGTCTGGGGTTTTGTAGTCTTCGGATGTCTGGACTGTTGCCATCTGTCTGCCTGCTCGTTAGAGGTCTGATCTATTAATAATCTGGTCTGTAGCAGGTCTGTCTGGTGACTGTTCTTCAGAGATCAGGTTTTCAGAAGTCTTCTATAGCTGGTATGTCTGGGGTTTTGTAGTCTTCGGATGTCTGTACTGTTGCCATCTGTCTGCCTGCTCGTTAGAGGTCTGATCTATTAATAATCTGGTCTGTAGCAGGTCTGTCTGGTGACTGTTCTTCAGAGATCAGGTTTTCAGAAGTCTTCTATAGCTGGAATGTCTGGGGTTTTGTAGTCTTCGGATGTCTGGACTGTTGCCATCTGTCTGCCTGCTCGTTAGAGGTCTGATCTATTAATAATCTGGTCTGTAGCAGGTCTGTCTGGTGACTGTTCTTCAGAGATCAGGTTTTCAGAAGTCTTCTATAGCTGGTATGTCTGTGGTTTTGTATTCAGAAGTCTGCTATGTATAGGATGAGAAAGACAAGGCCTACCCACAGATTAAGATCAATCCTACATACATTTGCTACATAATTCATAATTCTTGTTGAATAATACGTTTTTACATAATGATGCAAAATTTGTTAGATAATACAGCTTTTTTTCAAAAAGTGAACCTTTACCGTGTTTCTAGTAGACGATCATTGAACACAGTATTTGCAAACTATAAGTACTGATTTGCTCAAATTATGGTTTTTGTTCTGGTTTTCAAGAACTAACGAAAAACAAGGCCATGATCGATAAGCTGGTTTAGCTTAATGTGAAACAATGGGTGTATTAATTATTACAATCTTAACGTAACGATAAAAAAACAGATAAAGTTGAAAAAGAGGAAAATGTGGTAAAGTTTGATAAAGTTGAAAGACAGGAAAATGTGTTGGAAACATCTTCTGCTTATACGAGGCAGAGGCCCTAGCTGCTTTTGAAAGGCGGCCTTGCTGCTTTTGAAAGCAAGTTTATGATAGGAAATAACAGGTGTATTAAGTATTTATTTCTAGTAGGCTATCTTTGAACACAATATTTGTCTTAAAAATACAGAATGCTTCTCATATCTACATTGACAAAAACTCGTTAAGCTTAATATGAAATTAAAGGGCGTATTAATTTTATTTGCAGCGTCGGTTTATAACTATCGCTGAATTCGATATTTACGTCGCAAAAAAACTAATTCGATTACTTATTTATCTTTGCAGGAAAATTTATGGCTGTAGCTCTTTGTTTATGTGCTGTAGGACTGCTAATTGTTTTCTTTGAGCCAGCAGAACATTTAAACAATTGAAACCATTCCACCAGTTTCCCAGTTACAGACAGACTGGTGTCATCGTTGCTGCCAGTACAGATTTATTCAGTCAGTGCATTTTCTTACATGAAAGTTTGATGCATGTTTCACTATTAGTTTTACTAGCTTAAGTTATTTACACTAATTTAAATTATTTACACTGATTGCAGTAATGCAGAGGAACAAAACAGCCCATGTTGTTAAGTATCTAATAGCCATTGCACCACTTGGTTTAATCCTCTCGGTAATCCAGTCGCACATTTTCAAAATGATGATAAAGTGAAAGTTGTTCTAATTACAGAAGAAAATTTACATCTTACAATTGGTGTCTCGCAGGTGGCAGCAACAAGCTAAAGGATTCAATATGAAAATTAGCTGGTAGCTGGTAAGACAAACTCTGCTGAGGAGAACACAATCAGCGAACACAAATTTCTGATTTTTAACATTTTTCAAACGCATGGTTAAAGCGTGTGATAATCTGAGATACAGGATACTGGTTTTTTAATAAAGAGAATATTAGGCTAGGCCACCTCTAGAACAGACGTGTCATTAGTAAAGGATGCTGTAGACATTCAATCACTTTTGCCAAGTGGATTTTCGTTGAAAATAAGCTCGAAGCAATATTTCATATTTGTAGTTGGAACCTAAGGGGTGCAGAATATTTTTGACACAGAACGTAAGACTATGGTTTCACCTTGGTACTGAATTTAGCGATAAAAAGGGAGTAAGATTATTTTTAAAAAATGTAATTGCAAAAACTGTTTACTAATAGGAGGAATCTGCACGTAAAAGTGCTAGCATATATTTTTCTAGCCAAAAATGAAGCACATGTGTAGGCGTAGGTGTTTATTTTCCTTCAATATGTACTTCGGTTCCACACAAGAAAAAATGATTCTGGCAGTCATTTTGCAGCTCAGTAAACTTCTTCACACGACATTATAATGTATATATTGCATAGATGGTTTAAATACTAAATATTCCGATCATTTTTCAACATTTCAATAATTTGAATATATAGATGTTTTTATTTAAATGCTGCCTGTAAATACAACATATATTTTAACAGCTTCTCAATTAACCTTGCTACTAGTTTTCCTTCCAAACTAACATGTAGTGTGTTTTACACTGACAAATTGTTCTTATGCGTAGTCCTAACCACCTACTAATCCGTTGTATACACAGGAGGCATAGCAATAAAAACAACCTTTTTGCTTAATTATGACTACCAAAAAATTTAGCAAAAAGCTAAGTCGAAATTTAAGAAAAAGTACAAACTTTGAGTTGCAAGTAATGTAAGTGAAACTGACCTGGCAAACCCTTCCTGAAGCAATTCTTGCTCTTAGGTTCCTGCTGTAAGATTAACAAATTTCGGAATTTTGTACTAGTGCAAGATTTCGGGTTTTTTTGTAAGAGAAAAAAGTGTGTGATTCTCTGTCGCTCATGATTCAGACACTACACGGATTTTTTTTTCAATTAAAATTTTACTATGATTAGGTTACCATGATTAACTTCCAGGAATAGGCTGTGTAGCTGGTTTTTGTTGATATTTTATCAGAAACTTTCCTTCTATTACATAAACTGAAATTTGGTTTTTCTCATTGATAGTTTGTTAAAACACTCTCTGCTACATCTAACATCTGTGCACTACCTGTATAATGTTTCTAGAAAAGCTTTGCAAATATTTCTCCATCAGTAATACACTTGGATCTTACCGTAGGGTGGAGATACTTCGATCTTTATTCTGCTGAAGTATGGTTCTAGTACAGAGCTCACTGTTTGGTGCTCTTGCAGTCTCAGGAGGGTTAATCTATCTTGTCTCATCTTTGGCCTGTCTGTCTTCAGTGGTTTCCCCTTTTCACGACCTGCGATTAAACTCTTCAAGTAGCAGAGTAACATCGTCTTGTTTGTAAGCCTCAGCCGAAGCTCGAGGAGGCCCTTGCAGAAAACTTGCATTTGAGATTTAAGAAAGAGCCAGCACTTTTGCTAACCAGAGCTCGCGGCAGGGCCTATAAGATCGTTGTACCGGGTCTGGTACCTAGCTAAAATGATTATGTAATAAAATTAACTGATATTGTTAAAAACTGCAGCTAGCGATCAATTGTAAGACCCCCAAAGAACCTTCAGACAGTCACAGTTTCGGATCAAAGTTTTGCAGTTTTATTAGATTAAATTGGAATGTTCTGGTGTGATAAAACATTTCTGACGATGTTACAAACACGAGAGGCAGGAGATGTGAAAAAGTGGAACTCGGGCTGGATGTGAACCAACTACCTTCTGCTTACATTACGCCGCCTTACCCCGCTAGCTAGCCACTGCGTCTCCCAGTGATCCCAGCTGTTCAAAATTCATTCTTTAGACTGGTCATCCAAATTTAGCATTTGCAATGATTTGCTGCTGAGATTTTTTTTTATTTTGTATTGAAAGTGTTTAATTTGTCCTGTCTGCCGATGTAATGTAAAATGAACTGCACCAGTATTTTTGATCTGCCCTGTCCACTAATCTAATGTATAACATTTTTAAGTTACCATATCCGATTGAAATACGTAATAATATGCCTGTCTGGTGTTAATATAGCCGTTCTTCTTTCATTACTTGTGGAAAATATAATAAATGTGCTATTTCTGAATAATTAGCATAGCTTATATTTAAAATTAAGTATCTGGTAAGGTCCTGGTGGTCATCTATGAGAACAACTGACCTCGAAATGTTGATCTTTCACCCCCCCCCCCAAATAAAGCTGCCGAAAGTTAGTGGTCTTGTATAATGTTAATCGTACTTATATTTGTATTTATTTATAATTGTATTTATATTATATATAAGTACATCGTTAGTGCACAATCTCTGAATAAGATTGGATGGGTCGTTCTGTTTCCCCCACACTGTTTAATATATATTTTCATCCTTTATTGTTTATTTGATTGGAAGCATGTGAGTGAAATAAAGTAACATATTTTCATTCTCCATTGTTTTCTTTGTTTGCAAATATGATAGGTGTAAAATAAAGTAAAGCATATCTTCATTCTCCATTGTTTGCTTGTTTGTAAAGTATCGTATGTGAATTTTCATTCCCCAATGTTTACTTGCTTGTAAAGTATGTGTGAAATAAAGCAACACATTATCTGTTTACATTTACCATTGTTTGCTTGCTTGTAAAGTATCGTGTGTGAAGTAGAGTAACATATTTTCATTCTCCATTGCTTGTAAAGTATGACGTGTGGAATAAAGAGTATATCTTCATTCCCCAATGTTTACTTGCTTGTAAAGTATGTGTGAAATAAAGCAACACATTATCTGTTTACATTTACCATTGTTTGCTTGCTTGTAAAGTATCGTGTGTGAAGTAGAGTAACATATTTTCATTCTCCATTGCTTGCAAATATGATGTGTGAAATAAAGTAAAGTATATCTTCATTCTCCATTGTTTGCTTGCTTGTGAAGTATCGTGTTTGAATTTTCATTCACCAATGTTTACTTACTTGTTCAAGTCTACAAGCTACAGAAACGTTTGAAATTTATATTATTGGTTTGACAGGTTTGCCTTGTTCATTAATTTGATGTGATTAGCATTTTACTAGGATTTAATAATATTGACAGAAAGTGACATAGAAATTAATCTAAGCTTTGTATTTTTTTATTTTTGTTTTTGCTCAGTGTTTGTAAATTTGATTGCATTGCTGACCATTGTAAATAAATATTGAAATGCTACACCTTCGTTTTTATTGTAAATGCGTGATGTAAACAGATTCTTTTCATTTATGCATTGACAATTAATTAATTCAGTTATTTGGCCATTAGCCGAATTGTAAGTTTGATGCCACTTGCAAGCCCACAAATCTGGTGTACTGTAAGAATCATCACGGCCCGACTAAGCTTTAGGCTAACATCCACATAGGTCGCCACCCTCGCCCCACCAAATACGGTTGTTAAAATGGCGTCCAAAAAGCACTTTCTATAGCGGCTAGTACAATAAAAGTATTAGTCATCTAAAAGTTTATAAAATTAACGATTTATGAGCTAAAAAAGACTTGGGTAAGAATTTGTAAACGAACAATACAAATAAACCATACAAATTGTTAGTGACATAAAATAAAATACAAATTATACGTACATCGGAATTCAGGGAATCCCTACGAGGAGCATCTTCTAAACTAGTAAAAAATGTGCGATGATTATTGAAATTGCAATTCCTAGAGAGGCTTTGAGGAAAGCTAAAGAGGTAGCCATGACAAAATGGGAAGGAAGAGTTTCAAAGCTGGGAGCCATGACAATTTTTAGAGAGGCTTCGAAGAAAGCTAAACAGGGAGCCATGAGAACATGGGAAGGAAGTGTTTCAAAGCGGGGGAGCCATGATAACATCGGAAGGAAGAGTTTCAAAGCGGTAAAGTTCTTACTTAGAGAGAGTTTTGCCTTACAGTTTTGTTACACCTAGGGGAAAAACGTTTATAACAATCACCCATCGAGCTGAGCAGCTGATTGAACTCGTCTGTGTTCAAACGTTTTGTTGTTCTCCAGTTTGATAAAGCTAGCACGTAAAGACTTGTTCACAAGAAAGGGACGGTGAGTGGAGGTAATTCCTCCAATATCTGCCACACCATTGGAGCACCCCAAATTTGCTGGAAAAAGTGAACTGGCGTGTGACCCAGTTTGGACATCAAGACCTTGCCGACAACTTATACTACTGGTCGCAGTGTTTAACAAAATTTTTTTATTAATAAGCTTAGCTATTAATTTAACTTTTTCTTTGCTGATGCTGCTATTACGTTTATAACATTATTACAAGCATGTCATACGCATTCTAGAAGATTCCAGAAGATTTTAATACCAAAATCTTTATTGACACAATGGATAACTTACATTGCCTTTTGTGAATAATTATCACACCTTTATGGGGAAAATTTTCATTTTTTACTATAGAATTGGTCGTAGTATTTAATAAAAAAATTCCATTTATCAGCTTAGTTATTAATTTAACTTTTTTGTAATAAACATAGAGAACTAATTTGTTAGAGTTAATTTGCTGAGAAAAGTGATGTCTCTTTTCTTTGTAATCTTTGTAATACACAATTATATCCTTTGCAGGTACTGCTATTACGCTTATAACATTATTATAAGCATGCCATACGTATTCCAGAAGATTTTAATACGAAAAGCTGTATTGACACAAATGGATAACTTACGTTGCCTCTCGTTCTAGAACCTGCTATTACGCTTATAACATTATTATAAGCATGCCATACGTATTCCAGAAGATTTTAATACTAAAAGCTGTATTGACACAAATGGATAACTTGCGTTGCCTCTCGTTCTAGAAAATGAGGTTCTCCAACGACAGTAAAACAAAGGCCACACAATAGATTAAAACTAGTCGTTCCGTCATTGTATTCTTGCACAACATGTAGAACCTGTATTCTTGTATAATTCTGAATTATGGACAGTCAAAGTTGCCAGAAATCAATGCTTTCCGAAGACAAGAGTATAGAAATATGTTGGGTACAAAATGGACAAAGTAAATCTCAAATCAGGATCTACATGATTTAACGAAGAAGATGGAGTGGAATAAGGTCCTACAGAAGCCTCGGCTTAGATGGATTGGACATGCCATTAGAACAGCTGATCACATATAAATACTCCACTTGACTTTTATGACGTGAATACTTGGCTTGTGGCAGCAGATCCGGGAACATGGCATGCCGCCTAACAGGAGCACCAAAGAGTTAGATTATCCCGTTAAATGCATCGTCATTGTGCCAAAACTTATTTGGCGTTCGTGGAAATAGAAAAGAAACTAGAATTCATGTCAGATTTATAATATGATTTCAATTTGATTTTTAAATGTGTTTAAGATTACTGTTTTTTATGTAAATCAAGATTCATCACTTTTAGGAAATCGGCCTGATATAATTTTTGGGAAGTAGTTTATGAAAATATAGATCTAATCTATGACTATCTCACGAATAAATTAAGAAAAACATATATTTAGAAATATGACAAATTTTGAGTTTGAAACGCTTGAGTTATTAACTAGTAATCCGTTTTTTCTACAAAGACTGCTGGGCCTGAATCTCCCAGAGGTATTTGCCCAAGAAGTTTTTTTTTGACCTAATTGTCTTGAGATGCTCGGGATTTACTGCATTCTAGAAAGATTCTGATCACCTTTTACTTTCTATCGAAAGACGAAAATTAAAACAAAAAGCAAATTTGTCAGAAGAACATGTAATGCAGATGTATACCTTGCAGATGGCCTTTAATTATGGTGTCAGCCTTCATTTCGTTCTGTTTGCTCTGTTCATAATAACCCGCGGATGTGGACCAAATCGTGTAAAGAAGCTGATGGAACAGGACATTGGCTATTGTAGCAAGAAGACTTTCGTAGGTATGAGGACTGCAAAAAATGCCAAGCTTGTTCCGAGAAGATCAAAGAGCTTAAGAATCTCTATTCAGCGCAAGAACTTGCAAAGACTGTTGTAAGCAGACGATGGACGAGTGGCCTTATACCCAGGAATGGAGAGATCATTGCAACATTTCAAATATAGATGAAACTTCCGATCCTTAAAAGTATTTCCAATGTGCTGATGTTTATTCTCTAACAACATTAAAAAATAACAATGTCTAATCAAACAGCAATAAAGGTAAAGTGTTTCAATTAAAATTTAAAAATGCTTTGTTTAGTTTTAACCTCCTAACTTTTATGCGAACAGTATTTCTTCTTTTGTATCTTTTGAATAAATTTCGTGTGTACGATTTTTTTGCATTGAATATTTTAGATGATATACTTTTTTATGCGAATAAAGAGTAATTAAAGATATTGATAAGATATAATCAGAAACAATTTTGCTTAAATAAAAATAGCTTTCTCAGTGTTACATGTACCCATTTCAGGTATTAATGGTTTAAACAAAAATCTTTCTTTTTTAAATTGTTCTGTCATCGGAATCTTGCCGCCAGACCAGAGTTATATGTAAGCGAGAGGTTTCAGTTCGAATACAACGTCCTGAAAGTAAAATAGCAAACCGAATAAGTGGGAGACATTAAATCACCATTAAAAGAGCGGCATCAATATGCTTGACTAGCCTGCTAATCGTTAAATAAAAGATTAAACTTTGAAACCATCAAACTGTTAACGTTTTGTAAATGTGAACGAAGCTTTATGGTTGAATTGAACAAGTATCCGGATAAGCACAAACCATAAAGAGTAATCTACCCTTGAGGGGTAACCAACCTCTGACACTGACGTCTAAAACAGTTGGACTACAAGCTATGGAAAGAGTAGTTAATCACACAAGGCTTATTAATGATTAAGTATTAATGATATTTTGGATGATGGAGCCGTGGTTTCGCTATTACGCTAATACTTCTGTGAATAAGGCTTTTGTGATTAGCTACATCTTTATTTTTAGCAAGTTAACGCATTTTAGTTCAAAGTAACTTTCTGCGGCCAAATTTGTGGCTTCTTTTGCATAAATATATAAGATGGTTATTAGCAAAATTTACGTATAAAAACATTAGGTGTTGCAGCAGATTAGAGAAATTCTAAACTTCTTAATAAGCTAATACCTTTTTTACTATTGTTTAGCGTAAGATAAACATTGTAATATAACGTAGTTATGAGTCAGGTTCATTAACTTTTCTTAAATAATAGTTATAAAAATATCAGTTAATGAAAGGAAAATTTCCGACAAAGTTAAAGACAAACTTCTTTTTAGATCGGAACCAAAGTCTTAATTACGAACAAACGAAACAAACTTGACACTGCAATTGCAGTTTATTTGGTACTAGCCGCCGTCAGCTAAGTACAAATCTAAAACTGTAGTTACAAGCCACTGACTTATTAAACATAATGTTATAATTTATGTAAAACAGTAAATGTAAAAGTTAGAGCACAGCCTGGATTTGAAGCAGACAAATCCCTGTACCAAACGTTGGCTGGCCAGGTACAACGGATGAGTCTAGGACTGTCACGGTAGTCGAGGAACGAACGCGGTAAGCTACGAGTTATGAATTCTGTTTTGTAAGCAGAAGATACCTGATTCAAATGCAAGCAGTTCGTGATTTTAACTTTTGACACCGCGGTACATAGAGCCACGTGGTTTCTGCTCCTTCTTGTCCTTCGGAAAGCGATAGAGAATGCGATTTGTTTACTGACCTAAACCAATGACGTGTCCCCTACATAAAAAATTAAAACAGTAAAAAAGACTAATTCTTTGTTCAGCATTGAACCATAGCCGCTCACCCGACAAACGGATGCGTCTCACATACGCTAAAGAAACATGAATACAAAATAATACTTCAGTTTGCGGTATAAGCGTAGGAAATTGCTCATATGCCAAAACGATTGACCGTCTCCGCACATACTCGGCTTCTAACTGTAGCTTGACCTATTTCATCATCGTAGCAAACAATGAATGATGGAGTTTTAAAAGGAAGGTGGAAACAGTAATAAAAAAAATCGGATGTCAAAATTTTTATATTTCAGTACATGATAGCGGTGTTGACATGCATATATTTATAGTACAATATGATTGTACGCGAAGTTTTAATTTCAATGCAGAAAAATGTTGTACGTCAAGCCTTTCACAGCTGTGTGAAATAGCACACGTAGGTCTGTAATTATTTTGTTATTTCTACTCTTATACTCTGTTTTATTGTTTTCTGTGATTCATTCTATCGTACACTCAGCATATGAGCTATATTTTATGCGAAATGAATAAAATAAATATTATAACATTAAGTGACCAGCAAATTAACACACTAAATAAACAATTGATTAAATAGCAAATCATCATCATCATTATCATCGGAGGTTCATTACCTCTATTGCACACATTGGACATACAGAATTATAATAAATTATAAAGAAATCACCAATTAATGAAGAATCCACTGACCAAGGCACTACCCTACATTTGCAATCGCTTCAGCCACTTCGGTGAGCACTTCTGCAATGGCCATCCTCTTCTTTCTCAAGTAATGCCTCACTCACCGACAAGCTCTTGTCTGCTCGTACTCGTGGTCTTTCTCCTTGTGCTTGCACACCTTGTTTCCTTCTCTCCATAGTGTAAGCATCGTACTTTCTTCTCATCCTTTCTGTTCTCCTCATTCGCACAACCTTCTTCTCAGTAAAATTAGCATTGTAACGTCTCCTGTAGTCCCCTTCATACCCACTGTCGTCACTTTCTATATGTGCTAATACAATTGTGGTTCCAAGGAACATCCACCCACTTGCGGTGCCTTGGCCAGAAGAAGTTTCAAACTTACCATGATTGTCATTGTTTCTTGTGTTTCTCCTTCTCTTTTGCATCTTTATTTTCTTTTCCTTTCTTGGTGTTATTTTCTTTTCTTCTTCTTCGTCGTCATCTCCGGCGTATTCCAGTCATCAAAATTTACTTTATATGTGGAATTTCCTATAAATATGTGCATCGAATCTTGCAGGGAATCACTGGAAGGCAAAATCCCTTCTACACAATTCATCCTGTAAAAAAAGCAGAAGTAATGAAGCAATCATATACTAAAAAATGCTGCTACATTCAAATATTAATGTTATATTATTCACATAAGTAACGATTTTGGCGTCTAGCGTATACAGTTTAAACATCCTTGAATTACTTCTTGTACTGCCGCACGACTTTTGAGTACCCAGTATGCACATCTCAGTTGTGCTAATGTCTGTGATACTCCACTATGGAGCTGTTGCTCATGTACTCTCTGAATAATTAGTGAGTGGCATGATCTTTTCGTGGCAAGAGAGCTGGATTTGTGCTAGCATATGTAAAATCCGAATGTTGAATCCTGCCATTACATCTCAACAGGTTTTCAGAATCCAAATACAGACCTAGCTGCTGTACTAAGCAGTTGTTTTTATTAGGCTGCAAGTCTCTGATCTCTTTGCTGAAGTGTTGACGTTGGACGTGCTTAATCAGAATTATTTCTGCCTTTACTTGCTCAGATGCCAAAGGCCTGTTTGCACATCATTCTTAGTGTGTTTCCATCTACCTAAAGCTCTCACAACATAGGCCATTACTCGTACTGCCTTCTCGAAACTCGAGTACCTCGTTAAATCAACTAGTGACTCATTGGGTTGCTCACTAATTGTCAAGAAAACTGGCACTTCGCATTCTCCCATGTCAGAATCTATCTGTTGCTGATCCTCGGCAGAAGTAACTGGTATATCTGATTGTGGCCAGTATTCTTTGGGTTCTTTCAACTATGCTGGAGGGTTGAACCATATGCTATTCATTAAGGTCTCAGAGTCCTTTACACCATGAGAAGTCAAGTCTGCTGGGTTTTCTTCTGTTGACACAAAGTGAAATGTAGCGTTCTGAAGAGACTTGATCTCTTCAACTCTGTTCCTCACAAACATTTTCAAGGAGCGTCCATTTAGCACCCAAAATAATGCGCATTCACTAAAGATGTGCACTTTGTTGATACTTAATTGAAGATGTGGCAATAAAAACTTGGTGCATCGAACTGCTAGTAGTATTCCAAGTAACTCCAGTCTAGGAACTGAAATTTGGCGTGGTGGTGCAAGCCTAGTCTTCGCATAAATCAGCTTTACAATGCCTGATCCATCAGGCTGAACAAATCTAAAGTAAGATACTGCACCATAACACCATGAAGAGCTGTCACTGAATGACACAATATCTACTTTGCTAAAATCACCTGTTTCAGTGTATCTGGGAATCCTCAGACTGTAAATTGATGATAAGGTGTTTGCAACATTTTCCCACTGAACATGCTGCTCATGGGTGAACACAGTGTCCCAATCAATATGTTCTTTCCATAATGTTACTATGAATCTCTTTGCTTCGACTAATAAAGGACTAATCCATCCAAGAGGTTCAAAAACGGCTGATACATTTTTCAGTGCTTCTCTTTTTGTGTTGACCGCATGTAAATCACTTGGAGCTGGACGAGAGTAACTGACCTCATCAGTTTGGGAGTGCCAAATAAAACCTAAAACCTTCTGCGTTGGTTTGACTTCTGCTCGATCATCTGAATAAAATTGCTGGTCTGGCCCTTTAATGTTGGAAAACCACTGATTCATGTTCATGGAAATCTCAGAAAATACTTGCTTTGCTGCTTGATATAAGTGTATTGCATCAGCTTCATCCTCTACCGTCGCCAAAAGATTGTCTACATACATGTTCCTAAGTATGCGCACACTGTACTCGTTGGTAGATTCAGTAAGATGCTTTGTAAGTGTAGCCGTTAGCAAATACGGTGAAGACACTACCCCAAAATTAACTCTTTGGTAACGAAAATGCTGTATGTTGTCATCGCAAATTGGCTTTGTAATATCTTTCACCCAAAGAAAAAGAACCAAATCACGGGAGGTGTAGTCAAGCTCGATTTGTAAGAACGCCTTAGATAAATCACGCATCATGATATACTTGTGTATCATAAATTCCTTCAAAATTGTTTGTAGTCGCGAATTCATTGTCTGCTGTAGATGCTTCAGAAACAATCGCGCCAGTAGAGACGTTTTGTAACTTTTGATTTGGCAGCTTGCCAGCAGCTGGCTCAATTTTCAGAAGTAGCTTGCTGCGAAATATACGTAAGTCTTTAGCAGTCCACCTTTTAGTTTTGTCCTTGGTAAGATGTAGATGAAACAAAACGCTACGTGGCAATTTGCTTTCCAAAATTGTGAGGAAGTGCCTATGATTAATATCCTCTCCTAAAACTCCCAAACTCCTCAAGTGTTTTTCAATCATGTTCTGGCACTTTCTTAGACTTTCTGCGTTGTCTGTAGCGACAGGTACTTTCTCAAGTTGACGATAATGTGTATCAATAATTAAGTCCTTTTGCCCAAATCGCCTTTCCAAAATTTTCACAACTTCTTTGTAATTGTCACCTGTGACCTGGAATCCTTCGATTACTGCTAGTGCATCACCTCGTAGCCTACCACGCAAAACTGTCAATTTGTCTACATCTGAATACCTGCGTTGTCATGCACTGTTGCCTTGTAAGCATCACAGAATGATTGGAATTTTGTAATATCGCCATCAAACGGCTGAAGGTCAACTATTGGTAGGTGTAAAGATTAATGTTCTTGCTGTGGTTTCTGTGAAATTTGTAGTTTCTCTACTAACTTGGTCATTTGCTCTAAAAATTGTTGTTGCCCACTAGCTTCAGATTTAGCCGACCTATATTCCTCCTGTTTTTGCGCTTGAAATGCAGCCGATTTTTTCTGCAGTGACATCAACATCACCTCAATTGTTTCTAGTTTGTTCATCCTCAGTTAAAAATTCGTCTAACTCTGTTTGCTGGGCAGGCTCGAGTGTCAATTCAGACGCTTCTTCTTGTAGCTTCTCGGACGCACTGGTAAATTTTTGTATTTTGTTAGATATTTGCGCTATACTTTCATTGATTTCTGCCAAAGCTGCAATACTAAAGCCTACAGTGGGTTCTAGTAATTTTAAAGCTGACTCGCTAGCCCGTTTTGCTGCATTGAGAAATCGTGTTCTATTGGCTTTCAGTCTCGATAGCTTCTGCTTACTTTTCTCGTCCATTTTTTACGTTGATTATTTAAGTTAAATCGCTAATCTTACCGTGAAAATTCCCGGGTTTCTTGCACCACTTGTGGCGATGCCCTGTCACTTCGCCCAAATTTCAGAGCTGATTATCTATAATTTACTCGAAAATCGTAAACAGTCAAACTTGCCACAAAAAATTGTATATTGATATCTTCTGTATTACACAACTTGCGGTGTGAAACAAAAACTTCTATGACAATTTCACAAACAAAGACGCTAACGAAACTTTTTATAACACTAGTAATCTAAACAAGCATGTCCGCCCTTTTACACTCGTCTTCTGCAGACTCCTGCGCGCCGAAACAATCCCCGGTCACGTGACCATTCTGATTGCGTCAGCACACCTTGTTCCCTTCCCCCCATAGTGTAAGCATCGCACTTTCTTCTCATCCTTTCTGTTCTTCTCATTCGCACAACCTTCTTCTCAGTAAAATTAACACTATAACGTTTCCTGCATACCCCTTCATACCCACTGTCATCACTTTCAATATGCGGGAATACAATTGTGGTTCCAAGGAAGAGCCACCCGCTCGCAGTGCAAAATTGACTGTAAATGTGGAATTTCCTATAAATATGTGCATCGAATCTTGCAGGGAATCACTGGAAAGCAAAATCTCTTCTTCACAATTCATCCTGTAAAAAACATAGAAATAATGAAACAATGCTACTACATTGAAATATTAATGTTATATTATTCAAATAAGTAGCGATTTTGGCGTCTAGCGTATATCGATAAATTCTATTGCACTATTGCACAGATAGTTGATGTGGACATATTCAAATATCTACTGAGCTTTGCATTGGATGATCTCATTTGTGTAATCAATATCAAGCATCACTGCTTTTCACGTTGTATATATATATATATATATAACAGTATATATATATATACACTAATAGATTTTATGGTAGGGTTGGTTGAGCGGCAGCATTCATCTGCTTCATGCGAGTGGTGTGAGTTCGATGCTAGCTCTGGGAATTACTACATATAAACCTTGGCTAATTACCTCTCAGATAAAGCATACATGCAGGTTTAATGTGACTGGGACACTCCTGGCGGTGAGGACTCCAGTCACGCCACAAACATCTTTTTGGGTTGGCCCTCCTCGTTTGAGTGATTTCTGACTTGCAGAGTGCCAAAACGTATATTGTCTGCTCAGTTAAATGGAATATGCATTGCAAAGCTCAAGAGGTATTTAAATTTAATGCACATTATCTGCTCTGCATAGTAATATTAATATTAGCTGTGGAGAACTGTTCCTTTACACTACGGGACAAAATCAGGCGTAGGCTTTAACTGAAAAGATTTCATCTCACATATCATTTTTTGGCACACATTAATTGTATATGCTACTTAGAGTATTTTAGATTATTTATATCGTATATACATGTGTATTAATTAACAGTATTGGCAAAAAAACTATTTTAAAAATTCCT